>BMAU01021342.1:135000-834640 GCA_019973935.1 Trichonephila clavipes | reverse complement strand
TGAAAGATTTAAACAATGTGTGAAAACATGGAAAATTTAAATTTGATTTTATGTATTGTCTATCTATTGTCTTAGTCAGCATATTCGTATGGAATAAAAGCAAGTTTTGAAGAGAAATGAGGGGTAAGAAAATTATAATTACCTTTGTGGATTTGGAGTACAGCCGTAAACAATCCAATTGGTGTTTGAAACAACAGAATAACGGTTTTTGAAATTTTCAGCTTCTTCGTTTTCCAGATTTATTCTTAGCACAATCTTTTCGGGTGTGGATTTATCAGCATCTTCAATACAGTAAGGATAAAATTCCTGCAATTGAGATACAAAATTTTTTTGTACTATTTCTTGCACGATTTCCATTTTGTCTCGTTTTCAAACTACCGGTATTGCGATACGGGGACAGAGCGCATGCGCGGAAATGTATTTTGTCGCCAAGCTACAAGGGTGTGCCAACCTCGCCAAGCGGTTCCCAATCCATGACGGATTCATAAGTCGCGCACCGGACTGCCGAATGTTTGTAAATTTGCATCACAATGTGTGTAGTAAAGATTATTACGAGGTATCAGGCATAGTGAGGGCGTACCACAACTGACTCGAACTCCCAGCATGGAACAAAATGTGCTTGATATCATTCGAAGGAATCTAAGTACCAGTGTATGTGCCGTCACTGCTGCCATAGTAGGATCATCATGTTTTACATTGTGAAGACTCACACCTGCCATCTGTAAAAGAGTACCACCCACAACACATGTAATATCTTTGACCAATAAATGTTTCAGATGATCTGTCTTGGGCCTTTTCGTTTCTTGTACATTTCATACTACTTTCTCATGACATTTCCGTCCATAGGTTGCAATGTAAATCTGAATCCTTATGATGTCCCTTACATATTCTTAAAATTAGTCCCAATAATCATGGGTCACCTTGTACGAACTATTTTACCTTACACTATTTTTCCCTTACTGGTTCAGACATTTGTCATATCGCGGCACTAAATTTCAGGTGCTCTATTGGTAGAATTTATTCTGGATAAATGTGTAATCACCCTCGGCTTACCTGCTGTCTTCATCGTTGGACGGAAATTGCTGTCATTCAACAGATGGAAAATGTATAAATGATCCAGACCTTCCAGTGGTTGGTTGAAAATCTCCAAATGAATTGACCAGAGCTTGTCTCGGGCTCTGATTGCCATTATGTCATGGTTTATAATTACCTTGTCCAAATCGAGAATCTCTCAACACTCCCCAGACGGCAGCCCACAGACGTGACAATGTTGAGCAATAACTGTTGGCATCAGGGGGCCGGCGCTGGGGGATTGCCGAAGCCCCCTGCCCGGGCGGCAACCTTAGAGGCGGCAAATTGGCTTTAAAATTAACTATTTTATGAAGAAAATAACCAAGATTTATTTAATTCTTATAAAAAATTAATATGTTGAATCTTAATTATATATGTATGTATATATATATATGTTAATAATATATTTATGTTTACGAACTTTTAAGTATTTTAAAAGTCAAAATATTTGAAATTCACACACACACACACACAGGGACACCGCTCACAAGCATAATTAATCCTCACTTAAAAATAGCTTAAAACGTAAACAAAATCACTCTTTTTATTATAATTTAAATAAATGGACACACATACAAAGGGCTGCAATGGAATTTTTTACTGTGTGTCTTAATTTGCCGAAGCATGTGTGAAAATGCGGGTGGGTGCGAAAAATCAGTTCTGACAAGCTTTCACATGTGACTATAAAAGGAAAAATGGCAGATCTATTGTTTTATTTATGGAATAATTGAATTGCAGATTGGTTGCTAGTGAAGTAGAGTGCGTTATGATACAATTACTATTTATTGGACCTTTTTTAAACGTGTTGCTTTATAAAAGTTAAAAAATATCCAGTTTTTCTCAAGAAATATTTAAATAGCTTCTACAGGATGTTTCTTTTTAAACGAGGATTTTTCATGTATTTTTAACCGATTTCAAAACAGGAGGAGGTTATCAACTAAACCAATTTTTTTATGTTTGCCCGGCGATTGCTTTGGCATATCTCAACCGATTTGAATGATTTTTTTTGTTTGATAGGGTTTGATTTTGTATGTTACCTGATTGGTACCATTGTTAAAAAGGTGATTTAAAATGTCATCCCCTAATTTTGGGGATAAAATTTAGGGATTAATAAGTTCAAATGAAAAAAAAATATTATTTGCCTCTCGTATAAAAATAATTTCTTTAGTCGCTTGCAAAGGACGATAGTAGTTCATTAAAAATGCAAACTATTAATGCGCTTTTAAGTACATTCATTATTTATATTTGTGATTTAAAAGATACTCCTCAAAACGACGTACTGAAGTATTGTAAACATCTGGAAACAGTGTTAACTGATGGGAATTCATCAAATATAAATGCACTGGGCCTGGCAGACAAGATAGCAGTGATTTTGGCTTTGCTAAATAAAAAATAATGTCCAATCGAGATTTTAAAATTCATATCGAACCTGGATTTTGCTCCAAATCTCGGCATAGTTTTAAGGATATTGCTTACTCTCCCAATTAATGTGGCAAGTGGAGAAAGGAGTTTCTCCAAATTAAAATTAATTAAATTTTTTTACGCTCCGCAACTACCGAGGATTGGTTAACAACTTCACAACAATAGCCATTGAACATGAACTGACTGAAGAAATTAATGTTAAAGAAATTATAAAAAAAAAATTATCAGACTTAAAAGTGAGAAAAAAACTTTTTAAGTTTAACTCTTGGTTTAAATGTATTTTTAATATGTAATTAAGTTTTAATATTTAGTGGTTCTATAATTTGTTCTAGTATTTTTTAAAATCTGTATTTTATAATTATACACTAGAAATGACTCTTCTTTTTTTCTGTTCTAGCCTAATTTTAATTTAATGCCAAAAACATAAATTAATAAATTAGTATTTTTTGCTAATCAAAACTTCAATATTATTGGTAGCAATTTTTTTGCTCACGTTTTATCTTACCATTAAGCGTCGGAAGGTTTAGGTTATCTCTTTTAATTTTTGTTGTAAACGGGTGGCATTTTACCTCTTTGCCCGAGGCGGCTAAACTGCTAGCGCCGGCCCTGTCGGCATTGATGGTTGCACTTTGTGGCATGAAATTCAGCATTAACGGTCCATGGCGATCCCATAAGACTGTTAACATAACTTTCTTGGCAGATGGGACTGACTAAAATTTCTTCTGTCACAAGCGAACTCTGATATCCCCCCCGCCCGGTCTGCTGCTTCGATTACGACGTGAAATGCAATATCCACGTTTCATTGCCAGTGACAATGCATACCAGGAAATTTTCACCTTCCACGGCATAGCATTTCACATGATCCAGAGAACCTGTTTCCTTTCACGCCCCTCTATTCAAACTGCCTTCCAAGGCGTTTTATAATCAATCTTTTACGAATCGGCTGAGAATTAATTCATTTTTACCAGATTTAATACCTCCTTCCCACGAGTTTCTCAGCATTAATTTCATTACTATTCCTCTCAGTGTTCTAAATTGCTGTGTTTACCTGTCAAAGTTTACAAAAGAAAAGAGTTCAACCAGGATGCTCAGAACTCTTTCATTACTTATGAACCTCTTCTATCCGGAATCGTTACTCTCCTTTCCACTGTTCATCTGTAGTCCTCGCATACACATTGTTGAGTGTCTTGCCACTTGTTTGTACTTACACATCGCTTCGCAAATGCCGCAAAGTGAAACGAAGTGAGCATGGGGTGTGCCCACGCTAAAAGAGAGTGAGTGTAAACAAGATGGCGAACACCCGTCGGAATAAACATTGTTAAAAATTACAGTCCACTGTGTTATTTATTGAGTATGACTCAATTTATTTTAAATAGAGCTAATGAAGGGCCAAAACATGGTCCTAGCTCGAGCCGGAGAAATCGGCAAAAAAGATTAGTGTGTGGTGATGATTACTATTATTGAGAATTGTATTAAGTGTTTGGAGGACTCGAGAAATGGTCATGGTCTCTGGTGAAAGAAGTCCTGGCATTGAGGTGAGAGCAAACTTGTTGCTATGAGTTTTGAGTAAGGAATTAATTCTGAGTCTCAGTAATTAATTCACTTTGAGTTTGTGTCATTAAGTCAATTTGAGTGTTGAATAAGGAATTAATTTTGGGACTGAGTAATTAATTTACCATGAGTTTGTGTAATTAATTCATTCTGAGTTTTTTGAGGAATTAATTCATTTTGAGATTTAAGTAATTAAGTTATTTTGAGTTCTGTGATTTAATTGAGTATTGTGACTTAGTCTTTTGAGAATTTGGATTTAATTGAGTATTGTGACTGAGTCCTATGAGTATTGTGAACACTTAATTCTATGAGTATTGTGATTTGAGCATTGTGGTTTAGTTCTCTGAATATTGTGAGAATAGTTAATTCTATGAGTATTGTGATTTAGTCCTTTGGGTATTGTGATTTAATTGAGTATTTTGTGAATATTTAATTTTTTTAGTACTGTGGATAGAGTTAATCCTTTGAGTATTGTGTGAATAGTCTATTCTTGAGTATTGTGTGAATAGTTTGTTCTTAAGTATTGTGTGAAAAGTTTATTTTTCGAGTATTGTCAATAGTTAATTCTTTGAGTTGTGGATAGTTAATTTTTTTAGCACTGTGGATAGTTAATTCTTTGTGTATTATGGAATAGTCTATTCTTGAGTCTTGTGTGAATAGTTTATTCTTAAGTATTGTGTGAAAAGTTTATTTTGATTATTGTGAATAGTTAATTCTTTGAGTATTGTGGATAGTTAACTTTTTGAATATTGTGTGTGGATATTTAGTTTTTTGAATATTGTGCATGGATATTTAGTTTTTTGAATATTGTGCGTGGATATTTAGTTTTTTGAATATTGTGTGTGGATATTTAATTTTTTGAATATCATGTGTGGAGATTTAGTTTATTGAATATTGTGGGGAGATTTAGTTATGAAGTATTGTGTGGAGATTTAGTTATGAAGTATTGAGTGGAGATTTATTTAGTTGTGGAGATTTAGTTGAGTATTGTGTGTGGAGATTTAGTTGAGTATTGTGTGTGGAGATTCAGTTATTTGAGTATTGTGGAGAGATTCAGTTATTTGAGTATTGTGGAGAGATTTAGTGATTGAGTATTGTGAGGAGATTTAGTTATTGAATATTGTGTGCAGAGATTTAATTATTGAATATTGTGTGTGGAGATTGAGCATTAATTGATTATTGAGTGTAAAATAATTAATTCCTCAATTTGAAGTTAATTTTAGTATCGGTGAGTTTAGAGTCGTTTGTGAGTTTTAGTATTATCTTCTTGAGAAAGTGTGTAGAGTTAGAGCAAAATGTTGCTAGTTGTAAAATTAAAGAGGGATGAGCTGAAGCTAGTTGCTGAGGAAATAGGTTGACTGTGCCAAGCAATGCAAAAATGGTTTATTTAAAACTGTTAATTGAGGAGAGTGATGTGTTTAAAGAATATTATGAATTCGTGAAAAGTGAAATAGAGTAAGTGGCAGAAGAAAGTAAAACCCAAAAATCCAAGCTGAACAGTCAAATAGAGCTAGAACGCCTTAAACTGGAAAGAGTTAAGGTGGAATTAAAATTAGCAAAATTAAGGAATAGTGCAGATAATTGCGAGATTCCTCTTAATACATGTGACACTGAAATATCTATTGATGAAGACATGGAGTTACCTCAAGGAACTGAGGAAGTTCTTCCTCTTAAAAGTGAACGAGCCCACATGTTTAGTCTGGTTCCAGAGGCCGTGGCACTGCCTGTCATTGTTGGGGAAAAAAAGGGTTTATCTAGAAACTCATCTAGTGAACCGCTAATTTCTGCCAATGAGATGTCTGAACTTGAAGTAGAAAAGTCAAAATTGTCTAAGAGAAAACTCAAAAAATCAGGCAGAATGACAGTTGACAGAAAACAGAACATGTGTGAAAACTCAATTTTTAAAGCCTCAAGCAACGTTATATTTGTACAACATCATTTGTGTTTTAAACGTAATCATTCACAAGTTAAATGAGGAGCAGAAAAACCTGCACGGAAACTGCTTTTTATCCAACGAATTGGCACTATGAGAAGGCGACCAATAATGCGAAAAAAGGTTAGACTTAAGTCTAAATAGGATGAGCGACATCGATTCGCAAAAATATCAAAAAAGTGTTTCAAACGGCGAGCAACCGTTCATTGAGATTTGTGTTCAAGAGAAAAGTGCAAAGGAGAGACCGCTCTCCTTCGCCCCCCTTCACTGGACGGCTGTGAGGTGAAATCGGATCCGAAAATGGAAAACGACCAGGGTCCTTAACCCAACCAGGGGTAATACATGGAGGACCAAGGAGGAGCCCAGTGGAACTCGATGTTGGTCCCTCCCCCACCAAATGAACCCTTTGAGGAGTAGTCCAGGAGATAAAGTGATGAATCCTTGTGAATTGAACTTGGCCAATACAGAATGTACCCTTATCCTTGATATTTTTCTTAAGGTTGCAAATGCATATTTTGTTTTAATATTCATTAAAAAGTGAAATTTTCATATTTGTTAAGAAACTTTCCATTATAGAATTTATATATGTATTTAGTGCAGTTCACAGGTGAACTCTTGGAATCAAATCAATAATGCTAGTAGAGAAGCTTGATAATTACAGTAAAATAATTTAATGTTTTGTACGTGCTATTTTAATATAAAGGAGTAAGGAAAAGTTAAGAGAACATTGTTGTATCATAAATATTAATTCTTTTCCAAACTATTAGTGATGGTAAATTTTCCTGTGTGTATTTCTTTTATATGTGTGTGTAGCAATGTATTGTACTTTCATATTGTACTATGTGTTTTTTTGTGGTAAAACTGTATCATGTATTTGTAATTATTTTATTGTATGTTGAAAATTTTCTTAAAATTTGTCAAGGTGGGTGGTATGTTGAGCGCCTTGCCACTTGTTTGTATTTACATCACTTCACAAATGCCGCGAAGTGAAAGGAAGTGTGCCCACGCTAAGAGAGAGTGAGTGTAAACTACATGGCGGCCAGCCATTGAAGTAAACAGAGTTAAAAATTACAGTCCATTGTGTTATTTATTGAGTATGACTAAATTTATTTTAAATAGAGCTATTGAAGGGCCAAAACACACATGATCAATTGGTTTTTCATAGCATGTGTACTCTTTTTAATGATTTTTGATATAGACTGATTTTGTATGCAGCTTCAACTTCTTTTTAACTAGGAACCTCGCAATTTAATGCTGTGGGCTGTGTTATGCTCTGCTCGAATGTGTTGTGATGCTTTTTGTAAATTTAAAAAAACATACTTTATTTTTTCACTAATTCGATGCTAAATTGATTCGATTTATCTGTTTTGGATATATTTCAACTTTAGTTAAAATCTATCCAATGTTATAGGTATTATATAGGATATTATAGGAAATCTTTTACAGCATATGGTTTGGCACTCTAAAAGGCAGTTATTTTAATTTCAATTTACGTTAATCTTATATTTCAGTTTGTTCCTGTGCTAAATTGATTTGAGTTATGAGCTTTAGAAATTTTTTTTTACTTGCCTTAAAAGTGAATTATGTAATTTTTTTGAATTAAAGTTTTTCTGGTACATATATTTGGAAGTCTATTTTATCTGTTTCCAGTAATCCTAAATTGGAAGATTTTTTTTTATTTAATTCAAGCGCTGGTATTATCTCTTTTAGGTTTTTTAAAACTTCTTTAAGTAATATCAGTGTTTTCATTTCTATTTCAGATTATGATTTTCTTATTTGTTTTGTTCATTACTGTCTATGTTCGTTTTATCGTAATTATAGGCCTATCTGTTTTAGATAGCTTTTTGCTTTAAGTTAATGTTATAATTTTTATTTCAGTGCAATGTTTTCTGACGTGTTTTATGGTAGTTTTAATCAAAATTAGGCCCTAATTAATCTTTTTTAGCTGCTCATTTAATTTAATTAAATGTAATAGTTTCTATTTTAGTATCACACAGCTTCATATTTCTTCATTTTCTGAATTACCCTTTTCTTGCTTATTGTAATTTATACTAATTATACATTAATGCAATTCATAGATATTACATGTTGTTTATAATTTCATATTCAGTCTAAAACTTTGTTATGCATTCAGGACTATTTATAGTATAGTTTCATCAAATCTAGGCATATTTTATCTATTTTAAATAGCGTTCTGAATTATATATGTTGATGCTGTTATATTTTTTCAATTTAAGACTGCTATACTTTGTTTATGAACTACATCAACTTATTTATGTATTTTTATGTTTAAATTACTTTCGTATATGGTTATTTCTTATATATTTTTTATGGTTTGCAAATATGCAAGCAGATGAAACTTGATGAAACAACTACTTATCTTTCAAGACCTATTGTTTTTTTTCTCAGAGAATACACGGTGGCTGCAGTAGCTTAGTGGTCAAGGTAACAAACTCGGGGCTGGCGTGTCAGGAATTCGAGCACTGGGTTGAGGGGACCGAGGCACATTAAATATCTCGAGGCTCAAACGTCCCCCCCCATTGGTGTGTTGTGAAGGTTAGGAGAGGGAGGTGCCAGCTCAGGTGTTGTCTTCATCACTTGACCAAAATTACAAGAACTGTTGTGAAACGCTCTCGTGTTGCTGAATAGCGTGATGTTAATATTCATTCACTCACCGAAAGGACTGAAATATCTGACGGAATTTCTTAAAGTTTTTGAAACTTCTGGGCATTCCTTCACATGTTTTGGAATTCTCAAACTTAACTCCTATTTGTAAGAGAATCGGATTATACATTAAAAAATTTATGTGCAATGTTATAGTAGAGCTACTATGTTTCCTTGAAAGACCACTTGCAAAGCATTTTCTTAACGAAGAATCTTGTCATACTGTCAGATGTTACATTCCAGTTTCATCAACTTCAATTCATGGTTTGTCTCAGTTTACTTATAAGCATTAACAAAATCCCCAAAGGACACTTCACTTGAAACCATTGGGTTGTATATGATAATTTATAACATTGTTTGCTAAAAGATTTCGAATATAATAGTATTGTTCTATATTAATGGTATAACAATAGCTTCACTTGTAAATTAGATTTGATTGAGCTAGAGATAGGCTATAAAATGCCTTTTTTAAAAATTTTTGTCCTTTAGTTCCTTGACATTTTTTAGGAACCCCACCCAAAGATTGAATTTCTTTTTGAACCCTTCATTGTTAGAACATTTCGACAGATTTTTGTTCCAACCTTGCATTCTTTAAATTACTAAATCCATTGAGATACTCAAATATATCAGCCATTTATGTCAATTTGTATTTGTTTTCTACAAGTCGAATGATTCAAAATTTCCTAATACCTTCTTTTTTTGTAAGAATATAAATCATAACTTAATTAAAGACTTTTGGATTATATTACCACAATGACAATTATTTGAAATCAAGCATTCACACAACTTTGAACTTTTCTTTACATTTACATCCTGTTTATCATAAAGCAGATCAGACTCACTTTTGGTGATATTTAACTTTTTGTGAGTGAAACTTTGTTAATTTGGTTATAGGACTTCGTAATTTATAATACAATAATTACAAAAGTACTTATTAATTAGATGTATAGAAGGAAAATTAATTTGGTGAACTAGGAAAAGATATCTATATCCACATTAACTTTAATATGATGCATGTTGAAGGCTAATAACATGAGAGAATGAAAAGTTGCTAGTGATATTCTGGCATTCAACCCCATTATGTCCAAATTTTCAGAGAAATCCAATTTCAAAGAACAATCTCTGTAAAAAATAAGTAGAAGCAAAAATATTTTTCTTATTTATTAAGATGTATTTATTAAAAGGTAAATTTGAAAAAAATTACGAAACATTTCTAATTTAGAGGGGGAAAAAATATGTCCTTCGAACTTTTCACATGAAAAATGAATATTTTACTATATGACAAGTTAAAATTTTTCCTTGCACAACACATTCCAAACTAAGCTTATCTTTGGTTATTCTAAAAACAACATCATTAGTCAGTGATTTCTTGGAATCTCTTATACACTCATGTCCATAAATTAAGGATAATGAAGTTCAGGCAAAGAAAGAGACAGAAGCAAAACAAATTTGACTTATTTGTAAAGTCTATTTATTAAACAAAAGGTAAAGAGCAAAAAAGATGCTATATGTTGGCCATACTAAAAATTGCGATTTTTACTCCCTGGAGCGAATTTCAAAAAAGAACCTATTTACAAAAAACAGTATAACATGGTTAGTTTGATGGTTAATACGGAGTATGCCTCCCGGATGATGCAATACAGGCCTTACAACGCCTAGGCATGCTGAGTATCAAATTATCAATCTGATCTTGGGGAATATTACACCACTCATCAAGCAATGCCCTGCGAAGTTCCGGTAGACAGGTAGGAGGGGGTTGAGGGGCTGCAATTCGTCGGCCAAGCATATCCCACACATGCTCTATTGGAGTGAGTATGCTGGCCAATCCATACGGGTGATATCCTCCGATTGAAGGCATTCGTCTACAATGTTTGCACAGTGAGGACGGGCGTTGTCATCCATAAACATAAATTCAGCACCCATGGCTCCCCGAAACAAATGTACATGTTGTTCCAGAATGACATCTCGATAGATGTGGTCTGTCATTGTTACACTCTGAACATACAGGTCAGTTCTGGAACCAAGAAGAATTCCTCCCCAAACGAACCATCTGCACCACCGTAACGGTATCGTTCAATGGTGTTCTCTTGGTGGTAACGGGTACCTGGCGCTCTCCATATTAAAGTCTGGTGAGAATCAGACTGCAGACTAAACCTGGACTCGTCGGAAAACATCACACTAGACCACTGTTGTGGTGTCCACAATGCATGCTCTCTACTCCAGGTTAATCGCAGGCGACTATGAGTTGCGGTAAGTGGAACACATCTGACAGGCCTACGAGCATATAGACCAATGTGCCCTAAGCGTCTGTACACGGTCTGCCTTGAAACTGTCGTACCGGTAGCTGAAGAGAGCAGACGAGACAGGTTTGATGCTGTGCTCCGTCTGTATATTTTGGCAGTAAGTGCCAAATACCGGTCCTCATTCGGCGTTGTAACTCGGGGGCGACCTGTGCTGTAACATCTACTCACATTACCATCAACTTGGTATCATTGCTAAAGCCTTTAGATGACACTCTGGGGGATTCCAAGTTCCTCGGAGACTTCCAGCTGGGTACGTCCACATTCCAGTCCAATAATTCTACCTCATGAAAAATGATCCAAATGCTTTCTTTGTGCCATAACTATGCGGTTGTTGCACTGAAAGGCTTTTAAAGCGCTTGTGAACAATTTTACTTCTTTGCCACCTTTCCTTATATACCCCTCTCTTACACTCTCATCATTGTGACGTACTATTCGCGCGCCATCAGGTGGTTTCCTGTATTTTGCATATTCTTCAAGATGTGAAATTTTTATTTTAGAGTTCAAGTTCTGTGTGATTCTGAATTATCCTTAATTTATGGACATGAGTGTAGAACAACAACTATTATTGTGTGATCTGTTCTTCAAGGTAATGGTGTAACTGATGACTCGGATACATATTTCCAAATGTTTCCCATCATACCCAAGTGGTGTAGTGCTGTGTCAAATGTAAAACAGTATTATTTCGAAAATGGTGTGGTGCTGAAGCAAGATATGGCATTATCAGAATGATTCTTTTTCTTCAATACCCAAATTTTCTCAAAAATCTGATATCAAAGTGCATTATTTGAATAAAAATATTAGATAATTTTATAAATTGTGCTTAAAAATAGGTCCACTTATAGTGTTAAAGTATTTGAAAAGTTAAATATGTTTAACATTTCTTAATTTTTCTGTATTATGTGTATAAATAAAAAGTCTGAGAAAATTACGAAATATTGTTGTTTTCAAAATAAATGTGTTTCTTAAAATATTACACGAACAATAAATGCTGATTTTACAGGTTTTAACTTTTTAGATCAATGTATCATTTAGAACAATAACATTACGATATTGGTAGTTTAAATAGTTTTAAAAATGCTATGAAATGTCTCCATTTTTCAAAATTTCAATTGTGATGCACAATCGTTAGATTTTTTGGATTTTAATTTCTTTCCTTTCTTTTTTTGCATTTTTACTTTGTTTGGCTAAAGGCTACTTATCTTGGGTATAGCGATCAAAATGGAAAAAGAAAAAATTGCAGCCTCTGTAGTATATATTTCATTTCAATAAAGTTTTTTAGATTTATGTTTTGATTAATATAGAGCTCTAGGGGTATAGTTTGTTATATATTCATTTTTTATGTCTGATTGCAAGTACTTTGTATGCTTCTAGCTATTATAAAAATAACTGAATAGTAAAATCATGACATTTTACAGTTCTTTGAAATCTATTAGACATCCATATTTAATCCACTTTCTTATTGATTTTTTTTCTACAGAATAACCAAAGGAAAAATATGTGGTATTATACATATTTAAAGTAAATATTTTTTCATAGAAGAAACCTGTGTGGGACTGTATTCAGAGTTGATAAAGAGACTAATCCTTTAAATATATATATATATTTTTATTTCCACTTTATTACTTCACTGTCAAAAGTTATAATTCAAAAAAAAAAAAAAAAAAAAAAAAAACTGATACAAAATGAATATTTTTTGTTGTGAACATTCTAGTTCCATCTCTCGCTTTCTATACGTGTCTTTTTTACTCTAATCATCCAAGAAAAACAACTGTACGCAGGACCAATCCTAGGGTATCAGCCGCCCACATGCTAAAGCTTAATGTGTCACTCCTCTAGAGAATTTTCCATGTTTTCACTAATACTTAACGTTGACATAAGGCAATGGTCCTCAACCCCCCCAGTCTGCGGATCAAATGATACCGAGTTTCCCAAAAAGGGGAGCATTAAATTATTTCCATTTTATGTACTATTATGTATTTCTCTTGAGATTGTGTGACTTTCCATGGAAATCACTTTATATTCCATGTTAAATCACTGTATTTTCATTTTTTGATGTAATTGTATTTTATTCTGAAGGCATATTTAAATACAATTAAATTAAAATTATTAAATCAAAACAATCAAAAATATTAGCAATCAACATCTCTCCCTCAATGGTCCATGGCGATAAAAGGGTTGAGTAGCACTGATGTAAGGTATTTAAGTTGACATAATACTGTATAAAAGTAAAAAGTGAAACATTAATAAAAATGCAAATAGACACAAAAATCACTTATTTCCTTTATTTTGCTTTTCTAAATTGAAAGGCTTTATTAAATTGAAAACTTTTTCCCAAATGAGTATTGAATTTAAACACTCCTATGTCTTAGGTAAAAGTAACCATATTAAATATTTTCGTACAGCAACTTTCATAGAAATTATCTTTCAGACACCTGTGTTAAACATAGATCCACAGTTTGTCGCTGAAAAAGCAAGATAACCTTTTCTGTTGCCGGCTCTGCCACAAATTTTGATATAAAATGAAAGATGTGTGTAAAGTGTAGACATTAATGTACAATGAAACAATACAGTATGCACTAATATTCTATTTTTCTTAAACTGTGCTAAGCTATTGGAATTTTGATTTTTCAATAACTATTAAAAATTCAGCATGTTTATTCGATTTATTGTAAGTTTTATTTTGAGAAATTCGTAAAAAAAATTTGCTAGATCGATAAGATATGCAGCCTGCAACCGCCCTTGTTTTAGCCGCCTGCGTGCGTTGCACACCTTCTAGGATCGGCCCTGACCGTATGCAGCACTAGAAGAGAACAAAAAGGGTACACAGTAGGTGCTCGAAATTCATAACGTTTTGAAGTGTTTTCGAAGAAGTCCTTCTATTAATATATTGTAACAGTTGCAATTCGTATCCACATTTTTTTCTTCCAATAAATTTACAATGCAGTTATATTTTTAAAACTATTTTTGCTTTATACTTTCTTTATAATGTACATTTGCATAAACTACTTTATTGTTCTACTTGCATATACGTTTTGAAAAGCTTTCAATGAGATGTAACTTATGTCTCTTAAATTTGTTATCAAATTAGATAGCTGCAATTTTAACTCTGCCATTTGATGTTGTGAAGACTCATCGACAAGCTGAACTGGGTGAAAAAAAACTATGTACAAGTAAGATGTTTTTTTTTTGTTTTTTAAGTATTTCACATTTGAAATTGTGTGCCTTTCTTTGTGTGAAGTAATTACATGATTTCTTTTTCCCGCATTGTAATTTAATTTTTTTGCTTGCAAATTTCGCTGTATCTTTTTTTAAAAAAAATATCTATGGTTTTGTATTTTTCATTCAAAATTTTATGATGCATATAAATTTGTTAATCAAATTATAAGGAAGTTTATATGAATTTGACATGCTGATTAGGAATTAAATTGCAAATATGCTTTTCTACCATTGATTTATACAATCTTAACCAGTTCTATTTTCTCCAGAAACCTTCTGATATAAATTTTAACACTAAACATACCATAACCGGTCAAATGACTGCTTAAGAATTTTGAATCAAAAATGCACATATCATCTTATCGCTTTTGCACATTTGACTTCATGACTTTTTCGAGCAATTATATACAGTTAGTATTCTATTATTATTTATTTGTATTTTGTTTGTTTCGAATAATACTTGTCGTATACATACTTTTACCACAACTGGTCATTTGACTGTGAGAACAATTTATTGTTTTATAAGTGTATTGGATCAGAAATTATAATGTAATGCATGTTCAAAGTATTGTATTCGATTTGTTACACATTTCTGAAAACTGTTGCATAATTAGTTCAATCAGAATTTCTGTGAATTCAAATTTCAAGCAAGTACCTTAAATTTTAGTTTTGCATTTTTGTGTAAAAAAAGTGACAAAACTAAAAGTTTATGTAAGTAGCTTATAGTTTATTTGGATAGCTGTACTTCATTTCTAACTGACTAAGATTAGTTTTTACCCAGAAAAACGTCTAAAACAGACTTAGTTCAACATCAGCTTTTGAATTTTGGTGTGCCTATGACCGAGTGGGTGCTTACGAATAATCGCTATCATTATGTGTCTGTATTTTTAGACACTGATAGTGTCTGAATGCTGTAGAAGCCGTGAGAATCTTCTGGAAAGCTAATTTTAATGATATTTTTCCTGTATTGTAGGGATTGTTTTTAACAATACATTTCATCGCTCTTGAAAAACTATTTTGATGTTTTGGACAAAAAGCATAAAATTCACGAACCCGATCTATGCAAGAATATTTTATGAATTATATTAAAATAGGCATTTCCACACCATAGGTCCGAGGCTCAAACCCCGAACTCTGCAAGGGTGACTCAGTCTTTCATCTCTTTAGTGGGTCGAGAAAGCTTGCTCGGGAACTTAACACTGGGGGTTTCGCATCAGATTGACTACCTGACTAGAACATGTGCTCATGCACCTCAGGGCCTAAGGTCGCGTATACTGTTAATTGTTTGTAGCTTTTTTATATGTGTGTATGCTTATGTTTGTTTTTGCTCATTGTATTGACTTTTTTGTGCCTTCTGTATATATACAGTGGTGGCAAAAAGTCCTGAACACACTCATTTTTTTGCATAATTTTTGTGTTTGACTTCATTTTTCGTTATGAAATTATCGCACTATCTAAAATATTGTTATTGATTTTAATGTATTTTTTCATGCTGATTTCAAATCTGTTTGTAGATTTCATCTAAAGTAAATAGTTTCATTGATATATGTTGAAAAAACCTTGACAAGAAAGCATAAGGTCACTGTAAGAATGAATGAGTGTGTTTTCCATCAATGAAATGCTCCATTATTTCAACCAATCAGAGAGCAGTAGCGATAAAGGGTTGAAAGAAAAAGGTGAAACATGGTTTATTGTATTGAATGCAGTTGTGTGCTTGTGGAAAATATTGGAATTATGGCTAAATTTTCATATCTGCCTGAGAATAAAAGGTACTAAATAATACATTTGAAGGAAGAAGGTTATTCTATGCGCCAAATTGCTGCTAAAGTACCATGTGGCCTTTCTACTGTTGTGAGAACTTTGAAAAGATTTTCTGAAACAAATTTTATTGTGGACAGGGGGCGATCAGGACGACCAAGAAAAACATCTTTACGTGAAGACAGGTTATTGCTTTCAAACAGGAAGCTTGATTCCTCGCAAATTTTGAAACAATGGACTTTGACATCAAATGTGAGTGTGTGCCCAAGAACTGTTAGAGGAAGACTGCTGGAAATTTGGTTATGAGGCTGTAAAGCGCGTCCTAAACCATTACTGAATTTCAACGCAAGAGGCGATTGACGTGGGCAAGGGAACATTCATTATGGACTATTAAAGTCTGGGAAAAGGTAATATTTAGTGACGAGAGTCAGTTTTGTATTTCTGGCAACCAAAGTAGTGCCTATGTAAGATGACACACTCATGAGGAATTCAGACCTTAGTGTCTGAAGCCCACAGTAATGTACCCGACAAAAGTGATGGTATGGGGTTGCATGTCTTCTCATGGTGCTGGAAGACTTCACATCGTTAGCGGAACAGTGAAAGCCATGGATTACATTGAAATACTTCAAAATAAATTGCTACCAATTGCGAGAGACCTTTTGGGGAATCAGTCATGGATTTTTCAGGACGATAACGCCCCTTGCCATCGTGCAAAGGTAGTCCAGAAATGGTTGGAAGACCATACTGGGAATAGAATGAACTGGCCAGGACAGTCTCAAGGCCTTAATCCGATAGAGAGTTTATGGTTTAAAATTGGTTATGAAATTTCAAAGAAAACACCTTCAAACAAACGTGAATTAATTGAAGCTTTAATATTTTCCTTCAACCATATTGTCACGAAAGACCTTCTTTTGAAATTGGTGCATTCCATGCCAAAAAGATGTAGAGCCGTAATTAAAGCAAATGGCTGGCCCATAAAATATTGATTTTCTAACATGCGACAACAATGTAATTTTCAAAATGCTTATATATATATATATATTAAATATACCATATTTGTCAATTTTCGTGTTATTTTTCTTTGCATATTATGTTATTCTATATTGTTTTATTCTGCACATATTTCACATTATTGTGTTCAGGCAGCTTTACTACAAAAAATATTTTAGTCATTAAGAAACTAGTAGTAGATTTGAAATCAGCATAAAAAAATACATTAAAATCAATAACAATATTTAAGATAGTGCGGTAATTTCACAACGAAAAATGAAGTCAAACATAAAAATTACGCTAAAAAATGAGTGTGTTCAGGAATTTTTGCCACCACTGTATGTTTTAATGCAAATTCTGCATAATGTTTTCGCAAGGTTTTATTTAATTTTTTATTAAAATGCTTACTTTGAATTATTTTTTATTAAAAATATGCAAACTAGTGTTAATTAAAATTTTATGTAATTATCTATGTTTTA
The DNA here is from genome assembly GCA_019973935.1 of Trichonephila clavipes. Lineage (NCBI taxonomy): Eukaryota > Metazoa > Arthropoda > Arachnida > Araneae > Nephilidae > Trichonephila > Trichonephila clavipes. The sequence goes on along the minus strand of BMAU01021342.1, from coordinate 817,253 downwards.
ATAAAGCTGCTCCTTCGATGGGTGTCTGGAGGGGAGGTCCTTCCTGCGAGATCAGTGTTTAATACTCAACTCTTACTGGGTAAATTCAGTCCTTCTGGGGGGGAGGGAATTCTAGAGTTATTTTTCTGTTTTAAGTACTCATTTTCTATGTTTGAAAATGTTTGTTTAATTCTTATATTTTATAAAAATTCCTTCTTAAATTCCAGATTTCAAAGAACCACATACTCTAAAACTACTTTTAGATTTATATCACAGAGGAGGTGTAAAATCTCTTTTTGCAGGTAAGCTTTATCTTATTTTAATAAACTGTCAAAATGTTTTGTATAGTCTTAAGTAATGAGTCTAAAGCAGGGGTGTCAAACATGTGGCTCATGGGACACATGTGGGCCCTCCAGTACATAAGTTGTGGCCTGCCAACTCCTTTAAAAAATTTTTAGATAACAGGTTTTTTATGTTTTCTTTTTCATTTTAAAATTTATTTGATGTGACCCTTTTAAACATGTAAATCTGAAATACATTTGCCCGTTACTTGTTCTTGTTTTAAAAGAAATTCTTTTTGATAATAGAAATTGCCTTTAGGTTTTATATATATATATATATATATATATATATATATATATATATATAGATAGATAGATAGATAGATAGATAGATAGATAGATAGATAGATATAATATATATATATATTATATATATATAGATAGACAGATAGATATAATATATATATATATATATATATATATATATATTATATTGCATTAAGCGTTTTCATTTGATTTTACTAAAATAATTAATTTTTATTAAATTCTGAAATTCATTTTGTATATTTTTTACTATGGATGGTACACCGATTCTTCGTCTATGCAACTTTTATTTCTCTTCCTCTTTCTATGTTTAAAGTGTCCGATAAGCAAAAGGCAGTCAGAGATGTTTTTATAAAGCTTAAAAGATATTCAAGATGGTTCAGACAGAAGACAGAGTGTACTAAATCTTTTGCGAATAAAAGGGGGATTTTTAATATTATAGCTAAAAAGTTATTTAATAAAAATGTAATAAAATTTGAACAATGAGTAAAGAAAGATCAATTCAAAAGGAACGCCGTTATTTTCTAGAAAATCGGAAATGCGATATTTTTTTGCTTCCAAAACAAGAATAAAATATGCTTGGTACCTAAAAATTATATTTCAGCTGCTGAGGAATATAATCTTAAATGTCATAATGACACAAATCATGAAGCAAACTATGATCAATACTTTGCAAAATTTCTTGAAGAGAAGTCCGAATTGAAATAACTTCTTCAAAAACAATAAAGTATACTCATTATACAATGCTATAAAAATATATTATCACATTTAATCACGCTAGCAGATCGAAATCATGTACTGAAAGGGAATTTATAAGTAAATGTTTATTTAAAACAGTGGAAATATGCCCAGTACAAACACAAATCAAATTAAAAGTGTAAGTTTAAGAGGAAATAGTGTAGTCAGCAGAGTTGATGAAATAGCCGAGAATTTGAGAAATAATCAAAATTCAACAATATTAACATTTGAAGTCTACTTTATTGTGTGCAATATTAATGTAAGTACAGATATTCGAAATTTTGCGCAGCTAGTCATTTTTATTCACGGATGCGAGATTAATTAAAAAAATAAGCGAAGAACTTTTGAAAATCATTTATATTCATATACAACCTGGGGGACAGTACCATTGGGGCTGGTTTTTTGAAGAAATATTAGTTACCATTGTAAAAGTTGGTTTGTCTTGTATGATGGTGTACCTACCATGACCTGCATTACTTAAAGGAGTTGTTGCAAGATTAAAAGAATCATGCAAATAGCATGTTAATAATCTTGAACAGTTTCATTGTATTATTTACCAGCAGGTACTATGCTCCAAAATTTTAAATGTAGGACATGCTTTAAAAATAGTCACCATAATTGTAAATTTATATTAGAGAACATAGACTTAATCATCGCCAATTTGCTCCATTTCTGTAAAGTAAAGAAAACGAGTACAATGATGTACTATATTATATGGAAGTTCAATAGCTTTCAAATCATAGTGTTAAAACGATGCCAAATATCTTTTAAAAAGTATTGTTAAATTGAATTTCTTACTATAATTTTTTTCAATAAAGAATCTAAAATATTTACAGTTTAAGTTTAAAAAATAACATGAAATATAAATCAACTATGTATGTATAATATACAATATACTGAGTCTAATAAATGCATAATACATTATTAAAGAAATGTATTTTACTGTCTTTTTGAAGATTTAAAACATGCAGCCCCCAACTTATAATAGAATAGTCCATGTGACCTGTAATATGGTATGAGTTTGACATGCCTGGAAGTATATATAACTTCCAAACTGTGCAACATTTTACAAACCAATGTAATATGTAAAATAAGTCTAACTTGAAAGCTTTGAAACACTATTTAGTTTTGCAAGTTAATCTAAAGCTTTATATGTGTGATTTCTAGATTTTAGTCATTTCTATTCTTAAAAGTAAATGATTTAAGAAATGTGGTAAAACAATCTCCTTGAATGAAACGTAATTCGTTGTGCTGGTTCAGAACCATACACATATGAATAGTAACTGATATAATAAAAGACAATTTTTAGAAATATTTTTGTATTAAGCTCTGTGTTTTCTATAATTTATTCTCTCTTGGAATGGTTGTTATATACGATATCCATACGCAAGAATGTGAATTTGTCAGTGTTATAAATAATCAACTTGGCTGTTTACTAAGAAATCTTAATGTTAATATAGTAAGAGTAGTATAGTTAGTTATATATAGTAAGAGGAATCGGAATATTCTGGATAAAATAATTTTTCCTTCAAGTACTTTGCTAAAAGACTTAAATAAAGCAGTTTTTTAAGGCTTGCATAACATGGGTTTGAATGGAAAAGCATGCAAATGTTCTGATGTTTATAATAGTATAAATTTTTGAGAACTCTAAATTTTGAGCTTTGTGCATTATTTTCTGGTTATTTTTGTGTTTATTTTTATAATAATTATTTTATATATGTACTCAATGAATTGGATTGCAAAAGACTTTGAAAGACGCAAATCGTTGCAAAAGTATACTTTGTCTTTAGTGTAAGACATGGATGACCAACCAGTGGCACAGCAGAGCTGTAACAGTGGCATGTGAAGACTTAATTGAAAATTTGAAAAGATACTTATAATATTGTGTTTAGAAACACAGTAAGCATTTAAGACAATTATTTATTAAGTCTGCATAGGCTACGGGATGCTTTACGTTCTACATTGGAATGGTGTCCTTTTATGAGATTACATAATATAAAGAAATTGATTTAATACCTGTGGTACCATCTATTAAGTAATAACTAATATTTAACATGCACTTTTTTTTCCAACATTGATTTCAATGAATACAATTGCTTATTTAAAATTTACTCTATACAATACAATCAATTGTTAAGGACAACAAAAACTTATCTAAACTATTTTACAAAGTTATAGTTATACTTAAAACTTGTTAGTTAAATTTTACTCTTAGATTAATTATTAAACTAAAATATGTTTGATAGTCTTTCAGTTGTTTCTAATCAGCATCTTCTAATGCTTCTTCAAGCGATTCTCCGATTTTCCCAACCTGCCTCTTTCATTCCAGTGATACGACCTCTTTCAAACTCTGACAGTTGATCATAATGAGCTCGAATCTTGCGCGGAGTCATTTTTTCAGTCGTTGAAAGGTATCCTAAATTGCAATGCAACAGAAATTTTGACCATCAGGTTTAGAATCGCTTCTTATAGACACCTGCTGACTGCGCAGTTCCGATGCGCTGTAGCTGCCACTATTCATTCATTAGACACCAAATTTTAATCATTCGCATGTTCGGTACAATTGTCTTTGCATACGAAATTTCATTACAATCGGGAAACTCCTTCTTGGTGCGTTTTTTTTTGTTTGTTTTAGGGTGTATTTTCTAACAGTCTCTAAATTCGTAAATGAAAAGAATTTTGAAGAAAATGCGTGGATTCTCTTTCTGACACCAAGTAATATTGTGTTCAGAACCACAGTAAGCATTTAAGACAATTTTTTATTAAGTCTGCATAGGCTACGTGATGCTTTACGTTCTATATCGGAATGGCGTCCTTTTATGAGATAACATAATATAAAGAAATAGATTTAGTACTTGTGGCGCCATCTATTAAGTAGTAACTAATATCTAACAATAATATTTTTTTTTACAATTTTATTGAAATGTGGTTGTCTTAGACAAAGAAAAACCCCACAAAATTTATTTTAAATAAACTTGAACATGAGTTACAATAGAAATTTAACGTGTAGCGAATGCACCTGCATTGTTGTGCGACTTGACTTTCTAAAACTTTTTTCACTCGCGAGATTTTGGAATTTGGGAAAGCATATTTTAAAATATCTGAAGAAAACACTGGACTTCCCAATTGAGTACTTGCTATTCTAGAATGAAGACAGGTTATGTGATTTAGCTTTTCTTGTGATATTATAGGATACTTGATTTTGGAGGGAAAAAAGTAACATATTTCACATTAATGCAGGAGCTATCTACTAAAGTTGATAGTGCTCCGAGCTGTGTGATAGGTTTAAAAGTTTAGTATCCATTTTTGCAGTATTTTGCAGTGCTAGGTTTGATAATTTTCAAGATGATAAAAAAAATGCAGATCTATTTACAAATTCTTTTTCAATTTCTCTGCAAATTAATAGTTACCCACTTGAAATCCAAATCGAAATTATTGTATACAGCACCATACTACACAGAAAATGTAAGGAAAAAGAAATGAAATTTGAAAATTAGTATTAACGAGCAATTTTTCAAATTTACACGATTTGTATGTCAGATATTGTTGTAGAGTTGAATCAACATATACATTTGTGAACAAGTATTTTCTATTATGAACATAACATAAAATCAAAATATCGTTCAAAAATTAACTGAACTGATTGACGGTAAAATTTAAGTTTGTGCTGTAGTCTCATTTATTATATTGGTTTTAAATTTTTACTGCTTAGACTTGAATTAAAAAAGGCTCTTTGTGTAAAAGTAAGATAATGAGCCTATAAGCAACAGTTTTTCATCTTTTTATTTGTTCGAAAAATTGGAAGTGGCACACTTAATTTATTTGAAAATAACACTTTTCCTAAAAAGGTTGACCACCTCTGGCATAAGACAAACCCGGTATGATAAGATGGGATATTTTATGAACATCCAGTACTGATGCGTTGTGTGTGTGTGCATCAACAAGTTAATATAAACGTTTTTTTTTTCTATTATAATCACTCTTTAAAGTACTCTATGGCTTAAGGCAAAATTCGTAAACCATTTCAGTAAAAGAAAAATCATTCAGCACCTTTTTCCGTATATCTCCAATATGAACCCCATTCTGAATATGTAGGTCGCTTCTGTAGAAAATATTTCAGTCAACTGTTAAATTGTTGAATTTTCTATTGAAACATTTTAGTTTGCAAGGCCCTCTTCAGCTACATGTGTCCTGATGTTCTAACTTAAATGTATAGTTACTTTAGTCTTGATAAAATAGCAAAATATGAGAAGTTTTTTTATATCATAGAAATTATATTCATCTAAAATGCATCAATATTTTTGCTTTTCCAGTTTGATTAAAAAATTGAGAGCTGATGTTTCTTCCATATTTTTATTTGAGATTTTTAATTCTCATATTTTTTTTAATGTTTTTTTTTCCTCACTTAGGAATAATGCCTCGAGTTTTGAAAATTGCTCCAGCCTGTGCTATTATGATATCATCGTATGAAGTTGGAAAAATTTATTTTATAGGCAAGAAAATTAAAGCAGCAGAAACAGAAGATTAATTGCAAAACATTTGTTATTGAAAGGAATATATCTACTCTGTAATTAGAAGGAATATATCTACTCTGTAATTGAAAGGAATATGTCTACTTAGTAATTGAAAGGAATATATCTACTCTGATTAAAATAGATAAGACTTATTTGGGCTAGTGCTCAAAATGATTGTTACTCTGCATACTCTTCTGTAAATATATATTTTATTTTCTGAAAAAAACTTATTTTCCTTTCTCATTTCTACTCATTATCTATGAAATGTGTTCTAAAATTACTGTGATAGTTGTAATTTTTCTTTCTTGTAAATTGGGTTTTGAATATGTGTCAATTTTTTCAAAAAAGTGAATTTTTAAGCTGCAATGAAATTTTGTCAAATCAAATATATATTGTCAAAAATATATTGTTATTGCTTATAAGAGTGGATTGTCATACTTTTTTTTGTGTGAAACTGAAAGTTTTATAGAAACAAATGTCAAAATGTTATATTTATAGCTGTTTTCAAAAATTACTTCCAAGATGCACACCTTCATGACTGTTGGGTGAGTGAGAGAATGGTGGGTTTATGTTGCAAGAGCCAATTTTGGCTAAGATTGTGTCAAACATTTTTTCAAATATTTAAAGTATAAAATCGATAAGTTTTATAAAAGGAGTTTTAATAATAAAATGTAAAATCTCAAATTATACATAAAAAGTCAGTTTTAAAAATAAAAGTAAATAGAGTGTTCTACCAAAGACGATGGTGGAAGAAGAGGATGTGGAAACTGAAGGAATAGAGGGATATATATTTGGTTTCGGGATGGATGAAGATGGCTGAAGTAATGTTAAAGTTGGACATCTTATTTGAGTGATATTTTCATCTGTCTGTATACTAGCGGATATTGAAGATATAGCAGCATGGACATATTTTTGTGATTTCTGTGGTGCTATTTGTAGGCTTCCGGATAAGAGATATTTTCATTTGTTTTTATTTCCTGAATCTATTTTTCTTTTCCATTTTGGACTTAATTTAGAATCCGATGGATGGGGCTGTGAACAATTGATACACTTTGACTCTAGAGTGCAGTCAGTGAAAGCATGTCCAGTAGACACACATATAGAGCAAGTCAGTCCGCAGCAGGAAGATTGTGAATGTCCGAACCTCTGCCACTTGAAGCAGCACAGAGGATTCAGAATGTATGGACGTATTTTGCAGTTCAAATATCCAGCTTTAATAGTTTTGGGTAGTGTGGGCCTATTAATTTAAAATTAATGGTTTAGTCGGTATAACTGTTGTATTTTTTTTTATTATGATTCTTCTGATCTGAATAACACTGTGATCAAAGAACTCTTCAAGGATTTCTGCATCAGAAGTGTACAAAAGATCAGGTTCAGATATGACATTGCGAGAAGTATTAAAGTTGAGAGAAAATGTTGAGCATGACTGTTGGAGAAAACCGCTATACTTCTTATCTCACAAATTCTATTCATCCTATATGTTGCTGTGGTAATTAAATACTATTGCAGTTCAATTTCACTTCAAAGCTGATGTAAATTATTCTGCTATTTTTATGATAAACATAAACAATATATTTATTACTTTATCTGAAGAAGGGGATTAACTGTTGCTGAAGCAGCGAAGCCACATGATTTAGTAAAAAAAAAATTTCTCTTTGAAGCAAGCTAGCATTCTATTTCACATTTTTTCTTTGACTCACAATTTACACAACAATTTATCCATGGTTTAAACATATCGAATTGTATTTATCTTGGTTTTTGCACTATGCCAAGCATACTCACCACAAAATATTCATTTAATAATATAAATTTAACAGAAAATTCCGTATCATGCCCATGCTTTGTAAACTTAGAGCATGTTAAATCATTAAAATTTTTTTTATTTTGAAATTTAAAAAAAAAGTAATGCATGAGGACATCTGAATGTATGGCGAAAGAAATGCATCTGAATGCTATGTTTGTCTCAAGATTTTAATTTTTGTAAATGTTGCTTTTTGAAGCTACACTAAGACTATAAGCATCAGACCATGTAATTTTGAATCTTGGTCAAGTGATACCTGATCTCGCATGCCTTGCACACCACACCAATGCGAGGCTTTAAAACCTGAACAGGTTTAACATTCATCAGTGGCATCAGGTGGAGGGAAATCTAAGACAGTTTAATTATAAAGAGTTTGCCTAGATGCCAAATTTTGAAGAGTTCATTGTCAAAACGTGTCATCCAAGACAACTCCTATCCTTTTAATTTGTCATTTTAAAAGCTTGGAGTGTGGAGGAAATATCCTGTATTGCATTAACAACATTCTGAATATAAAAGGTTTTTTTTTTTTCTGCTGTATGGTACTTTAAAATGTTTTTGCTTCTTACTCAAATTCTAAGAGAGTGTTGAATGGTCCTCAAAATGTAACAGCAGGTGCATAGGAAATGCAACACAAGTTGATTTACAATTCAGAATTATTTTTAATTTTGCCCAGAAGTTTTTTGTTTAAATTTAGTGTATATGTATATAATAATTATCTATTTTTTTATTATTTCTAAAATATTTTGATATGTAACATCATTTCTGAGAATTATTATTTTCATAATTAATGGCACTAAACCAAAAAAAGAGTTCTAATTCATCTATCATCTTATTACCAACTGAAAAGAATTTTGAAGTGAAACGATTTTACATTATAATGTACATGATTATGTCTAGTGTTATACATATTGTATTGAAAGAGTTGAATATAACAGAGAGAGAATTGGTTTTGTGTGGAGGTGCATCTAGAGGACAGAACTAGCGACCTATGGATCCTGTGGCATATTGGGTACAAAAACTCAGGCTAGAAGTATAAATATATAAAATTTTATTTACAGAACATTCTAAGCCGCTTTCCAGAGCACGTTTCTGCTCCCTGCTTCCAGCCGGAGCCCTATTAACCGGTCCTCGCGCATGTCCTTTTCTAGACGAGTCCATCTCGGAACGTAGGGGGACTGGATTCTAGGAAGCACTCCTCCCCCACTTCCTCAGGCAGCAACACCATTCGCTTCTGGTCTCCGACGTCATCAAATGGTGCCGGAACAACATTCGCCGCAAACTCCTCCTTCCTCTAGAGAGAACTTTTTCTGATAAAGGAAAAGTTCTGTTCTTTGAAGATCAACTAAAATCATTTCAATTGTCAACAGGAGATGTCACTTAAAGTTCTAGATAACACTACCTTTTTAACACTGTACGATTTCCTTCTGGCCATAATTACATACTACAATACATTAACATATAAAAATAAAAATAAATGATAAAATCACAACTTATCTATCATATATAGTATACAAATTACACTTATCTAGTGAATAACTCATTTCAAGAACTCAATCATATTTACTCAAATCTCATATTTACTAAGAATTAAAATTCCGATGCATCATTTCTTTCATTATAGTAGTATGAAGAATTAACACTAACATTCTCTTGTTTCAGATTTTAAAGAGAGAAATTAAAAATATACAAACACATACTTCATCTGTCTAAATATTATGTACTCAAATTACAAATGTTTTAAATGCAAATGATTGAATGATAACATAACTCTTTAATGCAAGTTCTCTATGTTATTAATAGCTTGTACCACAGAAACTAAATGTTTATATACAAGTATTAGTAAAACCAGTTTATCTTATAATTTCTGTTACCATGAAACATATTATACAACATTTTAACATACTCAAAATCCTATTCATGAACTAATAAAACATCAAACACTTTACACATCTTACAGTCTACTCTAGAATCATACTAATGAAATGATTCATTACCATATTAGAAATATTTTTTTTGAATAAGAAAAATTTTTTTGAATCAGAAATGTTTCAAGAATCTTTCGGAATCACACAATTATATTAAATATTGAGATATGTTATCAATATTCAGTATTATCATAATAAATCACTACTCATAAAAAATGCTTTTATTCAAAAATTGGTCATGCATATAGTACATATGTTTAAAAAGATACTAATATCATTTTGATTTTATAAGAAAAAGTTATTATAAAGTTTTATTTTAAAAGAGAAATCTGGATCAGAAACAAATACAAATTCAGCAGCATCTAAGTTGCACATATTGCTTTAATAAGAGCTACATTTACGATTCCACTTATGACTAATCCTTGACAATGAATATTATTATCAAGCACAACCTGATTCACAAACTTAATAGTATATTACACTTTATTTTGCTCACTTGGATGTGTTGAAAATTACATGAGCTTTGTATACAATACAAGTGGAGAAAATAAATGAAATTATTGCATTAATCCGATATAACGTGTTTATAAAAACATATAGAAGTGTATTAATATATATGGATACAGTATAGAAGTATTTTCCCATAAAGGTGTTACACATTTTTAATATATCATTCTCACTGAAATATAAAATTTTAGCATAAAAGCATACATAAGATCTATGTATTCCTGGTCAATCTTATGACACATAGTACTTAAACAAGAAAAAAAAATTCAATCATTTGAATATCATCTATCCATTTTTTAGAAAAAATGAAAATAAAGAAATTATGTTCATTATAGAGATGGAAATAATAATACACTCTCTTGGGAAATATATACAAAAATTTAATCAATCCTACTTAAAGCATCTGCATTGGCATGATTTCTCCCGGGTTTATGAATAACTTCAAAATTAAATGGTTATGGTGCAAGAGACCTGCGCGGAATTGTTCCTGCATTAGTTTTCAACCAAATGGATTATGCTCGGTCTGAATGATAAATTTCTGCTGTCCATAAAGGTAACAATTTTTTTCACTGCATAAACGATAGTTGTACACTCTTTTTCAGTAGTGCAGTAAACCTTCTTGACGTCAGAAAATTTCTTACTAAGGTACAGGATGAGATGCTCTTTTCCTCTATCATTTCTCTGAGCCAGGACTATTCCAATACCCGTGTGAGAGGCGTCGGTGTGAAGAATAAATTGCCTTTTTGAAAACGGGCATAAAGAACAGGGTTAGTCGACAGTTTTTCCTTCAATTGTACAAAGGATTCTTGACATTTCGATGTCCAGTTAATGTATCCTTTCTTCTGTTTCCCTTTTAACAGTTCTTTTAGTGGTGCTGCTAAACTCAAGAACATTGGGATGTACTGTCGATAATATCCCGCTATTCCCAAAAAGGCTCTAACCTGGGTTTTAGTCCTTGGAACTGGAAAATCTAGTATTGTTTGAACTTTCAATTGAGCTGGAGACCTTCGTAACCCTACGACATGACACAATACAAAAAAATACATTTGACTGAATAATAAAATAAACAATATTATGTTTTCAAAGGCAGCACACATAACTTGGAAATGGATCTCTTGAGTATTCCTGATCTAATTACGACATCCACAAACTAATAATTTTATCCTTTACTTCATAAAACTTAGTTATGCGATCTAAGATTCACTTGACATGAAGATAAATCGTCCTCCTTTATTAACACCATATCGTCACATTTAACATTTTATTTTAAGAACATGTATTTCCTACGTTGTTGTGGATTATTAAGATAACTATTACCCCATGTTTTTCCGAAACGTCTGCACAACCCTAGTAATTCTTTGTCATAAGTGCAATTTATTGACATTAACATCTAATTGAGATGGTTCAACTATTGAGGTGTAGTAAGTAGTCAAATATTTAACATTGCCTCAATTTAAACAGTTATTGTAGGAAATTATTCATTAATAAGAATAGAATTACCCACTGTTAGTTTTAAATAAAATTTAAAGGATTTAACGCCGGCCTCCCAAAGACCACCAAAATTTAGTGTCCTAGGAGGGATAAATTTCCATTCAATATTCTTCTCTGAAGAGAGTTTAGCGCAAGGTAATTTAATCTAAAAAAGAACTATTTTGAAATCTGTCCTATAATGCAGTGTGAGTGATTTTTTCAGTCCAACAATTTCTGCAACTGTGCTGGTTAATTGAGCTGCCAGAAGTGTCCCAAGAAGTTCTAATCTTGACAATGAAATTGGTTCAAGAAGAGCAACTCTATTCTTTGAAGTTATGATATTTACCTCCCCGTTATCTTACTTTACAACTCTCAGGTAAAGGGATCTTGCTGACATCACTAAAACTGTGGATTTCGATGTTTCCTCAGCAGTTGAGTTCGGGATCAATCTCGGAATTTTCAATTCTGTGGAAGCACCATTTCTTTCATTCTCCTAGGATTGCAGGAAGATCTTCGTATCTTTTCTCTCCTCAATTTCTGAAATAGGCATTTGACGCGGATGATGAATGGTGTCAAGAATCCCAGAGGATCGAAGATCTTTCCTACGGCTTGCAGCATAAAGCGTTTGGTGTCTTACATTCAGATTTCAGGAACTCTAACAAACTTTTAATTCCAATATTAAGGCAATCTTGTATCATATTCCAAGCAATACCAAAGACCTTGATCAAATGTGATCCCAAACTGATATTCGATGATGACTGTGTGTCAAATCCCTCTCTAATCCATATTTGAATTAGACTACTATCATTGGACACCCACTTTTTGAACATCATTCCTGCTCTCTGCATGAAATCTTGGGCACAACGAGAAATGTCAAAGACATCCTGCACCCACGATGAAGTCATCAACATAAAGTAAATGTTCAAGCATTTTGATGTTCTATGATACTCACGGTGGAATGTTTCAAAAAATATGTTTTTTCAATGGCAGATAACGGAAAAAGACTAGCATTTACCCCAAACAGAACTCATGGAAATCTAAATATTTGGAATTCTTTCCCATCATCATGACCTTCACTAAACCACCTAAAACGTACTGCATCTCTATTCATTGGTCTCAAAGATATCTGTAAAAATGCTTTCTCGATGACTGATACCAAAGCTATTTTGTTCAATCTAAAATTTATGAGTACACAGAGAAGATTAGGATTCACACACAGGTTTTGGCCTGGCTATAAACATTTATTTAACCCCTTAAGTAATTTGCCCGTACATCATACGGGCTACCGAAAGGTGGCCACAACCGGCTTGCCAGTACGCTGTGCTGGCACTGATATTTTCTTCTTTCTATCTTTGATTTGCTCATAATTTATTTTTAATTATTATAGTGAGATTATTAGTGCTACTGTTTTAAGAGTATTACTATCCAGTTGTCCATGGTACTGAAATACTTCTCATCCGAGATTTTCTTCGTGGTGAAGGCGGGAATTTTTTATTGACGGCAGGAATTTAGATTCTTGAAAATATTCGATAAAGAACAGGGAATAGCAAGACAATGTGCAATTTGTTGCTTGAGAAAAAATGACAATGGAAAGATAATCCAAAAAAGCCGATATTATCTCTGTTCCTATTGCAATGTAAGAATATTACATAGTGCTTTAAAATGTGTGTGCATATATATATGCACACACACACAGGATCCTCAGCTATATATAAAAAAAATTACGAACATGATGCTTTTTTGTAAATATGAGAGAAACTCTTTTAAAATATAAGAAACATTCTTCATAGCAAGCAGAATGCACTTATAAAAAGCAAACATTTAGGGGCTCTTTTATGTTTCACAATTATAAAATAAAAAAAATAGTGTGAAATCTTTAAAACTCAAAATTAAAAAAAAATTCTTCTCTTTTCGCATTCTGTTAAATATGCTTAGTTCTATGCAATTAAAGAAAAATTGTGCGTTTTTTGGAAAATTTTGGGCAAAAAATTGATCGCTTATGGGGATTCGATGAAAAGGACCTACTATTCTTAAACAGTAGGTCCTTTTCATCGAATACTATTCGAATTTTCGTTGAGAGTCAGTCATTAATTATTCTCGAATATTCGTTAAACAAATTTGGATTTTTACGGAATTTGTACCGTATATTTTGTAAGCATTGTTTGGCAATGGTAAAGTTATCACCTAACTCTTTCCAGTTTCTTTTCCATGACATGCGGACTTAATAACGACCATTGAAAAAGATAGTCGTTAGAACAAAAATATCCATAGTTTGATCCTTTTCTGCTATTTTTAGATCCTCATGTTTGATATCAATAGCATATAATTCCTAAATTATCTTAAATTTTCACTCAAAGTTTCTTCAAAATCCCTAATTAAATAATAGTGAATATTATTGGAAGAATTTATCTCACTGAGAGTACCTGTAGCAATCCAAACGAAACAAAATTTAAGAAATGGATTATACTTAATTGGGAAATGATTCACACACACACAAGAATTTTGAAAAAGAATCCAGTGCATATTAAGACTTATATTTTACTTGGCTTATAGAATGTGGGATCGGCAAGTTCAATAAAACCAGGCAAATTAATTCTGGAAATGTCTAAATCATTCGAAGGTGTCATTTTTGGCACAAGATAAAGATCCAAAACTTCCTGAAAAGTTTCATCTGCATTGGAAACTACTTCTATTGCTTTTGCTTTAAATGTCAAAAGAGATCCATTTCAACCCTTACAGGAGCATTTACAATTTTACATTTAATTTTTAATAAATCTGCACAATATTGCTAAAATATTTATATTCGAACTACTATCCAAAAGGCATCGAATTCGTAATCACTTTCCTGTCGCAACACTTAGAAAAACAAAAACTTCTCAAAATAACAGTATTATTCTTTTTGCCTGTGAATCGTTCCTTTCGTGATGTAGCAATGTGTGGTGGCGTTTTGAACAGGAATATTTAGACTTGCAAGATGAAAGAAATCGTTATTACCCAAAAAATTAGCGCACAGTTTTTTACCTTTAATGAATTCGTATATTTTAGAAAGGCCAGTTTTTTGAAAAGTTAAGCGATTTTTTTTGAAAATGCGAGCTCTTACACAATGAACAGAATTTTGTTTTATTATTTGAATTAACAATGAATGTTTTTGCTTTGTTAGGAGGCGAATTTCTATTTGATATTTTTATATTTGTGCGACAGATAATCCTAAGTACAGAACTTCGGGTTTCTAAAAATGACATCAAATTTCCAAACTGAGGAGCTTTAGTTGTTTTTAATATAAATCCAAACTGCTTTCTAGGTTTTGTGTCTAATTTTTGAAGAATAATGTTTATTATTAAGATGTCTGACGAATTATTTGCTCAAATTGTAATGCTCTCATATTTTTCTGAAAACAATTAACGAAGGTGCCCAGTTTTTTCACGGATTCCAATTGAAATGTATCATAGTTAATTACAGCAAACAAATGTGTATCGACAGATGTTCTCAAAGCGTTCTTTCAACGAAAAGGATCCATTTGGGATGCGCGTTATTTCTGAGCTTCATTTCGTTTTTGAAAAGTAATATCAGTAAGCTGGGCCATTCCTCACTTTTTCCCGTTAAAAATAGACAATGGTATCTGAGACAATTGTACTTCCGTTTTAAAAGAAATTGCATTTTTACTAATGGTTGCGTCATTTACTCGACATTTTAAACAAGATGAATTTTTGAAAGATTGTCTTACGCTTACCTACACTTTTCTCAGACATTCTTCAATATCCTTTTCCATAGTTGAAAGTTTCGGAATATCTTGGAGTTCATAATACTCTGTTCACGAATTTCGTCTAATTTCTTTTTGAGGTTTCCAACTTGCTTTGATTTTGTTTCGAGCTCACAAGTAGATGCTTCTTCAAAACTTTTCTTTTCATGAATAAAACTTTGGTTATAATACCTTTTATGGCAGCTCTCATGCGATTGAGTTTCTCTATAGTGCTGATAAACTGACCATTAATGTACTTTACTATAGCGACGGACCCCGTAGAAGGACTTAACAGTTTATTGTGATAAAAAATAGATTAAAAAAACCTTTACAACTTTAAAAACCTTTACATTAGGGTAAAACTCGCAAAGGGTTGTAAATTGTGTGACTAAAAAAATTCAAATATAACTCAAAAATAATTCAGGAAAATGTAGTCCGTTTTTAATACGAAATGCAAACTCTAAATTGAAACAAAAACTCAAAGAATTATAAAAAGTTAGTGACAACTCAATGTTGCCATACATAATTACAAATAAGTTAATATTAAATCGCAGAACCAGATTCTCCCACCTTGAGTTGGGAACCTTTCTAACTCGATAATTCCCCGTTTTCACAAATCTAGTCATTTCCTGAGAGTCAAGGGCCCATAATTCAAATATGCGAACACTAGTTGCGAGCTTTGAAGCAACTAACAAACCTGAACTCCGATCATTTGCACGACCAATAACAGACCAACCCAAC
Organism: Trichonephila clavipes; assembly: GCA_019973935.1. Classification (NCBI taxonomy): domain Eukaryota; kingdom Metazoa; phylum Arthropoda; class Arachnida; order Araneae; family Nephilidae; genus Trichonephila; species Trichonephila clavipes. The sequence goes on along the minus strand of BMAU01021342.1, from coordinate 801,234 downwards.
TTTGTATCAATTGCAGTAAGTCCACTTCCTTGTTGCAGATGGTTCTCTGTGATTAACTTTCCAGTAATATCAGCTCCGATGAGAACTTGAAACGGACCATCCAAATCTTCTGCTTGATGAATGGTATTTTTTTAAAGTTCTTTAAAGTGTGAACTCCGATTGTTAGCTAATATTGTGTCATAAATCACTACTTGTCCAAGTCCTTCAAAGTGGCAACAATAATCTTCCGATTAGTATATCGTGAACACATCATGTTGCCAGATGGACGTACTGGAACCACCGAACAAGGCATGCTGTATACACTCTCTCCGTTCGCCTCTGCCGTTGTCGTGAAAATAAGAGAGCCAGAGTCTATTATTGCTCGGACTTTTCCTCTTAATAACACAGTTCGAGTCTGCAAAACAACATTGGGAGATTTAGACAAGTTTTCCAGAGCTTCAGCATGCTGTATTACTGGTTGTTTGGGTTGATTATTTTTCAGAAAAGTGGAATAATTTTGTTCTTGTGACAAAATTCTGCAAAAAAATAATCGGTGCTTCTTCCCACTCAATTAGCAACTCAATTTTTATCGGCAAATCTTCACCCCATATCCATATTTTAAACAAAGAAAGCAGCAGTGAGTTTTTTCAACAGCATTTTGTTTTTCTTGCAAAGTTAATTCAGGAGCTCTTTTACAGTTCCACGAATTACGTTTCTCAGGACAAAATATGCAACATTTCTTCTTATTCGTTTTCAATTTATATAATTTAATAATTTATATAATTGGATTTACATAATTTAATTTTATATCATCATTATAAAGATTGCCCGTGTTAATTACATAGGAATAATAATCGATAAATAATAAACATGTTTGCAGCACATTTCCTTCTTTTAAAAATAATCCACATTTTAACCACTTTTTCAGTAGGTTAACGTAATAATTTGAGTATCATAAACATATATATTTCTTAAATATAAACTACCGTGTGCGATTCTAATAATAGATCAAACTAAAGCAATTAAAAAAAAATATTTTTTATTAATACTCCAGACCTCTGTATAAAACTGCTCCAAAAATCTCGTTAAATATTATCTTAGGTATTCTCCTCAAATAAAATAACGGTTGAATAAAAACTAAGTATGAAATTTGAAATTTGGCAAAAAAGTCCTTTACTCTAATTATCTGAAAATAATCGCATAAATAGAAGATTAACTTTTTTTTTAAAGTCTCATATAAACACAAAATTATATTTTTTCTAAAATAAATCGAAGGACCATTTGTGTTCTATTAGGAGCACTGGAGAAATCGCTGATTTCTCAATGGGCATCTTTTACACAGACAGCCTTTTTTGTAATATTTATATTAAATAATAGCACCCTCTGTGTCGAGATATCGATTGATCTCTCAAATGGAAAACTAATAATAACAGACGATTCCATTTCTACACAAATATCATATCTTCCATGGAATATCTCACTAAACGAGATAGATATTAAAAGATATATGTCTCAAAAGAGTTATTTATATTCATTGGAGGCATTTTTAAAACACATAGTCCTTATTGTGAATTGGCATCGTTCCTTTATATTGCTGTTTTAAAAAAGAAAACGTTTTAAGAAAAGGGAAGAACGGTACATTTTTTGGATTAACTTAGTTATTGTAGTCACACACACATATACAGTCATTAAGTAAAGTCCTGATTTGCTATTATCAATTATGTATAATTAAGAACTAGCACAAAACCCAGTTACAAATTTTTTTTTAAAATTATTACTAAATACCGTCGAAGACAGTCAATTGGTGTGAAGATATCAATTGAACATGCTTGAAATAAAAAAGATAAGAATCCAAATTCCTCTTATTTTCTTATTCATTATTAAAAGAAAATGGAAGAGAGGAATTTAAAAATAGCGAAAGTTACCTTCCTCCCAAATATAGATCTGGATCTCAGTTAAATATATGTCGAATTAACGAAAAGTTTTAATTCAATTTTTAAAAGAGAGCTACTCTTCTTTCCAAGGTTTGCTCTTTAATAATATTCCCCAAGGGGATTTTTTAAAATATACTACATACATGAAGGGATCAGAAGGATTTATAGCGCACAAGAAAAAACTCTCTTTTGTGGGATGCTTCTTTTCTGTTGTTCTTTTGGCCCCTTTTTTTTTATCGCTCTTTTATTTTCATTTCAAACAGCAAAAAAGACGCAGATATGTTTTCTCTAGCACAAAAGAGTTAGAAGGAAAAAGTTTCTTCCTTTGAAAACTCCTAACTGTTTCTGCAAATAGTTCCGTTACTACTTAAAAGAATTTTTTTACACTGAAAAGGGATTTTTTTTTCATTCACTTTGAATGAAGTTAATTCTTGCTCCAAGTGCTTTGAAAAATTTTCAAGAATATTTCTTAAAAATGTTTGTTAGCATTGTCTTTTGAACATTGCACATGTTTATTTTACCCCATTTTAAATTCAGTAAAAGAAAATTAAATAATCTAAAATATTAAAAGCTCAAATTTAGGAAAAATAATACTTTACAGTTAATCTATGCTTTAAAATTTCAAGAATCCAAGAGATTTTATCTCATCATCTGAATTATCAATACTATTAAAGAATTATTTATTTTTAACTCAAAATCTTGTTTTTTCACAAATTTGAATATTCTATGAATAATAAATATTTCAATTCAATTTGTTTTAAAAAATTGGAATAATAAATCTGATTGCACATTCTCCCCTAAATTTAAAGAATTCTGTGTAAGATATTATCAGCTAACATATGAAATAACTTTTTTCATTGACTTTCTTGAAACAAAAAATCTATTCACTTTATTTATGAATGTTGAAAAATAACTAAAGAAAATTTATAAATACTTCATTGTCACGGAAAAATAAATATTATTATCATGAATCATAATTTTTTTTGTTCTTATGTCCTTGCTATTATCTTATGAAAAATATGAAATTATCGTAAAATCCGGTGTATAACGAGCACTTTTAACACACAAAATAAAATCCAAATTTACGATGAGGGGTATAAAAATGAGAACTTTAAAAATAAAAAAAATGAGCTTGGGAAAAAAAATAGACTTGTACATACTACGAAAAATACTGTTTATTTAAAAAAAACGACATTCCTTATGAATTTAAGGTATTGTAGTTCTAGAAGTATGCTGTTGTTTTTTAAAACTTGGAATAATACTTAGAACAATGACTTGAAAACATAAGAGCAGTGCGCGCGTACCTTTCACGTTTCTTTGGAAGGAAAGGGTTGAAATTTCTAAAAATTAAAAATTGCAGCTTAAAAGTAAAAGCGCGTGTTATATGAATAATTAGAATGAGAAAATGTTAGCAATATATATATATATATATATATATATATATATATATATATATAATACATTGAAAATGAGTTCTTGAAAGAAGGAATTGACTCTAGAATAAAATACATTCTAATGAAAAAAAAAGCTAAATATTTTTAAAGACTTTGATTACAACTCTTAATCTAGATGCAGCTCATATCCGTATACAAGGGAAACGAAGGATAGGGAAGGGGGCTGAAATAACATATTATCTTTGCTTAGAAATTGCAAGAATCCAATTATTTAGATGTTCTTTGTTCTAAACAGAATTTTTTTTAAAAAAAATTAACAATCGAGCTATCGCTTCCCATGGCTACTCAGTTAAATTACCATCTCTTATTTAAATTGTAGTACGCATTAAAAATAACTGAAACCAAAGAAATTTGATTAATTTAAAATAAAACTTTAAAAGTTTTTAAAGAGATTCTTTTACTGATTTAATGGAAGAAAAAGGGACATTCTTTGCAACTGAAGCATTAGCTTTGCGTGCCCAAGGAAAGGTTCCAGTCAAATAATGAACACTTAATATTCTCAGCAGAATTCGCATCTTATCCTGATCGGACTCCTATTGAACACATGTTAAAACTCATTGGGTATCAGTTTGCAGGGGGCTGATGGATTGCTTTTTCCAGCTACTCAAGGACTATTGACAACGTATTTTCAACTACGATCAATTGACGAGGGTCACACTTGAGCTGTCATCCTACTTTCCAAATTTTCACATCACGCCAACGTGAGTGAATAAATATTAACGTCAGCTACACGAGGACTTTTGGCGACGGACTGCGTAATTTTGAACCATGGTCAAGTGACGTGGACGACACCTGAGCTGGCACCCCCTCTTCTAGCTACCACACCACACCAACGGGAGGACGTTTCAGCTCTCGACAGATTTAACGCGCAACGCTGCCCTACACGGCGGGTCTTTAATGGTACTAGGCTCGAACTCATGACATGCCTGCCATGGTCCGATACCTTGATCACTGGGCAACCACAGCCCTACGCCAACGTGAGAACTTTGAACCTAGACAGATTTAGCTCCTCTATACAGTGCGTCTTTAGTGGCATCAAGGCTAGAGCATGGCTTGACAGAAACAACGCCACCGAAGTCGTGACCTTGACCACTCGGTTAGAGAAGGCTCTTCAGTTGCAAAGAGGACTATAGTTGTGAGTAAATTACCGGACATTATACACTGGCAGATGATAATTTGTCTCTTTGAGTAGTTAAGATTGCCAATGGGACTTACATATATGTTACTGAATGAACAGTTTTATTTGTCTCTTTTCATTTTTTTAGCAATGAGATTTGTATACGGCTACGAGTATTTATTTTTACTAGGATTTTCAATTTTCCTTGTGACAATTGTAGTTATACGATCTGTTTTAAATTCTAGTTTGAAGTACCTCGAATTTAATGTATGCCAGATAATATTGAAAAGATGTGCAGAGTAATATCTATATTGATCTTAACATGAATTTTCAACCCCTATATCCATTTAAGACCCAGCCAGCACATTCGTGCTCGAACACTCTATCTTCTAATGGGGTAGCAAAGATTTTCTTATTTTTTCCAATGTCATTGGGTTCAGAAAAATGTGATTTTTAAAGATAAAATTGTTTCGGGTCTTAAAAGGATTAAAATGCCTAACCCGCGCAAACCCACACAATCGTGCGAGCTGGATCTAGAAGGGCTGAAAAGCTCCCAATGGGAAGTTCACAGCAAAGACGGGATTAATATATATATATATATATATATATAAATGGTGATCTAGTGGAATTTTGTGTTGTCTTGGAAAAATAAGTTCTGCGATGAAGATTAGATATACGCAAATGTGTTTCATACACCTTGTTTTCATCTTCGGTACCGGCCAGAGTTAGAAGGTCAAGTTGATCTTCGCGTGGTGTGTCATTTACACTTTTAAGAACCAACCTGAACGTTCGTGCTGGAAGATTCCATGTTCCAGGGAGGGGGGGAACAAAATTTTTCTTCTTATTTTTTACAGTGTCATTGGGGTCAGAATAAACTGAAGAATGTGTGATATTTAAAGATAAAAATATCTCAGGTCTTAAAGGGATAATAATATCTAACTTGCCCAATCATGCGGTCTTATATATAAAGGGATACAATTTCTGCTTACAAAATGGTTCTTATATACATAAATTGAGAAGCCTTGTATGTTCTTAATCTTACTTTTATAATTCGACGTCGGGAAAAGACTTTTTGGAAGAAGTAGAAACGATAAAATAATATAAAACTATATCAAATGAAGCAAGGGAAATAAGAACATAGACTCCCTTAAAAAAATTTGGAAAATAAATTCATTTTGAAGCTTAGAATCAAGAGAATCGTTATACCTTGAAAATTTAGAAGCTGGTTACTTGTTATCTAGACTAATTAGGCGTCATTTACTTACAGATATTTATGTAAGGTTTAATTATATTATTCACTACTTCTCAAAAATGAAAATAATAACAATACACATAATTCTAATAAAGCGGTTCATAATTTAAATCAAAGAGATTTTCTCACTAATCGAAATTTTATTAAATATTATGAAATTGCTGAAATGTATTTAAAGAACTGAAGGAAAGTTTTTTTTATTTTTTAATCCTTGTTTATATTATTTTTATTTAAGTTTATTATTTTTTGAACTTTGCTCTTCAGAAGTAAAGTTAAACTGTCCATTTATTTGTCAATCTAATTTGTTTATTTAACTATCGTAATTAAGTTTTATTACCTCAAATTATTATAGTTAAAAGTTATTATAATTAAGAATTACTAAAATTAAAAGTTATGCTATAATAAGAAATTAAAACGTATTATAATTAAGAATGATTTATATTGTATGCGAGCATCGAACCAATTTGTTAAACAAAATGTTAATTATTGAAATACAACATTTTTTGTTTTAGAAAATTACTTTTTTACCATCCAAAGGCCTTGCTTGCATCGGACACCTTCGTTTTAACTTGGAGAGAAGTTCCAACTATTGCATTTTCTCTATATTTTAATCCCAAATAAATTGCTTTAAATTTAAAATTCATTATTTAACTTTTTTATGTTTGGGTTTTTTCTCTCAAATTTATTTCTCATTTAATTTATATAAATATTTGGGTAAATAACGTTTCGTGTATACGTTTTGAGTTAATAATATCCACTTTTTGAATAAAACATGAAAAATTTTCCATTCAAATACGTAGTGGTTGTAATATTATAAATTTAATATATCGTGTGTGTTTTTATGAATCCAAAGGTATTTTTGCTTTGAATGTTTATATTTCTAATAGTTCAGGGATTCAATCTAAATAGCATGAAACTACTTATGAATCGCAAGAATCAATCGTTCTTCTCTTTCGTCCAATGGAATTCGTGCGATGGCTTATTTGGCGAGTGAGGGCCAACGCCAAATGGGCGCACTTGGAAAGAGACCTGCACTCCATCGCGGGACTCAGAATATCAGGAGGTTCATAGCTTTTCATCGGTGCTTTAGTCATGTGATCGCTGTCACCAGGGATTGTCATCATTGCAATGCCATCGGATATTTATTACATCCATTCTTTTTCTTTGTTTTTTCTAATTTGGAGTTGTTTCTGCATATGGAAAAGCTTCGCCGATGAAGAGAATTCTGAAATCAGTAAGTGTTTTGAAATTTATTTCACTTGCCTTTTTGATAATGTCTCCTGAAATTTTACGTACGGAGTTTTGGTTACAATGGAAAATTTGTGGGCATTCGCAATAAAAAGGAGGGGGGTAATATGTAATAAAGGGGGTTTGCAGCGTCCCCTGTTCTAAGAAGAGACTAGCCCATTGATTCGTAATAAAATCAAAAACTATGAGCAAAAAATCTCTTTTTAGGATAGATTATTCACGTCAGCTTTTCAAATTCAGTAATTTCCTTTCAAAGTAAATTTGAAAAAAAAAAAAAAAATCGAAACAGAAAATTTAATATAAGGAATAAAAATTACAGTAAATTATTTCTCTGATGATATTAATATATCCGTCAGTATTAATAAGGGAAAAATGATTTATATACATATATATACATTATATATACAGCAATATATATAAATATTTTATTGTGTATTTGGGAGCGTTAGGTATATTTTTTCAATAAAACGTTAATGAAAAATCAAAATATTATTTAAATTTAAAAAATATCCAGTATATATTCGCTAAATATTATTTTGCTGTCTGAAAGTAGAATTCATGGGGAAACGCATATATGTGTATGTTTAAAAGCATTTATCTAAATTAATTCAATCTCCTTTTTGTAACGCCTAATTTTTTTTAAGCATCAAAGTATGTATTATTGAGCAGCTGTCGGGATTTCCAAACTAATAAACTTGGAAATATTTCCTAGGTTCATGTTCAGGTTCATCTAAAATCTTGAGACAAACTTTTAGGAGCCTTCTGATGTAGAATGTTTTTGTTCCATTTGCCACGATAGACTTTTTTTTTTCAAAGATGTGGAATAACGCTTTCCAACCTTTAATTGGATTGAAAGAAAACGAGATGGAGACTACACCATCAACTCATTATTGCAATTATTAGTAATATCTTTTCCTTTTCAGCTCAAAAACTAACACATGAGTTCATTAGAACTCATATTCGTTAAAATTAATGATGTATAATTATATTCAACTCTACGTATACTACATGTTTATTCATGTTCACTATGCATGCTACTATACCTAACTTTATATAATTAATAGCCCCCTACAAGTTTTTTAAAAATAAAATTATACATTTTTCTGCAACTTCCTTTATTCCAAAATGTGTGTGTGTGTGTGTGTGAGAGCAACTATAATTTCTAAAATAGAAACATTCAAACTGAAACTGCTATGTCTGTAGACACTTCTTTTCCATGAAAAAAAATCACTATCATATTTTTAAAATAAACTTATAAAGTTTTTTTAAAAATGAATACTTTGTTCCAAAAAAAGGAAAATGTTAATAATTAATGACTTTGACAAAATTTTTAGTTAGCTAATTTCGTTAATGATATAATCTTTTCATTTTATAAAATTTCGGATTCCTTCGAGTCTTTATGCATGAAATTTCAATCTTCTTTTTTTGTGATCCTTTATCACAGTAGTAAGAAAACGATAAATTGTGTAGATGGATATTGAAAAAGTTTCAAGTAGGCAAGAAATTTTATTGAAAAGTCTTGCAGACTTAAGACTAATTTTAATATTCTAAAAAAAAAAAATCTAATTTTGTATTTTGATTGCGTATTTTTTGTCACAATACATAGAATAACTGAATCCCTGTGAGTTGAATTACTCGTCTAATATTTGCCATTTCAGATACATTGAATGTATGTTGCGATATACCTCAGTGGAAATTGGGCGCAATTAATTCTGTTGAATTATTGAATAACGTTATTATTCTATCAAAACATAATGATATCTTTGCTGATCTGTATTAATTACGTGACTTCTGTTGTGAGTTTAATAAAAGTGTTGAGAGAGATGTAAAAAAGAAGTCACTTAAATTTTGTACCTTTCAGTAATTTTTAAAAAAGTTATATGTAAAAATGCGAATGTTATATTACACACAATTCTAAGGATTTGTTCGACAGATGTTAGAATAAAGTAGAGAAGCGCAAAAGAATATTGATTTGATTTTTTAAAAACTTTATGCTGAATAGGAGATTATTTATCAAGTTAAAATACTTTATTGGAATACATAAACGCAATAAATATATAAAATTTTACTGTCTAAAACATGTCGTATTTAATTAATTAATATAATATGGAAAAAATGTATCTATTAGAATCTGTTTTAATAAATATATATTGTATTTGAATGCGTTACAAAACTAAATTGGCCCCAGAAGAAGTTCAAATTTCATTGTACATAAGTATTTGAGTAATTAATATAATCTTAACTTGTTTTCTTAAGAAATAAAACTTACATTTGAACGTTGGCTAAATGGGGAGAAAAGCTGGCAGTGGACTCCAACTCTTAAGCTCAGGAAACAAATCCAGGGCCTTAAAATGTTTTGTGTCTGGTGGGAAAAAGCATCAATTGTGACTCTAAAGGATCGATAAAAATCTCTAACAAAATGTTGACAATATGCCAAGAGTTACTGCGTTTCATGCTTAACGTTTCAGCTTTTTAGATCATTAGTCAGACATAAAGCCAAAATTTAGACAAGTTCTTAAGGATAAAATTTTCATCAGAATATAAAACATTATAAAGTTTTCTAGAAGTTACATTTTTATGATAAGAAGAATAAATTAAAAATTGGATTGGCCATTTCGCTTTTTTTTCTGTACTCTTCTAAAAATTTTAAGTCAGATTGTACAATATTAAGTGTGGGAAAAAAACGTTAGATGAAATATTTAATATGCAAATGTAATTTTAAAGCTATTTGTTATACGGTCGTGACGAGTTTTGTGTGTTGAATTACACATAAAAAAGCATTTGGAAAAAATTATGTATTGTGATATTTCAGTAAATATCCTATTTAGCATGAACTAGAAATTATTCTAATTCAGTTCATTCTAGTTCATTATTCTAATTCAGCATGAACTAGAATAAGAACACTAAAGTACATGTACAGAGTTTTACTCTCACGAACACGATCGAGTCAAAATCACAGGCATTTAAAATATTGTATTCAGGAAGACAACACTAAAATTTAACTAACCATAAAACTAGAAATTTTTTTAAAAAATAATTTTTTAGCAGTACGCAATAGTTTGTGCTTTTCGATACTTGAAATACACCCAAAATAGGAAAGATGTATGAGAAGAAAATTACATTTATTGCTTTTTGTCATTTACAAATAAGAACGACTGGGTGGCGTAGTTAGTTTGTCGCTAGTCTTGCACGCCTAAGGTTGCGGGTTCGACCCCGGCCCAAGTCGGGGGATTTTCATAATGCAGAAAATCGACTGCATCTATGTTACGTGAGTATGTGGCATGTAAAACATCCCGTGAGTGCCTGTTTGGCTAGAGGGTGCTCTCGGCCCAACTCAATTCATAAGTACAGTCAGGGATCAGGTGTCTCTCTCTGAGGAGGAAGCTGTGGGTGTCAAAATTACTTGCAGCGATTGGTATTCCACCTATAGGGTGCCGCACTAAAATATGTATATTCGCTACCGTGCATTAGAAATAAAAATAAGATATTTTAAAAACATTTATATGGATATTAAGACAGTCTAGCTTATTGGGTTTTGAATTAAAGTTGATCTTTGGAACAGTCATGTTTTTACAATTCAATTATTTTAAAAGCTTTTATTCAGATTAAATTAAAAGCATGAAGACATTCGAATTCAGTTGAATTTTTAGGAATTTATACGCTATCACTTTTCTTACAAAATAAAATGAGCTTCATTGTTTTCTATTTTTTAAAAATATAATACTTCAGACATGAAAAAAAAAATTTTTGTTTTTTTTTTCGGGAATGCTTATTTTTTTCTTACAGATATTTTAACTAATTTTTGGACTGGTTTTCATGCATATCTTTTCAATTTGATATATTTTTGCATGTAATTTTAATTTATTCATTGGAAAAGTAAATAGGTATGGCATAATTTTTTTTTGTAAAAGGCGTATTATGAACATTAAATAACATTAAAAATTAAATTAAAAATCCCAATGAATTCTTCCTGAGAAATACGTTGTCCAATTTCCTGCACTAAGAATGATAAACTTTTGAACAAGTTTTGACATCCTATTAAAAACAAACGTTGAAATGTTTTTTTACAAAATCAATAAATAAAACTTTCCGAAGAAACCCTTTCTATGTAACGTGAAGCAAATTCTAAGTGATATATCATTTGTGTACAATAGAAACAAGCAAACAGGAAAAACGCGTTGGGAGAATACAATAAAGACTGTTTTCAAGTTTTATATTTAAAACAACAAATAAATAGTAAATAGAAGTAAATTATATTTATGCAAGAAAAAAGGGTGACTGACGACGTGTTTCATTGGCTCTTGGCTTTATACGAAGTAAAATCTGCTAACCCACACTTACATGGTAAGAAACTTAATAGGCAAACTTGATCTAAATAGAAAAAGAAAGCTTCGTTACAGAAGAAAACGGTTCAAAGTTAAAATATCTCACAAGCATCTGCATGTTAACCAGCGCATTTTTTCACAAACTTTTGTTCCTTTTGGATCAGGGTTACAAAAAATAAACTGGTTTTGTGATTTGGTTTTCACAGACAAAACGCCAAATTATAGTATATTTATAATAAAAATGTAAAAAATAAATGTATTGAATATAATAATTAATTGGTTATTATGACCTTTTAAATATTTTATGTATAAAGTATCTTATTTCTCTGACGCTCATCCCTCTTTTCGACTGAAAAAGGGTTTCTGGCATCCTTTTTAGTCCCAATAAGTCCCTCCCCAAATGTTTATACCGTATTTTCCTGTATATAATCCACGGATTATGTGTTAAAAAAGTTTCAAATTTCGTTGTGCGTATTATACGCCGCCGCGGATTATCTGAGATAAAACATTCTTTTTCAGAAAAGCTAATAATAAAGTGGTTTGAAAGAAATGCCGTTTATGTTTTATAAAATAAATAATAGATGGCGCTTTCATGACTCGAATGACGTATGTCAGCCATAACTAGTTTTTGTCCTATTACATTCAAAAACGAATTCTGTTCCTCGGAAGGAAAAAACAGTTACGAGTCGCTGGCGCCATTTCCAATTTTCTCTTAACTAGAGCTATTGCGTCCTTTGAAAGTTTTCATCATGTTGAAGCGAAAGTTAAGTTATAGAGAAGGCTACCGAAGTCGGAAATCGGGAAGCTGCAAGGTTTTTCAGCATTGACGAATTCAATATTCGCTTGTGGTGAAAAAACAAGACCGACTTCGAAAATTATGATCGACGTTAAAGAGCCGATAGTCGTGGAAAATTTCACAGGCCAGAATTAGAGGAAGAAATAAATAAATGGATTTTAAAAGAAAGAGACAATGGAAAAGCAGTTTCAATTTAATTTTTTTGCTGTTAACTTGCTAAATTAAAAAGAAAAAAAGAAACATTTTTTTCCGCGTGCAATGTTTTGTTTATCAACTCAAACAGTAGCAAAGAATGGCAGTAGCAAATTTTTTTTTGTTTTATTGAGATTATCGTAAAAAATATTATCATACATATTTAAAGAGAAGTTTCATAATAATTTTTTTTTGTACAATTTCTTACTTCTATTTTTAATTATATTGTGTATTTTTTATCTTATATGACGCTCATTATCGGCAGTTTATATTTTTGGATTATTTGCCGGTAAAAACTGCCGCGGATTATACGCCGCTGCGGATTATACAATGTTTATTTTTTTTTTACTCGAAAAAAAGGCTTTGCGGATAATACGCCGCTGCGGATTATATACAGGAAAATACGGTACCTTGGCGATTGTCTCTTCCGAATAGGATTCCTTTGAAGTCACATGATTAGCATTACAACGGGATAGTTGTACGTATCAAATTTCATAGCACTTGGGTCAAGACGTTACCAAATTTATAGATGCACCATCTGATAAAATATTTTATATAGGTATGGGGGCACAGCCTTAAATAACCGAGGGTAAGAGAAGCCCTTACAACTTGAAAAGTTTTTAACTCTATACATTAAAAAAAAATTTTATTCACTTCAGCCAAAGGGCCATAAGTTAGCATTTTGACTTTTATCGTCTATTATGCATTTTGAATTGTGTTGAAAATAAAACATCAATTAGAAATGTAATTTAATAAGTTATATTTATTCTTTGTGCGAGTTTTGAAAGCTCAATTTTTTCATATCCCCTTAAGAAGTTATCAACCACTTCATTTTATTTTCAACTCTATACTTTTTTTATTCATTTCCTATATATATTATAAAAGGATTCATTCTGATTAAGAAATATGTTTAGATGTATTATGATCGTCCTTCATTTGGAATCGAAATCGCATTTTTAATTTTTACATTTACATTGAAAATTTAAGAGATGGGCCTTTCATTAGAATTTATTTTTTGTTGTTTATCGATGCCTAAATTATGTTAAACAAAAAATAATGATCATATATTTATGTTAATTTTGAAAATTTATAGCATTTTGCAGTTTTATTTTACTTTTTCAGAATATATATGATTTCTTTCAATTTCATAAGTAAAAAAAGCAAGGTTCTTGACGCAAGTAAAAAGCTATGATACTGATTTTTAACTTACAATTTAAAAGTTACTTTTTTTAAAGTTCCTTCAGCTCTAGTAATTGAAAAGCAAACTAAATATTTATATACATATAACATCTTACAATTTATGTTTTTTTTACAAATTATTCTAATTTTCTTAGGTTTGATGTTTTCAAGTTTGAATAATGCGTATTTTATGGGTTATATTGTATGCTATACAATATAAAGAAAAAGATGAAATGATAGAGGAAACGGTTTCGTTTTTTTTTATTCAAAAAATCCTTCTAAATGTGGGGGGTGGGGTGAATGTCATTTCGTTAAAAGTAATTGAAAGCATATTTCACGCTATTGGATGGAAGTTAGGATTATTTTATAAGAATATGCCCAGTGGGCTAATATACAACTTGAATTATAACTAGTTTTATGAGATAATGCATAAATAATTAGTTAAAATAAAACAAACATATATATACAGAATAGAGAACAAAATTGTGGAAACTTTTGTTTTTCTTAAATTTGTTTTTAGAAAATGTTACGTTTCACAAAATACAAAGTCATATACTGAACTAATTGAATAGCTTGAATTAATTAATACAGAATTCAATACAAAAAACAAAACTCAAATATTTGAAATTCAAAAATGTTAAGGAGCAATAATTAGACAGTACTGCGACGGAAAAAATACACGGGAAACAATGCCTCGACTTTACGTATTTTTTGGTGGTTATTTTAAAAATAATAACGAAAAATTTCTATCACGTCACGTTTTGAACAATTTAGTTTTACTTTAACTTTTATGAGTATTTACACTAATTTTTTTTCCGATTTCTTTTCTATGTCAACTGACCTTCCTTTCCTACCGTCGGGAAACCTACAGAATGACACCTTGCCATCGCAATCTCTTTCTACCAATAGTTTAGTCACAAGTCTAGGGGTCAACTCTAAGCTCTTTGGATCCCATTAACCATCTCTCAGGTTGTACTTAATAATCTGACTAAAAATGTATGTTCGTGTACAAACTCGTAGCCCAGTCTGAAAACTCTTGCCCGAAAGATGCCAAATCAAATTAATAAAGCTGAATTAAGGTTATATTTGCTTCCTTGTATCATGTAATAACGAATAAAGAGCTTAGAAATATCGTCAGCTCAATGAAATATCGTTGTGAAAGTGCAATAAAAAAATAAAGGCTACACTACTAGGTACTGATAACTCACTGCAATCATTAGTACCTAACATGTATCGATAGTTATTGCTGCTTAACTTTTTTTTTTTTGTATTGGAAATATTTGTATTTAACTTTCTGTGTTGAATTCTCTTTAAAATGATATATATGACTTTGCATTTTGTGAAATATAACATTTTCTATAAGTATATAAATTTAAGAAACATAAAAATTTCAAAAAGTGCCCACAATTTTGGCCACCACTGTATTTATATTTATATAAGAACCCATCAGCCAGAAAACAAACATCATTTATGTGTGTGAGGGGTGAAATACTTTGTACATTAATTTTAATGAACTTATTAATTTCTTTTAGTGTGCAAAGAGCATACATACACGCTTTTTCATGTATGTTTTGTTGGTTAAAGAATAATGCCTTCATTTGTGAAAATGAATGGGATGACTAAAATAATTTTTCTCTGACCTTCACTGTTGCCACTGTACTGAATCCTTCATTTGGATTGAATTTTAAAAAGAAAGATAGTTTCTACATTTTTTCAAAATAAAAAAAAATCAATACATTTTCATATGCCGAACATTTTATTTTAAAAATGTCTGTGTACGTATTATTTTTCCTCTTTTAGTGATCATTTCATTAAAATTATTTTTGAACGCTGAACACAATTTTTTAAAAATGAATCTTTCGCTAAGATATTTTATATATTTAATTTTATATACATCAAAAAATGTATACACTCTTTGATGAAGAAAAACGTATATGTTATCATAAGTATTGCATTGAATAAAAATGACAAAGTTGCAATAAGTGTTCAAATTGTATTCCTCCTAACATTTTTGGGAAAGAGGCTGTACATTGTTGGTGACATCTCTACAGGAATTGCATGACTAGCTGTTTCAATTTCATAGCGCAGTTTCTTGTTGTGCACCACGTTCTTGAGGTAAACTCAAAAGTGAAAGTCACTTGGGAAACCAAATTTGCATCATTGTCAATCTGCTCGAGGTACCATCCACCAAACTGAGTTCTATGTGGATCATCCTCGTGTAACAATTGTGGCACGTAAATTTTCCATTTTGCTCTTTGCAAAATACAACCTACGTTAGCCCTACTCAAGTTTGAACGAATCTAACACTGCGACAGAAGACGATTCGCTTGTAGATGTACGTGACCGGCTTGATTGTCTCTTATGCATATCCTTTATTGTTTCAAACTTATCGCGAAGGACTTAAGCGTAATGGCAGTTATAATATTTTTCATATTTTTGCTTCCAATGCTTTCAATACACTTTCAAAATGCCCTTTCGCTGCTAGAAACTCGGACGATCTCACTTTCCCTGTTGGACACTTATGTCATCTGTTAATACCAACTCTTACAACTTAAGCCAATGCGATCTCAAACTTAGGGCATTAACATATTACCAGTCTTAAAAAGTGTATGCAATTTTTTGATCACCCCTATGTATATATATATATATAGTTAATAGTTTCTACTATAGACACATATGAATCATTATATTGGTTTGGAGGGAAAGTTTTGTCGTATTTTAAATAGGCAGGTGATTTTTCTTGTAAATGAAAAAACAAACAAAACATCTGGCTAGGGAATCATTCGGATTTTTTTTGTTTTTTTTAGCTGCTGTATTATATAAAAGGAGTCCTTTTTTACCGTTCATCATTTACTTGTAATATTTAAAGTGAAAAACATGTCAGTAAATTTATGTGCGATATTTGGAAAGATATTGTAAATGTTCTCGTACTTGTCAAAGATGGCTCAGCAAATTCCGTTTCGGGGATCTGAGCCTCCAAGAAAGTGATCGATCTGGACGACCAACCAAGATCGATGATGATGTTTTGAGATCCATGTTGGAAAATAATCCACATTTAACAAGTCGAGAAATTGCAGAAGAGTTTGTCATTTATCATACAACTGTTGGAGATCACATTAAATCTCTTGGGTTTGTGTTAGTCAAAGTGTTTGGGTTTCACATGAATTAACGGAAAATAATTTGTCTGATCGTGTAAGAATGTGTTCATCACATCTGTTTAGACACAATGTGGAGCCGTTTTTGGACAAGCTGATTACTGGAGATGAAAAGTGGATTCTTTACGAGAATATTAAGAGAAAAAAGTCATACTGCAAACCAGGAACATCATCAACAACAGTTCCAAAACCAAGTATCCATCAACGAAAAGTACTGCTTTGTTTGTGGTAGGACAGGAAAGGACTACGAGTTGTTGAAACAGGGGAAAACCATTAACGCGGATCTGCACTGCAACCAGCTGGATAAATTGAATGCAGCTATCAAAGGAAAAAGGCCAGCATAAGCGTCCAGAAAAGGAAAAGTGTTCCACCACGATAATGCTCGACCGCATACTGCAATGGTGACACAACAAAACCTGAATGCGTTAGGATGGGAAGTCCTTGGTCACCCACCGTATTCGCCTGACATTGCACCCTCTGACAATTACCTGTTCAGATCTCTGCAAAATTATCTAACGGGAAAAAATTCAAGTCTTTTGAAAGTGTTTCTAAGGCAGTTGCTGGCTATTTTAACTCCAAGGACAAGAACTACTACAAATCAGGAATTTATATGTTACCTGAAAGAGATGGCAACAAGTTGTAACAAATAATGGAGCATGTATAATTGATTAATATTAAACACATATTTTTATAAAAGCACATTCAAATATTTTCTTTAAAGTACGACAGAACTTTCCCTCTAACCCGATAGCACTCTAGCTGAAGTATACAAAAACAGAAATTGGAATATAAAACAAATATTAGAATTTATAAAAATATTAGGATTTAAAAAACACATAAATATGGATTCTGCAATATTATAAACACTTCTCTGTGACTTAGGACACAGTTCTTATATATATATATATATATATATATATATATAACAGCATAAGTGATTAATAATCATGGAATTAAAATGTTTAAAGTAAATGGATCCGAAAACAAATAAGTGAGCAGGATAAATCTGTTCCAGGTAAACAAACAAAAAATAATATACTCCTAAGTTTATATAGATTATATGAAACAGAATTTTAAAATTATGTGTTTTAACAATCTGTACTTTATTCATGTACTTCACTAGTTAAGAGGTCTCAGGGGTGCTAAATTTCTCTAGAGGTTTGAAAATATAAACAATTTTCAAACATGTATAATTCTTTTAAATTTAAATTAAATGATTCGAATTTTTACACATTATTTTTAAAAGAATGGGGCTTCAAAAAAGTATAAAATGTTTAAAATATAATAATTTTAAAAATCACAAGCATATGGAAATAGTAATAAATATTAAGAATTTTTTGCGTTGCGCACTCTATTTTCTAAAATAGTAGCCTCTGATGTATAAAACTTTACAGAATTATAAAATGCTTCATACTCTTTAAACCCTACCTAATTTTAGAATTATATATATCTTTTGTATATAATATTTGTAAAATATAGCAATTTTTTAAATACTTTAAAATTATTTTTTATTTATTAAAATATGTAAGCTATTATTCTATTTATATAAAAATAGCTACAGTGTAATAAGAATACATTTAACTTTATAAATCAACTTATAGCTAGTAATTAAAGTTACTATTTTAGAAAATAGCATGCGCGACGTAAAACGTAATAAATATTTCTTATAGAAAAGTTTCTTATTTTTATACGCTTATAATTTCTAAAATTATGATTATATTTTAAACATTTTATACTTTTCTGAAGCCCTATTCCTTTATAAATAATGTAGGGTTGGATATGTGCAATGTCACACATCCCCTCCCCCTGTTATTTAGAGTGGAACAGTCCAAGCTGACGTCACACCCCGCCAGGAATGTCCGACTAAAGGACACACGGGAAATGAAGCAGACGGACGTTAGAGACGCTAAGTTCTAGACGTAGGAGAAAGAGGCTCTTATTTGGTGTTTAATATATTTTAAATATTTCATCCTTCATTTTGTTAAATAAAGCATTTATCATCCTTAGGTTGTAGTCATTTTCCCATAACAATGTGTAAAAGAATCGAATTATTTAATTTAAATTTAAAAAAAATTATACCTGTTTGAAAATTGTTTATATTTTCAGACCTCTAGAGAAATTTAACATCCCTGAGACCCAATAAAAAATGTGTTCAAAGATTATTTCTATAAGATATGCAGCATCAATGCACACCTTACTTAGAAATGATTGTTAACTTTATTGTAACCACACACACACACGCACGCACACACACACACACACACGCACGCACGCACACACACACACACACACACACACACACACACACACACACACAAATGTTGATGTTTTAATTAAGCTCAAATCTGAGTTTTAGTAAAACCTATGCTACATCAAAATTATATATTAAAATGAAGAAAATATCAACTAGCACATTTTATTGTATTAGATTTTTTGGTATTTTATGTATGTAAAACACATTTTATTTTTAATCCTATTAAGCATATTAGTAATAAAAAAATAAAAAACCTCACAGTAAAATAAGCATTAATACGCGAAAAAAAAATCTTTAAATTTTCTTGAAAATATCATTGGGGAATACAGGCTCTCTAGGGCTTGAGAGTTTTGCTATAAATGTACTTTCAAAGAAGCGTGGTCTTGAGACAATTCTTTCAAGTAGATGAGACAGTGTAAAGTTCTATATAAAAACAAACTATAGAAATTTTTTTAAAAATAATTCTAAATGGCTGTAATGCGATGCATATAAAATACCAAAGAAACGGTGAATCAGACATTAAAAGAAATTTTTGATATTCAAATATGATGAAATAGCAATTTCTTTGAATAGTTAGTACCGGTTGGTACAAAATTAGTGTGACCAACTTTAATAGTATATTGCTATTTATGGTAAATTTCTATCGTTTTACTACTGGTTTTATTATAAAATAAAACATTTAAATTACTAATCTAACCATTTTTATTAGTAGGAGTAAATTATAGTATGAAAATTAGATCCTCAAACCTGGAACGAAATTTTAAAACTTTTGAAGGATAGTTGTTAAAATTCTGTCATAAATAAATTATTTAAAAATCAAAAAAGACATTTGTCTATTGTATTGTTACCTAAATTTCAAAAGAAATAAAATTTGTCTCAGAATCAAAAGCTCCAGGAAAAATATATGAACGAAAAGAGTAGTTGAAAAGAATTATCGCTGTATATATATATAAAATTCTCTGCATCAAAGAACTTTGGCAAAGAAACTACAGGTATCGCAATCGACAATTTGTCGTCAGATAAAGAAAATTGGCTATAAAAAGGTGAATAAACCAGTCTGTGATCAAGTGTCAGCAAAGACTAGAAAAACGAAGGGAATGCTCTTGGCCTTTGTATTTAGTGTTAGACAAAGGTAGATACAAAACATGGATAACTTTAGATGAAGCACTGTTTCATTTATCATCTACAACTGGCGAAACGAAGATACAACATATTTCACGGGCAAAGACGTAGATGTTTGGAAAAGGCAAGTTAGCCGTCAAGTGTTATGGTATGGATAGGAATATCCTCTCAAGGCTTAACAAAAGCATTTTTTGTAGAACCAAATGCTAAAAATGATGCTACATACCAACAGAAAAAAGATTTGAAGCACATGCTCAAAGAAAGCAAACGTCTTTACCTTCGAGGAAAGTCTTTTTTTCACCAAGATTGTGCACCTTGTCATACTGCAAAATCAACCAGAAAATGGCTAAAAAACAAAAATAAATAAATTTTCTTTCTTAAAAGAAATAGCTACCATCACCCCGTCTATGCTCCTTGAGAATATTTTTTTATGGACATACTTGAGAAAACAGTTAAATAGATGTAAAGTAAGATCAATTCAAGGGCTTCAAAAAGCAATCAAAGAGGAAGCTAGAGAATTTCCTGCCGAAATGTTCGAGAAAGCTCTTTTGGCTTGGCTAAACGTTTAAGTAAAGTGTACTATGCAAAAGGAAGCCACACTGAAAATTTCATGAAAATAACTTTATTCAGTAAAAAGTTATGATGCACTGAAAATGGTCACATTATTTTTGAATCAACCGGTATGTAAAATTGTATATAGACTGTACATTATAAATATTAAAAAAGTAACTAAGTTTCTAGAAAATTCAATTCACTTTAAGCACATACTGAAATGTGATAGTTTCATTGTTGAAAATTATATAAAAAAAGTTGTCAATAACATTATGCATACAGAAATCGATAGTCATATTTCAACTGTAATTGCAAAACATTTGTTGATTACATTTGCTGAATATTATCATTGTTGCTGTCACACACTTCTTTCACTAGCACATCTTTATCGCGGACTGATTGCTTTAATGTTGTGAAATGTTCATAATATTTATTTCAAATTTCAATTCCTTATTACATTTAATATTAACATAAAAAGTTGAAATTTGTTGATGTCATCAGATTTATTGCTATTGCAGATGTATTGCTTCATTTCATCCTACCCATATTTAATAATGTTAATGACGCAGTGTTATATAAAAAATAATCTTCGTTTTCCCCTTCGTTCTGCGGTCAATATTCTTATAAAATTTACGTATGCTCTCGTGAAAAATTGCTAGCACACAAGGATATTTAGTTTGGTTAATTCAAAATTATTCGGTTAAATAAAATTAAAGCTGCAAAATACACACAAGAAAATAATGCCAAATAATAACTACGAGAAAATAAACTTACTTCTTTTGAATGTGAATTTAAAACATATTTTTTTTAAAACAAAGAGCATGATTTGCTTATCTTAAATTTTTTTAAACATTTGTAATTTCAATATAATTCTTGCCTCAAGGTTATTTGAATGAATTGTTTCCTTTTTAATATCCTTCGATTTGAAAAAAAAAAGAAATGAAAAATAATATTATCACCAAATGAAATTCTTACGAAAAAAATTTTAGCACAAAAAATAATTTTATCACAAATGGCTTCAAGCTTTTTAAAAGAAACTGACATAATTCTTTGAGTCCAAACTTAAAACTAAATTTAAAAAAAAGAATTATCCTATTTTTTAAAATATGTCTACAATATAATGTTGATTTAAATACTGTTTTCTTCAAATAACAGTTTCACTTTTATTATAGCTTGGATTGGAAAAGAGAACTCTCTCTGTTAGTGATATAATTTTCTACAAAAATAAAGTGTTTTTATTGCATAGGATTTGAAGCCGAGGAATGTGACTGAACTCTTTGAATGCGAATTTTAAACTAATTTAAATAATACTTTTTAACTATACTTTTTAGTTAATTTTAATTATACTTTTTAATTTAAGATTGTTTGAATAATAGCTTTACTTTTCGTATTGATGAAAAATATCAGCAAAGGAGTTTTTTACCGAATTACTTTCGACAGAAATATATTTTTAACGTCTATAATTTTAAACCTTGACAAAGAATTTAATGCGAACTTAAAATTGAAGAAATTAAATTTGCTTTTTTCTTTTTACACTTTGATTCGTCAGTATCCTAGTAGATAGTTAAAACATATCTCCTGTTGCACTCAATCTTACCTTATATTTGGACTACGTCATAAGTTACTTGAATGAATTTTTATTTACTTATTTATTTTTTATTTTTTGCAAACTATTTTTAACCGACTTTTTATTGAGTTACTTTCTTTTTTACATAGCTATTGTGATACGTTGTGGTAAAATGTATAATGTTGTCGTTTTCCCAACAGAGAGACGTATTCTTAAAAACAGCACTTTTATTCGATATAAACATGTAAATTTTAAAATTAAAGTACCCACGCGGGTAATGTTTCAAAATGGCCTCCGACCTAACGCGCCGGTGCCGAGAGACTCTCTCTTAAGAAAAAAAAACACATTCTTACCGGAGGGGAGCACAGTGCGCCTCCTGGTGAAGGGAGGAAACACTACACCCCCCACACAAGATTGATGTGTCACACATGATACTCAATCTGATCATAAAGCATAAAATAATATACATTCATATAATACACTAAAATACAAGTAATTAGCATTACCTCACACTTTAAAAAAAATATGAAAAATAAGTATACATAACAAATTACACAAAATTAAATTAAGAATACAATTTTGATATGATTAACTATACCATAATAGTAAAGAAAATTGAAATTTAAGGAATTCACATAATAAACATTAATATAAAAAAAACTGTTACTCGAAAAGAAACACTAGCATTTTTAAATGTAAATAGACACACAAATAATATAATGAGATACACAAAATAAGATAAAGAAAATAATTATTCACTAAATCCAAAATTTCTTTTAAAATTGAAAAGCACATTTGTTACACTAATCGTGAGAGTGCATCAGCATGAGGCATTTTCACACCAGGACAATGTTTGATTGTCACATTGAACTTTTGTAGAGCAAAAGCCCATCGTTGTAGCCTCGCAGATTGTGGTGCACTTTTTGTTAAGTAGGGTAAAGGGTTATGATCAGTATAAAATTCAATTTCAGTCCCAAATACCCATACTTCAAACTTTTTAAGCTCCACACAATCGCAAATGCCTCTCGTTCAATAGTTGACCATGACTGTTGGGTCTTACTTAATTTTTGACTTGCATAAGCAATTGGGTAACACTTATCACCACATTTTTGTGACAGGCAAGCAGCTATGCCAATTTGCGATGCATCTGAATGAATGGTATACGGTTTATCAGGAACTGGAGAGTACAGCGAAGGTGCTTCCACTAAAGCCTTTTTTAGAAGATGAAATGAGGAATCATGTTTCTCAGTCCATGGGATGGAATCAGGTACTCTCTTTTTGGTGAGTTCCGTCAATGGGTACACAAGTTCTGAATATTTAGGAATATACTCACGATAGTAATTACACAGTCCAAGTACACTACGAAGCTCCTTCTTCGTTTTAGGCACTGGTAAGTTGTTGATAACTGCAGTCTTTTCGGGATCTGGTTCGTGCTTACCAGAACCGATAATATGACCCAAATATTTAATTTGAGCTTTTCCAAAGGCACACTTTTTTGAGATTCACAGTGAAATTTAACTCTGAAAGTTTCGTTAAAATAGTATCCAGATGAAGAAGATGTTCTTCCCAATTTTTGGAGAAGATTGCAATGTCGTCGATGTAGGCACGTGAAAATTCTCTGTAACACGATAATGCTTTGTTCATTTCACGCTGAAATGTGGCAGAGGCATTTTTCAAACCAAAACTCATCACCTTGAAACGGTACTGTTGCCGATGTGTCTTGAAAGATGTAAGATTTTTGCTGTCTTCAGCCATGGGTATAGCCCAATACCCCTTCAAGAGATCTAACGTTGTGATGATATTGGCTCTTCCAATAGAATGTATGAGCTCCACTGCATCCTCCATCGGAAAATCATCAGACACACTCTCCGAGTTCAGAGCTCTGAAGTCAACGCAAAGTCGTAGGGTACCATCTTTCTTGTTAACGCAAACAATTGATAGGCTATTTCTGCGTCAGATTCTTCAATTAAATCAAGTCGCACAAGCTCCTCTATCTGCTCATCAACTTTAATCTTCAAGGACTCTGGTATGCGATATACGAACGGCTTTTTACGTTCAATGTTCGGCTTTAAGCGAATTCGATGAGTCCCTACTTTGGCTATTTTCACATCACTTGTGAATAGTGTTTGGTGTTTTAGAACAATCGCTAGCACTTGTTCCCTCTCACTCTCCTTCAGATGATTCAGATTGATTTCATGTAGAACTCTTTCAGATGTGGACCTCGATAAATTAGAGTGGGATGGATTTCTCCGAATTCGTGGTCACCTTCAAAAATGACCCCAACTGCAAGTGCACGAGGATGATACTTCCTGATCTTATTCACGTGAACATGTCTTACAGTTCCATCGGACAGTTTAACTTTATATGAATGGGGTGGATGGTGTTGAATTATCTCTCCAGGTCCAGTCCATCTCGCATAGATCTTATTACTAGAATCTGGTATCAGCAAAACAACTTGTTCTCCGATGCTAAAATTCTTCACAGATGACCTCTTGTTGAAGTAATCTGCATAAGCCTTTTGTTTCTGAGCA
This sequence comes from Trichonephila clavipes, assembly GCA_019973935.1. NCBI lineage: Eukaryota > Metazoa > Arthropoda > Arachnida > Araneae > Nephilidae > Trichonephila > Trichonephila clavipes. The sequence continues at coordinate 776,577 of BMAU01021342.1, read as the reverse complement.
GCAGTTAAAGAGGCACTCTCAGCAGCCTTTTCCATATTTATCTTCATTTCCTGAAGGTAATCAGCAGCTGACTGGGAAATGTTCGTCGGAAGATGTATTTCGCCTGCCCAGGATGATTTAAGAATGGCTAACGGCCCTCGAGCTTCTCTGCCATACAGTAACCTAAATGGTGATACACCAGTGGTAGTGTTCGGTACTTCACGGTATGCAAACAACAGAAAAGGTAATTGTCGATCCCAGCTTCGTGGATCTTCACGAATAACGTGATGAATCATGTCCTTCAATACCTTATTCCATCTTTCAACTAGTCCGTTGCTGGCCGGGTAGCCAGGACAGGAAAACCTAGGACTAGATCCAATCCTTTTCGTAAATTCTTGGGTTAAAGCCGACTTGAAGTTTGTGCCTTGATCACTGGCAATTATACTCGGAATTCCAGTCCTCGAAAATATTTGTAATAGAGAGTCACATGCATTTTTGGCTGTTAGGGATCTAAGTGGTACTGCTTCAGGCCAACGTGTATGTTGATCCATCATACAAAGAACGTATTTATGTCCTCTACCAGATGGCGGTTGAATAGGTCCGATCACGTCTATGTTAACAATCTCAAAGGGAAGTTCAGGACGGACAATAGGTGTAATGGGAGCTCTATCTCCAATTTTCTCAGGCTTCCGAAGCTGACACCCTTTGCATGTCTGGACGAATTCAGCAATTTCGCCAGACATATTTGGCCAAAAGAAATTATATTTTATCCTCTCTTTTGTTTTCTTAACCCCCATATGACCTCCAAAAACTGACTCATGGGCTAGTTTCATTACCTTATCTATTCTGCAACGCGGTAAAACTAATTGCATAACTGGTTCATTTAGAATTTTATCCCTGTGATAAATTAATCCATCAATTAATAAAAAATTTCCTTTGTTTAATTTTAACTCTTCACGAACCGTTTTAAGAGAATCACAAGTATTCTGCTCATCTTTCATTTTAGTGTAATCCGAATTAAAATTTATATTATCTGAGTCACTCTCAACATAAAATATATCTTTCCCACACTCTGCTTCATTTTCATCATTTGAAAACGCAATAGAACTATCAGCCGATTCGGCAAAAATCTCATTTTCCTTCTTATTATTTTTGTCATTTATTGAACACAAAGACTCATATAAAGCAGGAGGTATTAAAGCATCAGCATTTAATTTATCTGTGATCGCTACCAAGCAATCCATTGGATGATTCAAAGAATTATTATCGAGAGCTATAGCGGTTTTAATTAGTTTTGCTTCTACATTTTCTCCGAATGCAGAGCTTAAAGTAATTTTTCCGAATTCATCATTAGAACTATCTGGAAAGGTATCGGAATTGCATATAAAAATCTGGGTTCCGCTATCCAAAACACAATTTATTGCTTTCCCGTTAATATAAACAATTACATATTTCAAAGGCTCAAGGTCAACTTTCGGTTGTACATATTGCACTTGAGAAGTCTCTTTTTTTCATTTTTTAATTTAGAATACTTTCTATTACAATCTCGAGCTAAATGGTTTTCACCGCAAATGTAGCATTCTATTTTTTTATTTAACCTACTTTGTTTTGAGTTAATAAATTTGTTTTCTTTCGAATTGAGATTTATTACTTCCCGTCTCGCGTTAGGAGGGATATATTTAAAATCCTTGCGTGAGTCATTCTGATTATGACATGCTCTATGTGTAAACTCCGAAAATGATTTTCCTTTACAAGCATAAAACATGTCACACTCTTTTTCCCATTTCAATTGGTTTGAACCAATTTTGCTCCTGTTTTATATTTATATGAACGGCAGTTTCATTATCTAATGTTTCATATAGTTTATCGCTAACAATTAACTCCTTTAAAGAATTAAAATCATTTACATTTCTCAAATTACAGTATTGATCCCAATTCGTTAACAAACGAGATGCCAACTGAACATGCGTTTCATTTGGCATTCGTTTCGCTTTTTGAAAATTTTGTAAGCAAATTAAAGGTGTTGGCTCAAATTCTCTTAGAACTAAACTTTTTAATTTATTATAGTCGCTTATTTCTTCATCTTTTACATAAACCAAAATACACTCTGTCGCAAAAAAATATATGCACCCAGAAGAAATTGAGCTACATTCACGAAATTTGGTATGCATGTAGTGTATATGAAAATAAACAAATGATTAAAAATTCAGAACAAAATATCATTTTATTAAGTGGTTACAGCTTGCAAAATGTTAAAAATCAGTAAGTAGTAAAGCCACCTCTGGCAGCTATACAAGCCGAAATTCGGCGTGGCATCGATTCAATTAGATCACTTATGACCCCCTGTGGAAGATCCTGCGATAGTCTTTGCATCTGCGCAGTTAATTCTCCTGTATCTCGGGACGGCTGCAGTTGCCTTCCCAGACATGCTCTATTGGCGAAAGATCTGGTGACCTGGCAGGCCATGGTAGGACGTCATATCCTTGAAGACATTGTTGGGAGAGTCGCGCAGTATGTGGACGAGCATTATCCTGTTGATAAATGGCACCTGGGCGACTTGATAGCATGGGTAGCACAATCGGCGTTAAAATATCGTCCACGTATCTGCGAGCTGTCAAAGTGCCTTGAAGGACCACTAAAGATGATCGTGTGTCCCAAGAAATTGCTCCCCACACTGTCACACCTTGTGAAATTGCTGTATGCCGCTCGACAATAAATGCCGGATCGGACCGCTGGCCGGTGCGCCTCCAGACACGTGTGCGGTGGTCATCAGCACTGAGACTGAATCGGGATTCATCACTGAAGATGACACGTCTCCAGTCTGTCACACTCCAAGTTGTCCGAGGTTGGCAAAAATCCAGTCGACACTGCCTATGATGTGGGGTCAGTGGTAAGCGTCTTAGCGGACGTCGGCTCCTCAAGCCAACTTCGGTCAGTCGTCTCCTTATGGTTTCTCTTGATGGCACTGGATGTCTGGAAGGAGATAAGTGGCGTTGAATCGATGCTAGCGACGTTGTTGGTGCCGAAGTGGCCACTCTTCTGATTGCACGATCCTCGCGATCATTTGTGTTCCTGGGACGTCCTGACCCTCCGCGACGGTACACTCTACCTTCTGTGATCCACTGTTGCCAACACCGAGCAACTACCATATCGCTCCGACCGAGGTGGCGGCCGATACGTCTATTCGACCAACCTGCTTCTCTGAGGCCTATTATACGGCCCCTATCAAAGTCCGTCAGCTGCTCGTACTGCCGCCGGTTACGTCTTAGAGGCATCCTAAGTCTCAATATCGTCTATCAAAGTCATCAGATTCGTTTGGATAGCCGTACGGCGCTCGTACTCATGCTTTTAAATTCTCCCAGTTGCGCAAATAATATGCGCATAGCACACTTAGCCTTGTCTCATTGGCTTCAAAATTTTAATCATTTGCATATCTCTTACCAGACTACATTCTTGCCGAGTTTCGTGATTGTAGCTTGATTTCTTCTGGGTGCATATATTTTTTTGCGACAGAGTGTATTTTCGGCCTTTTCTCCTAGCAAATTTAAAAGAATTTCTCCTTTAAATTCATCCGGCACATTTTTGGTTTTAAATGAACGTTCTAAAGAAGAGAAAAATAAATTCCACCCCTCTTGTTTTTTAGGAATCGGCAGAGTTAAAGTACGAACACTTAGAATAAAATTTTCTATCGAAGTTTGCTTTGTTTCGGGATTTGTTCGCTGCAACTCATTGCTATCCCTTTGACTTTCCAATTTTGCCCTTTCTAAATTTATTTTTCCCAATTCTATTTCCAGTTTAACTTTTTCCAGATTTATTCTTTCAAACTCAAGCTGCGATTCTGCCGTTACACGCGCTTGCTCTTCCTTCGATTTTCTGTCCGCACGCGCTTGTTCTTCGTACGATATTCTGTTCGAAATAATTGAATCTAAATAGTCATCCATAAACTCTTTATTGTTTTTATACTTCTCGCTATTTAAAATTAAATTTTTTAAATCTAGCACTTTCATTTCTGGGGTTGTTTTCTCACCCAATTCATCCGCAATTAATATTAATTCCTCCTTTCTAGCTCCGCGAAACATGATTAGAAAGAAAGAATTATACCAAATGAATTAACCCAGAAAATTTAGAAAAGAAAAAAAAAACCTTGCTGAATTCGCTCAAAACGATACAAAAAAGGGTTGCCTACCTCGTGGTTCCTTTTGATGTCTTGACTCCTCAGGCGTTCTAGATCCTGTCGTGATGCGCCAATGTGATACGTTGTGGTAAAATGTATAATGTTGTCGTTTTCCCAACAGAGAGACGTATTCTTAAAAACAGCACTTTTATTCGATATAAACATGTAAATTTTAAAATTAAAGTACCCACGCGGGTAATGTTTCAAAATGGCCTCCGACCTAACGCGCCGGTGCCGAGAGACTCTCTCTTAAGAAAAAAAAAAAAACATTCTTACCGGAGGGGAGCACAGTGCGCCTCCTGGTGAAGGGAGGAAACACTACAGCTATGTTACTAAATGCAACACGTTGTATTTAAAATGTGCTAGCAAAAGGTTTTAAAGGATGTCTAGCTATATGTTATTTTGTGATCAATAAAACACACAAAAATTATTTACTTTATAAAAGGTTTTGAATCTGATTGTGACGTATTATGATTAAATTCAAAATCAATCGAAAACGACGCCGTAAATTAATCATGATTTTAATCATAACACTTTAAGACAAAATAAAACGAAACAAAAAGTTTAAACTTTTCTTATGGTATCTTTAAAGTTTTATCTTTTAAAGAGAAAAAAAAAAATCTGACCTCACGGGGAAAAAATCTTTCGAACTCAGTTTTATTTCTGTGTTTTATTTGGTAGAAAGAGAAGTAATGTGTTTTCATGCAATGGTCAGTGGATGTATTGCTTTTTCAGAATAAGAGAAATAATGTTTTGATCAGTCGGTCGATGGTAATCTATTGGCAATGGGGTTTTTAAAAATGATTTCTTTGCTCACTTCCTGAAGCATTTTTCCTAAGCTTTTGTTTTAAGAACTTAGAAGTACTTTTGAGAATTTGGATGAATTCACTATCGACCTTCCCTGATGTAGTATGAGTTAGACGAAAAATTGGAACATTTTTTGACAGTTATAAATCAGAAAGCAGTACGGAATGTAAGATTAAAGTCAGCAACCCAAAACTTAACTTTTTTGCAACTTTTTTTTACATATTTTATATTATCCTATGAGATTTTACTTCGAAAATACTTTTTTATTATTTCAAAACAAAATAAATTTACAGATTTATATAAAGAAAAAGGGTTAAAAGTTTTCTCCCTCTTTTGCTTTGCGAAGGATATGCTTTCTAAGTAATATTATTTTAAATAACCTAATAATCTCAATAAGCGATTCCAATGTTTTATTCCCGGGTTTGCTTGGAATTGAGATAATACATTTACTGCATACATAATATCGGGTCTTGTGCGTATAGCAATACATGACAAAGATCCTATTAAATTTCTATAAGGAACTGTTAAAATTTCTTCGCTAGTTTTGGGGGAATCTAATTTGGAAAGAACTTGACCTTTTGATATAGGTAATGAACTTACGGGATATTTATATTTTTCGTAAATTTCACATAACCTTCGAATGTAAGATCTCTGATGTATAAACAGACTATTACCTATTTCTTCAAATTCTATTCCTAATAATTTCTTTGTTTTACCCATAATTTTTATAAATCAAAATTTTTCTGCAATAATTGTAATACAAAATTTACGTTTTCCATTTCTTTTCCAAATATAAACATGTCATCTACATAAAATAATAAAATTACATTATCTTCAAACATATATACACAATTAACCCACTCTAACTTCTTAAATTTTAATTTAATTAATTTATTTTCTTATTCCAAAAACCATTGGCGTCCAGTCTGGTGGAGTCCATATATTGCTTTACGTAACTTACACACTTTGTTATTATCAATTTCATATCCAGTTGGTTGCTTCATGTAGATTACAGTATCTAAGTTAGCATATAAATAAGCATTAGTGATATCTACTTGAATATGCGTCCACATTTCCACAAACATACACAGATAGTGAAAAATAATCTTACAATAGTAAAGTTAATAACTGGACTAAATACCTCGTCAAATGACTCGTCTCGTAATTGTGTGTTACCTCGCGCAACTAAGCGGGCCTTGTATCTAACAATTTTATTATTTTCATCATATTTAATGGTATAAACCCAACGGTTTTCTAAAATTTTTATATTATCCGGATGATCAACTAAATCCCAAACTTTACGTTCCATCATTACGTTAATTTCTTTATGCATTGCATCATGCCATTTAGATGCGTCTCTGGATCTTATCGCCTGTTTGTAACAGTTAGGAATAGTTACTTCAACCATAAGAGCTTCTTGTTGCTCTGACAAATCTGAAAATCCCTGGGATTCGGTATTATCTTTTCTAAAATTAAATAAACTAGGATCATACTCAATATTATGCCTCTTACAGTATCTCTCTATTTCGTTAAAAGATTTCAATCGGGTTGCTTCCCCTTCTATACTATAATATACGTTAGATCCAGTTACTTTCCTACCTATATTTCGAATCCACTTAACCTCCGTACATGCGATCAAGCTATGATTATCGGAAGATACATCTGGTTTTTCAGATGTTGAGGGCGTTTCCGTACTTGTCTTTGAAACTAAACGACTCGTTAATGAATCTTTTACTCTATCAAAATCATCTTCATCATCATAATAATCAGGAATGTTTAAATTTTATCCAAGGTTACTATTAACTTTTTGTCTAAAATTAATTCCCCTCTTATTTTCATCGAATATATCTTACATTAATAGTCTCGACTAATTTATTTTCATTTATCAACCATATTCTATAACCCTTAGTACGTTGTGCGTATCCCATCATAATTCCCATTTTCGCACGCATATCGAATTTTTTTCTAATTTGTTTTGGCACACCAGCATATGCCAAACATCCAAAAGGTTTTAGATGCAATACCGAGAGATGGTTTTCTACCTGAATATTTTTCGAAAGGCGTTTTGTTACTGTCTTTGTGACAAATTCGATTCCACGCATAAGTGAAACAAAGTAATGCTTCTCCCCAAAACTTATGGGGAACTTCACTAGACTTAAGTAATGTTTTGATGCCATTTAGAGCGGTTAAATTGAATCTCTCCGCGACCCCATTCATTTCTGGCTTATATGAAATGGTTCTTCCAAAAACCATTGGCGTCCAGTCTGGTGGAGTCCATATATTGCTTTTTACGTAACTTACACACTTTGTTATTATCAATTTCATATCCAGTTGGTTGCTTCATGTAGATTACAGTATCTAAGTTAGCATATAAATAAGCATTAGTGATATCTACTTGAATATGCGTCCACATTTCCACAAACATACACAGATAGTGAAAAATAATCTTACAATAGTAAAGTTAATAACTGGACTAAATACCTCGTCAAATGACTCGTCTCGTAATTGTGTGTTACCTCGCGCAACTAAGCGGGCCTTGTATCTAACAATTTTATTATTTTCATCATATTTAATGGTATAAACCCAACGGTTTTCTAAAATTTTTATATTATCCGGATGATCAACTAAATCCCAAACTTTACGTTCCATCATTACGTTAATTTCTTTATGCATTGCATCATGCCATTTAGATGCGTCTCTGGATCTTATCGCCTGTTTGTAACAGTTAGGAATAGTTACTTCAACCATAAGAGCTTCTTGTTGCTCTGACAAATCTGAAAATCCCTGGGATTCGGTATTATCTTTTCTAAAATTAAATAAACTAGGATCATACTCAATATTATGCCTCTTACAGTATCTCTCTATTTCGTTAAAAGATTTCAATCGGATTGCTTCCCCTTCTATACTATAATATACGTTAGATCCAGTTACTTTCCTACCTATATTTCGAATCCACTTAACCTCCGTACATGCGATCAAGCTATGATTATCGGAAGATACATCTGGTTTTTCAGATGTTGAGGGCGTTTCCGTACTTGTCTTTGAAACTAAACGACTCGTTAATGAATCTTTTACTCTATCAAAATCATCTTCATCATCATAATAATCAGGAATGTTTAAATTTTATCCAAGGTTACTATTAACTTTTTGTCTAAAATTAATTCCCTCTTATTTTCATCGAATATATCTTACATTAATAGTCTCGACTAATTTATTTTCATTTATCAACCATATTCTATAACCCTTAGTACGTTGTGCGTATCCCATCATAATTCCCATTTTCGCACGCATATCGAATTTTTTTCTAATTTGTTTTGGCACACCAGCATATGCCAAACATCCAAAAGGTTTTAGATGCAATACCGAGAGATGGTTTTCTACCTGAATATTTTTCGAAAGACGTTTTGTTACTGTCTTTGTGACAAATTCGATTCCACGCATAAGTGAAACAAAGTAATGCTTCTCCCCAAAACTTATGGGGAACTTCACTAGACTTAAGTAATGTTTTGATGCCATTTAGAGCGGTTAAATTGAATCTCTCCGCGACCCCATTCATTTCTGGCTTATATGAAATGGTTCTTCCAAAAACCATTGGCGTCCAGTCTGGTGGAGTCCATATATTGCTTTACGTAACTTACACACTTTGTTATTATCAATTTCATATCCAGTTGGTTGCTTCATGTAGATTACAGTATCTAAGTTAGCATATAAATAAGCAGCATTAGTGATATCTACTTGAATATGCGTCCACATTTCCACAAACATACACAGATAGTGAAAAATAATCTTACAATAGTAAAGTTAATAACTGGACTAAATACCTCGTCAAATGACTCGTCTCGTAATTGTGTGTTACCTCGCGCAACTAAGCGGGCCTTGTATCTAACAATTTTATTATTTTCATCATATTTAATGGTATAAACCCAACGGTTTTCTAAAATTTTTATATTATCCGGATGATCAACTAAATCCCAAACTTTACGTTCCATCATTACGTTAATTTCTTTATGCATTGCATCATGCCATTTAGATGCGTCTCTGGATCTTATCGCCTGTTTGTAACAGTTAGGAATAGTTACTTCAACCATAAGAGCTTCTTGTTGCTCTGACAAATCTGAAAATCCCTGGGATTCGGTATTATCTTTTCTAAAATTAAATAAACTAGGATCATACTCAATATTATGCCTCTTACAGTATCTCTCTATTTCGTTAAAAGATTTCAATCGGGTTGCTTCCCCTTCTATACTATAATATACGTTAGATCCAGTTACTTTCCTACCTATATTTCGAATCCACTTAACCTCCGTACATGCGATCAAGCTATGATTATCGGAAGATACATCTGGTTTTTCAGATGTTGAGGGCGTTTCCGTACTTGTCTTTGAAACTAAACGACTCGTTAATGAATCTTTTACTCTATCAAAATCATCTTCATCATCATAATAATCAGGAATGTTTAAATTTTATCCAAGGTTACTATTAACTTTTTGTCTAAAATTAATTCCCCTCTTATTTTCATCGAATATATCTTACATTAATAGTCTCGACTAATTTATTTTCATTTATCAACCATATTCTATAACCCTTAGTACGTTGTGCGTATCCCATCATAATTCCCATTTTCGCACGCATATCGAATTTTTTTCTAATTTGTTTTGGCACACCAGCATATGCCAAACATCCAAAAGGTTTTAGATGCAATACCGAGAGATGGTTTTCTACCTGAATATTTTTCGAAAGGCGTTTTGTTACTGTCTTTGTGACAAATTCGATTCCACGCATAAGTGAAACAAAGTAATGCTTCTCCCCAAAACTTATGGGGAACTTCACTAGACTTAAGTAATGTTTTGATGCCATTTAGAGCGGTTAAATTGAATCTCTCCGCGACCCCATTCATTTCTGGCGTATATGAATTTGTTACCTCATGCTTTATACCCAGTTCTGTCAAGAAATTATCCATATCCTTATTACAAAATTCTAGTCCGCCATCAGTTCTAACTGCTATTACCTTTTTACTTAGAAAACGTTCTGCTCGTTTCTGAAATCTTATAAACGTCTGAAATACGTCAGATTTATTTCGGATGGGAAATACAGTCACCTTTCTTGAATAATCGTCAATTATACTCAAGAAATATTTATTACCGCCTTGGCTTTCAGTTGGCATTGGACCACAGAGGTCCATATGCAACAATTCCAATGGACGTTTTGAAACTCAAAAAGATCGGGTTCGAATCGGTGTGCTTACTTTCATTGAGATCATGGAACGGGATTGGAAAAACAACACAAGGAGATCATAAAAATTTGGATCCGACTTTTTAAATGTCTAACAAATACGATTACAACTATTTATTGTTTTCAGTCCCGTTTGGATTTGCTCTTAAATTTAAACGGGAATAACTGCTCACGTCATTATTTTAATTTATTTTATTTAATTCATCAAGCTACTCAAATATAGAAACACATTCTTACTGATACACACACACACATATATATATAGATATATTATACAACTGGATGGATGCTTGGATGAGATGTAATAACTATTTTTTGTATGATTACCAGATGTGTTGAAAGTATATCAAAGTGTATGGGACTATTCCCAAAGAAGAAACTGGCCAAACAAACCATATTTAACATAATAATCCAATAGAATGAAAAATTCTGGCTAGCCTCTTATAAGGAAAATGTGCTGTGTAGAATGCTATTAGGATGATATTCGTAATTTAATGCCATATGTAATGTATTATTGCAATGCATATGATGTTACTCTTGTAAGGGGGGTATCTGTTTTACATCTACAAAAGTGGACGAAGGGTCAATATACGACACTAGACACTAATTATGGTAAAATGTGTTATAGATATGGGAAAATATTTTATACCAAAAATTTAAATTTTTTTTCTCAGAGCATAAACATCATGCAAGATTTTGCTCACTGGCAAAAAAAAATAATTTCGCTGAATATCAACACACATATTAATGCTACACTATATCCATGCCTTATACATGTATTAAAACAGATTGCATTTATTAAATACTTCGAATATTTATTAAATACAGCAAACTAAATGAAATAAAAGCATAAGTACTATAGTCACTTAAAAAGAACAAGAGGAAAGGGTGAAAAATAAGGAAATTCATACACACATTTTTCAAAAAAAAAAAAAAAAAAAAGTAAACCTTTAAGTATATGACATTTTTTATGAGCATTAAATGTGTAACTGTTTTTCTAATGATTTATTGAAGTAAAAAATAAGAATATTTTCAAAGATTTAAAATTTTAAAATTTTTCATGTGAAAAAAATTTTTTTTTCTCAAACGCTGCAAAGAAAATAATTTCATTAAATTTGAAAACTAATGAAACCTCTCTTTTCTCCACAAAAGATAATTACAGAAGATCGTTCTCACTGTACGGAAGCAATTTTGTAATTCATTTTCTCGTTTTTTCATTTTGAGATAAGATTTTGGCAACTTCAGAGCAATCGTCTGCTAATATTTTCTTTTGATTGGAATGTAAAGTAGAAGATTTATTTTCCAAACGGCTTGGAGGTTACTAAGTGCGCTTTCCGAGTATGAATATTCGTATCAACAAATTATAAAGTGGTGTAAAAATCTCGGTTATTACATTTCAACAAAAGTTATTTAATATTTATTAAATTTGAAAGGGAAAAAAACGTGTAGCTGAGAATACAAATGAAAACAGGACCACGAGAAACTTCATCCTATATTTATTCAAACCCAGGCTAATATCATGAAAGTGAAGTCTCTGATCCTAAAAGAAAATGCGCTGAATCAAAGCTTCATTGAATCGAAACCAGGAATGTCTTCCGGCACTGTAATTAAAATCATTCCTAAAGAGATTTCAAGCTAAAGATATGTTGAAACCTAAAGTTCGTTTCCTTTTTTAAAACATATTGCTATAATAAAAGCACACACACAAATTGTAGAAACTTATATTAAAAACACCTAGCTGCTGAAACATGGAAATTGGTGGTAACGCTTGATAATACATGGGTATATTTAAGTTACTGAAACATAAAAGAAGATTAATTTTCTATTGCTCAGCTGACGAGAATGGCCGTAAGAAATGGCTTCGTCAGTAGTTTCCAATGGGGTTCAAGATATTTGCAGGATCTTCTAACAACCTTAAACTGAAAATTAAATAAAGTTTTTATAATAAAGACAAAATTAATTCACTCTACTATTACCAGAATATTTTAGAAGCAGTTTTTGAAGAAAAATTCCAACCTTATAGGGAAACTACATCGGCAAATTAGGGCTTCATATGAGCAAATCTTCCAGTCTAAGTCAACTGCCACTTATTTAGCGAAGAAAAGAATCAGAAACAGGAATAAAGTGTATCCAGTTTGAGAAATAAGTATAAAATAACCTTATGCTTCTTCAATGAACTTTTGAGCTTTCGGTTTATTAAAACGAGCCTTAGGAAAGCGGCATCCAAGAACGCTGAACAGACTCACGATTACAATGGTTCAAGAGAAATGGAGTAAATTTTGAAAAATTCGTGCTAGAGCTATTGTCAAGAATCATGGCTATCAGATAGAAGCAAATTGCTACAAAACATACGGTTCTTATTGATAAAAATATTTTCAATGAAAATGGTTTCCATAAAGTATGGACGATCTTCTGCATTTATACAATTGTTTTTAACTTCCGTATGAATAAAAACGTTTTTTGGGCAAAAATTAGTTTTCCTCTTTCTCTACAGCTACATTCCCTATGTACACACACTTTTAGAATGAGTTAGTAAATATAAACTTATATATATATATATATATATATATATATATATATATATATATATATATATATATATATATATATATATATATATATATATATATATATATATATATATATATACATGCATATATATATACATACATATAAAGGGTGTTTTTTTAGAGGTATAGAACTTTAAATTGCAATAAAACAACGATATATTATTCGATTTACATGAATTTTTTTTTATTCGAAAGATAATCTTGTGGCATTACATTTTAAATATGATTTCTGGCATATGACTGCCACAGCTGGCTCGGATGTAGTCCAATTTTCGATGACTTTTTCCAGCATTTGTGGCCGTATGTCGGCAATAACACGGCGAATGTTGTCTTCCAAATGGTCAAGCATTTGTGGCTTATCAACATAGACCAATGACTTTACATAGCCCCACAGAAAATAGTCTAGCGGTGTTAAATCACAAGATCTTGGAGGCCAATTCACAGGTCCAAAACGTGAAATTAGGCGGTCACCAAACGTGTCTTTCAATAAATCGATTGTGGCACGAGCTGTGTGACATGTTGCGCCGTCTTGTTGGAACCACAGCTCCTGGACATCATGATTGTTCAATTCAGGAAATGAAAAAGTTAGTAATCATGGCTCTATACCGATCACCATTGACTGTAACGTTGTGGCCTTCATCGTTTTTGAAGAAGTACGGACCAATGATTCCACCAGCCCATAAAGCGCACCAAACAGTCAGTTTTTCTGGACGTAACGGTGTTTCGACATACACTTGTGGATTAGCTTCACTCCAAATGCGGCAGTTTTGTTTGTTGACGTAGCCATTCAACCAGAAGTGCGCTTCATCGCTAAACAAAATTCGCTTATGAAAATCGGGAACAACGGCCATCTCGTTTTGGGCCCATTCGATGAATCTACGCCTTGCGTGATCATATTTAAAATGTAATGCCACAAGATTATCTTTCGAATAAAAAAAATTCATGTCAATCGAATAATACATCGTTGTTTTATTGGAATTTATAAAGTTCTATACCTCTAAAAAACATCCCCTTTGCACACACACACACACACACATTTACTCATTTGCTAATTCCAGTAGCAGGTTGTGGTAATAAGGGCTGTTGTACTGATGAGGAATCGTTTAGTATTAGGAAACATCTTCTTAAGTAGCGTCCCAAATAATAGCGACAGTACAAAGAAAGCAGCGAATTTTCTTGGCTTTCATATGAAACAGGAAATTGTACAACTTTCGTGACTTCCTAAGAAGTCTCTTCTGATTGGTTCAGACCATCGGATGACTTTAAGTACGTTGAGGTTTGAATTTATAAAAAGAGATCGTCACGATTATATTCCTCACGTAAAGGCCCCCTGGAGGCGAGTAAGAAGAGCATTACAAATTAAAAACTGGAATGATGAAATGAATGTTACACACACACATGTATAGATATATATATATTAGAAAACATATTTAGTATGAAATATTACACACATATATATACACATCTATCACGAAACTCTTTTTTATTTCTCTTTTTTCTTTCTAATTAATTTTTTTCCTGAAAGCTCCAGGACATTGCGCTATCATTAATTATTTTTAATTACCCACTTAACTGGAATAATAAATTAACTGCAGCAATAATTCTCAAAAAGGTTGCATTTCATTATTTTTAATGCGATATTACATCGTTCAACGGATACGATCATTTGGTTCACAAAGATTAAATCGTGTAATATTTTAAAATATTCTAGAATTTCGTAGAATTTAATGAGATGAGGGATTTTGGATTGAGAATGAAGAGCCCTTCTGTCCATTCTAAACTTCACTCGTATGCTTATGTGTTGTTAATGCAGTTTTTAAATTTTGGGGATGTATTATTCCTATATAAATGCTTCATACAAATTAGCTGCTTAAAGTTATCGTCAATAAATGAAAGTGTTAACAACATGCATTCTGAATCCTTTCGGACATGACTACTCTAATAATGACATTCAAGTAGTCTAAAACTTTTCATATTCATACACGTATGCATAATCTAAAATAATGCATACGTTTGCATAATGCAAAATAATACATATGAACAATTCTAATCCTAAGTATAACTAGACTTGGAACGAAGCTTTAAGCACACACAATGATTTTGCACTGTTCACCTGAAATCATTGGGAAAAGGAATATGCAATTATTATAAAATAAAATAGACAAATCTCAATTCAATAAAATATAACATGAACACATCATCTTTAGAAATCAATCTTAGTTCCTAAGGTTACTAATTTCTGTCCTACACTGCCGGATTCTACTACTACTTTGGCTTTGCTTATTTATAATTATAGTTATTTGGTATTGGTGAAACTTGGTCAATATAAGCACAAAAACATTTAATTGAAAATATACTACACTAAAACACTTTCCATTTTCGTGTCGTGTAACAGATTGATTATTCGCCATTTCTCGCTGAGGTAGCAACTCGGTGTTATTTTAACTGCTATACGGCGTGCAATCTCTTTGCCAAAAATACTGATCTTACACCGACAACATGCTTTATACTACTCAGACATTCCCCCATTACGTCTACCTGCATATCTGCGCATGTGCTACCGTACATCACCTTACTTAATCTGATTGGTCTTTCTGTCCGCTCTGCCTCTTCGTTCAGCTGATATGCTAATTTTTCGACTTCGTCCTTAATTTTTGCACACCAGTGTATATATATATATATATATATATATATATATATATATATATATATATATATATATATAATACATACATATATATCTATATATATTAAGGAGAAAAGCGACTAGCTCACTCACTGACTAATCACGATATCTTCGGAACTATTAAACCTACAGATTTGAAATTTGGTAGGTAGGTTCTTTTCATGGAGTAGACATCAGCTAAGAACGGATTTTGCAAAGATCGAACCCCAAGTGGCGTTACGGGGTATTAAGGGGCGTTATAGATAATTATTTCCATTATTAAACTATTAGATGTACAGACTTGAAACTCGGTACACAGCTTTCTTTCATAAAGTAGAGAATCTCTACATAATGATTTTTAAGAAAATCGACCTCCAAGGGGCGTTGAAGGCGCTTAAGGGGCGTTATGCTTAACTATTTCCATTTTTAGACTATTAGAAGTACAGTCTTGAAATTTTGTATATAAGCGGATTCCTTTCATAGAGTAGAGATCCGCTACAAAATGAGTTTTGTCAAAATTGACTCCCAAGTGGCGTTGTGGTGAATTAAGGGGCGTTATAGGCAATTAACTCCTTTTTTAAACTATTAGACGTAAAATCTTAAAATTGAGTAAGCTGATTCCATTCATTAAGTAGAGATCCGCTATAAGATGGGTTTTGTGAAAATTGCTTCCTAAGTGGCGTTGCAAGGGATTAAGGGGAGTTATAGGTAATTATTTCGATTTTTTAACTATTAGACGTACAGTCTTGAAATTTGGTATATAAGCGGATTCCTTTCATAGAGTAGAGATCCGCTACAAAATGGGTTTTGTCAAAATCGACCCCCAAGTGGCGTTGTGGAGAATTAAGGGGCGTTATAGGTAATTATCTCCTTTTTTAAAGTATTAGACGTAAAATCTTGAAATTGTGTAAGCAGATTCCATTCATTAAGTAGAGTTCTGCTATAAGATGGGTTTTGTGAAAATCTCTTCCTAAGTGGCGTTGCGGGGGTGTAAAAGGCGTTATAGATCATTATTTCATTTTTTTAAACTACTAGACGTACAGTCTTAAAATTTGGTATATATATATATATATATAAGCGGATTCCTTTTATGGTGTAGCCTTGGTGATCCCTTACCAAATAAATTTGGGGAAAATTGATCCCCAAGGGTTACTGAGGGGGGATTAAGGGGCGTAATAGATAAATATTGCCGCTTTTCAACTAATATACCCACTTGCTTGAAAATTAGAAGGTATGTTCCGTTCATTGAATAGAGTTCCCTTTACAAAGAGTTTTTCGAAAACGGATCCTTGAAGGTGTGGGGTTGCAAGGGATTAAGGCGTGTTATAGAAAAATTCCTGTTTTTGAATTTAACCCATGTACTTGAAATTTGTTGAGCACGTTTCTTTAATTGAATAGATTTCCACTAAGAATGGATTTTACGGAAATCAACTCCAGGGGAAAGCGGGGAGAGTTATTGGGGCGTATTGATAGACAAATTTCCCGTTTTAGAACTGCTAAGACTATAATAATAAAATTTGGTTTGCATGCTTCTTTTGTTGAAGCGGAATCCGCTAAGAATGCTCTCAACGAGGTATTAATGGTAAAAATTCCGTTTTTGCTCTGTTAGATTTAGACTTGAAATATAGCACGCATATTTATTTTATGGAGTAGAGATCCACTGAAAGTTTCTTTGGTGGAAATCCACTTGATTATTGGGTTAAGAAGACTTGGTACCCTAAAAATCACAAACCTATCGTTTTTTTTAATTTTCATTTAATCTTATTCTTTGCATTATTATCTTTCGATTGATATATCACTTGTGCATGTCGGAAAGTTAGAAGTTGAATGAAACTTCATTTGAAAACAAATTAGGCAATTCAGCCACACCCCCTTTTTAGAAAAAAAAACTAAAAAATGCGGTTTGATAAAAAAAATCTATTTTATAAATAGAAATAATAACTATAAAAGAGAATGTGTAGTATTAAAAGCAGAATATTTCCGAGGCAATACAATAATGTAATTTTTCTTCCTTGTGAAATGTGTGTATGTAAAATTTTTAAATTAAGGCATTTTATATTAATAATTTTATAATTTCAGTTCTTATTCCTGATATATTTTTCATACAAATGTAATACTTTAATATTATAAGAAGAAAAACAGCTAAAGTTTCTGTCGTGACAGAAAAAAAAAATTTTTTTTAAGTTTTTCTTGAGTTTTCTTGTGCCATTAGTACTCTCTAAAAGTTGATCATTTATAAAAATGTGTGGGTTGAAAACATATGAAAATGTAATTATTTTAAAGAAAAACGTATAAGTAATATCTTAAAGTGGTATTTTAAGTTTAATTAAGCTTATAATAATTATTTTTTCAGAATTATAAACTTTAAAGTGGTTTTTCTCAGTTTGTGTTTTTCGAAACCTTAGTGCATTCAAAATGCTACTCCTTCGACAATTATTTACCAATCACTTCAATTTTTTTCCTGCGTGTTAAAAATAAAGCATGTAACAAAATTAGGGATCCATTTTGCTATAAACTGAATACTTTTTTTTTTAAAAAAATAAAATGTAAGACATGTTGGCTTTTTCGTTGATTTTTAGCCTGTATATCAACATTTTATTTTTTTTCTCAAAAACGAATAAAGTTATTCTAAAATAGATCCCTAAAGTTGTTAAGAACATCCATAATAATATTATAAAAAAATTTTAGGTCAAAAAATTAATTTTTACAAAAGGAGTAGGATTTTAAAAGTTTCCCAATTTTCTTCAAAAAATTAAAATTTTTAAAAATTGTGTGAATAATATATGAAAATTTTCAACTGGTAACATTTTCTTGAATAGAAACATTGTATAAAATGTTAAAATATAATTTTTAAATACGTAAATAAAGAAGTTTGCTCAAAGGGTGCCAAGTCCTCTTAAGTGTGAGCGCAAAAAATCTTTCTACTTCTATTTTAGTTACAAATAGAAATTAGATATTTTAATTTATGTCATTTTTGTATCAAGAGTCGAGAGTTACAGCTATAAATATATTTTTCAATACAATCGAATTCTTAATGCTAGATATCAGTAAATCATATACTGTATGTAAATAGTATACTTTTATACAACATCGTGAAATACCTAGTGAAGCGGGTGGGTAACGGCTAGGGTATGTATATATTCAAAATATTTTATTTTCATTTAAATACGTCACAATGCTAATCACATTAGCATGAATTAAATTTACTGCAACGCAATTATACATTATTTGTTGCGTAAGTTGTTTTCTACCATTAAAATAATTGCAGAATGGGTGCTACTCAAAAGTCAAAAATATTACATGAAATTAACACGAACGAAAGTAATTATCAGCATTAAGGTGTGGCTATTAGCTAACGAGGCCTACAAGAAAAGTAAAGATGCGCCTAACGCCAGCAACTGACAACTATTTAACGTGAAGCCTTCTCTTTTAAATATGCATTTCTGTAAACAAATACGTATAGCCGTAGTCTTCGTTTGCATTAGAATTATTATTTTTTTTTGCATCTCCAAAAATTGATCAGCGTTACAACAGAGTTCTGACGAATCTGTATGGAACCTTTCCACTAATATTCTTAGGCGTCTTTGGGGATTGTAAATTAGCGTATATTTCCAATCAACTCTAAGAGGAGAACGGGATATGCAAAGTAGATAGGGTATTTAAAGAGAGCGTTGTAAGTTAGCGAGGATGAAGGCTATTGAGCCAGCAGCATTAGTGAAAACGTTTAGAGGATTTAATTGGATTACGATAGTGAAGCGTTGCTGTTAATACTCAACGAAGGAACCTTAGGAAGTTCATATACCTGAAGAGATTATAAGTACTACCAGGTGATATATTCTAGTTTAATACCGCTTACCAAAAGCGTTAGTTTAATAAAATTAGTTTCAGCTAATGAAAGCTGCATTCAAGTTGCGTGTATTTCCTCAGACCTCCTATTCCAGTAAACCCTTTTGATATAGCGCATAGTTATTGATTAATTTCATATATTTCGTAATTTAATTTAATATTAAAAGTAAATCCCTTTTGTTTGACGTAGACATATAGATACTATATGTCATTAGAGTTTTTGATATTTGAATGAAAAGTGAATAAATATAAGTTATTATTATACAAATAGCATCTGGTCATTCTTTGCCTCAAATTAATATTAGTGTCCTGGGTGGAACCCAGGGGGTCCCCGCAGTGGTGCCAAACGAAATAGTAACCCCGAGTTTAGAGTCGGATCTAATTTTTGAATTATCCCCGAGCAGTATTTTTCGGGGGTCGAGAATGTGACGTTCTTAGAGAATATTGATAATAATCTAACATATTACGAGATACCCACACATCTGGCTTGTGCATATTTTAAGGGTCATCTCACATTACGGGCACTAGATTGGTTTGATGTCTTAGGTTATAAGGTTGTAGAGGACAAAGCAACAGATTACGCGCACTTAAAGCAAGCTTTGACAGAACAATTCCCAGTGGTTAGGAATAGATCAGAGCTCGAAACACGTTTCTATGCATCATACCAAAATCACAACCAAAAATCTTCGGATTTTGTGTACGAATTCTTAAAGATACACAAACAGTTAAAACTAGACATGAGGGAGGAAAAATTGCTGGATCATGTAATTAGTAGGTTAGAGCCTCAACTTTTAGATTATGTGGAGGTCCGATATCCACAGACTACGTCTAACCTTCTACAAATAATTGATAAGTACGAGGAGAGGTTTCTAAATAGAAGGATCAGGGGTTAGAGTCCGTAATTCCGAGATGCAAACCAAAGCACGAGCAATCGATTCCCAAACAGGAATAGGCAGGAAAATTGGAGGGAGACTAGAGTTAACAACCGATACTCTGATAATAGCAGACCGCAGAGGGAATTCAACAGATTTGAAGGTCAAGGTGTTGAGGATATTTGGAGGTTTGATAGTCGACGCCGAAGTGGTCAATCTGATCACATAGATTCCATAATCAAGGCGGTCGACAGGGTGGTTCGAAGAACGGTGCTTTCAGGGGTCAGAGTAGTCAAAACAGGTATTTAAACTTTTAAGCGATCGATGCGAGTCTGGGGGTGATAAATCGCAAAGTACAGACAATCCTCCTGATACGGAACAATGTACTATTAGGATCTCATCCCTGCGAATGACTCTTATAGAACTGCCGTATGTTCCCATTCTTTTGAATAAAACATTCATTACAGCCCTATGGGACACGGGGGCGGAGAAATCCCTTATATCCGAAGAGGTCTACCGCAGATATTTTTCATATCGACCGCGTCAAAAGACTAAAGATAGAGTAGTGACGGCCCAAGGAGCCCTGTGTTGTCACTTAGGTCGGGTCGAATTGCAGATTCGGATCCAAGATTTCCAAAAAACCTGGGAATTTCACATTCGTAACAATATGCAGTACCAATGCATTTTAGGTATTGATTTTATAAGGGAGTCCAAATTAACTTTAGATTTCGATAAGAAATCTTTGATCATTCCAGATGACCAAATTAAACAGTTGCCAATAGTGGAAAAGCCGGTCGAGATTCATCTATCCGATACAAAGCTAGGTGAAGGGCAAAAGCAAAAATTAAAGGATTTATTTAATAGTTTTAAGGGTCTATTTTCACACCAGCCTGGGTGAACTCATGTATTATACCATGAAATAGATATTGGGGACCAGGGGCCGGTAGTTTCAAGACCCTATCGCTATGATAGAGTCAAGCAGGGAAAATATAATATTGACTATAATATTGAGAAAATGTTACAGGAGGGTAAAATTCAGCCTATTCAATCCCCATACGCGTCGCCGGTATTTTTAATGGGCAAAAATAATGGCCTGCCTCCAGATTCTCCAGAGGCGTATCGATTCGCGATTGACTATCGCAAACTCAACGCCATCACTAAGTATCCGCGATATCCATTACCGGTGATAGATGACCTGATTACAAATATTCCACTCACTGTTATCATCTTGACACTAGATCTAAAATCAGGTTACTTTCAGTTGGCACTAAATCCTAAAGATATCGAGAAAACCGCGTTTATAACACAAAATGGCATTTTTGCATTTCTCAGAATGCCATTCGGGCTTTCAGGGGTGGCGCCAAATTTTCAAAAGGCGATCGTCATAATCTTAAAACAGGTTTTTGGGCGTTTTGTTATGTGCTATATGGATGATGTTATCATTACATCTCCATCTTTTAATGAACACTTAGATCATTTGAATCAGGTATTTACATTGTTGCTAGACGCAGGTCTAACACTAGATAAGGATAAGTGTCATTTCGCACGTGACAAATTGAAGCATTTAGGTCTCATAATTAGTAAGGACGGAATTGAAACCGACAATAACAAGGGCAAGGCGATCACGAAAATGAAGGCACCTAAAAACAATAAGGAATGTTGAAATTTTTAGGGACGGCTGGTTGGTACCAAAAGCTTATTCCACATTATGCAGATATACGTGAACCGTTATATAGGTTAAAGAAAAAGGGGGCAAAATTTAATTGGTCAATGGAAGCACACAATTATTTTAATAAAGTAAAACGAGCATTAACAGAGGTGCCAGTTTTACAATTGCCGAATTTTCAAGAACAGTTTAACTTATTTACGGATGCTAGTGGGGTTGGAATTGACGCTAGATTGAATTAAAATCACAGACCTATTGCATTCGCGTCTAGAACCCTGAACAAGGCCGAAAGAAAATACACAGTGAAGGAACGCGAGTGTTTGGCGGTGATATGGGCATTGAATAAGTTTAAAACTTATTTTGGATCACTACCGGTGAAGGTAATAACAGATCATGAGGCGTTAAGAAAACTCACGAATGGGAAAATTTATCTAGTTGGATGATTAGATGGGCGCTTAAGCTATCGGAGTTTAACATTGAATGGGAACATTGACCTGTGTCCAGAACGTTGTCGCGGACGTATTATCTAGGAATCCAATAGACAATGTGGATGTATCATAAATTTCGTTCGTGCGCGGCTCTTCGAGCCGTAGCATTGAACTCCAGGGAACAACTAATTCGAGAACAACGGGAAGATCCTGAGTTAGGGCACATCTATCGTTATTTGGAAAATCCGGACGATGGTTCCATTAAAGCAACTTTATGCGAGGGTTGGTCCCAGGATTTTAAATAAATCGATGGTTTCCTGTTTTACGCGAAGTATGGTACAGCTCTTGGAGAACTCAGAGTGTACATTCCTCAATCCCTTCGCGAAGCAATAATGCAAGAATTTCATGATCTGCCTTTAGCAGGTCATTTAGGAAAGAGAAAGACGTATTTAAAATTGCGTGATACATGTTATTTTCCGTATATAAGGAAATATATATTTAAATATGTATCAACCTGTGACCGGTGTCAGAAATTTAATCATAAAAACGCGCTACCAGCTGGTCGATTAATTTCGATAGTATCGAATTACCCCAATGAAATCGTGACATTAGACTTATTAGGCCCCTACCCAGCATCCCGATCCGAAAGATATAGATTTTTATTGGTACTTCACTAAGTGGAGTGAGCTTATACCTTTACGAAAAGCTTCGGCCCAGGCCATAGCTAACGCCCTTTTTGAAAATTATATTTCACGACATGGAATACCTATTTGATTAGTGATAATGGTCCCCAATTTATATCCTATGTCTTTGAACACTTAAGTCACAGGTTGGACATAACATATTAGAACGGTAAAATATCGGCCACAGGAGAATTTAACGGAAAGAGTTAATCGCACTTTACTGCAGATGATAGCTTGTTTTGTAGAAAATCACGATAACTGGGACCGATTTCCCCATGAGTTCTCTTTCACGCTACGCACAGCAGTTAATGAAACGACAGGTAAAACTCCGGCTGAGTTATTCTTAGGTAGAAAAATTATAACACTTTTTCGTAAATTAATAAATGTAACGGAGGGCACTGAATATGTGGGAGGAAATATTGAGAAATTATTTGATGAGGCAAGGTAGAATATGCGGAAACAACATAAGACATGGGAAAAATACTATAATCGAAAAAGGAGAGAGGTTAACATCAAAGTCAATGATTTGGTGTTGCTACAAACTCATTTTATGAGTGCTGCGGGTAGGAGAGGGGTCGGAAAGTTTATGCCTAAGTTTGAAGGGCCATACAGAGTGTTGGAAGTTTGGAAGAACAATTTGATCATTTGGAAAAAGGAAGAAGGGCCACAGTTAATATTGACCAAGTGCGGGTGTACCATCCAAGACATTCCGACACTGATAGTTTTGATAGTACTAATGAGACACTATATGAAGGAAAGGGATCTAGTAATGGGTCGAGTAGGTCGCACCCGGCAAATTCCAGAAGTTTTAGGAAACCCTCGGGTAATGAAAGTGAGAGTCGCAAATCAAATAAGGGAACTGCCAGATTGAAGGATCTGAGATTGAAGCGTAAAGTAAGGTCAAACGAGACAGCGGAGAGGAATGATAGAAAGAAGTCCAAAATATGCAGGAAGAGATCTTTTCAGGGGTCCGAACATGGAGACCAGAAGAGACAAACACCTGTACTGCCACGGGGGATAAAGAGAACAGTTCCATCCTCTGCAGCTTCTAGAACCCATAAATATAGGAGAAATAATCTTAAACCTTCACAGTGACCAGAGTCAATTGTAGGTCCATCGCATCAATAAAAGATGAGGAAGTCCACCTAAAGAAGAGAGCAGACGAGGAGCAAGAGTACAGTCTGACAAGGCCCGAGAGACCAGGACAACATGTAGAAAAAGACACAGTGCAGCTGAGGGGAGACCAGTCCGGTCTGGACAGACGACAACAGTGAGACCTTGTCCATATTACCTCAGGAGCCGCTTAAAGGAGCCCAAAGGAATACCAGAGGAGCAGAGGAGCACTGGGATTGACAGTCTACCGCAGAACAGCCTCAGGAGAAGGAGCCTCAGCATAGAAGCCTTAGACTGAGATCTGGCGGATAGGAGCGCATAGATAACATAGAAAAAAAATCAGGTTGTATGGTCCTTTTTTCGTTTTCTTGCTGACAAGCAGTCAGGTATTTTTACACAACCAAGTAAAGATTTTTTTTAAAAATAATTTTTGTACAAGAGTTGCCACTAAGTTGTGGGCATTTTTCAAGTAAGAAAAATGAACTCTGTGTATTAATTTCTTTTCCAAAATGAGGAAACAATTGTTTTTGGACATTTGTTTGCAATTTTTGACTTGAAGGTTCTGTGGGAATATCCAGCATTGTTTGTTATATATGTTGTAAATTGTATGTATATGTATGTGTATACGTACATTTTTAATTCACATCTGGTGGCTTGGGACGCGGCGTAGTTAGGCAATGCTAACAATAACACTTACAAGCGCAGCACGCATGATATGGGAATTTTAAGGAGCCAGATGTCTTAATTGATAAATTAGAAAATGATGTATAAAATGTGAAAATGTGTTTGTACATACAGTATATGTTTTTTTCTTCAATCTACTTAAAGCAGTGGTTCTCAAACTTTCACTACTGGCGACCCAATTTTCAATCATAATTTTTATCGCCCCCTAAAAATAATAATGTATTGAATGCAATAATAATGCATTTTGGGGGGGCGTTAAAGCTACAATACGATCATAATTATAAACCGTACTAATTAAGAAGATAAGTATTAAATTTTGTGTATATGTTACTTTTAAGTAAGTTATATTTATATAAATATTTTTTACTTTTTAGTTCAATTAACTATAAAAGCGTGTTTTTTTTTAGTTTGTTTTAAAACTATAATTTATTTTATAATTATTTTTACTATACACGATAAAAATCATAATTCCAGTGAATAATATAATTAAGAGAAAATATACTTACCTACTTTCAAGGAGTTTTCAATTTTTCTTTGAAATTTTGAGAAAAAATGCAATAAAACTAAAGGAAATGTTCCAAATGTGCGTGTTCTTAATAAAGGACATACATAAACCACAGACACTTTTCGTTAACAACACAGGATCTTTATTTTCCAGCAAAACTGTCATATTTTGTAGTCTTGCTGTCGTTTGATGATCTACAAATAGCATTTTGAACTTTTTCTTCCTTGTGTCTTTTGACAAGGCGAAGCGCTACATTATGGCTTCATAGTTTTCTTCATAGAGATCTTTAGGCAGCATTTGAAAATTTCAAATCAACTCAAACGTTTCATGTCTAACGCTTTTCTGATATTTACTTTCGCTATCTTGATTAATATGCATTATTTCAGTAGGTTCTCTCCAGTTGCTTGTTCAGTTTCAACTTCCTTCAATAGGGATCCCAGATGCCCATTTTTTTAATATTCTGCTCATTTACATTTATAAATAATAATAAGTCGAACAACACAGCAATAAAAACCACAAAATTACAACTTCCCTAAAAAAAATGACGGAGATAACCATACCAGTAAGTTCGAAGGTCAGCTAAAGTAATATTTTAGGTTAAAAGAAACGTAATAAACAATCACTCATCGTGGGATTACAGGAAAGCAAACAAAATATTTTTTTAATATGGTTATAGCATCAAAGATGGCTAATGAGCGTTGGAAGTCAAATCTTTTATTTTTGATGATCCCCAGATGATAAAAATAAATTATATTAATGTAAAAGTATATTTTTTTATTATGTCAGAAAGCATTTTGTTTTACTTCATTCCAAAAAAATATTTTTTTAAACCTTTTATTTTCAATATGCTTGCCCCCCCTAGAGGGGCGCGCCCCACAGTTTGAGAAACACTGACTTAAAGAGTTCTCATTTCGAAGTAGCTGATCCTGATCATTGTATAGAAAGCGACGATTCGTCTGTAAATGAAGCAAGAATAAGTATGTTAGTATTTAAATAGTTAAGTAAAGAGCACATAGTCGGTGGGTTTTCCTCGACTCATTGCCGGAATTGGGTGTGTTGTAAGGAATTCTAAACTTGCAAATGTTTACGTCAAACAATAATTAAATTTAAAACGGAGCTTGTGGTCGTCATTCTTTTCTTTCCCTTAGAGTAGGAGAATTCGTAAAGTATCAGATGGTTAGATATATTACAGACTACGAATGTATTACATACTGCGAATCAAGTTTTTAGAGTTTGTTACATAATTTATTTCAGGCCATTTGTAACCTTCGAATAAATCCCGTTTTCTTCTTGGGGGATAGTGACGAATCTGTACGGCACCTTTTCACTAATATTCTTAGGCGTCTTTGGGGCTTGTAAATTCGCGTATATTTCCAATCAACTCTTTGAGGAGAACGGGATATGCAAAGTAGACAGGGTATTTAAAGAGAGCGTTGTAAGTTAGCGAGGACGAAGGCTATTGAGCCAGCAGCATTTGTGACAACGTTTAGAAGATTCAATTGGATTACGATAGTGAAGCGTTGCTGTTAATACTCAACGAAGGAACCTTAGGAAGTTCATATACCTGAAGAGATTATAAGTACTACCAGTTGATATATTCTAGTTTAATACCGCTTACCAAAAGCGTTAGTTTAATAAAATTAGTTTCAGCTAATGAAAGCTACTAATTCAAGTTGCGTGTATTTCTCAGACCTCCTATTCCAGTAAACCCTTTTGATATAGCGCATAGTTATTGATTAATTTCATATATTTCGTAATTTAATTTAATA
The DNA here is from genome assembly GCA_019973935.1 of Trichonephila clavipes. Taxonomy (NCBI): domain Eukaryota; kingdom Metazoa; phylum Arthropoda; class Arachnida; order Araneae; family Nephilidae; genus Trichonephila; species Trichonephila clavipes. The sequence continues at coordinate 749,584 of BMAU01021342.1, read as the reverse complement.
TTAAAAGTAAATCCCTTTTGTTTGACGTAGACATATAGATACTATATGTCATTAGAGTTTTTGATATTTGAATGAAAAGTGAGTAAATATAAGTTATTATTATACAAATGGCATCTGGTCATTCTTTGCCTCAAATTAATCTTAGTGTCCAGGGTGGAACCCAGGGGGTTCCCACAGAGCAACGAACTATTGTGAAATTTCTTAAGAAAATTGGAAAAAATACTACTGAAACTTATAATTTATTAAAACAAGTCTATAGCAACGAATGATTATTCCGTGCACGTGTTTTGAGTAGTTTATGCGTTTTAAAAATGTCCCAGACCAAAACTGTACATATATTAATTAATTAACCCTCGAATGGGGGCAGCTGGGCTGTGAGACCGGCAAATCATTTTATATCAGATTAGCCATTTGGGTTGTTTCAGTTTAAGCTTTTTTTTGTTCATTGAAATGATTCTTTTTAACACAATTCGGTGCATTTGCTTTCCTTTACCGGCATTTTGAGTTAAAATTGATTAGGGGGAGGAGGGAGGTTAAAATATGTGTGTGGGTGTGTCTGTGGCCTCTCAGGCCGTGTGCGCCTGATCATGTTTCTTTCACAGGTGCGCCCAACGAAGAGTTAAATCAGTTACGGCTTGAAAAAATTGAAATGAATTGGAGACCTTGTTTTTAAATCCTGTCTTAGAGAAATAAATTTAATTCTTGTATTGTATTATGGAATTTTCAAGGCATCATAACTCTTAAGAATGAATTAGCCGTTACAGCGGGGGTTATTACATAATCTAAGAACATTTCAATGAGCATTCAGTAACATTCTTCGAGCCCTGAACAAGAGTTGAAATTCTATTTGTTAATTCTGTGTCTTGTACAATGGAGTTAGATTTCATTTAGGAGAAGTATAATTTGCACTCTTTTCTTTTTCTCCGTGCCACGAACCTGAATCTCGTGAGCATAATGATAATAATATTGGTTTATCTGAACTTACTTTACATACCTACCACAAGGTAGCATCATTCCCAATTATCTTTACACACACACACACAAAATTGCGCTACTATCTTCTATCTTTGCCCTTAAACATGTAATCGGGTGCATTGCATAGTGTCGTAGTTTCTTTGTTCTGTGTAGTGTCGTCCATGCTTTATGTCTTTAAATTGTTCAAGATGTGCAATCAACCGGATTTATATATATATATATACTAATCACTCGTCAATAACATTGAATACGCAACCTCAACCAAAATAGAAAATGTATCTAATATACACTCACCACCAGCAACGTCCTGTCCTTTCTTTGTTATAGTCCACTCGCGACGACCAAATATACACCAATGCAAGTTACATATATGTACAGGGTGTATCTAAATTCTGCGGCAAAACTTTAAGGTGTGATAGTACACATCAAGACAAACAATAGTAAATAAGAAACTTAGGGTCCCAAACGTCTTCCGTAGAAGATAGGTGCCATTGAAGTTTAGGGTCCAAAATTTCAAATGATTATAAAAAAATGGAAAAATGGGTCGATTCTTTAGTCGAAGCTAAAATTAGTAGTTAGTAGCTAAAATTGTTCTTTTTGTCAGTATTTTCTTGAACAATAAATTTTAAAGATAAAGCTAAAAAATGTCGATAGAGGGCGCTTTAGACTGGCGTAACGAACACAATTATTTTTTACAGTTATTTTTTGCATCTCATTAAATACTTTCAAAGGCTTAGACTTAAAACTTAAATTTTGAGCTCAAAATCTGAATTGTTGGGGAGTGGTTAAGTAACGCAAACTGAACCGTGTACAGGAGGTGAAATGTGAGCCCACTTCCTCTCCTGGACACCGTTCAGTTAATCACGATCTTGGATGCTCGGTCGTAGACTAGGCAGCAACTACTACCCACTAAATGTAAAATAAACGAGAGAGGAATACCAAATTAAAAAGAAAAAAGTTATTCATAACAGACATGAGCAAAGTTCTCTGCGCAAAATACCCGATTATCCCGACCCCTATTTAATACTGTTTGTCTTCATGTGTACTATCACCACTTAAAGTTTAGCCCAAGAGTTTAGACACACCCTGTATATATATATATATATATATATCAAGCAGGAATATCGTGTAAACTAATCTAAGATAGAAATACTTTTTCTCATCACTTCTTGATGCTTTTATTTAGTATTTTTTTCCCCATGAAAACCCGAGAAAAGAATATGGGAAAATAAATAAACATGTCTGATAAATTGGAGTGAAATTTCTAAATAAATTGAGACGATAGCTTTGATGATGACATCCACTGTATCGGTTCGATTTCTTCTTTCCGATATCGATGCTTTTACTTTTATTGCCTCATTGTTAGGGAATATCTTTTGGGCACTTAGCGGGTAGCCAAACAGTTGTCCTATCAAATTCTCACCTTATACAATCAAGGAAGACATGGAATTGCACTTTAAATACCATTATTTTTTGTATAGAAATTCTTGTCTGGAATAATGAAAGCTGCAGCTTCTTTTAAATGGAACTAGACAGTCATTTGGAGGGACGTGAAAGTTATTTTCAAAAACTGGGCTATATGTGATTCTTCTTCAGTTGAATACGGACCAAAACGCTGAATTACGTGACGATAATTTGCTGTGATCTGTATTGCGATGTTATTTAAAATAAAATAAAAAAAACTTCACTTTTCATTAAATTCCAAGATTATTTTCTGAGCAACTCAAGAATAAATAGTTGTTAAACAAAAGATCTTTATATAGATAGATATAGATACCCTTATCCTTAATTTTTATGATTTTTGTCCTGCTACAATCTGATGTGTGTTATTTTGTTCGGAAATTGTATGGATTATCATCTCATGCTATTTAAAAAAGAGGATGTGAGCCAGTACGAGTAATTGCAATTAAAGTTTTTTGAAAATATCTTCAATCATTAAATTTCAGCTTAAATTTTATTGCCATTTTTCTTGTCGAGTAACCCTAAAAAAATATGTGTTCAAATTGTGAGTTTTTTTTTTTTCAAAATTATTTTTACTTGTTTATTTAAAAGTTATTTCTTCTACATTGGCATCTGAGAAAAAACAGAAAAGAATTTCAAATAATTTTTTTTTATAAAATGCGTCAAACCTTCTCTTTAAAATAGCATTTCCATTCAAGCTCGTTAAGAGAGAAACCTTTTTGCAACTTATGTAGGCAGTTTGTTTTTTTACCTATCTACTTCTTGTAACAAAATATGATAATAGGTTAACATTGGAAGAATTTTAAAATAAAGGATTATATGAAGATCATCAAATTGATTTGATTCATGTAACTTGAAATTCTGCTTTTCTGATTTTACAAAAGAGAAAAATGGCTTCTGAACGTTTTAGTTATACACTACTGGCCATTAAAATTGCTACACCAAGAAAGTGACGTACTACAGAGGTAAAATTTAAACGACAGCAAGAAGGTGCTGTGATATGCAAATTATTAGCTTTTCAAAGCATTCAGACAATGCAGGTGCAGACAGCGATACCTATAATGTGTTTAAATGAGGACATTGTTCAGTCGGTTTCTCATAAACGAATTGCATTTGAATGTTGTTACCTGATGAAAAGTTGCTGTGATGCCTCTTGTAAGAAGTAAAATTGCGTACCAGCACGTTTCTGACATTCATAAAGGTCGAATTGTAGCGTACCAGAATTGTGTGGCTTATCGTATCACAGTATCGCTGCTCGCGTAGGTTGAGATCCAATGACTGTTAGCAGAGTAGGGCAGTGCTTCTCAAACTTTCACTACTGGCGACCCAATTTTCAATCATAATTTTTATCGCGCCCAGCCCCAAATAATAATGTATTGAATGCGATAATAATGCACTTTGAGTATTAAATTTTGTATACGTTACTTTTAAGTAATATATATATTTCACAAGCAAATTACTTTTAAGTAATAGTTATATTGTTATGTTATTTTTCTTTTCTCTTATTTTTTAAATTGGAACAGATTGCAAAATGACATTTAATTAAAGATTTATTTCCTCCATCATGCATTTCTAAAAGTACAAATGTAATTAGAACAAGTAATATAAAAAATAAATTTTTAAGTCAATTCTCTCTCTCTCTCTCTCTCCTACTTAGGCCAACAAAGAAAAACTTATTTTAGTTACTTTTTATTAAATAGTTACAATTAATACAAATATGTAATACATATGACAGAATCACAATGTTAAGTGACAAAAGAGAAAGCGATTTTCCTTACAATTTTTCATTTTCCTTTCTATATATGGGGTATTGGATTATTCTTTTTTTGTTACTATTTATTCATTAATTAAATTTAATTAGTGTAAGAAAGTAGTGTGTATAGTAAAAAAGAAATCACACACATTCTCAGAAATTAGGCCATCTCAGATGGAATTCGACCTACTGTCCTTCAGATTAGAAGCCCGTGCGCTATCAATTGCGTTACAGGGGACAACACGAAAAGTTTTCCTTTCAAATAATGCTTTTGGACTATAATTTTTGTTTGTTACTATTTATTCATTTTTTAATTTAATTAATGAATTAAAATTTCAAAGAACTGTATTAACATGAAGTGTCCCCCACTAAAAGTTTTAAAAAATGTATTTGAACTTGAATGAATGAATAGAAAGTATTTTATCAGGGATTGAAAATTTGAACAAGATATATATGAGAGAGTGAACTTATAGTAGAAATTGAAAAATAGTCTGCTTTATGTGTTGCGCTCTATCATATCCATCACATCTGGCATTCTCGCGGGCGTCTGCGTGAGTCTGGCCAAACTATCGGACGTCTGCGCGAAACATATAATAATGCTATACCTCGTACAATTCCAGTCAGTCTTAGTCGATTCGATGCTTCTATAGCTACCAAATCTATCTTGAATTTATATTTTATAATTTGCGCGTTAGTTTTAATTCACGCTATTAAGTATTATTGCAGAAGATTGAAACAAAAAAAAATCATGGATAAATTTTTAAGTCGTAAGCAAACATTCGACGATAATAAAGCATCAACAAGTACACAGATGAGTATAGTTCTGAAAATTAAATCAAGAAAATATTCTCAAGAATACTTGAATTTTGGATTTACCATTTCTGAAGTAAATGGAGAAGAAAAGCCCCTGTGTGTTATTTGCTCAAAAATATTGGCAGCAGACAGTATGAAATCTAATAAACTTAAAAGACATTTCGAAACGCTTCATGGTGAGTACATTAACAAACCTCGAGAGTTCTTTGAATCAAAAGTAAAATCATATGAAAAAACAAAAAACGTTTTTTAAAAAAACTTTGTCAGTGAATGAAAAAGCTTCACTTACTTCTTAGAAAGTGTCATATAAAATAGCCAGATGTAAAAAGCCTCACACTATTGCCGAAGAGCTTATTTTGCCTGCAGCAATTGAGATCGTAGAAACTATGTTTGGAGACAATTTTGCCAAAGAGTTGCAGTCCATACCCCTATCAAATGATACTGTTTCCCGTCGAATTGATGATATCGCTGAAAATGTAGAGCAACACCTTTTCGGTAAGTTGCGTGATAAATTGTTTTCAATTCAGCTTGACGAGGCAACAGATAGCAATAAAGATGCTCATTTCATTGCGTATGTTCGATTTTGGGATAGTATGTCAGCCGTAGAAGAACTACTTTTTTGCAAACCAATAAAACTTAAAGCAACAGCAATAGCATTGTTTGATATTTTAAATAATTTTATAAACGAGGCAAATATAGAGTAGAAAAATTGTGTCGGAATATGCACCGACGGTGCTCGTACAATGTCAGGAAGATTAGTATACAAGCACTTGTGAAACAAAAATCTCCACTGTGCATCTGGACACATTGCATGATCCACAGAGAAGCTCTGGCTTCCAAAGAAATGAGTCCTGGTCTGAATATTGTGCTAATGACAGTTGTGACTGTAGTAAATTACATAAAAATAAGACCCCTAAAATCAAGAATCTTTTCTGGACTTAGCAAAGACATGGGCGCAGTGCATTCATCGTTGCTATTTTATTGCGAAGCAAGATGGTTATCACGCGGAAAATTTTTGCAACGTGTTTATGAAATAAGAAATGAAATTACCATTTTTCTAGAAGAGGAAAACCTACCGGAAGCTGAGAAATTTCAAGATGGTTTATTTCTGATGAAGTTGAGCTACTTAGTCGATATATTTGAGAAATTAAATATATTGAATCTTCAACTTCAAGGATCAAATGTACATATGTTTGACACGGTGATAAAATTAATGCTTTTTGTAGAAAATTAGAATTATGGAGCCTAAATTTAAAGCAATAAAACCTAGAAATGTTTTAAAATGCGGATAAATGTGTAAAAACTTACAAAACTGAAGAACAACACGTGGAAATTGTTTATAAAACTATTGAATATCATTTAGCTATGTTGGAAAAAAATTTAAAAATATATTTTTTTTGCTGAGAACAACTTGATAGCAAGTTACGAATGGGTTTTAGAGATCCATTTCAAAATACGCCAGAAGAGCTCTCAACTACCGAAGAAGAAATTTTCATAGATTTCACATCCAGTGGTGAAATTAAAAGACAATTTTGTAATAAAACTCTCTTTCACTTTTGGGCAGAAGTAGATGATCAATTTTTTGCACTGAAAACAAAAGCATTTCGTAGCCATTTTCAACATCGTACCTTTGTGAAACCGGATTTTCTGAGGTGGCTGCTTTGAAGACAAAATATAGATCTCAGCTAAATATAGAAAAAGAACTCAGAGTGTCAATTTCTAATATTAAGCCTTCATTTGAAAACCTTTTCTCTGCGAGACAAGCCCATGGAAGCCACTAATAATAATTAAACTTGTTCTTAAATTAGTATTAATAAATTAGTTATAAAATACATTGTGCAGTACAGATACATTTATAAATACACTGGCTGAAGTACCCGTTCTGCAGTTATTTTTTAAAAAAAATACATTATTCTTGATATAATAGCTTTATTGTAAGGAGAGTAAAACCAAGTGCACAACAATGCATACAAAAATATAAAATAATTTTTAAAGTTAATGCTCCTATTATAAATAGTTTAAAACGAACTGTAATTTTAAGCCTCACAGAATTAGCATTTAGAATTAATATTAAATAAGGAAAACGAATGTAAAATTCCAATGAACAATAATTGTGTTATTTTTAATATTTAAAGCAAGAAACCTTCAAAATGTTTTAACCCGGGAGCAGGCACCCACTCTACACTAACGTTAATGGTCGCACGGTGTGACTAAGTCACCCCAATCCTTTTTTGTATAATTATTTTTACTATACACGATAAAAATCACAATTCCAGTGAATAATTTAATTAAGAAAAATTATACTTACCCCTACTTTAAAGGACTTTTTAATTTTTCTTTGATGATTTGAGAAAAAAATCCAATAAAACTAAAGAAACTGTTCCAAATGTGCGTGACTTTAATAAAGAACATAAATCACAGACACGTTTCACTAACAATACAAGAACGTTATTTGCAATCACAACTGTCATGTTTTGCACACGTTACTGTAATTTTGCTGTTCTCTGATGATCTACAAATAGCATGTGTTGAACCTTTTCTTGCTTGTGTCTTTTTAACAAGGCGAAGTGTTACATTTATGGCTTCATAGTTTTCTTGATAGAGTTCTTTAGGCAGCATTTGAAAATTTCAATTCAACTGAAACGTTTCATGTCTATCGCTTTTCTCATATTTTCTTTCGCTATCACGATTAATATGCATTATTTCATCAGGTTCTTCAATTGCTTGATCAGTTTCATCTTCCTTCATTAGAGAGATTACAAATGACCATTTTTTTATATTCTGCTCATTTACATTTATAAACCATAATAAGTCGTACAACACAACAATCAAAACCATAAAGTTAATCATAGGGGAAAGTATAGAATATTCATAGAAAATATTTTTGAACAAAAGTGGTCGTGCAGGGAACTCGATCAAAACAAGTACCTTAATTGTAAAAGACCGTTTTCCACTCTCAAAAAACAGGCATACATGTGACAAATTCATTTGAGTTTCCATTAAGACTGTCTAATAGGAGGATACTGTCAAGGTCAATGTTAACGAATAAACTGTTTTACCAGAATTCGGAGTGATTCAGCACCTCAAGTGACAGCTCCCATGTAGAAAGTGAATTCGATACAAAAACATCGATGTCAGTTCTAAAAAAAATAATTGTGTAAAACTCATAAAATTCATCTCATACAACTCGTAAAAATACATCATGGCCAAATAATCCTTCAAAGTGCTCACTATGCTTATCCATATATCATAAAACTCATTTACATGGGGAAAAAAGCAACAGAAAAATATTATTTACAACTTTCCTAAAAGAAAAGGAGACGGAGTTAAACCTACCAGTAAGTTTGAAGGTCAAAGAGATGATAGTCAAAGGTAGTATTCTAGGGGTTAAAAGAAACGTAATAAAAAAATTTCTCATCGTGGGATTACAGCAAAGCAAACAAAATATCTTTTTTTATTTGGTTTTAGGATCAAAGATAGCTAATGAGCGTTTGAAGTGGAAAACCAGATGATATATATAAATTATATCAGTGTATTTTTTATTTTGTTGGAAAGCATTTTGTTTTACTTCATTCCGAAAAAATAATTCTTTTAAGCCTTTTATGTTTTCAATATGCTCGCGCCCCCCTCGCAGGGTTATCGCGCACCCCAGGGGGTGCGCCCCACAGTTTGAGAAACACTGGAGTATGGAATTGATGAGTTTAGGACGGTAATACGGAATGCCGTGCTGGATCTCAACGGCCCCATCACTAGCATCTGTGAAGACAGGCATGTTACCCTCATGGACTTAATGGATTGTGCAGCCACGTCACGAGCCCTGAGTTAAGAATTGGGGTCGTTTGCAAGACAACAAGTGTCTGCACGAACAGTTCGACGACGTTTACAGCAGCATGGAATCTCAACTAGGAGACCATGGCTGCGGCTACCCTTGATTCTGCATCACAGATAGGAGTGTCTTCAATGGTGTAATCAACGATGAATCTGGGCGCACGAATCGCGAGACATCAATTCTTCAGATTAATCCAGGTTCTGCTTACAGCATCAAGATGGTCGCATCCGTGTTAGGTGGCATCTTGGTGAACGCTCATTGGCAGAATGCATTCGTCATCGTCATACTGGCTCATCACCTGGCTTGATGGTTTGGGGTGTTATTGGATACACGTTTCGGTCACCACTTGTTTGCTTCGATGGTCCTTTGAACAGTGCACGTTACATTTCTTGTGTGTTATGACCCATGACTCTACCCATTATTCTAGCCGTGCGAAACCCTACGTTTAAGCAGGATAATGCACGACCGCATGTTGCCTCTATTGTATGGACCTCCCTTGATAGGGAAAATGTTCGATTGTTGCCCTGGCTTTAATTTTTACCAAATCTTTCATCAATAGAAAACGTCTAGTCTATGGTTGCCGAGCGACTGGCTCGTCAGCTTACGCCAGTAACTACAGTTGATGATCTGTGGTATGGTGTTGAAGTTGCATGATCATCTGTACATGTACATGTCATCCAATCTTTGTTTGACTCAATTCCCAGGCGTATAAGTGCTATTATTACTGCCAGAGGTGGTCGTTTTTAGTACTGATTTCTCAGGATCTATGCAAACAAATTTCTTGAAAATTCAATCACTTGTTATTTCCAGTATAATATATTTGTCCACTAAATATCATTTTTTTTATCTGCATTCCTTCCTGGTGTAGCAATTTTAATGTAGATTTCTTTCAGAGGATAAGGGCTTAGCCAGGTCAGACTATTCTTGTAAAGCCTAAATTAGGCTACAGTATGATTTATTTTATTTTTTTAATAGCCAAACTTAGTAGCAAGTACTCTGAAAAGTTATTATTTATTTTATAGATGTTATATTTAGATGTTATATTAATTACATTATTTAACAAAATCATTTGAGATTCCACACTTATTCCATATATATATATATATATATATATATATATATATATATATATATATATATATATATATATATATATATATATATATATATATATATATATATATATATAAATTATAGTTTTATTATTTTCTTCTTATAAAAGTATTATCATATAAAATCGTTTAAATATAGAATTAAAAAATTCTTTTTATATTTGTGAGTATGAAATGCATTATCTATTACTAAAATGTTTCTTACAAATTCAGTCCCTTCTAGACTTGAATAATGTATTCAAATATATTACATCTTCATAAACTTAATGATCTCTAAGTTATATGGAATTTTTTAAAAAGAAAATCAATTACTTTTGCAGTAAAATTTTCTCAGAAGATGGTATATTTCTACCCAACAACCTTCAAACTGGAATCGTATTCATATTTTAATACCTACATGTATTAACTTGATATTATAATTCATTGCCAAAATAAACTGCCTAATAGAAAGATTAATCAACAAACATTTTACCAGTTATGCAGCTTATCTGGACAATTTCTAAGCATTTTGCGTTCCAAAAAAAAATTTGTTGAAATTTACCATGTCATCAGTGTTGTTGCTATTTCGTATAAGTTTAGCATTCCTTTTAATTTTTTTTCATCACTCAAACCATGAGTCTGAACTTGGAGGTTTGATAACTCATTTGTTTTCTTTGAAAATAAACGTATTGGAGTATTTTTTCCCTTAAAAATTCTTTATTAGTCAAACATAAAGACTATATCTCAAATTTACACATATATTTATACTCTTTAAAAATTTTAGTAAATATATTCTTAGACAATCGAAATATTTTAAAATAAAATAATACATAAGTTACATCAAAGATATTAATAATGAGAAATGTTTGCTTTACGTCTGTATTGTTTTAATTCTCCTTACACACACAGAAGCTGTTTTCATAGAAAAAAATAATAACTTTGAATATAAAAAAAAATTAAGAAATGTTTTAACTTGACTTTAAGTCCTGACTGCTTTCATAATAAAAAACCTCAGTTCATTTTGATTTATTATCAAATGAAAACCACATTTTGTTCGAATTGAACTTTTCAGAGACAAGTTACGTTTTTCCTTTTTGAACTCTTGCTGTGCTGTTTGTAGGTGCTGTTTATTACCATATTCGAATCCTCACGAACTGGAAATTCGTGTTCGTTTTTTGATTCAGAATTTATTACTTTTAGCTTCAGAACAAATTCTTTCCCTCTCTTATTAAATATCAGCTGGAATACCTATTCTTTACATGGGTGAATTTTTAATATAAACTCAAAAATCCATCTATCCATCCATCATAAAAATCATCAAAAATCCAAAAATCATATATATATATATATATATATATACATATGTATATATACATATATATATATATATACATATGTATATATACATATATATATATATATACATATGTATATATACATATATATATATATATACATATGTATATATACATATATACAGGGTGTTTCAGCTAAGATGTTACAAACTTCTAGGAGAGGTAGGGGACAACAAAACGACTCGAAGTATATAGGCAATGCTGGGTCGGAAATGCTTTCCTAAGGCTCCACGCGCCGACAAAATTTAGGGTGCAAAACTTCAACTGGTCTTAAAAACGGGAAAAATTGTCGAAACGCTTTGGGTTTTGGTCAAAATTATTATTATTATTCATTATTTCATAAAAAAAATTCTGAGCAATATTGCTGCTAAAACATCGCTAGAGGGCGCTTTAGATTTTGGAACGCTAGGAAAAAAATATGTTCAATATTTTTTTAAGTTTTTTGATGGCTTTCATAAGTTGAAACTTTAACTTGAATTTTGATACCAGATTTGGTATCCTCCGGGGAAAATTGATGTAAAAATCGAACATTGTTCAGGGCGCTTAAAGCACAAACGGCGCTAAAAACGAGCAAAATGTTGGATTTCGGTGCGGTTTGCGCGAAAAGCATTCCGTTACTGACTAATTTGTTCGAAACAAATTTTGACATTGTTCCGAATTTAAAACCAGATGTGCTTCAGACAAGTAAAAAGGCATTTCCGATCGACCTTTCCTATGTGATTCCGAGTCATCTAGGTGTACTCTTCCACCAACGAGGTAGAGTAAACCTAGACGACTCGGAATAACATAAGAAAGGTGGTCCGGAAATGCCTTCCTGAAGAAGTAAGACCTTCGAAAGCCTGATACGTAGCCCAGGAATTGCAAGTGTCGTGGCAGTGAATAAAGCGAGCAGGGTTCTCGGCGAAAATTTTAGCGAGAGAGTGTTAAAGGCAGAATATGCAAATTTCACCGTCGAGAGTTGAGTTAGCCGCCAGAGGGACAGAACGATAAGAAGGAGTCCGCTGGAAGGAAGCTTTATTTCCATCGCACACAGACTGGCTGTACGAAGGCAGAGTACACGAACGCAGAGAAAGCAGATATGATTCTGGCGTACGGGGCCACAGATTGCAATGGTCGAGCCGCTCAGAGGTTGTACGCTGAAAGGCATCCTGTCAGGCGGACTCCTGCTCATACCATGTTTGCTCGCCTACACCAGAAATTATGTGAGACCGGTTCATTCCAGAAGGCAGCACGTAATCGAGATCGGACGGCACGTACCGAATTGAACGAGCAAATTGTACTAGATATGGTAGAGACCACTCCCAGTTTAAGTATACGAGGTATCGCTAATGAAATCGGGATTTCATACAGTAGCGTTTGGAGGATTCTCGATGATAATACCCTGCATCCATTTCACTACCAGCGCGTCCAGTCACTAAAAGAATGTGACTTTGCACCTCGTCAGGCCTTTTAACAGTGGTACTTGCAGCAACGAATTGCAAATCCCTTTTTTGCAGCATCCGTGTTGTTCACAGATGAGGCGTCTTTTTCGAGAGAGGGTATTTTCAACACCCATAACAGCCACTCGTGGGCAGCAGCGAACCCACATGTAACACATACTCGGGCTGCACAGGATCGTTTCCTGGTTAACGTATGGGCTGGCATTCTAGGGGATCATCTAATAGGACCCTACATTCTGCCTGATCGCCTGACTGGTCCACGCTACCTGATATTCTTGGAACAAGTTTTGCCAGAGTTATTGGACAGCGCACACGTTACCGCTGCAACTCGTACTTCCCTGTGGTTCCAGCAAGATGGAGCACCCGCACATTTCAGTATTTCTGTTCGGAATCACTTGGATGCAACATGTGGTGAACGATGGATTGGCCGTGGAGGTCTAGTGCATTGGCCTCCCGATCACCAGACCTTTCCTGTCTGGATTATTTCTTCTGGGGGCAAATGAAATCCTTGGTGTACGAAACACCCGTAAACAGCGCCGAGGAACTTGTAGCACGCATCAGTGCAGCAGCCGGGAAAATACGAAACACTCCAGAAATGTTATCGAATGTTCGACGCTCCATGAAGCGAAGATGTGAAGCCTGCATCACATGCGGCGGGCGTCAGTTCGAACACCTCCTTTGACAGCAGTTTTTCCTTCTTTTCTTTACTTTTTCTTTTATGATTATGCATAGCAGTTAGTAAACAGCTTTTTTCCTCCTATTTTGAGTCTTTCCTTGTGTTTTACTTCTTGTGATTTGGTACTTGTGTTTTTTACCCTCTTTTACTAAAATGTTTTACTATAAAATTACTTTTTTGCAACACAGACCAACTCGAATCTCATTTAGGAGGAAAAATTGCTAGTAATTATTCGGCTTACACCCAACCACAAAATTATCCAAATGAGTTTCCAAGTTGCAATGTCTGAAAGCGCCCTCTGGCTTTGATTAATGGCTACAAAGTTAAAATTTATTTTGAACAAATTAGTCAGTGACGGAATGCTTTTCGCGCAAACCGCACCGAAATCCAACATTTTGCTCGTTTTTTAGCACCGTTTGTGCTTTAAGTGTCCTGAACAATGTTCGATTTTTTACATCAATTTTCCCCGGAGGATACCAAATCTGGTATCAAAATTCAAGTTAAAGTTTCAACTTATGAAAGCCATCAAAAAACTTAAAAAAATATTGAACATTTTTTTTCCTAGCGTTCCAAAGTCTACAGCGCCCTCTAGCGATGTTTTAGCAGCAATATTGCTCAGAATTTTTTTTATGAAATAATGAATAATAATAATAATTTTGACCAAAACCCAAAGCGTTTCGACAAGTTTTCCCGTTTTTAAGACCAGTTGAAGTTTTGCACCCTAAATTTTGTCGGCGCGTGGAGCCTTAGGAAAGCATTTCCGACCCAGCATTGCCTATATACTTCGAGTCGTCTTGTTGTCCCCTACCTCTCCTAGAAGTTTGTAACATCTTAGCTGAAACACCCTGTATATATATATATATATATATATTTCAATATTATAAAAGTTCATCATTGGGAGAGTAATGTACATGTTTCTATATTCAGAAATATTGTTATTAATTATATACAACGCAATCAATTTATAGTTTTAAAAAAATCAGAAAAATAAATCACTATAAATGTTTTACTAAATATTGCTTAAATCAGAAATACCCAATTAATTTTATTAATAGTTATTTGAATAAAGAAATTATAAATAGTAAGGAATAAAATTCCTTAGAATAATAATAGTTTATTACTATATACATTTATCACTTTTCCTAGTTATAGTTACCTCCATATTCCAATATTAGATAAAATTACTTATTATTATTTAACTCATATGTAACTCTAGTATCACTAAAGTTATGGTAGTTTTTAAACTCTCTTTTTAATTTTTATTTCTATTCTTTTCATACTTTTGTTAAGTGCTACAATTCAACCATTCAGATGCTTTGAATTTGCATTCGGGTCCAGAATCTGGTAAAAACTTATTTATTGTATTTATAGATTTAGCGCGGGCTCAGCATTTTTGAGTGCAATTTTTGGGTAATTCACCTCTATTTTGTAATGGACTTAGACATTCCTATCCAATATCTTTAATAGGTTTTTGCTCAGTATTATTAACATAAAGGGGGAAGGTTGGCTGGCCACAAACATATTCAACACAACTTTTATATAAATTATTTTATATATAAGTTCCATTAACCTGAAGGACATTACGAGGCTCCTTCTCCCACAAGTCGAATGGATACACAAAATACTACCTTGATGGAGAAATCCTTATCACCCCAGTTTCTAAGTAGCATGATGAAATCGATTAGGATACGCTGATATGCAGTTTAAATTATCTGTCTCAAATCCACTCCAAGCGTCACCACTAACCATTTAGGGGTGATTGGGAAATTAAACTATAGGAGGCCAACCTAAAACTATTGACCGAATAAAAGCCATGTTTCAACTTGTCTTCAAACGTCTAAGCTAATTGATTGATAAATCATGAGAAGTTGTTCAAGTAGACCCCTACACGTCATCCAACTAGAGACTGCTGATGTCATCTTCGGAAACGCTCCAAATGGCTCTTGGCAGATCAGTTGAAATAAGGGTTGTGGAATCAACCTTATCTAAATATCGTACAGAAAATCTCTCAATGCAATAAGACAATCCTCTCTCGGAGAGGTATCACAGCCTCCTACATGTCAAAATCAAAAAATTAAAAGGATTAAAAGCACTTAATAATCAGCCCACATGAAAATTCTTTTGAGCTCAGTTGTCCAATGCTCTCTATGAAAAATGATGCTGACTCGCAGATAGACAGTTCAAATCAAATACCTCAAACCTACCTGAAACATTATCAATAACAGCGATTCCTAAACATTAAAGGAATTGGTCTAAAACTCATAACACCATTAATATTTAAAATATAGGTTAACACGTCTTGATGTATGGGATTGCAATGCAGGTTGGAAGTATTCAAATGAAGACAACTTCCAAGAAGGTCAAGAACCTCCTTTATTTTTGGGTGGACAGCAGAACGGACTTAAAATATCACAGGATTTACAGAGCAGGACACACACTCTCCCGTACAACAAGTAGACGAAAACACTAAAACTGAGAGCGGAACAGACTTCCTAACTAGTTACAACGTAATCTTGACGGTTAGAGTTATAAATTATTACAAGATCATTTTCTTTCTTTCAAATTAGTATTATTGCATTTGATAAGGCACAGCTTTGTTGAGGTTGTTCGGATCACTCCAGTAAAAGGCTGAGTTAGAGACATGCTCGTTATCTAGAACCTTGAGAGGTCAATGTAAATGGGAGAGAGTTCAAGGGAATATGGAAGTCAATTAGAGAGAGTCCGTTGGAGTGTTCTGGGGCATCGTAGAGTGTTGAAGCATGCATGAAGCGTCTTAGAGTATTGAATCCTGTAAAATTGTGCCTCTAGCATCTTGATTTCCTCTTCCAGGTTCGAATAGGTCGCGCCTCTCCATGCTTCACTTGATGCACAATCACTTTTGTTTGGACGTAGCCGGGATTACTATTTGGCTATTGGTCCTTGTCACTTCTCGTGTGGTGGACTTTGAGACCTGAGAATGGCGGGGTAACTGTGCCGGTCACTTCTCTGTCGGCTGGATAAAGGGAGGGAGGCCAAAGGTTGACTTGCTTTTGAACATAAGCGCTGGATTGTCCTGTCTTGGATACTTCCCTCACGAAACTACGCGACCGTTGATACGTCATTAATTTCCTAACGGGAAATGAGTTCTTTGGGGAAAACCGCCGCATACTTTTTCGGTAATATATCTGTTACCTAGTCACAGAAAATGTATATACTGTCCATTTAAAGGTACTGTTCAATTGTGACAGCCTAGCTACTCGATACTTTACAATCTTATAAAGAAATGTATGCTTTTTTTAAAATCATTCTCACCAAACTGATTCGTTTGACATCAATGTATAATTATTTAATAGATTTGTAAATACTTTTATATTAAAGATATTTTACTGGATGTAAAATAATGCAATCGATTTCAATTGCTTTGTAAAATAATGTAATATTAAATCCTGTTTCAAATGCAGGAAGAAGTACTTTTAAAATATTTCATTGGGAAAGAAAGTATTTTTTACCTTACATTTTAATTTGTTGAATAAGACTTTAATGTTCCGTGTATTAAACAAATATTGCATTTATTACTGAGTCCCACCTCCATATTTAAATCTCTCTTTTGCATTTTAAATAAGAAAAAAAGAAGAAATGAAAAGAAAAAAAAGAAAAGAAAACACAATAACTCTGGCGAAATTTGATTGAATAATAAGTAAAGATGTTGCTTTTTTGAGCAATATATAATGTAAGCATTCATGATAAAGCCTGTTACTTTTCTGGAAATGGCGTCTTAAACCGGTTAACATTTTAAGGCACCATTTCCAGAATTTTAATTATACATAGAAGGGCATTTTTTACGCAACAGAATGCTGTTGAATGCATTATTTCTACAAGAGTTTTGTTTAGGTCCAGGAATTTCAAAAGGGCACCAGCAGTTGTCATGGGAGACAGCATTGTTGCATGTACCTGAAGGAGAGGCGTGGCTTCCGGGTAGAATTCGATGAAAACAATGAGATGCATTTCTTGTGCTTGAGATATTGATTGATCTTTCATTAATGGAATACAAATGAACTCAATTTAAACCACAGAAAACATTTTAGGCAATGAAAACAATAAATAGACTACCCTTATGTACAATCGGAATATCCAAATCAAGACTAAAAGTCAAAGGAATTACATTTTATTCAGTTTACATTTTAGTAAAAAGTTACGATAACTTTTTCAAGTTGCACGCAGTGCTTGACGTAAGCAAGTAGTCCTTATCGTGTTTGAGTTGAAGTCCATACCAATCACAAAAGAGAAAAATGGATAAACTTTCTTTGAACAAAGCTTCATCATCCTTTCTTTAGGTAGAACTAAAAATAAATTTTGAGAGATGTATCACACCCATGTACAAAACAGCGTGGGATTTTGCAGTCCTTCCATGAAAATGCTGAAAGAAAGTTCCACACAATTTGGATGCTACAATACTTTTTAATCCATATATTTTTTTAAATACTTAAAAGCATTATATATACTTATTTATAAAATATTTTACTGGAATATATAAAAAAAATCAAACGCATTTCATATTGAATTAGAACTCCTATCTTTCTTTACTAAATTATCCCAATCCGTGCGACTGTGGTCCTATATATCCCCAATTAGATTAAAATGCTGAAATTTTGAGGATTTTCGAATAATTATTTGCAGTTTTTATCAAAAGATACAAACTTTAGCATATATAGATAATATTTATCATGTTTAGTATTTAGCTAAATGCATATTTTTGAAGGAAATTTTCTATAATATTCTATCATAAACACTGCAATTTACCTATTTCATTTTTTCAATTTATCTATTCGCCTTTCATGTGCACCATCGCTTGTCAAATTTCAATCAAATCAAAGTCAAAGTTAAATTTGCTTGTTATAATCCTCAATAGCTTTATTTCATACCCACAAAGGTATCTGAAGCTACTTTACCTCGATGTCTGATAAGAGGAACTCACTTTTTGGAGGAACATCACGAGTTGTCATCATCCGTATGTGTGCAAAAAGGATCATTACTATTTAAGTATATTTACACAGTGAAGAAAAGAAAGAAGGAAGGTCAGAGAAAATATAGGATAATGGATAGACGATTGATAGAAAAATTATAAAAATGTTACTGAGGTTGTGGAGCAACCAGACGAGAAGTGTTTCAGAGCGCATGTATCTGAATTGAATTCATTTATTAGAAGTCTACTGTTTAAAGATCGTATGATATATGTACAAATATTATTATAATTCTCGATTGAGAAAATCGGTTTAAGCTAAAACTCTTCACATATTTAATTTATTTTGATTCTGATTATTCAAAGATAGAACAGACTAGTTAAAGATTGATATTTATTGAGTATCTCTGTTTCTTACAA
Organism: Trichonephila clavipes; assembly: GCA_019973935.1. Taxonomy (NCBI): domain Eukaryota; kingdom Metazoa; phylum Arthropoda; class Arachnida; order Araneae; family Nephilidae; genus Trichonephila; species Trichonephila clavipes. The sequence continues at coordinate 730,833 of BMAU01021342.1, read as the reverse complement.
ATAACGAAGCGAGAGCGACATGCAGTTAAAAATAGCAAACTTAGTACTAGTTATAAGGATTTAATGTACTGATGAAAAATATTACCAACTAAATGGTTTTCTAAACAAATATTTTGAAGGAATAGAAAAACAAACGTATAACCGCTTGAGTTCCTAAAATCAATAAATCATTCACTAATAACTAGTTAATAATATACGAAATAGTACTTACGATAAAGGGGAAAAACTTACGTGATAAATGATACTTATGATACATACTTCTAATAACGTTAAAAGATATTTAATACACTTATAATGCATTTATGACAAATTATAATTAATTTAAAATAATTCATGACACATGTGTTATCATCGATACTTATTCATTTCCATGAAGTTCTAATTTATTATTATAAAAAAAAACGCGTTGAGATTTGCAGTAATACAATACAAGGATATAAATTTTAGTGAAAGATAAATGCCTGAACTTTCTGAGAAATCCATTTTTCGAGACAATTTAAGAACGAAAATTTAAAATTTGATACCGATGCAGTACAACGAACGATAACTTATTTGATAATACTGTAGCGTTATGAACGGTAATTTGTTTGATAATGTTGTAGAATCACGAATAATAATTTATTTAATAATTATATAGTATCACGAATGATAACTTATTTGAAAATACCCTAATATCATGAACTAACTTTAAATTAGAAAATAAAATTCAAAATCTATTATTTCTTAACGAAACTCAAAGCCAAACGTAAAATAACTTTTAACTATTGCATCAAAAGGCTACTGTTCATCGCTACTATTTTCAAAAATTGTTTGTGTTAGACATTTAAAAAGTAAAACCATTCGAAATATTTTTCGGATCCAAATTTTTATGATCTCCTTGTGTTGTTTTTCCAATCCAGTTCCATGATCTCAAGAAGACGGTTCGAATCGGATGTCTGGTAATGTTGATTTTTGAACTTATTGTTTTTTTATCGCTCCAGTAACGAGCACATTGACTTTATCATTGATTATTAAAAGCCAATTTTAAGAAACTGCTTTCGTCTTCATGCCTCCTCGACACAAAAATTTCACTGCTTGCTTTGCCAAAATTTGGGTTAGTTTACCAATAAGTGTAACAAATTTGGTTATGGGCCCAGTTCATGTACTGTGTCGAGACAGGCTAAGCAGTTGAACCAGGCCATGAACTTTGTCTATTTAAATACTGTTCCAGTCTAGAACTATTTTTTATGAACTCTCTGTTGCTAGTACGCTAAATCGAGTAACAGATATGGAGTTTAACAACCAGATATCAGTGTTGACTCAAAATAACTGGAACACGTGGAAGCATGATATGCAAGTACTCTTAATGCATTATGGTTGCTGGCAGTTTATAATACAGACCAAGCCAGAGCAACCTGATGAAGAGGCAACATACAAGGAAAAATTAGATCTACAACTTCGTAAGGATAGATGTTCGTAAAGATAGACTAACATCAGTTCAGATTTGAAAAATCTGATAACGGAAACAACTAACGGAGTAGCGGCATGGACGATATTAAAAAATCACTTCGAACCAGTCACAAAAGCAAGAATAATCCAGCTTTTAGATCATTTTTTTGGAACAAAATACCAACCAGGGGAAGATGTTGGAATCTTCATATCTCGTGTAAAGACAGCGGCAACCAGACTACAAGAAGCGGGTCATAAATTGGACGACCTGTACATAGGATTTCAATTAATAAGGTGGCTTCCTCAGGAATTCCAGTCTAACGTGCAACAAATCTACAGATGGAAAGAAGAGGACTTCAGAGTTGTCAAAACTGAAACAGAGCTGATATTAGAAGCCAATCGTCTTCAGTTGATGAAACAAGATTTGGAGAAAGCGGAGAATGCTTACTTGAGCAGTTTCACTTCGAAGAAGTCGAAGACGTTACCTGGTGCTACGGCTGCAGCTCATGGAGATCCAAATGGCAAGAATGATTACCAAAAGAAAGGTGTTAAGGTATTTAACTATAAAACTATTAAAAATGTTAAACAATCTATTAAGACTATAGGTCCGTGTTATGTATGTAATAAGTACGGGCATCTTAAAGTAAACTGTAAAGAGAAAAAGTCTCTACAAAAATCTCCTTCAACTGTAAATGAAACTTTTAACACAGAGTTTAATATAAATTTAAGATTTTGTGAAGCTGAATGTAGTCTTTTAGAACTAGATAAACAACTCGTAACTAGTTGTATCTTATTTGAGGATAACTCTGATAAAGGTGTTTGGGTAATAGATACTGCTGCCACGAGTCATTTTTGTAATGACAAAAGTTTATTTTTAGATCTTAAACCGATAACTAACATGAAAATGTCGTTAGCAACGGAGGATAAAAGTTGTCCCGTAGAAGGAATCGGTACACTTAGATTTCGGGTAAAATATAAGGGGAGTTTTCATGAAATAACTTTGTCTGATGTTTTATTTAATCCTAAGTTTAGGAGAAATTTGTTATCCGGTTCCAGATTAGAAAGTAAAGGTGCGCATTTTGTGGGTACTAAAGGTAAAATTAATGTTTTTAATAAAGACTGGATAAAATTGTTCTCGGCGTCACGCCATGAAAATTTGTATTTTCTTAAGCCGGATCATTATATTATACCAAAGAGTAAAGAAATTAGTTTTTTTAGTGATGTAACCGCTAAAACAAAAAACGGATCAATAGAAATATGGCATCAACGCTTTTGTCATGTTAATAACGATTACTTGGTAAAACTAGTAAAAATGATAGTGTAAAAGGTCTCCCACGCTTAACTGATAATGGTAAGACTCATTGTATACCGTGTAAATTAGCAAAGTACAAGAGAGTTTCATTCAAAAAGACGGGGGCCGTAAGATCAAAACGTCCATTGGAATTGTTGCATATGGACCTCTGTGGTCCAATGCCAACTGAAAGCCAAGGCGGTAATAAATATTTCTTGAGTATAATTGACGATTATTCAAGAAAGGTGACTGTATTTCCCATCCGAAATAAATCTGACGTATTTCAGACGTTTATAAGATTTCAGAAACGAGCAGAACGTTTTCTAAGTAAAAGGTAATAGCAGTTAGAACTGATGGCGGACTAGAATTTTGTAATAAAGATATGGATAATTTCTTGACAGAACTGGGTATAAAGCATGAGGTAACAAATTCATATACGCCAGAAATGAATGGAGTCGCGGAGAGATTCAATTTAACCGCTCTAGTTGGCATCAAAACATTGCTTAAGTCTAGTGAAGTTCCCCATAAGTTTTGGGGAGAAGCATTACTTTGTTTCACTTATGCGTGGAATCGAATTTGTCACAAAGACAATAACAAAACGCCTTTCGAAAAATATTCAGGTAGAAAACCATCGGTATTGCATCTAATACCTTTTGGATGTTTGGCATATGCTGGTGTGCCAAAACAAATTAGAAAAAAATTCGATATGCGTGCGGAAATGGGAATTATGATGGGATACGCACAACGTACTAAGGGTTATAGAATATGGTTGATAAATGAAAATAAATTAGTCGAGACTATTAATGTAAGATATATATTCGATGAAAATAAGAGGGGAATTAATTTTAGACAGAAAGTTAATAGTAACCTTGGATATAATTTAAACCTTCCTGATTATTATGATGATGAGGATGATTTTGATAGAGTAAAAGATTCATTAACGAGTCGTTTAGTTTCAAAGACAAGTACGGAAACGCCCTCAACATCTGAAAAACCAGATGTATCTTCCGATAATCATAGCTTGATCGCATGTACGGAGGTTAAGTGGATTCGAAATATAGGTAGGAAAGTAACTGGATCTAACGTATATTATAGTATAGAAGGGGAAGCAACCCGATTGAAATCTTTTAACGAAATAGAGAGATACTGTAAGAGGCATAATATTGAGTATGATCCTAGTTTATTTAATTTTAGAAAAGATAATACCGAATCCCAGGGATTTTCAGATTTGTCAGAGCAACAAGAAGCTCTTATGGTTGAAGTAACTATTCCTAACTGTTACAAACAGGCGATAAGATCCAGAGACGCATCTAAATGGCATGATGCAATGCATAAAGAAATTAACGTAATGATGGAACGTAAAGTTTGGGATTTAGTTGATCATCCGGATAATATAAAAATTTTAGAAAACCGTTGGGTTTATACCATTAAATATGATGAAAATAATAAAATTGTTAGATACAAGGCCCGCTTAGTTGCGCGAGGTAACACACAATTACGAGACGAGTCATTTGACGAGGTATTTAGTCCAGTTATTAACTTTACTATTGTAAGATTATTTTTCACTATCTGTGTATGTTTGTGGAAATGTGGACGCATATTCAAGTAGATATCACTAATGCTTATTTATATGCTAACTTAGATACTGTAATCTACATGAAGCAACCAACTGGATATGAAATTGATAATAACAAAGTGTGTAAGTTACGTAAAAGCAATATATGGACTCCACCAGACTGGACGCCAATGGTTTTTGGAATAAGAAAATAAATTAATTAAATTAAAATTTAAGAAGTTAGAGTGGGTTAATTGTGTATATATGTTTGAAGATAATGTAATTTTATTATTTTATGTAGATGACATGTTTATATTTGGAAAAGAAATGGAAAACGTAAATTTTGTATTACAATTATTGCAGAAAAATTTTGATTTAAAAATTATGGGTAAAACAAAGAAATTATTAGGAATAGAATTTGAAGAAATAGGTAATAGTGTGTTTATACATCAGTGATCTTACATTCGAAGGTTATGTGAAATTTACGAAAAATATAAATATCCCGTAAGTTCATTACCTATATCAAAAGGTCAAGTTCTTTCCAAATTAGATTCACCCAAAACTAGCGAAAAAATTTTAACAGTTCCTTATAGAAATTTAATAGGATCTTTGTCATTTATTGCTATACGCACAAGACCCGATATTATGTATGCAGTAAATGTATTATCTCAATTCCAAGCAAACCCGAGAATAAAACATTGGAATTGCTTATTGAGATTATTAGGTTATTTAAAATACACTTAAGAATATAAATTAGAACTTTCAAAAGTTAAACCATTAAAACTAAGATGTTATTCAGACTCAGATTTTGCTACAAATAGGGATGATCGAGTGTCGATGGGAGGGTTTATAACTTTTATAGACGAAACTCCAATTTCATGGCGAACTTTCAAGCAAAAATCCGTTAGTCTGTCGACAATGGAAGCCGAATATGTTTGTTTAACAGAAGCAGCTAAGGAATTCATTTGGCTAAAGAATGTAATTAATAATAAAAGTTTAAATTTGGAATTAAGTGAAAATGTAATGTTTTGTGATAATCAAGCTGCTATAAGTTTTTCAAAGTCACCGGTAGAAAATTATAGAACAAAACATATCGATGTTCGTTATCATTTTCTAAGGCATTTGATATACGACAAGGTTTTCCAAATTAAATATATAGGTACCAAAAATAATTTGGCGGGCATTTTTACCAAACCCATGGTAAAGGAAAAATTGTTGGAATTTTGTAGAAAATTATTTTTTTTTTTAGAGAATAAGACTTTGTTTCTTTAAGATTAAAATATTAATTTGTTTATTACAATAAAGATTGTGAATAAAATGTATTTTTTTGTGTTAAATTGTGTAACATGTGATTATAGATTAAAATTAATTTACTGATTTGTAAGAGATAATGGTACGAAATTGGAAAAAGGGGCCGATTGTTAGACATTTAAAAAGTAAAACCATTCGAAATATTTTTCGGATCCAAATTTTTATGATCTCCTTGTGTTGTTTTTCCAATCCAGTTCCATGATCTCAAGAAGACGGTTCGAATCGGATGTCTGGTAATGTTGATTTTTGAACTTATTGTTTTTTTATCGCTCCAGTAACGAGCACATTGACTTTATCATTGATTATTAAAAACCAATTTTAAGAAACTGCTTTCGTCTTCATGCCTCCTCGACACAAAAATTTCACTGCTTGCTTTGCCAAAATTTGGGTTAGTTTACCAATAAGTGTAACAGTTTGTTTGTTTTTTGTTGCAAAATTAGTTTGAAATTTTTTTTTAATTATCTACAAATTTCATAATTACACGTAATATTGAGTATTTACCTAACAGAGTTTGACTTGAAAACGCTTCCCAGTTGCTGTTAAACCACGTAATTTATTATTTAATTGTAATAATTAACGTAAATTTTGATGAAACTGTAAAAGAAATATCAGAAGACTTTGTTAATAATTTCAAGATTATATAGTTCATTTTATAAATAGCTTGGTATTCTATGTACAATAAAAGTGTCTGTTGTCCTTAAAATCATGGATTTAGTTAAAATTGACATAAAGTTGTATGGTTTAATTTTGCCAGCAAATTTTTATTATGTTTGTAAAAATATCAATTTTTTTCCCATTGACTAGTACAAAAGTTACAACTGTTTTGTCAAAGTAAAATCCGATGCCATTTCAAATATGTGACATTAAAACATGTTTCATACAAATGCGGTTTTTTTTTCGGAATATGTCGAAACAGGGACATAGATTGCTGAAAAATTTATGAAGATGTTTATATGAAATTTTTTGTTCATATTTTGCGCTATATTTTAACTGTTTTGACTTTTTTTACAAAAAAAAAATCATCATCACAAACTTTTCAATCATTTCTAAAAATATAACAAATTTCTTATGATTGATTTGATAAAGTTACTGAAATCAAATGTTCTATTTTTGTAAGAGGCAAATTATCTCTCATCATTTTTAGGTTATTTCAAAATGAATAATAATGCCGTGTATAAATGGGTTGAAAAATTTGATTTTGTTCAGAGTGGAGGCTCCGTTTATAGGTAATTCTTTTCAAATTTCACCAGTTTTTTTCCTATTTTCAAATTAAAATTTTTTTTTACTTTTACACTTTTAGCTTTTTCTCATGTAATTTACTCTCATAGATCTAAAATAACATATACAAGAAACCCCTTTATACCTCAGATTTTTCAAAAAAAAAAATTCCATATGTAATTATTCAAGTTTTCTGTAACTAATCAAGTCAATGTATATTGAATGCTGCTCATATGTCAAGTCTCCTGGAAAGCAATCCAAGAAAGTCATAGCTTCAACTGTAGATGAGAGTTAGATTAGCTTAGCTTGTACACGGCTTCGCGCTTTATTGCAGGATGTGAAACATTTGAATGCTTAATAATAAATTATAATAAATAATAAATCTTTTGAAAGCAGGTAGGTACTATGGTACTACAACTCACATTTTAGCTTTCAATTGCATGAAACATAAATTAAATACCATTACTTAGTTTGGAATTAGGCAATGTGTTTGAAAATAAGATGTAAAATGTTTCATCTTCATGATCTGATCGCGTTCAAGGTACATTTGTAACTCTACTTTAATCAAACTCAACTAATCTGATTTAACTATTGATGAAATTAATTTTTTTTTGTTTTTCTGAGGTATTCGATTGAGCCAGAATGTGAAAAACTACAGCACTTTGCATGACAGCATTATTTAAGTCCCATAAATTAAATATTTACGGACCTTCTAACCTGAAACTACGTGAAATAACCGTAAGTGTAAAGCGAAGATTTTCTAATCATTAATAATTACATTCAAAAGAAGCCGAGTGAATGGATGTACATGTCAAAATGTAACATTTGAAACTGATTGCCATGTCAATATACTACTCTAATATACACTCAGGAACATTGAAAATAGCGACCCAAGAAGGAAGCTAAGTACAATCGCGAAACTTTGCAAATAAGTACAGCGTAATGTGATATGCAAATGATCCAAGTTTTGTGCCAATACGCATGCTCATTCACGCCTATGTGGCGCTACAATCAGGAAGAGGATGCTATATAAGCCAGCGCAAATTCCAAGATTCATAAACGGGACGATTACCCACCGATTGTAGGAAGACTTTGGTAAGCGAAACATGCCAGGTATACGTGCTAGAAGACATTTCTCACAGTTAAGCGAGTTTGAGAGAGGCCTGATCATCGGGAAGGAAACTGCAGGCTGGTCGACGCGCCGTGTTGCTGGCCAGGTGGATCATTCGGAGTGTGCCGTTAGAAATTGTTGGGAGCAGTGGACACGAGAAGGTACCGACGCTTGGAAAACCGGGCCTGGAGCAACCAGGAAGACCACGTGGAGAGAGGATCGAAGGATTGTGCGGCAAGCACTTGTGGACCCCACAGTGACTCGTCCAACGATACGAGCAGACATAGGTGAAGCAATTGTTCCACAAACAATTTCCAGACACCTTGCAGAAGCAAATCTTAAATCCAAGTGCCCTTTCCGTGCATCCCCTTTAACACTGGAACATCGGCAACTGCGTCTACAGTGGTGCCAAGCCAGATCAATGTGGAATGTCACAGATTGGCAAAAGGTTTTGTTTAGTGATGAATCCCGGTTTGTTTTGGGGACAGATGATATTCGTGTACGTGTGTGGAGGCGCCCTGGTGAGCGGTACAATTCCCCCCACACTGTTCTACGTCACACTGCCCGCACAGCTGATGTAATGATCTGGGGGGGGGGGCATAGCCTGTGATAGCCGGTCCACTTTAATTGTGATGCGTGGAACCGTAACGGGCCAACGTTACGTTGATGATATTCTTCGACTCCATGTAGGACCTTTCCTAAATGGTCTCCCAGGGGCAATTTTCCAGCAAGATAATGCTCGTCCGCATACAGCAAGAGTTGCTCAAGACTTCCTACGTCCTTTTCAGACTCTTCCATGGCCGGCCCGCTCCCCCGATTTGTCCCCTGTAGAGCACGTGTGGGATCAGCTAAAACGACATATGCCATCGTGTCACTCTTTACAAGATTTAGAGTTGGCTGTTCAAGATATGTGGGCCCATCTGCCTCAGGACAACATAAGGTGCCTAATCAACTCAATGCCGGACGGTGTGGCGGCATGTATTGCAGCTGGAGGTGGTCCAATGCGCTATTGAAGTTGCCCAGTATTTGTGTCGTTGTACACCCTGTATTCGTTTAATTGTCTTGTTTTCGAGATCAAGTGAATCTCTCATCTGTGTCATTATGTGTATTAAATTTCATTTCAATCCGATGCTTTCTTCTTGGGTCGCTATTTTTAATGTTCCTGAGTGTATTATCACAAAAAGAAGAAAAAATATATTTGTGTTAGCAAAATGAAATATTTTTGTGTCAATTATGGCTCCAAATATAAATTATTATCTTTTAATAATGTATTTAATTTTAATTGTCATTTAAGCATCAATTGGCTTTTAAATTTTTTAAATATGATTACTTTCCATTTATTAAAAATTATTAAAGTTATTTGTTTATATTAACACGTAAATCTTAAAGAAATGCATTCATTTTTCTATTATTTTAAATCTTTTTGAATCATTATAAAATACCATTTTTTTATAATCCTAATGTGTCGCAGAATTGTATTTACTATTGGAATTGCACTACTTCATAACAATGTTTAAAAACACCTGTTCTAGATATAGCATTTGAAATATTACTCTAAAGTTGGATCAATCAGGCAACACAATGGATTAGATGTTGGCAGTCACCACACTATATACATATATAGTCAGATACACAGCTTCACTTAAGCCAACGCTATAAAATACCTTGTTTTTTTTTTTAAAATCCTTAATCTGGTACAGGACATTGTATCAGCAGCCTTACCACATTCAGTGATTCAGCGAAGGTAAATTCGCTATTCCTGGGCCGTATTACATGGCCCAGTTTTTTCGGGAAAGAGGGACTTGTGTTGTCTCAATTGATAAATGCGAGGAGCAGGCAAAGTAGCGTAAAGGTTAAAGATTATCTCGTTAGCTTCCGGGGTTTACTTAGAGGAGTTGGAGCACTTTTTTGATATAAATATTTTTTTTTTAGTTCTTTTTCAATTATCACCGGTTTCTTTGGCAAAGTAATATTTTTGAAGGATTTCCTCATTTAAAGACAGGAGTCAGGTAACGCAGAAACAAAGGATGGGTAACTTCATAAGTATTTTTTTCCCCACTAAAAGTATGACTTTGGGAACATATTCATAACACTTTGTTTTTTAAGTCCCAATAGAGTCTGTTTTCTTGTTTCATTTAAATTCGAAAGTTGATAAAATATGTTTTATCTTGAAAACTGATTTAATACCATAATTTCATTTTTTGTAAATATTTTTATAGTTAGCATTATTTTACCTTATATGTGTATACATTAAGATATATTTTATCTCGATAAAGATATTAATTTCAGTTCTTACTAGGGAAATACTCAAATCTTGATCGTTAATTCACCGAGATAAAAATGAAGATTTGAGGTTTCTTAAATACACTACTTGAATCAATTAAGGGATGGAGGGATTTTTAATACATAAAAACTTGGGAAGAGTTGAAAATTTTTATTATTTAGTCTGTTGATGATTCATGAGTGTTTTCAAATGGGAAACAAAAGGAGTCTATGAGCAAACTGAAAATAATTAAGTTCTTATCGCTACATATTATAGGTAAACAAAAATTGCATTATTCGAGAAAAATCGTAAGGAAGACTCATCCCTCGTGTTGAGTAGTGGAAAATTACAATAGAACATCTATTTATTTCTTATGTTAGTTATGTAGACGTAACCATTTATCGACGGTCATGTCTGGTACGGTAGAGTCTAACTCCGTCAAACTTGTTAGAGGAATTCTAACGAGCCTAAATGCTCCATAAATAAAAACCATCATTCATAATCATTTATCCAACAATATAGCCCAGTAGAAAGAAATGAGATTTTTTCCTTAATTTATCATACAACATTTCCTTAATTTTGTTTTAGAACATTTTCTTCTGCATGGACTTTAAGAACTCAGTTCTTCACTCGATCATTTACAATATAATTCAACTCCTTCGAATAGAAAACAACAAGTCCTTTCTTCCATCTAAAACTTCATCAACCCTATTATTAATCATACTTGAAATCAATATACTCTGTCTCATCAAAATTTGATTAAAAATTAGAAATAAAAAAATTTCTGTGGCGTCTTTATGAAACGGCTTTGTAATAAGTCTTGAACGTTATTCAAAACATTCACTAATATTCTGAATATATATTCATCATTTTGTAAAGGGTGTTTTTTTAGAGGTATAGAACTTTAAATTGCAATAAAACAATGATGTATTATTCGATTGACATGAATTTTTTTTATTCGAAAGATAATCTTGTGGCATTACATTTTAAATATTTACATTTTTAATATACCACGACTGGCTCGGATGTAGTCCAATCTGGACGTCCAATTTTCGATGACTTTTTCCAACATTTGTGGCCGTATATCGGCAATAACACGGCAAATGTTGTCCTCCAAATGGTCAAGCGTTTGTGGCTTATCCGCATAGACCAATGACTTTACATAGCACCACAGAAAATAGTCTAGCGGTGTTAAATCACAAGATCTTGGAGGCCAATTCACAGGTCCAAAACGTGAAATTAGGCGGTCACCAAACGTGTCTTTCAATAAATCGATTGTGGCACGAGCTGTGTGACATGTTGCGCCGTCTTGTTGGAACCACAGCTCCTGGACATCATGATTGTTCAATTCAGGAATGAAAAAGTTAATAATCATGGCTCTATACCGATCACCATTGACTGTAACGTTGTGGCCTTCATCGTTTTTGAAGAAGTACGGACCAATGATTCCACCAGCCCATAAAGCACACCAAACAGTCAGTTTTTCTGTATGTAACGGTGTTTCGACATTCACCTGTGGATTAGCTTCACTCCAAATGCGGCAGTTTTGTTTGTTGACGTAGCCATTCAACCAGAAGTGCGCTTCATCGCTAAACAAAATTCGCTTATGAAAATCGGGAACAACGGCAATCTCGTTTTGGGCCCATTCGACGAATCTACGCCTTGCTTGATCATATTTAAAATGTAATGCCACAAGATTATCTTTCGAATAAAAAAAATTCATGTCAATCGAATAATACATCGTTGTTTTATTGCAATTTAAAGTTCTATACCTCTAAAAAAACACCCTTTAGTTACATTTAAAAGCTATAAATGAAATTGTAGAAGGTGTTATAGTCATCGAACAAACGGAACATTATCTCAATAAATATTCATCCCAGAAATACAAAATAATAATGGAGGAATTTCATAATTCGACCATGGGACGTTTCGAGAATGAGATTATCAACTATTATTTTTCTTTGATTCGAAATCATCAAGTTCCATCAAAAGTCTATCTTTGACTTTGGCATGAATTAGACATGGACTCAGCCCATCTAAATATTATGTTATCTATTTACAAATCCTTCTCGATTTTGAATTACATTTCTACATTTCATTTAGTTATTACTCTATAATTACGATTATGAAAATTCTTAAGGAAAATTATATAACATTCTCTACACAGATTATAGATATCTTTCAATTGTTAATTGTTGAGACTTGAAGTTGTGCGAATGCATTAATAGATTTCGGACACAGGAGATGATATTGACCTTTCCTCATAATCAAAATCTGAAAAATATGTAATTTCTTCCAAATTTGGGGAAGTATAATTTTGAATGTAATCATCGTTTTTACTGTTTTAAAATCCTTATTATGCTTAGTTCACAATTCTGCTCATTCAGTCCCAGGCTTCTGAAAATCACTGCTCTTCGATTAAGAGTTCAAAGTAGAAAAAGCGTCTCTCGACTTGAGAATCCAACTATAAATGACATTCTCTACACAGATTATAGATATCTTTCAATTGTTAATTGTTGAGACTTGAAGTTGTGCGAATGCATTAATAGATTTCGGACACAGGAGATGATATTGACCTTTCCTCATAATCAAAATCTGAAAAATATGTAATTTCTTCCAAATTTGGGGAAGTATATTTTTGAATGTAATCATCGTTTTTACTGTTTTAAAATCCTTATTATGCTTAGTTCACAATTCTGCTCATTCAGTCCCAGGCTTCTGAAAATCACTGCTCTTCGATTAAGAGTTCAAAGTAGAAAAAGCGTCTCTCGACTCGAGAATCCAACTATAAATGAAGAAAGGAGTTCAAATGCAATTTCTATTCTAACTCTATCGTCATCAGGGTAATGATTGTTCAATACACCCAACATATGATTAGATTGTTTTCCCTCTTAGTCGGATCGCTTATTTGTTCCCCGATTGCTTAACAAGGAATTGCATATCCACACTTAGTCCATTAGAATCCTTATGTATTACTTAGGAGAGGTACGGAGGAAATTCTAAAAAAACCAGTTTGAAAAAATAAAAAAGCCAATCTGATACACAATACAAACTTTTTAGTAAAACATAACATATCTAAGCCGATAAGGAAATATTGTGATGTATTTGTATAGTGAACTCCTTACGACATTTTTTGGTACGATACTTTTTATAAGATGCCAAGAGAGAAGTTATAGCCTTCTGGGTTGAAATACATTTCCTAAGGTAGGGTAACAGAAAATGGGTGTTGAAATCCCCGAAAAGGAGCATTTACTTCTGAATGACATACTTAAAAAGATTTGATGTGGTAATTGAATTGCTCTTACCATCAGTTCCTTTCTCACTCATCAGACAGTCAATTTCCGTAATCGAATAAACCAATAAAAACTTTCCGAGAGCTCTTTTTTCAAAAGCTAGCAATTTGTTTTTCAGCGATAGACGATAATTATTACAATATTTCTGATTTTTCTTCCAACTTATTGGAAACTTTCATAGGATTTTAAAAAAGTATTTACTAATTACTTTCCAAAAACTAAAAGAATGAGCATTTATACTAATTTCTTAAGCGAGTTGAAGAAACTTAAAAATTTATCTGACTGTTTTTTTTTCATTTTCTTTCTTCACTAGCTGTAACTTAGTTTATCAATTACTAAAATGATATCTGAGTCTTTATTTCTCCAGAATAGAATTAGATTATTTCTCTTTTAGTTATTCAGAGAATTAGGAAAAAACTATTCCATATATCATAGGTTCTCAACATGGGCGTTTGAGGCTTTCATGGGGGCAGTAAAAGACCCAGAGTAAATTAGAGGGTTTTGAGATGGTACGAAGGAGCATGGGAAGATTAACCAAATATAGTCTAAAAAAGTCTAAAAGAACACCCTGAATATGTACTAACAAAAGTAAACTTTAATAATGGTTACCTTATGTTGATTGCATGTATGCAAAATTGTATATTCGTGGCAATTGCTGTTCCAGATTTGCAACTAAAAAAAAATGGGGTAATTTAGCAAAAAATAAATAAATGAAAATAAATAAATAAATATATATGTATATATATATGTATATATATATGTATATATATATGTATATATATATGTATATATATATATATGTATATATATATATGTATATATATATGTATATATATATGTATATATATATATATGTATATATATATGTATATATATATGTATATATATATATATATATGTATATATATATATATTATTATTATTAGTAATACAATATTTTTTTAAAAAAATTTAATTCTTGTTTTCACCATGTGTTATAAAAGCTTTTATTTCTCTAGAGGGGGAGGGGACGGTATCGAAATATTCACTAGAAAAGGGGGCGTCAGTTCAAAAAAGTTTGGGAAGCTATGCGATAGATGCTATGCTTAATACTATGAGTATGAACATTACTGTGTGCATTACTTATGATTTATATTTTCTGAAATTTTAAATTTGTTTTATTATTTGTTTGCATAAAGACTTTAAAGATATCTTTTCACTCAACAATCGTCGGTATTACATAAATAAAAGAAATTTTTAAAATAGTCTTTCCTTTATTAACACATAGTGGAGATTTGTGAAGAAACGGAAAAATAATTGCTGAGACCGTGTTTCGGATTCTATTGACAAACTAACCCAGGAAAAAATATTCCACGATTTTCCTAATGTAATTAGGGGGGTGATTATGAAAGAAGATTGCAAGAAATATTTTTTTTAAAATTCCTTAATGACAAGACACCGGCGCATTTAAATACTGCAGCGTGTTCTAAAAAGAAAAATTCCGTCGTAAGCTACTTAACTGATGAATGTTATAAAAACTCAGTGAAGAGAAAAATGGCAATTACACGAAATTGTGGATCGATTCGCCAGGTGCGCCTCATTTGATCAGCAGATGCTTCTTTCATTTCACAGCCCATTAATAAAAACCTTCTTGCCAATGAGAATATCCTTTTTGTTATTTCCACTGCTCATACTGTGAATTCTTCAATAGAAGTAACGGTCAAAGCCAGGGATTTTGCTTAGGTGCAAACGAAGTCCACTTTTAAAAAATATGTCTTAAAATTATGCATAACGTAGCCCTTTCAAATTCTAACTCAAAAATGGTGTTACGGTATTCTAAGCTAAAGATGAACCCTCCCCCCCGAAAAAAAACAGTAACATCCCGAGCTTTCGCGATAGATGGGACTGAGTGATAACCTCTAAGTCGAATTCGCTTCAGTTGGAGTATAGTTTAGCCTATAAAACATGTCAATTACTTTTCGTTGAGGCTGTAGAATATATATATTTTGTCGGAGCACGAGACGAAAGAAAGTAATAATTTGGAAAAATAAAATGTTTGATCAAAAGAATCTTAGATCACACCCACCAGGAAGTTATTTGGATGTTTCATACTATCTAACCAAGTAGTCTGACGGATCAAATATTTTTTCTCTCCAGAAGAATTCCCTAGTTGCATGCTAATAATTTTTTGAATTCCCTGCATTTTTGAAAAATACGCTCTTCTTTGGAGTCTATATATTCTAAAACTTGTAACCCTTCTTCAATTCAATTGAGGTATTTTGTCAAATTTTGAATTGTCATTTGATTTTCTTATTGAACTGGAGACTCAAGTTATTCAATGTCTTGCTCATGCTCATTCATTTCTATGAGCTCATCCATTATCAACTCCTGATTTTGAGAATCCAGCAGTTCTTGAACGTCATCACTCGCCGGTAGTAAATTTATTTGCCTGGCAAGATCTACATTTTCTTCAATCATATTACCAGTTTAATAAGACTCTGCCAAGGTTTCAGTGATTGACAAAAGAATAAAATAAAAGACGAATACACAAGATTTGATATCGTCTAACTCCGAATTAGCGTAATGTAAGTCGAGGTATTACTGTATTTTATAAAAATGGATTTTTCCCCATTTTATACATATAATACGTTGAACCCTTTCAGCATTAGAATATACGGCGCGGATTTACACGGGAAGGACCTGCCTGTAAATTTCACGGATATTTTGAAAACCGTGTGACGGATCTATTCACGATCCTTCAATTAATTTCACCCATTTCTACTTAAATTACGCTGGAGAAAGATGAACCTTTTTTAATGGTCTCAAAGAGGCACCGTTTAATGATAAATATTTCTCCTCAAGAGTTCAAGTGTCAGATATCGTGAATAATCGATGGGCTTTCTTGGTGCTCATTAGTTAATCATTCACCTTCTTGCCCAATGGGTTGGGAGTCCCTCCACGATTCTCTGATTGATATTCAGTTGAGTAGTTTTAATTCTTTTTCCTCAGTATTCAATCCGATTTTTTTCTTCACATCTGTCATACCCAATCTTGTACACTGACCGCGTTCCAGTTTTCATGCAGATAATTCATGTTTAAAATATCATTAATAATAAGAAGCTTGTATTTATAACCATTATTCAAGCTGACTTTCGTGATGTTATCATTAATTTTTCACTAAGATGGGAATACTGATTTTTTTTAAAAAATTGAGGGAGAAACCACAAGCAATATGTTATGCCAATTGAATATAATTTTTCCTTTAAATATTTCAAAAATTGGTCGGTGATAAATAATACTTTCACAATTACCTGTGATAATTTTTAAATATTTTATAGAACCCTAAAAATGTAAAGCAGTAAGTAATATTAGAATCTATTAATTAATCAAGAAGAGAATCCAAGTACGAATATTACTGAATACTGAGAGGAAAAGATTGGCATTCGAGGTATCAGACAACCTTAAAATTCCGTATTTATTCATTGACCCAAATTTTTATAATTCAATTTATAGTATAAAGTTTATAAAAAATACCAAGATTTTTATTTTTCGTTTAATAGTACGAAAGTTAAAACTGTTTTAGTAAAAGAGGATGCCACTTCAAATGTGCAGTTGTCAAGTTTAGAATATGTTGGAAACAAAATACATTTTTTTTGAAAATGTTGAAACG
Source organism: Trichonephila clavipes (assembly GCA_019973935.1). Taxonomy (NCBI): domain Eukaryota; kingdom Metazoa; phylum Arthropoda; class Arachnida; order Araneae; family Nephilidae; genus Trichonephila; species Trichonephila clavipes. The sequence goes on along the minus strand of BMAU01021342.1, from coordinate 713,714 downwards.
AGGCTAAGGATTGCTGAAAAAGTGACGAAAATTTGGAACTGAAATTTATTTGTATGTTTTGTGTACCATTAGAACCTTTTAAAAATAATTGCATTATTACAAAATTTGTAACCACTTATAAAATTGTAACACCCCCACACAAACGTTTTCTATGAAACAATTTCTTATAATATCTAAAATTAAATGTTCCATTTTTTTTGCGAAAACTTAAATATCTCGCGCCATTTTAGATCAGTAAAAATCATTAGTAATGTAAAACATAAATGTTGGAAAAATTAAAAAAATTCATTCATAAAATTTTGCTAAAAATGCAATTTTTATAAATTTCATCAGTTTTTTTCCCTTTACAATTCAAGTTTCTTCTCATACAATTTACTGAATAAATCCGAAGATCGAAAAAGTCTTCTCACACTTGAAATTTGTCAATTGTATACCCACATATCCTCTACCAAGTCAAATCGTATACTTACGCCAAGAAAGATCACGTCATATCGATTGAAGCAATAAGCAAGACAACATTGTAGACTAACGCACACCGACACAGCAGGTTTACTCCCTTCCTCTTTCTGTGTATAAATTCTCAACAATCCGTAATAATGTATCAAAGCTCTAATCTAACTTTTTAAACTGCTCTTTTTATGAAAAAAAATCACAGTGTTTTTCAATATTCAAATTTATTTAATTTGCGTGATTTTATTTTCAATTCTTCTTCCCTTCCTTCCTCAGTGGCTCGACAGTCGAAGGGGGAGGGGGCATTGGCTTTCTCAAGAAGCCTTTTCCAGGTCAGCCTTCTTCCTGCCAGTGTTCCTCAATTTCCAGCTCTCAAAAATAGGAGATCTTTTCTACACCATCAATCTATCTAAGATTTGGTCTCTCCTTTCTTCGTGTGCCAATTGGTTAAGCATTGAAAACTTTTTAGTAGTGTGGTGCGGTTTCGTTCATTCTGAGAACGTGACCTGCCCATTTAATTCGTTGTATTTTGATCAAGTTAACAATGTCAGATTCTTTATGTGATTGATAGAGCTCGAAATTTGATCTTCATGGCTACATGTTCAATTCTTCTTTAATTTTTCTAAATAACTGTCAAATTAATTAAAAATAATTGAAAATAATATTAAGGGAGTTTATACGAAATATTAAGAATAAAATGAATTTAAACACATTTCATTTGAGAATAGAAATGGCTGGGGTATTTTTATTTTATTATTTTCCTTTTCCAAAACTTAAAATTTTGGAATTTATTGCAATTCTTATTTTTTAAAGTGTTAAGGAAAAAATATCATTATAAGTTAATGAATAAAATGAGGTAATTAATTATAATAGATTTTTTTAATATTGTAAATTTTCTTGCTTGCACTTTTACCAGAACTGGTATTAGAAACAAAAAGATAATAATATAAAAAGGTGTATAGGAAGAGAAAAAAATGTAATTTAGGTATTTTTTAAATCTTAATGAGGTTGAAATGGTTCGTTAAACTTGTATGACTTTGTTATTTTTATTAAAAAAATAAAAAATTGTAATAAAAAGAAAAATATGAATATTTTTTACTGAAAATGAAAGTTTCAGATCTAAGGGTTTTGTTTGAAATTTGAACCATTGCTTGGAAATAATGGGACTTGAAATTCAAACTGGCCCCATGAATTTCTCTGGTTGGCGAAGTGCGACAGTTGATCGAGTGGGACTCTGTCTCAAAATTACAAGATTGTTTGGAAGCTGGATGTTAATAAGCAACAATCAGTCAATGTCAAATCGTCTTGAGAAAATTAAATTAAATTTTTCATAACTTTTTCTGTGTTTTGAATTTTTCCATGTAAAAGCAGTCTTAAATCATCTAGTTGTTATTGGTTGAAATACAAATCATTTCGGTTGAAAGAGTAGCCTAGTGCTAGTTTTTCTAAACTGAGACTATTTATGTGTGTTTTAAACTTTTTAAGTAATTGTTCATGTATATGTAAATAGTTTTGTTACTTGTCTAGATACTGCATATTTTGTTCAGGACTTTTTGCTTAGTAATTTCTTATATTTATTTATTTATTTTATAATTTGCCATTCATGTATAATTTCTGTAGATAAACAAAAAAAAATTAAGATTATTAAAAACTTTACTTTTAAATTTATTATCTGTCAAGCTTTTTCAAGCATTTTATTAAATGATATATATCAGTAGAGTGCCATAAATATGAATTGAACACAGTCATTTAATCTAACCATTTTAATGGTTTTAGAATATGCGACCCCAATTTGGACTCCGGCCTCTATTTCTGTTAAGCGGAAACTTGATTCTGTACAACACAGAGCTGCCAAAATTATTATTGGAGCAGTGTCATCAACCAATAATGAAAAGGCCGAACAAGAATGCGGCTTGCCTCCGCTAGAAAGCAGGCGCAAACTTGCCACTATCAAGTTCACTAATAAACTACGCTCATATGGTTTGGACCATATCTCTAGAAGAGTTTTTGATAAATGGAAGCATTCTACAAGGCTCATAAGATCTTCGACTCTCCAACTTGATAGTGAATTCAGAAAAGAACTCAATTTGGATCATTCCTCCTTAGAGTTCCTTCAGGAGCCCCTCATTCCAAAAAACCCACCAAAGAATACTTGTTTCGAATTGGAATTGCTGCAGCCATGTTCCAAAAAAAAAGAAGACCCTGTAACTCTCAGACAAAAAGGACTGGAAACGATAGCAATACTCTCTCAAGATAACTTTGCAATCGCCTACACTGATGGTTCCTCAGACAGATCCCTCAGCAATGGAGGTGCCGGAATCATCTTACTCCTCCCAGATGGTAATAACTACAAACACAAAATTAACACAGGCATAATCGCCTCAAACTTCACAAGTGAACTCGTGGCAATTAGAGAGGCCCTTTTATTATATCAACAAAACCCACATGTTATTGATTCTACAGAAGGATTAGTAATCTTCTCAGATTCTAAATCCGCTATAGAAGCCATAACAAATGGAGAGACTAACATCTCCTGTGATATTATTACCCTTCTAGAACAGCTGCACAACAAAAGAAAATCCTGTATCCTGCAATGGATACCCGCACATGTCAACATTGAGGGTAATGAATGTGCAGATAGCCTCGCCAAAGAAGCTAGAGACATCGAACATAAGTGCACCACCATCACACTTGATGATGCTAATGCAGTAGCCAAACATAGAATTATGAATCACACTTTTAAAAAACCCCTAGTTACGGAATTTGACTGTCCCCGAATTATAACATCCACAATTGCCAGATTGAGAACTGAACACCTTAAGGGCATGAAGATCCACCCAGACAAGACAAGATCATATGTTCAATGCAAACACTGCCCAGATCTTCAACTGACGCCCAATCACATCTTGGAATGCCCAACCGTCGCAACAAAGTTACTAAAAATGGGAATGGTCCCTCTGAGGGACTCTTTGTGGGAACTCCTGTACAGCCCTGATGCTCCCAGAATAGCAGAGGCAGTGATCAAGACTTTCGACGGAATCTAGTGATATCTACTGCATTTATTCATGGACACGAGAACAACAACAACATTTTAATGGTCTACGAAACTATTAACCTTATATTAAGGGTCATGTAGTAAATGACCCAAATACATTTTTCCAAAGTCCTGTAAGTTGAAATTCTGAATGTTTCGGGACAGCTGAGAAGAATCGAAATGAATAAATAAATGAATAAAAAGAGAGCAAGAAAGACATAATTCTTCTTACAAATCCACTTCTTTCTAACCTCAGTGAATTTCGGGATTGGAACAACGCCAGAAGTGCTTCTCTAAAGCAGATGAGAAAATGTTTTGGCTGAATTCAAGAAACTAAAGTTAAATGTGCTTAAAAATGTATATTATACTAGCTGTACCCTGCCACACGTTGCTGTGGCTCAGTCTTATTAAACAGAAAGGACATATTTTCAGTATGTTAAATAATTTGCATTGCAGGTATGATCTTTTATAAAAAAATGTATAAATAAATGTACGAAAAACTTTCCTAAACTGATATTTATAATTTGTTAACCAAATGCTTGAAGTTATTACAGCTTATTTTTGTCTTTATGTCATGTTATGAACCTAAATTTATATACATTGTCTTTAAAGTGGCGACCTCAAGTTTGAACATAAATTTTAAATCGCTCCACTCTGGATTCATTGAGGGAATTGGGTTAGTTTTACAATGGTTATGGATTTTTATTAAATCAGAGGTGTGTTCACAAATGCACATTTATCCAAACAATGTCACTTGGAAACATGAATTGTATTTCCTGATGTTATATAGGAAATGTTTCGATTCTGCAGTATATCTAGCAAGTAAAATTTGTAATGGCTCTGTTCTCTGAGTTGAGGCAGTTTAATTTTTTCAGTGGTACAAAACATTCCTTTGCTTTCTCCCTTAAATTCCAGAACATTGCAATAAGGATACACTTCCATCATTGTGTAAATGAGAACATGTTGCCTGAACCTAGAATCTTCCACTGGGTTGTACCGGGATGCAAGTTGACTGTTATTGTGTGATTGCTCACCACAAAATCATGTTTGATGCAGATGTGCTGTTTCTGGTTAACATCTTTCTGATGTTGTAAAACACGAATGATGTGTGCTCGCAAATGTGCATCCTCAAGTCTGTCTGCATGTTGCTCAGCTGCGCCCTCAGCCTGTGTTTGTGACATTCTTTGTCTGCTTTTCTCGTTTGCTGATATCCATTCTTTCTCAGTTTGATGTGCAATTACACTCATTGTAGTACTTTTGCCTTGAAAGTATGACAACCTAAGTTTGATTTCCCGCAAAGCATTATTTTTATGTAGTGAAGCCAATTGACTGCACTTAAAAAGAAAAAAAATCAAACAAAACATATAAATTTTCTTAAAAACTTAAAACTATACTTAAAAAGAAAAGAAAATTAAAACAAAAACATATAAAATCTCAAAACATTAAAAAAAAGAAGAAAAACCAGGAACAAAAAAGAAATAGAAAAAAATAAAAAATGCTAATGAAATATTTAACTTTAAACGTGCATCAATTGACACAGCTGAAATTCAACGCAATGAGAGGCTGAAGGTATTTTTAATCGAATACGCCAGGAAAATTCCAATATAACACGGGTTTTGCAGCAGAAAACTACGACAAAGCGTTGATAATGATGGAGTATTTTTGCAATTCACAATTCGATTAGCATTAGCAATTGTTATCAACAAAGTTAAGTGCCTATCTTTAAAACAGAGTGGCTTATATCTAGACACAGACAGCTTTTCACATGGACAATTATTTGTTATCTGTGTACTTAAATACTAGCATCACCACAGCCAAATTACCGCCATGCAAATCGCAACATTTTCCCTCCATTTCTTTCTTCATAAAAAAAATGTTAGAATCTTTATTGTTTAGATATTAAGATACGATACACATGGCACCAATTTTGTTACAGTGATGCTAATACATAATTACTGATGTGTGTTACAGAGCAGCAGTCACCAATTGGTGATGCGTGAAAAATTTTGGATGGTATACAGAAAAATTGGGAAATTATTTATACTTTTGTGAAGATTCAGTTTAAAAAAAGATGAACAACAAAATAACATATTACGGAACACGAATTATTCTTTACTAAAAGCTTTTAGTTACCGAAATAACTAAACAAAAAAACAAATTCCTGAGGTTAGCGATTTTTGGTAACCTCAACCAATTTTTAGAAAATTGTAGGCAAAACACTTCAGTCTGATGATTGTTGCTTTTCATGAAGCTTATTTTCAGGGCATAGAAGATTAAATAAAGATGTAAATATAGCTATAGTGCTCCATCACATAGAGGTCAATCCTAATAGTGAAAAGCTAATTATAAAGTTATACATTAAGTGATTCATGAAGTGTTGAAAAATGGCAACTACTGCTCTAAAGTAGGCACAGCAGACAATTTCTGTATATATACAGACAATGAAGCAACAAAAAATGTCTACTCATAAGCATTGTAAAATTAACCCTTTCACCTCAAGAAGAGTCATTTTAAATTTGTTTTCAAACTTGGCACCTCTTCTTTGGAGACAATGCAAATAATTTTAGATTCATAACATGACAAAAAAACCATAATAACTTGGGAGTATTCTGTTAACAAATTACAAATGAAATATGTTTAGAAAAGTTTTGTTAATGTATATTTCCCCATTTTTTTTATGAAAAAAATCATACCTCAAGTGCAAGCAGTTAAAGATATTAGAAATGTGTGCTTTCTCTTTTCTTTCTTTTTAACCAGACTGGGCCACAGGAAAACGTGATTGGATACAGCTAGCTAGAACAAACTTAAATGATAAAAATCTATCAAAAATCAATTATTATTAACAAATTATCATTTTGATAAAATCACCAAAAAAATTTGCAAACAAAGGTACTTGGGTACTGTTGCAACTATATCAACCCCGATTTTGTTCGCATCATACACGGTGAATTGGCAATTAAGTGCTAATGCTGCCAATATGGTTGTGATAATACATAAATATCAAAACGAACACAAAATATACATCAGAAAATCTTAATTTTTCCATTTTTATTTCACAGCAACACCTAATAAAGTTTTGAAATTACACAAAATAGATATTTCCTGAGTCTAAAGTTATTGCCCCAACTATTAAAAACTACAATAACTATTTCGTGGAAAAATTCACTACCAAGTGCAAAAAAGTATTATTATTCTGCACAACAGGCATAGAATGTTCTTCCCTTATTGAATGCATATTGCAGTATTCGGCGATGTCTTTTGATTTCAGGTAAATGGCCGACTAAAGAAAAAATACCAGTACCATAAAAAACTATATATTAATTTAATTTAGATTCATTGGAGAAAGATAAAAAACCGTAAAGTCCGGCATATAACGCACACCCATACTTTCAAGCTGCAATTTTTGAATTTTAGGTATATTCGCTATATAACATGCATCCCTTTTTTACGAAGAAACCTGAAATGTACAAATGCAATGCTGTTATGATAAGAAGCGATTTATTCAAGGTGTTCATCTAAGCTATTGCAAAAATAGTAAACTTTTAGAACTACCACCTATTAAGTTCAATAAGAATGTCATGTCTTTTAAATAAATAGTATTTCGAAATATTTAGAAGTTTAACTTTTTTATGCTCATTTATTTTTTAATTTTTAAAGCCCTCATTTTTATACCCAGCGTATAACTCACACCTGTAAATTTCTATCTTACTTTTTGTGTTCAAAGTGCGCGTTATATGCCGGATTTTACAGTAGGTGGAAGATTTTAATCTGTCTGCTACTCGCTAAACACATACATAGTGTACAGAATTAAATTTAGTATTTTATGTATAAAAATTATCCAAAGTAAATATACTGTGCTTAAAAATAAATTGAAAAATGATATGCAATACTAACAGTAATTGACATAAAAAGAGCTGAACTATCTTTATCAACACGAAAGTATAATTTGAAAAAATAATTACAATCTTATGACCACCAGCTTCCTCAACATGTATTTGAGCCCTCTGTCTGTTTTGCTCATTCACTGATGCCTACTCTAATTTGATCAGCATTTATCTCTCGCACCGCATTTGCTTGGCCAGTATGATGACCTAAGTTCGAGTTTCTGCAATACAATTTTATGTACTCAAGCCGATTGACTGCAGTTAAAGTGAAGGTTTAAACAAAAACATATGAAATTCAAAAACAGCTCTGAGTGGGCCTTGTATCCGAATTCCTTTGTGGCCCTTTTTCAGATATGAGCACCATGTAAGTGGAATTGTAATAACATTCGTTGGGGCTCCTGCATCATTGATATAGCAGTAGCTCTACGTCCCTGACAAAAGCAAACCATAATAACTTCAAGTATTTATTTTAACAAATTACTAATGGAATCTATTTAAGAAGGTTAAAATCTTATAAAGCAATGAAAAACAAAGTAAGGGGCAATATTCTGATGACTCAAAATCAGAAAATCTTAATTTTAACATTTGTATTTCAATACTAACATCAAATGAAAGGTACTTACGTATTATCGCAACCTATTAGCGATATTGTATAAAACGAAGCACGATTGCCAATTCCGCGCGTACAACATCTGCGAAAATGGAATGGCCAACTTTGCGAGTTATCATTAAAGTTGGCTATTGTTGCGATAATGCGTAAGAATCAAATGAAGTTTAAAAAGTTGTCTAAAAAAGAAAAAAAAACATTCTTATTAAAAACTCCGTCGATTCATTTCGTCACATTAAAATATCTCCAAGTGGGAAAAAATATTGTTTCCAAACATTGAATGTTATATCGCGGCATTTGGCTACGTCTGTTAATTTCAGGTAAATAGTGGACGGAAACTATTTGGTAGAAAAATAAGTAGCGTACGGAAGTCAATTATGTTAGTTTCACTTTCGCTTAATAAAGAGAAATTAATTTAGCTTAAAACTACAGAAAAAACTTGATGTAGAATTTAATCAAAGTCGTAAACATCCCGCGATAATGCTATCCGACTGTTGCCAAACCTAGAAAACAAAATTTGAGTTCTAGAAAGAATAATTTAAAAAAAATGATTTATTTGAAAAATAATCCCAATTACGTATCAAAGGACAAAAAAATAGATAAATATGACAACGCATAAACATAACCATAGAAGAGTTATGCAATAATTTGGAAAAATCTAAGCGTAAAGTTTAAATTTTCGCATTCAGAGCGAATCGTAACATCGTATGACGTCATAACACCAAAATATCACTTAAAAATTAAATTAAAAAAATTTAGAGAGAATTTCGAAATAAAAAGTACATAAGATCCTGACCGGAGTCAAATGCAACGTTGTGTCAATATTTCAGATTAATCCATGCAGAACTTCTTGAGTTATGCGAGCATACACAAACCAACACAACATTTATATATATATAGATTGAGAAGGGCTGCTGCAAAGCGACAAACTGATCTCTTGGACCAAAATTTCATGTCTATAAAATTAGACTTTCTTTGACATTTAAAACAAGATTCTTTTAAAAGGTATTTCCCCTTTCATATAATTCTAAGGGTCCTGAACTGTCAAAGAAATAGTTTCCTGTCTCTTATCATAATAAGCCATTAGTGGGAGTTAAAAGAGCTAAATTGTATTACAAGACTCAAAGCAAGATGATATTTTCCTTAATATCAAATAGGATACTTATAAGAATTAATGAACAATTAAATTAACAATGGATAGATTTGCAATTAATGCTTCGTTGAATAGAAGTAAGTTTGCATCTTGATTACAGGTCTAAAACTAGGCGAAAAGTGCCGAAGAAGCGAGCAATGCCAACACGCCGCGCCTAACAGCACCTGCTCGGACGGCATTTGTATGTGTCAATCTGGATTTTTTCCTATCCAGAGTATCAACAGCTCATTGTGCGAATCAAGTAAGTCTTCTTTATTTGTTAATATTTAATTTTGAAACACTATGTTCGAAAACTTTATTAGATCGATTTTAAACCAAGTTTTTGTGAAAAAATAAAATTCCAAAAAATAAGAAATTGAAAATAAATTAAAATGAAAACTATTAAGAAGTAGATAATTAATTTATTTTACTAGTGTTAACAACTTTTCAATCCATGGATAAAACTATAATTGCTCTAACTGTCTGTTTCATGTTCAATTTCCTTCACCCAACTAATTTTCCGCCTTCGATTCTAAGACGCACTCGATTTTTCTATTGGAAAAAAAGTACGACTTCGATTCAAATAAATACTGTCAATAAATTTAATTGATGTAAATACAGGGTGTCCCAAAACTTAACGATAATCGGGCACGAGGGGAAAAGGGGTGGAGTCATATCTCTTCTGGTAACAATAAAAAAATCTCTAGCACTTAGCTAAGTGAGAACGAGTCCATTTTGGAAAATGCGGAAAAATGACATCCTCGATCAAATCATTAGCTACTGTGACCTCAAATTTCAAATTTTACGATGCTTTTTTGAATAACGTTGCTTTCCACAGCCGTACTCTTCATCTCGCAGTCACAAGTCGGATAAGAGAATTTGCTAGTTTCATTAAAGTTAACGTACTTTTTGTGTGAGACGTGAAAAAGCTGTCTTCTTACGTGGACTCTCCATAAAAAGAAAATTATTACCTACAACCCCAGGCAAGTTTCTCAAAAGGTGGCCTATTTAGTTAAGATTCAAAAAGAGTATGGCACTTTTTTTCTACGCATAACAATGATAAAACATTTTTTTATTATCATTTTAAGATAACCTCCGTTGATACCTTCCAACACATCATCAAGCATTAGGACCGCAAATTTCCTATTATCGTATTGATTTTTTTCACTAACGTCATCTTTCATCACGTTTCATTACCATCCCATTTAATAAGTGATTAATTACAATCCCAAAGGGAGCCAAAACCTTTGTTGGTTTAGTTAAAATAAAAGTAGTTTATGCCGGTTTGAGAAAATGATGTCACCTAAATTTGATAAAAAGAAGAATATTACATACTACACTAATCAAGTTATTTCAAAACATAACCCATTAAATGACAATTCCAAAATATTGCAACATTTCATAAAAATAACAGTCATTGCTATTGTTTTTTCCTTTGACAAAATGACCTCATTTAAGAAAATAGAATCTTTCATCACGTTTCATTACCATCCCATTTAATAAGTGATTAATTACAATCCCAAAGGGAGCCAAAACCTTTGTTGGTTTAGTTAAAATTAAAGTAGTTTATGTCGGTTTGAGAAAATGATGTCACCTAAATTTGATAAAAAGAAGAATATTACATACAACACTAATCAAGTTATTTCAAAAGATAACCCATTAAATGACAATTCCAAAATATTGCAACATTTCTAAAAATAACAGTCATTGCTATTGTTTTCCTTTGACAAAATGACCTCATTTAAGAAAATAGAATCTTTCATCACGTTTCATTACCATCCCATTTAATAAGTGATTAATTACAATCCCAAAGGGAGCCAAACCCTTTGTTGGTTTAGTTAAAATTAAAGTGGTTTATGTCGGTTTGAGAAAATGATGTCACCTAAATTTGATAAAAAGAAGAATATTACATACTACACTAATCAAGTTATTTCAAAAGATAACCCATTAAATGACAATTCCAAAATATTGCAACATTTCTAAAAATAACAGTCCTTGCTATTGTTTTTTCCTTTGACAAAATGACCTCATTTAAGAAAATAGGATCTTTCATCTCGTTTCATTACCATCCCATTTAATAAGTGATTAATTACAATCCCAAAGGGAGCCAAAACCTTTGTTGGTTTAGTTAAAATTAAAGTGGTTTATGTCGGTTTGAGAAAATGATGTCACCTAAATTTGATAAAAAGAAGAATATTACATACTACACTAATCAAGTTATTTCAAAAGATAACCCATTAAATGACAATTCCAAAATATTGCAACATTTCTAAAAATAACAGTTGTTGCTATTGTTTTTCCTTTGACAAAATGACCTCATTTAAGAAAATAGAATCTTTCATCACGTTTCATTACCATCCCATTTAATAAGTGATTAATTACAATCCCAAAGGGAGCCAAAACCTTTCTTGGTTTAGTTAAAATTAAAGTAGTTTTTGTCGGTTTGAGAAAATGTCACCTAAATTTGATAAAAAGAAGAATATTACATACTACACTAATCAAGTTATTTCAAAAGATAACCCATTAAATGACAATTCCAAAATATTGCAACATTTCTAAAAATAACAGTCCTTGCTATTGTTTTTTCCTTTGACAAAATGACCTCATTTAAGAAAATAGAATCTTTCATCACGTTTCATTACCATCCCATTTAATAAGTGATTAATTACAATCCCAAAGGGAGCCAAAACCTTTGTTGGTTTAGTTAAAATTAAAGTAGTTTATGTCGGTTTGACAAAATGATGTCACCTAAATTTGATAAAAAGAAGAATATTACATACTACACTAATCAAGTTATTTCAAAAGATAACCCATTAAATGACAATTCCAAAATATTGCAACATTTCTAAAAATAACAGTCCTTGCTATTGTTTTTCCTTTGACAAAATGACCTCATTTAAGAAAATAGAATCTTTCATCACGTTTCATTACCATCCCATTTAATAAGTGATTAATTACAATCCCAAAGGGAGCCAAAACCTTTGTTGGTTTAGTTAAAATTAAAGTAGTTTATGCCGGTTTGAGAAAATGATGTCACCTAAATTTGATAAAAAGAAGAATATTACATATTACACTAATCAAGTTATTTCAAAAGATAACCCATTAAATGACAATTCCAAAATATTGCAACATTTCTAGAAATAACAGTCCTTGCTATTGTTTTTTCCTTTGACAAAATGACCTCATTTAAGAAAATAGAATCTTTCATCCCGTTTCATTACCATCCCATTTAATAAGTGATTAATTACAATCCCAAAGGGAGCCAAAACCTTTGTTGGTTTAGTTAAAATTAAAGAAGTTTATGTCGGTTTGAGAAAATGATGTCACCTAAATTTGATAAAAAAAGAATATTACATACTACACTAATCAAGTTATTTCAAAAGATAACCCATTAAATGACAATTCCAAAATATTGCAACATTTCTAAAAATAACAGTCCTTGCTATTGTTTTTTCCTTTGACAAAATGACCTCATTTAAGAAAATAGAATCTTTCATCACGTTTCATTACCATCCCATTTAATAAGTGATTAATTACAATCCCAAAGGAAGCCAAAACCTTTGTTGGTTTAGTTAAAATTAAAGTGGTTTATGTCGGTTTGAGAAAATGATGTCACCTAAATTTGATAAAAAGAAGAATATTACATATTACACTAATCAAGTTATTTCAAAAGATAACCCATTAAATGACAATTCCAAAATATTGCAACATTTCTAAAAATAACAGTCATTGCTATTGTTTTTTCCTTTGACAAAATGACCTCATTTAAGAAAATAGAATCTTTCATCACGTTTCATTACCATCCCATTTAATAAGTGATTAATTACAATCCCAAAGGGATCCAAAACCTTTGTTGGTTTAGTTAAAATTAAAGAAGTTTATGTCGGTTTGAGAAAATGATGTCACCTAAATTTGATAAAAAGCAGAATATTACATACTACACTAATCAAGTTATTTCAAAAGATAACCCATTAAATGACAATTCCAAAATATTGCAACATTTCTAAAAATAACAGTCCTTGCTATTGGTTTTTTCCTTTGACAAAATGACCTCATTTAAGAAAATAGAATCTTTCATCACGTTTCATTACCATCCCATTTAATAAGTGATTAATTACAATCCCAAAGGGAGCCAAAACCTTTGTTGGTTTAGTTAAAATTAAAGTGGTTTATGTCGGTTTGAGAAAATGATGTCACCTAAATTTGATAAAAAAAAGAATATTACATACTACACTAATCAAGTTATTTCAAAAGATAACCCATTAAATGACAATTCCAAAATATTGCAACATTTCTAAAAATAACAGTCATTGCTATTGTTTTTTCCTTTGACAAAATGACCTCATTTAAGAAAATAGAATCTTTCATCACGTTTCATTACCATCCCATTTAATAAGTGATTAATTACAATCCCAAAGGGAGCCAAAACCTTTGTTGGTTTAGTTAAAATTAAAGTGGTTTATGTCGGTTTGAGAAAATGATGTCACCTAAATTTGATAAAAAGAAGAATATTACATACTACACTAATCAAGTTATTTCAAAAGATAACCCATTAAACGACAATTCCAAAATATTGCAACATTTGTAAAAATAACAGTCCTTGCTATTGTTTTTTCCTTTGACAAAATGACCTCATTTAAGAAAATAGAATCTTTCATCACGTTTCATTACCATCCCATTTAATAAGTGATTAATTACAATCCCAAAGGGAGCCAAAACCTTTGTTGGTTTAGTTAAAATTAAAGTGGTTTATGTCGGTTTGAGAAAATGATGTCACCTAAATTTGATAAAAAAGAAGAATATTACATACTACACTAATCAAGTTATTTCAAAAGATAACCCATTAAATGACAATTCCAAAATATTGCAACATTTCTAAAAATAACAGTCATTGCTATTGTTTTTCCTTTGACAAAATGACCTCATTTAAGAAAATAGAATCTTTCATCACGTTTCATTACCATCCCATTTAATAAGTGATTAATTACAATCCCAAAGGGAGCCAAAACATTTGTTGGTTTAGTTAAAATTAAAGAAGTTTATGTCGGTTTGAGAAAATGATGTCACCTAAATTTGATAAAAAAAGAATATTACATACTACACTAATCAAGTTATTTCAAAAGATAACCCATTAAATGACAATTCCAAAATATTGCAACATTTCTAAAAATAACAGTCCTTGCTATTGTTTTTCCTTTGACAAAATGACCTCATTTAAGAAAATAGAATCTTTCATCACGTTTCATTACCATCCCATTTAATAAGTGATTAATTACAATCCCAAAGGGAGCCAAAACCTTTGTTGGTTTAGTTAAAATTAAAGTGGTTTATGTCGGTTTGAGAAAATGATGTCACCTAAATTTGATAAAAAGAAGAATATTACATACTACACTAATCAAGTTATTTCAAAAGATAACCCATTAAATGACAATTCCAAAATATTGCAACATTTCTAAAAATAACAGTCATTGCTATTGTTTTTTCCTTTGACAAAATGACCTCATTTAAGAAAATAGAATATTTCATCACGTTTCATTACCATCCCATTTAATAAGTGATTAATTACAATCCCAAAGGGAGCCAAAACCTTTGTTGGTTTAGTTAAAATTAAAGTTTTATGTCGGTTTGAGAAAATGATGTCACCTAAATTTGATAAAAAGAAGAATATTACATACTACACTAATCAAGTTATTTCAAAAGATAACCCATTAAATGACAATTCCAAAATATTGCAACATTTCTAAAAATAACAGTCCTTGCTATTGTTTTTCCTTTGACAAAATGACCTCATTTAAGAAAATAGAATCTTTCATCACGTTTCATTACCATCCCATTTAATAAGTGATTAATTACAATCCCAAAGGGAGCCAAAACCTTTGTTGGTTTAGTTAAAATTAAAGTGGTTTATGTCGGTTTGAGAAAATGATGTCACCTAAATTTGATAAAAAAAAAGAATATTACATACTACACTAATCAAGTTATTTCAAAAGATAACCCATTAAATGACAATTCCAAAATATTGCAACATTTCTAAAAATAACAGTCATTGCTATTGTTTTTTCCTTTGACAAAATGACCTCATTTAAGAAAATAGAATCTTTCATCACGTTTCATTACCATCCCATTTAATAAGTGATTAATTACAATCCCAAAGGGAGCCAAAACCTTTGTTGGTTTAGTTAAAATTAAAGAAGTTTATGTCTGTTTGAGAAAATGATGTCACCTAAATTTGATAAAAAGAAGAATATTACATACTACACTAATCAAGTTATTTCAAAAGATAACCCATTAAATGACAATTCCAAAATATTGCAACATTTCTAAAAATAACAGTCATTGCTATTGTTTTTTTCCTTTGACAAAATGACCTCATTTAAGAAAATAGAATCTTTCATCACGTTTCATTACCATCCCATTTAATAAGTGATTAATTACAATCCCAAAGGGAGCCAAAACCTTTGTTGGTTTAGTTAAAATTAAAGTAGTTTATGTCGGTTTGAGAAAATGATGTCACCTAAATTTGATAAAAGAAGAATATTACATACTACACTAATCAAGTTATTTCAAAAGATAACCCATTAAATGACAATTCCAAAATATTGCAACATTTCTAAAAATAACAGTCATTGCTATTGTTTTTTCCTTTGACAAAATGACCTCATTTAAGAAAATAGAATCTTTCATCACGTTTCATTACCATCCCATTTAATAAGTGATTAATTACAATCCCAAAGGGAGCCAAAACCTTTGTTGGTTTAGTTAAAATTAAAGTGGTTTATGTCGGTTTGAGAAAATGATGTCACCTAAATTTGATAAAAAGAAGAATATTACATACTACACTAATCAAGTTATTTCAAAAGATAACCCATTAAATGACAATTCCAAAATATTGCAACATTTCTAAAAATAACAGTCATTGCTATTGTTTTTTCCTTTGACAAAATGACCTCATTTAAGAAAATAGAATCTTTCATCACGTTTTATTACCATCCCATTTAATAAGTGATTAATTACAATCCCAAAGGGAGCCAAAACCTTTGTTGGTTTAGTTAAAATTAAAGTAGTTTATGTCGGTTTGAGAAAATGATGTCACCTAAATTTGATAAAAAGAAGAATATTACATACTACACTAATCAAGTTATTTCAAAAGATAACCCATTAAATGACAATTCCAAAATATTGCAACATTTCTAAAAATAACATCATTTGCTATTGTTTTTTCCTTTGACAAAATGACCTCATTTAAGAAAATAGAATCTTTCATCACGTTTCATTACCATCCCATTTAATAAGTGATTAATTACAATCCCAAAGGGAGCCAAAACCTTTGTTGGTTTAGTTAAAATTAAAGTAGTTTATGTCGGTTTGAGAAAATGATGTCACCTAAATTTGATAAAAAGAAGAATATTACATACTACACTAATCAAGTTATTTCAAAAGATAACCCATTAAATGACAATTCCAAAATATTGCAACATTTCTAAAAATAACAGTCCTTGCTATTGTTTTTTCCTTTGACAAAATGACCTCATTTAAGAAAATAGAATCTTTCATCACGTTTCATTACCATCCCATTTAATAAGTGATTAATTACAATCCCAAAGGGAGCCAAAACCTTTGTTGGTTTAGTTAAAATTAAAGTAGTTTATGTCGGTTTGAGAAAATGATGTCACCTAAATTTGATAAAAAGAAGAATATTACATACTACACTAATCAAGTTATTTCAAAAGATAACCCATTAAATGACAATTCCAAAATATTGCAACATTTCTAAAAATAACAGTCATTGCTATTGTTTTTTTTCTTTGACAAAATGACCTCATTTAAGAAAATAGAATCTTTCATCACGTTTCATTACCATCCCATTTAATAAGTGATTAATTACAATCCCAAAGGGAGCCAAAACCTTTGTTGGTTTAGTTAAAATTAAAGAAGTTTATGTCGGTTTGAGAAAATGATGTCACCTAAATTTGATAAAAAAGAAGAATATTACATACTACACTAATCAAGTTATTTCAAAAGATAACCCATTAAATGACAATTCCAAAATATTGCAACATTTCTAAAAATAACAGTCCTTGCTATTGTTTTTTCCTTTGACAAAATGACCTCATTTAAGAAAATAGAATCTTTCATCACGTTTCATTACCATCCCATTTAATAAGTGATTAATTACAATCCCAAAGGGAGCCAAAACCTTTGTTGGTTTAGTTAAAATTAAAGTGGTTTATGTCGGTTTGAGAAAATGATGTCACCTAAATTTGATAAAAAGAAGAATATTACATACTACACTAATCAAGTTATTTCAAAAGATAACCCATTAAATGACAATTCCAAAATATTGCAACATTTCTAAAAATAACAGTCATTGCTATTGTTTTTTCCTTTGACAAAATGACCTCATTTAAGAAAATAGAATCTTTCATCACGTTTCATTACCATCCCATTTAATAAGTGATTAATTACAATCCCAAAGGGAGCCAAAACCTTTGTTGGTTTAGTTAAAATTAAAGTAGTTTATGTCGGTTTGAGAAAATGATGTCACCTAAATTTGATAAAAAGAAGAATATTACATACTACACTAATCAAGTTATTTCAAAAGATAACCCATTAAATGACAATTCCAAAATATTGCAACATTTCTAAAAATAACAGTCCTTGCTATTGTTTTTTCCTTTGACAAAATGACCTCATTTAAGAAAATAGAATCTTTCATCACGTTTCATTACCATCCCATTTAATAAGTGATTAATTACAATCCCAAAGGGAGCCAAAACCTTTGTTGGTTTAGTTAAAATTAAAGTAGTTTATGTCGGTTTGAGAAAATGATGTCACCTAAATTTGATAAAAAGAAGAATATTACATACTACACTAATCAAGTTATTTCAAAAGATAACCCATTAAATGACAATTCCAAAATATTGCAACATTTCTAAAAATAACAGTCCTTGCTATTGTTTTTTCCTTTGACAAAATGACCTCATTTAAGAAAATAGAATCTTTCATCACGTTTCATTACCATCCCATTTAATAAGTGATTAATTACAATCCCAAAGGGAGCCAAAACCTTTGTTGGTTTAGTTAAAATTAAAGTAGTTTATGTCGGTTTGAGAAAATGATGTCACCTAAATTTGATAAAAAGAAGAATATTACATACTACACTAATCAAGTTATTTCAAAAGATAACCCATTAAATGACAATTCCAAAATATTGCAACATTTCTAAAAATAACAGTCATTGCTATTGTTTTTTCCTTTGACAAAATGACCTCATTTAAGAAAATAGAATCTTTCATCACGTTTCATTACCATCCCATTTAATAAGTGATTAATTACAATCCCAAAGGGAGCCAAAACCTTTGTTGGTTTAGTTAAAATTAAAGTAGTTTATGTCGGTTTGAGAAAATGATGTCACCTAAATTTGATAAAAAGAAGAATATTACATACTACACTAATCAAGTTATTTCAAAAGATAACCCATTAAATGACAATTCCAAAATATTGCAACATTTCTAAAAATAACAGTCCTTGCTATTGTTTTTTCCTTTGACAAAATGACCTCATTTAAGAAAATAGAATCTTTCATCACGTTTCATTACCATCCCATTTAATAAGTGATTAATTACAATCCCAAAGGGAGCCAAAACCTTTGTTGGTTTAGTTAAAATTAAAGTAGTTTATGTCGGTTTGAGAAAATGATGTCACCTAAATTTGATAAAAAGAAGAATATTACATACTACACTAATCAAGTTATTTCAAAAGATAACCCATTAAATGACAATTCCAAAATATTGCAACATTTCTAAAAATAACAGTCATTGCTATTGTTTTTTCCTTTGACAAAATGACCTCATTTAAGAAAATAGAATCTTTCATCACGTTTCATTACCATCCCATTTAATAAGTGATTAATTACAATCCCAAAGGGAGCCAAAACCTTTGTTGGTTTAGTTAAAATTAAAGTAGTTTATGTCGGTTTGAGAAAATGATGTCACCTAAATTTGATAAAAAGAAGAATATTACATTTGAAAAAGAAGATATACATACTACACTAATCAAGTTATTTCAAAAGATAACCCATTAAATGACAATTCCAAAATATTGCAACATTTCTAAAAATAACAGTCCTTGCTATTGTTTTTTCCTTTGACAAAATGACCTCATTTAAGAAAATAGAATCTTTCATCACGTTTCATTACCATCCCATTTAATAAGTGATTAATTACAATCCCAAAGGGAGCCAAAACCTTTGTTGGTTTAGTTAAAATTAAAGTAGTTTATGTCGGTTTGAGAAAATGATGTCACCTAAATTTGATAAAAAGAAGAATATTACATACTACACTAATCAAGTTATTTCAAAAGATAACCCATTAAATGACAATTCCAAAATATTGCAACATTTCTAAAAATAACAGTCATTGCTATTGTTTTTTCCTTTGACAAAATGACCTCATTTAAGAAAATAGAATCTTTCATCACGTTTCATTACCATCCCATTTAATAAGTGATTAATTACAATCCCAAAGGGAGCCAAAACCTTTGTTGGTTTAGTTAAAATTAAAGTAGTTTATGTCGGTTTGAGAAAATGATGTCACCTAAATTTGATAAAAAGAAGAATATTACATACTACACTAATCAAGTTATTTCAAAAGATAACCCATTAAATGACAATTCCAAAATATTGCAACATTTCTAAAAATAACAGTCATTGCTATTGTTTTTTCCTTTGACAAAATGACCTCATTTAAGAAAATAGAATCTTTCATCACGTTTCATTACCATCCCATTTAATAAGTGATTAATTACAATCCCAAAGGGAGCCAAAACCTTTGTTGGTTTAGTTAAAATTAAAGTAGTTTATGTCGGTTTGAGAAAATGATGTCACCTAAATTTGATAAAAAGAAGAATATTACATACTACACTAATCAAGTTATTTCAAAAGATAACCCATTAAATGACAATTCCAAAATATTGCAACATTTCTAAAAATAACAGTCCTTGCTATTGTTTTTTCCTTTGACAAAATGACCTCATTTAAGAAAATAGAATCTTTCATCACGTTTCATTACCATCCCATTTAATAAGTGATTAATTACAATCCCAAAGGGAGCCAAAACCTTTGTTGGTTTAGTTAAAATTAAAGTAGTTTATGTCGGTTTGAGAAAATGATGTCACCTAAATTTGATAAAAAGAAGAATATTACATACTACACTAATCAAGTTATTTCAAAAGATAACCCATTAAATGACAATTCCAAAATATTGCAACATTTCTAAAAATAACAGTCCTTGCTATTGTTTTTTTTCCTTTGACAAAATGACCTCATTTAAGAAAATAGAATCTTTCATCACGTTTCATTACCATCCCATTTAATAAGTGATTAATTACAATCCCAAAGGGAGCCAAAACCTTTGTTGGTTTAGTTAAAATTAAAGTAGTTTATGTCGGTTTGAGAAAATGATGTCACCTAAATTTGATAAAAAGAAGAATATTACATACTACACTAATCAAGTTATTTCAAAAGATAACCCATTAAATGACAACATTCCAAAATATTGCAACATTTCTATAAATAACAGTACTTGCTAGTGTTTTTTGCGTTGACAAAATGACCTCATTTAAGAAAATAGAATCTTTCATCACGTTTCATTACCATCCCATTTAATAAGTGATTAATTACAATCCCAAAGGGAGCCAAAACCTTTGTTGGTTTAGTTAAAATTAAAGTAGTTTATGTCGGTTTGAGAAAATGATGTCACCTAAATTTGATAAAAAGAAGAATATTACATACTACACTAATCAAGTTATTTCAAAAGATAACCCATTAAATGACAATTCCAAAATATTGCAACATTTCTAAAAATAACAGTCCTTGCTATTGTTTTTTTCCTTTGACAAAATGACCTCATTTAAGAAAATAGAATCTTTCATCACGTTTCATTACCATCCCATTTAATAAGTGATTAATTACAATCCCAAAGGGAGCCAAAACCTTTGTTGGTTTAGTTAAAATTAAAGTAGTTTATGTCGGTTTGAGAAAATGATGTCACCTAAATTTGATAAAAAGAAGAATATTACATACTACACTAATCAAGTTATTTCAAAAGATAACCCATTAAATGACAATTCCAAAATATTGCAACATTTCTAAAAATAACAGTCCTTGCTATTGTTTTTTTTTCCTTTGACAAAATGACCTCATTTAAGAAAATAGAATCTTTCATCACGTTTCATTACCATCCCATTTAATAAGTGATTAATTACAATCCCAAAGGGAGCCAAAACCTTTGTTGGTTTAGTTAAAATTAAAGTAGTTTATGTCGGTTTGAGAAAATGATGTCACCTAAATTTGATAAAAAAGAATATTACATACTACACTAATCAAGTTATTTCAAAAGATAACCCATTAAATGACAATTCCAAAATATTGCAACATTTCTAAAAATAACAGTCCTTGCTATTGTTTTTTCCTTTGACAAAATGACCTCATTTAAGAAAATAGAATCTTTCATCACGTTTCATTACCATCCCATTTAATAAGTGATTAATTACAATCCCAAAGGGAGCCAAAACCTTTGTTGGTTTAGTTAAAATTAAAGTAGTTTATGTCGGTTTGAGAAAATGATGTCACCTAAATTTGATAAAAAGAAGAATATTACATACTACACTAATCAAGTTATTTCAAAAGATAACCCATTAAATGACAATTCCAAAATATTGCAACATTTCTAAAAATAACAGTCATTGCTATTGTTTTTTCCTTTGACAAAATGACCTCATTTAAGAAAATAGAATCTTTCATCACGTTTCATTACCATCCCATTTAATAAGTGATTAATTACAATCCCAAAGGGAGCCAAAACCTTTGTTGGTTTAGTTAAAATTAAAGTAGTTTATGTCGGTTTGAGAAAATGATGTCACCTAAATTTGATAAAAAGAAGAATATTACATACTACACTAATCAAGTTATTTCAAAAGATAACCCATTAAATGACAATTCCAAAATATTGCAACATTTCTAAAAATAACAGTCATTGCTATTGTTTTTCCTTTGACAAAATGACCTCATTTAAGAAAATAGAATCTTTCATCACGTTTCATTACCATCCCATTTAATAAGTGATTAATTACAATCCCAAAGGGAGCCAAAACCTTTGTTGGTTTAGTTAAAATTAAAGTAGTTTATGTCGGTTTGAGAAAATGATGTCACCTAAATTTGATAAAAAGAAGAATATTACATACTACACTAATCAAGTTATTTCAAAAGATAACCCATTAAATGACAATTCCAAAATATTGCAACATTTCTAAAAATAACAGTCCTTGCTATTGTTTTTTCCTTTGACAAAATGACCTCATTTAAGAAAATAGAATCTTTCATCACGTTTCATTACCATCCCATTTAATAAGTGATTAATTACAATCCCAAAGGGAGCCAAAACCTTTGTTGGTTTAGTTAAAATTAAAGTAGTTTATGTCGGTTTGAGAAAATGATGTCACCTAAATTTGATAAAAAGAAGAATATTACATACTACACTAATCAAGTTATTTCAAAAGATAACCCATTAAATGACAATTCCAAAATATTGCAACATTTCTAAAAATAACAGTCATTGCTATTGTTTTTTCCTTTGACAAAATGACCTCATTTAAGAAAATAGAATCTTTCATCACGTTTCATTACCATCCCATTTAATAAGTGATTAATTACAATCCCAAAGGGAGCCAAAACCTTTGTTGGTTTAGTTAAAATTAAAGTAGTTTATGTCGGTTTGAGAAAATGATGTCACCTAAATTTGATAAAAAAAGAATATTACATACTACACTAATCAAGTTATTTCAAAAGATAACCCATTAAATGACAATTCCAAAATATTGCAACATTTCTAAAAATAACAGTCCTTGCTATTGTTTTTTCCTTTGACAAAATGACCTCATTTAAGAAAATAGAATCTTTCATCACGTTTCATTACCATCCCATTTAATAAGTGATTAATTACAATCCCAAAGGGAGCCAAAACCTTTGTTGGTTTAGTTAAAATTAAAGTAGTTTATGTCGGTTTGAGAAAATGATGTCACCTAAATTTGATAAAAAGAAGAATATTACATACTACACTAATCAAGTTATTTCAAAAGATAACCCATTAAATGACAATTCCAAAATATTGCAACATTTCTAAAAATAACAGTCCTTGCTATTGTTTTTTCCTTTGACAAAATGACCTCATTTAAGAAAATAGAATCTTTCATCACGTTTCATTACCATCCCATTTAATAAGTGATTAATTACAATCCCAAAGGGAGCCAAAACCTTTGTTGGTTTAGTTAAAATTAAAGTAGTTTATGTCGGTTTGAGAAAATGATGCCACCTAAATTTGATAAAAAGAAGAATATTACATACTACGCTAATCAAGTTATTTCAAAAGATAACCCATTAAATGACAATTCCAAAATATTGCAACATTTCTAAAAATAACATCCATTGCTATTGTTTTTTCCTTTGACAAAATGACCTCATTTAAGAAAATAGAATCTTTCATCACGTTTCATTACCATCCCATTTAATAAGTGATTAATTACAATCCCAAAGGGAGCCAAAACCTTTGTTGGTTTAGTTAAAATTAAAGTAGTTTATGTCGGTTTGAGAAAATGATGTCACCTAAATTTGATAAAAAGAAGAATATTACATACTACACTAATCAAGTTATTTCAAAAGATAACCCATTAAATGACAATTCCAAAATATTGCAACATTTCTAAAAATAACAGTCCTTGCTATTGTTTTTTCCTTTGACAAAATGACCTCATTTAAGAAAATAGAATCTTTCATCACGTTTCATTACCATCCCATTTAATAAGTGATTAATTACAATCCCAAAGGGAGCCAAAACCTTTGTTGGTTTAGTTAAAATTAAAGTAGTTTATGTCGGTTTGAGAAAATGATGTCACCTAAATTTGATAAAAAGAAGAATATTACATACTACACTAATCAAGTTATTTCAAAAGATAACCCATTAAATGACAATTCCAAAATATTGCAACATTTCTAAAAATAACAGTCCTTGCTATTGTTTTTTCCTTTGACAAAATGACCTCATTTAAGAAAATAGAATCTTTCATCACGTTTCATTACCATCCCATTTAATAAGTGATTAATTACAATCCCAAAGGGAGCCAAAACCTTTGTTGGTTTAGTTAAAATTAAAGTAGTTTATGTCGGTTTGAGAAAATGATGTCACCTAAATTTGATAAAAAGAAGAATATTACATACTACACTAATCAAGTTATTTCAAAAGATAACCCATTAAATGACAATTCCAAAATATTGCAACATTTCTAAAAATAACAGTCATTGCTATTGTTTTTTCCTTTGACAAAATGACCTCATTTAAGAAAATAGAATCTTTCATCACGTTTCATTACCATCCCATTTAATAAGTGATTAATTACAATCCCAAAGGGAGCCAAAACCTTTGTTGGTTTAGTTAAAATTAAAGTAGTTTATGTCGGTTTGAGAAAATGATGTCACCTAAATTTGATAAAAAGAAGAATATTACATACTACACTAATCAAGTTATTTCAAAAGATAACCCATTAAATGACAATTCCAAAATATTGCAACATTTCTAAAAATAACAGTCCTTGCTATTGTTTTTTCCTTTGACAAAATGACCTCATTTAAGAAAATAGAATCTTTCATCACGTTTCATTACCATCCCATTTAATAAGTGATTAATTACAATCCCAAAGGGAGCCAAAACCTTTGTTGGTTTAGTTAAAATTAAAGTAGTTTATGTCGGTTTGAGAAAATGATGTCACCTAAATTTGATAAAAAGAAGAATATTACATACTACACTAATCAAGTTATTTCAAAAGATAACCCATTAAATGACAATTCCAAAATATTGCAACATTTCTAAAAATAACAGTCCTTGCTATTGTTTTTTCCTTTGACAAAATGACCTCATTTAAGAAAATAGAATCTTTCATCACGTTTCATTACCATCCCATTTAATAAGTGATTAATTACAATCCCAAAGGGAGCCAAAACCTTTGTTGGTTTAGTTAAAATTAAAGTAGTTTATGTCGGTTTGAGAAAATGATGTCACCTAAATTTGATAAAAAGAAGAATATTACATACTACACTAATCAAGTTATTTCAAAAGATAACCCATTAAATGACAATTCCAAAATATTGCAACATTTCTAAAAATAACAGTCATTGCTATTGTTTTTTCCTTTGACAAAATGACCTCATTTAAGAAAATAGAATCTTTCATCACGTTTCATTACCATCCCATTTAATAAGTGATTAATTACAATCCCAAAGGGAGCCAAAACCTTTGTTGGTTTAGTTAAAATTAAAGTAGTTTATGTCGGTTTGAGAAAATGATGTCACCTAAATTTGATAAAAAGAAGAATATTACATACTACACTAATCAAGTTATTTCAAAAGATAACCCATTAAATGACAATTCCAAAATATTGCAACATTTCTAAAAATAACAGTCCTTGCTATTGTTTTTTCCTTTGACAAAATGACCTCATTTAAGAAAATAGAATCTTTCATCACGTTTCATTACCATCCCATTTAATAAGTGATTAATTACAATCCCAAAGGGAGCCAAAACCTTTGTTGGTTTAGTTAAAATTAAAGTAGTTTATGTCGGTTTGAGAAAATGATGTCACCTAAATTTGATAAAAAGAAGAATATTACATACTACACTAATCAAGTTATTTCAAAAGATAACCCATTAAATGACAATTCCAAAATATTGCAACATTTCTAAAAATAACAGTCATTGCTATTGTTTTTTCCTTTGACAAAATGACCTCATTTAAGAAAATAGAATCTTTCATCACGTTTCATTACCATCCCATTTAATAAGTGATTAATTACAATCCCAAAGGGAGCCAAAACCTTTGTTGGTTTAGTTAAAATTAAAGTAGTTTATGTCGGTTTGAGAAAATGATGTCACCTAAATTTGATAAAAAGAAGAATATTACATACTACACTAATCAAGTTATTTCAAAAGATAACCCATTAAATGACAATTCCAAAATATTGCAACATTTCTAAAAATAACAGTCATTGCTATTGTTTTTTCCTTTGACAAAATGACCTCATTTAAGAAAATAGAATCTTTCATCACGTTTCATTACCATCCCATTTAATAAGTGATTAATTACAATCCCAAAGGGAGCCAAAACCTTTGTTGGTTTAGTTAAAATTAAAGTAGTTTATGTCGGTTTGAGAAAATGATGTCACCTAAATTTGATAAAAAGAAGAATATTACATACTACACTAATCAAGTTATTTCAAAAGATAACCCATTAAATGACAATTCCAAAATATTGCAACATTTCTAAAAATAACAGTCATTGCTATTGTTTTTTCCTTTGACAAAATGACCTCATTTAAGAAAATAGAATCTTTCATCACGTTTCATTACCATCCCATTTAATAAGTGATTAATTACAATCCCAAAGGGAGCCAAAACCTTTGTTGGTTTAGTTAAAATTAAAGTAGTTTATGTCGGTTTGAGAAAATGATGTCACCTAAATTTGATAAAAAGAAGAATATTACATACTACACTAATCAAGTTATTTCAAAAGATAACCCATTAAATGACAATTCCAAAATATTGCAACATTTCTAAAAATAACAGTCATTGCTATTGTTTTTTCCTTTGACAAAATGACCTCATTTAAGAAAATAGAATCTTTCATCACGTTTCATTACCATCCCATTTAATAAGTGATTAATTACAATCCCAAAGGGAGCCAAAACCTTTGTTGGTTTAGTTAAAATTAAAGTAGTTTATGTCGGTTTGAGAAAATGATGTCACCTAAATTTGATAAAAAGAAGAATATTACATACTACACTAATCAAGTTATTTCAAAAGATAACCCATTAAATGACAATTCCAAAATATTGCAACATTTCTAAAAATAACAGTCATTGCTATTGTTTTTTCCTTTGACAAAATGACCTCATTTAAGAAAATAGAATCTTTCATCACGTTTCATTACCATCCCATTTAATAAGTGATTAATTACAATCCCAAAGGGAGCCAAAACCTTTGTTGGTTTAGTTAAAATTAAAGTAGTTTATGTCGGTTTGAGAAAATGATGTCACCTAAATTTGATAAAAAGAAGAATATTACATACTACACTAATCAAGTTATTTCAAAAGATAACCCATTAAATGACAATTCCAAAATATTGCAACATTTCTAAAAATAACAGTCCTTGCTATTGTTTTTTCCTTTGACAAAATGACCTCATTTAAGAAAATAGAATCTTTCATCACGTTTCATTACCATCCCATTTAATAAGTGATTAATTACAATCCCAAAGGGAGCCAAAACCTTTGTTGGTTTAGTTAAAATTAAAGTAGTTTATGTCGGTTTGAGAAAATGATGTCACCTAAATTTGATAAAAAGAAGAATATTACATACTACACTAATCAAGTTATTTCAAAAGATAACCCATTAAATGACAATTCCAAAATATTGCAACATTTCTAAAAATAACAGTCCTTGCTATTGTTTTTTCCTTTGACAAAATGACCTCATTTAAGAAAATAGAATCTTTCATCACGTTTCATTACCATCCCATTTAATAAGTGATTAATTACAATCCCAAAGGGAGCCAAAACCTTTGTTGGTTTAGTTAAAATTAAAGTAGTTTATGTCGGTTTGAGAAAATGATGTCACCTAAATTTGATAAAAAGAAGAATATTACATACTACACTAATCAAGTTATTTCAAAAGATAACCCATTAAATGACAATTCCAAAATATTGCAACATTTCTAAAAATAACAGTCCTTGCTATTGTTTTTTCCTTTGACAAAATGACCTCATTTAAGAAAATAGAATCTTTCATCACGTTTCATTACCATCCCATTTAATAAGTGATTAATTACAATCCCAAAGGGAGCCAAAACCTTTGTTGGTTTAGTTAAAATTAAAGTAGTTTATGTCGGTTTGAGAAAATGATGTCACCTAAATTTGATAAAAAGAAGAATATTACATACTACACTAATCAAGTTATTTCAAAAGATAACCCATTAAATGACAATTCCAAAATATTGCAACATTTCTAAAAATAACAGTCCTTGCTATTGTTTTTTCCTTTGACAAAATGACCTCATTTAAGAAAATAGAATCTTTCATCACGTTTCATTACCATCCCATTTAATAAGTGATTAATTACAATCCCAAAGGGAGCCAAAACCTTTGTTGGTTTAGTTAAAATTAAAGTAGTTTATGTCGGTTTGAGAAAATGATGTCACCTAAATTTGATAAAAAGAAGAATATTACATACTACACTAATCAAGTTATTTCAAAAGATAACCCATTAAATGACAATTCCAAAATATTGCAACATTTCTAAAAATAACAGTCCTTGCTATTGTTTTTTCCTTTGACAAAATGACCTCATTTAAGAAAATAGAATCTTTCATCACGTTTCATTACCATCCCATTTAATAAGTGATTAATTACAATCCCAAAGGGAGCCAAAACCTTTGTTGGTTTAGTTAAAATTAAAGTAGTTTATGTCGGTTTGAGAAAATGATGTCACCTAAATTTGATAAAAAGAAGAATATTACATACTACACTAATCAAGTTATTTCAAAAGATAACCCATTAAATGACAATTCCAAAATATTGCAACATTTCTAAAAATAACAGTCATTGCTATTGTTTTTTCCTTTGACAAAATGACCTCATTTAAGAAAATAGAATCTTTCATCACGTTTCATTACCATCCCATTTAATAAGTGATTAATTACAATCCCAAAGGGAGCCAAAACCTTTGTTGGTTTAGTTAAAATTAAAGTAGTTTATGTCGGTTTGAGAAAATGATGTCACCTAAATTTGATAAAAAGAAGAATATTACATACTACACTAATCAAGTTATTTCAAAAGATAACCCATTAAATGACAATTCCAAAATATTGCAACATTTCTAAAAATAACAGTCCTTGCTATTGTTTTTTCCTTTGACAAAATGACCTCATTTAAGAAAATAGAATCTTTCATCACGTTTCATTACCATCCCATTTAATAAGTGATTAATTACAATCCCAAAGGGAGCCAAAACCTTTGTTGGTTTAGTTAAAATTAAAGTAGTTTATGTCGGTTTGAGAAAATGATGTCACCTAAATTTGATAAAAAGAAGAATATTACATACTACACTAATCAAGTTATTTCAAAAGATAACCCATTAAATGACAATTCCAAAATATTGCAACATTTCTAAAAATAACAGTCCTTGCTATTGTTTTTTCCTTTGACAAAATGACCTCATTTAAGAAAATAGAATCTTTCATCACGTTTCATTACCATCCCATTTAATAAGTGATTAATTACAATCCCAAAGGGAGCCAAAACCTTTGTTGGTTTAGTTAAAATTAAAGTAGTTTATGTCGGTTTGAGAAAATGATGTCACCTAAATTTGATAAAAAGAAGAATATTACATACTACACTAATCAAGTTATTTCAAAAGATAACCCATTAAATGACAATTCCAAAATATTGCAACATTTCTAAAAATAACAGTCATTGCTATTGTTTTTTCCTTTGACAAAATGACCTCATTTAAGAAAATAGAATCTTTCATCACGTTTCATTACCATCCCATTTAATAAGTGATTAATTACAATCCCAAAGGGAGCCAAAACCTTTGTTGGTTTAGTTAAAATTAAAGTAGTTTATGTCGGTTTGAGAAAATGATGTCACCTAAATTTGATAAAAAGAAGAATATTACATACTACACTAATCAAGTTATTTCAAAAGATAACCCATTAAATGACAATTCCAAAATATTGCAACATTTCTAAAAATAACAGTCCTTGCTATTGTTTTTTCCTTTGACAAAATGACCTCATTTAAGAAAATAGAATCTTTCATCACGTTTCATTACCATCCCATTTAATAAGTGATTAATTACAATCCCAAAGGGAGCCAAAACCTTTGTTGGTTTAGTTAAAATTAAAGTAGTTTATGTCGGTTTGAGAAAATGATGTCACCTAAATTTGATAAAAAGAAGAATATTACATACTACACTAATCAAGTTATTTCAAAAGATAACCCATTAAATGACAATTCCAAAATATTGCAACATTTCTAAAAATAACAGTCCTTGCTATTGTTTTTTCCTTTGACAAAATGACCTCATTTAAGAAAATAGAATCTTTCATCACGTTTCATTACCATCCCATTTAATAAGTGATTAATTACAATCCCAAAGGGAGCCAAAACCTTTGTTGGTTTAGTTAAAATTAAAGTAGTTTATGTCGGTTTGAGAAAATGATGTCACCTAAATTTGATAAAAAGAAGAATATTACATACTACACTAATCAAGTTATTTCAAAAGATAACCCATTAAATGACAATTCCAAAATATTGCAACATTTCTAAAAATAACAGTCCTTGCTATTGTTTTTTCCTTTGACAAAATGACCTCATTTAAGAAAATAGAATCTTTCATCACGTTTCATTACCATCCCATTTAATAAGTGATTAATTACAATCCCAAAGGGAGCCAAAACCTTTGTTGGTTTAGTTAAAATTAAAGTAGTTTATGTCGGTTTGAGAAAATGATGTCACCTAAATTTGATAAAAAGAAGAATATTACATACTACACTAATCAAGTTATTTCAAAAGATAACCCATTAAATGACAATTCCAAAATATTGCAACATTTCTAAAAATAACAGTCATTGCTATTGTTTTTTCCTTTGACAAAATGACCTCATTTAAGAAAATAGAATCTTTCATCACGTTTCATTACCATCCCATTTAATAAGTGATTAATTACAATCCCAAAGGGAGCCAAAACCTTTGTTGGTTTAGTTAAAATTAAAGTAGTTTATGTCGGTTTGAGAAAATGATGTCACCTAAATTTGATAAAAAGAAGAATATTACATACTACACTAATCAAGTTATTTCAAAAGATAACCCATTAAATGACAATTCCAAAATATTGCAACATTTCTAAAAATAACAGTCATTGCTATTGTTTTTTCCTTTGACAAAATGACCTCATTTAAGAAAATAGAATCTTTCATCACGTTTCATTACCATCCCATTTAATAAGTGATTAATTACAATCCCAAAGGGAGCCAAAACCTTTGTTGGTTTAGTTAAAATTAAAGTAGTTTATGTCGGTTTGAGAAAATGATGTCACCTAAATTTGATAAAAAGAAGAATATTACATACTACACTAATCAAGTTATTTCAAAAGATAACCCATTAAATGACAATTCCAAAATATTGCAACATTTCTAAAAATAACAGTCATTGCTATTGTTTTTTCCTTTGACAAAATGACCTCATTTAAGAAAATAGAATCTTTCATCACGTTTCATTACCATCCCATTTAATAAGTGATTAATTACAATCCCAAAGGGAGCCAAAACCTTTGTTGGTTTAGTTAAAATTAAAGTAGTTTATGTCGGTTTGAGAAAATGATGTCACCTAAATTTGATAAAAAGAAGAATATTACATACTACACTAATCAAGTTATTTCAAAAGATAACCCATTAAATGACAATTCCAAAATATTGCAACATTTCTAAAAATAACAGTCCTTGCTATTGTTTTTTTTTCCTTTGACAAAATGACCTCATTTAAGAAAATAGAATCTTTCATCACGTTTCATTACCATCCCATTTAATAAGTGATTAATTACAATCCCAAAGGGAGCCAAAACCTTTGTTGGTTTAGTTAAAATTAAAGTAGTTTATGTCGGTTTGAGAAAATGATGTCACCTAAATTTGATAAAAAGAAGAATATTACATACTACACTAATCAAGTTATTTCAAAAGATAACCCATTAAATGACAATTCCAAAATATTGCAACATTTCTAAAAATAACAGTCATTGCTATTGTTTTTTCCTTTGACAAAATGACCTCATTTAAGAAAATAGAATCTTTCATCACGTTTCATTACCATCCCATTTAATAAGTGATTAATTACAATCCCAAAGGGAGCCAAAACCTTTGTTGGTTTAGTTAAAATTAAAGTAGTTTATGTCGGTTTGAGAAAATGATGTCACCTAAATTTGATAAAAAGAAGAATATTACATACTACACTAATCAAGTTATTTCAAAAGATAACCCATTAAATGACAATTCCAAAATATTGCAACATTTCTAAAAATAACAGTCCTTGCTATTGTTTTTTCCTTTGACAAAATGACCTCATTTAAGAAAATAGAATCTTTCATCACGTTTCATTACCATCCCATTTAATAAGTGATTAATTACAATCCCAAAGGGAGCCAAAACCTTTGTTGGTTTAGTTAAAATTAAAGTAGTTTATGTCGGTTTGAGAAAATGATGTCACCTAAATTTGATAAAAAGAAGAATATTACATACTACACTAATCAAGTTATTTCAAAAGATAACCCATTAAATGACAATTCCAAAATATTGCAACATTTCTAAAAATAACAGTCCTTGCTATTGTTTTTTCCTTTGACAAAATGACCTCATTTAAGAAAATAGAATCTTTCATCACGTTTCATTACCATCCCATTTAATAAGTGATTAATTACAATCCCAAAGGGAGCCAAAACCTTTGTTGGTTTAGTTAAAATTAAAGTAGTTTATGTCGGTTTGAGAAAATGATGTCACCTAAATTTGATAAAAAGAAGAATATTACATACTACACTAATCAAGTTATTTCAAAAGATAACCCATTAAATGACAATTCCAAAATATTGCAACATTTCTAAAAATAACAGTCATTGCTATTGTTTTTTCCTTTGACAAAATGACCTCATTTAAGAAAATAGAATCTTTCATCACGTTTCATTACCATCCCATTTAATAAGTGATTAATTACAATCCCAAAGGGAGCCAAAACCTTTGTTGGTTTAGTTAAAATTAAAGTAGTTTATGTCGGTTTGAGAAAATGATGTCACCTAAATTTGATAAAAAGAAGAATATTACATACTACACTAATCAAGTTATTTCAAAAGATAACCCATTAAATGACAATTCCAAAATATTGCAACATTTCTAAAAATAACAGTCATTGCTATTGTTTTTTCCTTTGACAAAATGACCTCATTTAAGAAAATAGAATCTTTCATCACGTTTCATTACCATCCCATTTAATAAGTGATTAATTACAATCCCAAAGGGAGCCAAAACCTTTGTTGGTTTAGTTAAAATTAAAGTAGTTTATGTCGGTTTGAGAAAATGATGTCACCTAAATTTGATAAAAAGAAGAATATTACATACTACACTAATCAAGTTATTTCAAAAGATAACCCATTAAATGACAATTCCAAAATATTGCAACATTTCTAAAAATAACAGTCCTTGCTATTGTTTTTTCCTTTGACAAAATGACCTCATTTAAGAAAATAGAATCTTTCATCACGTTTCATTACCATCCCATTTAATAAGTGATTAATTACAATCCCAAAGGGAGCCAAAACCTTTGTTGGTTTAGTTAAAATTAAAGTAGTTTATGTCGGTTTGAGAAAATGATGTCACCTAAATTTGATAAAAAGAAGAATATTACATACTACACTAATCAAGTTATTTCAAAAGATAACCCATTAAATGACAATTCCAAAATATTGCAACATTTCTAAAAATAACAGTCCTTGCTATTGTTTTTTCCTTTGACAAAATGACCTCATTTAAGAAAATAGAATCTTTCATCACGTTTCATTACCATCCCATTTAATAAGTGATTAATTACAATCCCAAAGGGAGCCAAAACCTTTGTTGGTTTAGTTAAAATTAAAGTAGTTTATGTCGGTTTGAGAAAATGATGTCACCTAAATTTGATAAAAAGAAGAATATTACATACTACACTAATCAAGTTATTTCAAAAGATAACCCATTAAATGACAATTCCAAAATATTGCAACATTTCTAAAAATAACAGTCCTTGCTATTGTTTTTTCCTTTGACAAAATGACCTCATTTAAGAAAATAGAATCTTTCATCACGTTTCATTACCATCCCATTTAATAAGTGATTAATTACAATCCCAAAGGGAGCCAAAACCTTTGTTGGTTTAGTTAAAATTAAAGTAGTTTATGTCGGTTTGAGAAAATGATGTCACCTAAATTTGATAAAAAGAAGAATATTACATACTACACTAATCAAGTTATTTCAAAAGATAACCCATTAAATGACAATTCCAAAATATTGCAACATTTCTAAAAATAACAGTCCTTGCTATTGTTTTTTCCTTTGACAAAATGACCTCATTTAAGAAAATAGAATCTTTCATCACGTTTCATTACCATCCCATTTAATAAGTGATTAATTACAATCCCAAAGGGAGCCAAAACCTTTGTTGGTTTAGTTAAAATTAAAGTAGTTTATGTCGGTTTGAGAAAATGATGTCACCTAAATTTGATAAAAAGAAGAATATTACATACTACACTAATCAAGTTATTTCAAAAGATAACCCATTAAATGACAATTCCAAAATATTGCAACATTTCTAAAAATAACAGTCCTTGCTATTGTTTTTTCCTTTGACAAAATGACCTCATTTAAGAAAATAGAATCTTTCATCACGTTTCATTACCATCCCATTTAATAAGTGATTAATTACAATCCCAAAGGGAGCCAAAACCTTTGTTGGTTTAGTTAAAATTAAAGTAGTTTATGTCGGTTTGAGAAAATGATGTCACCTAAATTTGATAAAAAGAAGAATATTACATACTACACTAATCAAGTTATTTCAAAAGATAACCCATTAAATGACAATTCCAAAATATTGCAACATTTCTAAAAATAACAGTCATTGCTATTGTTTTTTCCTTTGACAAAATGACCTCATTTAAGAAAATAGAATCTTTCATCACGTTTCATTACCATCCCATTTAATAAGTGATTAATTACAATCCCAAAGGGAGCCAAAACCTTTGTTGGTTTAGTTAAAATTAAAGTAGTTTATGTCGGTTTGAGAAAATGATGTCACCTAAATTTGATAAAAAGAAGAATATTACATACTACACTAATCAAGTTATTTCAAAAGATAACCCATTAAATGACAATTCCAAAATATTGCAACATTTCTAAAAATAACAGTCCTTGCTATTGTTTTTTCCTTTGACAAAATGACCTCATTTAAGAAAATAGAATCTTTCATCACGTTTCATTACCATCCCATTTAATAAGTGATTAATTACAATCCCAAAGGGAGCCAAAACCTTTGTTGGTTTAGTTAAAATTAAAGTAGTTTATGTCGGTTTGAGAAAATGATGTCACCTAAATTTGATAAAAAGAAGAATATTACATACTACACTAATCAAGTTATTTCAAAAGATAACCCATTAAATGACAATTCCAAAATATTGCAACATTTCTAAAAATAACAGTCCTTGCTATTGTTTTTTCCTTTGACAAAATGACCTCATTTAAGAAAATAGAATCTTTCATCACGTTTCATTACCATCCCATTTAATAAGTGATTAATTACAATCCCAAAGGGAGCCAAAACCTTTGTTGGTTTAGTTAAAATTAAAGTAGTTTATGTCGGTTTGAGAAAATGATGTCACCTAAATTTGATAAAAAGAAGAATATTACATACTACACTAATCAAGTTATTTCAAAAGATAACCCATTAAATGACAATTCCAAAATATTGCAACATTTCTAAAAATAACAGTCCTTGCTATTGTTTTTTCCTTTGACAAAATGACCTCATTTAAGAAAATAGAATCTTTCATCACGTTTCATTACCATCCCATTTAATAAGTGATTAATTACAATCCCAAAGGGAGCCAAAACCTTTGTTGGTTTAGTTAAAATTAAAGTAGTTTATGTCGGTTTGAGAAAATGATGTCACCTAAATTTGATAAAAAGAAGAATATTACATACTACACTAATCAAGTTATTTCAAAAGATAACCCATTAAATGACAATTCCAAAATATTGCAACATTTCTAAAAATAACAGTCATTGCTATTGTTTTTTCCTTTGACAAAATGACCTCATTTAAGAAAATAGAATCTTTCATCACGTTTCATTACCATCCCATTTAATAAGTGATTAATTACAATCCCAAAGGGAGCCAAAACCTTTGTTGGTTTAGTTAAAATTAAAGTAGTTTATGTCGGTTTGAGAAAATGATGTCACCTAAATTTGATAAAAAGAAGAATATTACATACTACACTAATCAAGTTATTTCAAAAGATAACCCATTAAATGACAATTCCAAAATATTGCAACATTTCTAAAAATAACAGTCATTGCTATTGTTTTTTCCTTTGACAAAATGACCTCATTTAAGAAAATAGAATCTTTCATCACGTTTCATTACCATCCCATTTAATAAGTGATTAATTACAATCCCAAAGGGAGCCAAAACCTTTGTTGGTTTAGTTAAAATTAAAGTAGTTTATGTCGGTTTGAGAAAATGATGTCACCTAAATTTGATAAAAAGAAGAATATTACATACTACACTAATCAAGTTATTTCAAAAGATAACCCATTAAATGACAATTCCAAAATATTGCAACATTTCTAAAAATAACAGTCATTGCTATTGTTTTTTCCTTTGACAAAATGACCTCATTTAAGAAAATAGAATCTTTCATCACGTTTCATTACCATCCCATTTAATAAGTGATTAATTACAATCCCAAAGGGAGCCAAAACCTTTGTTGGTTTAGTTAAAATTAAAGTAGTTTATGTCGGTTTGAGAAAATGATGTCACCTAAATTTGATAAAAAGAAGAATATTACATACTACACTAATCAAGTTATTTCAAAAGATAACCCATTAAATGACAATTCCAAAATATTGCAACATTTCTAAAAATAACAGTCCTTGCTATTGTTTTTTCCTTTGACAAAATGACCTCATTTAAGAAAATAGAATCTTTCATCACGTTTCATTACCATCCCATTTAATAAGTGATTAATTACAATCCCAAAGGGAGCCAAAACCTTTGTTGGTTTAGTTAAAATTAAAGTAGTTTATGTCGGTTTGAGAAAATGATGTCACCTAAATTTGATAAAAAGAAGAATATTACATACTACACTAATCAAGTTATTTCAAAAGATAACCCATTAAATGACAATTCCAAAATATTGCAACATTTCTAAAAATAACAGTCCTTGCTATTGTTTTTTCCTTTGACAAAATGACCTCATTTAAGAAAATAGAATCTTTCATCACGTTTCATTACCATCCCATTTAATAAGTGATTAATTACAATCCCAAAGGGAGCCAAAACCTTTGTTGGTTTAGTTAAAATTAAAGTAGTTTATGTCGGTTTGAGAAAATGATGTCACCTAAATTTGATAAAAAGAAGAATATTACATACTACACTAATCAAGTTATTTCAAAAGATAACCCATTAAATGACAATTCCAAAATATTGCAACATTTCTAAAAATAACAGTCCTTGCTATTGTTTTTTCCTTTGACAAAATGACCTCATTTAAGAAAATAGAATCTTTCATCACGTTTCATTACCATCCCATTTAATAAGTGATTAATTACAATCCCAAAGGGAGCCAAAACCTTTGTTGGTTTAGTTAAAATTAAAGTAGTTTATGTCGGTTTGAGAAAATGATGTCACCTAAATTTGATAAAAAGAAGAATATTACATACTACACTAATCAAGTTATTTCAAAAGATAACCCATTAAATGACAATTCCAAAATATTGCAACATTTCTAAAAATAACAGTCCTTGCTATTGTTTTTTCCTTTGACAAAATGACCTCATTTAAGAAAATAGAATCTTTCATCACGTTTCATTACCATCCCATTTAATAAGTGATTAATTACAATCCCAAAGGGAGCCAAAACCTTTGTTGGTTTAGTTAAAATTAAAGTAGTTTATGTCGGTTTGAGAAAATGATGTCACCTAAATTTGATAAAAAGAAGAATATTACATACTACACTAATCAAGTTATTTCAAAAGATAACCCATTAAATGACAATTCCAAAATATTGCAACATTTCTAAAAATAACAGTCCTTGCTATTGTTTTTTCCTTTGACAAAATGACCTCATTTAAGAAAATAGAATCTTTCATCACGTTTCATTACCATCCCATTTAATAAGTGATTAATTACAATCCCAAAGGGAGCCAAAACCTTTGTTGGTTTAGTTAAAATTAAAGTAGTTTATGTCGGTTTGAGAAAATGATGTCACCTAAATTTGATAAAAAGAAGAATATTACATACTACACTAATCAAGTTATTTCAAAAGATAACCCATTAAATGACAATTCCAAAATATTGCAACATTTCTAAAAATAACAGTCATTGCTATTGTTTTTTCCTTTGACAAAATGACCTCATTTAAGAAAATAGAATCTTTCATCACGTTTCATTACCATCCCATTTAATAAGTGATTAATTACAATCCCAAAGGGAGCCAAAACCTTTGTTGGTTTAGTTAAAATTAAAGTAGTTTATGTCGGTTTGAGAAAATGATGTCACCTAAATTTGATAAAAAGAAGAATATTACATACTACACTAATCAAGTTATTTCAAAAGATAACCCATTAAATGACAATTCCAAAATATTGCAACATTTCTAAAAATAACAGTCATTGCTATTGTTTTTTCCTTTGACAAAATGACCTCATTTAAGAAAATAGAATCTTTCATCACGTTTCATTACCATCCCATTTAATAAGTGATTAATTACAATCCCAAAGGGAGCCAAAACCTTTGTTGGTTTAGTTAAAATTAAAGTAGTTTATGTCGGTTTGAGAAAATGATGTCACCTAAATTTGATAAAAAGAAGAATATTACATACTACACTAATCAAGTTATTTCAAAAGATAACCCATTAAATGACAATTCCAAAATATTGCAACATTTCTAAAAATAACAGTCATTGCTATTGTTTTTTCCTTTGACAAAATGACCTCATTTAAGAAAATAGAATCTTTCATCACGTTTCATTACCATCCCATTTAATAAGTGATTAATTACAATCCCAAAGGGAGCCAAAACCTTTGTTGGTTTAGTTAAAATTAAAGTAGTTTATGTCGGTTTGAGAAAATGATGTCACCTAAATTTGATAAAAAGAAGAATATTACATACTACACTAATCAAGTTATTTCAAAAGATAACCCATTAAATGACAATTCCAAAATATTGCAACATTTCTAAAAATAACAGTCATTGCTATTGTTTTTTCCTTTGACAAAATGACCTCATTTAAGAAAATAGAATCTTTCATCACGTTTCATTACCATCCCATTTAATAAGTGATTAATTACAATCCCAAAGGGAGCCAAAACCTTTGTTGGTTTAGTTAAAATTAAAGTAGTTTATGTCGGTTTGAGAAAATGATGTCACCTAAATTTGATAAAAAGAAGAATATTACATACTACACTAATCAAGTTATTTCAAAAGATAACCCATTAAATGACAATTCCAAAATATTGCAACATTTCTAAAAATAACAGTCATTGCTATTGTTTTTTCCTTTGACAAAATGACCTCATTTAAGAAAATAGAATCTTTCATCACGTTTCATTACCATCCCATTTAATAAGTGATTAATTACAATCCCAAAGGGAGCCAAAACCTTTGTTGGTTTAGTTAAAATTAAAGTAGTTTATGTCGGTTTGAGAAAATGATGTCACCTAAATTTGATAAAAAGAAGAATATTACATACTACACTAATCAAGTTATTTCAAAAGATAACCCATTAAATGACAATTCCAAAATATTGCAACATTTCTAAAAATAACAGTCATTGCTATTGTTTTTTCCTTTGACAAAATGACCTCATTTAAGAAAATAGAATCTTTCATCACGTTTCATTACCATCCCATTTAATAAGTGATTAATTACAATCCCAAAGGGAGCCAAAACCTTTGTTGGTTTAGTTAAAATTAAAGTAGTTTATGTCGGTTTGAGAAAATGATGTCACCTAAATTTGATAAAAAGAAGAATATTACATACTACACTAATCAAGTTATTTCAAAAGATAACCCATTAAATGACAATTCCAAAATATTGCAACATTTCTAAAAATAACAGTCATTGCTATTGTTTTTTCCTTTGACAAAATGACCTCATTTAAGAAAATAGAATCTTTCATCACGTTTCATTACCATCCCATTTAATAAGTGATTAATTACAATCCCAAAGGGAGCCAAAACCTTTGTTGGTTTAGTTAAAATTAAAGTAGTTTATGTCGGTTTGAGAAAATGATGTCACCTAAATTTGATAAAAAGAAGAATATTACATACTACACTAATCAAGTTATTTCAAAAGATAACCCATTAAATGACAATTCCAAAATATTGCAACATTTCTAAAAATAACAGTCATTGCTATTGTTTTTTCCTTTGACAAAATGACCTCATTTAAGAAAATAGAATCTTTCATCACGTTTCATTACCATCCCATTTAATAAGTGATTAATTACAATCCCAAAGGGAGCCAAAACCTTTGTTGGTTTAGTTAAAATTAAAGTAGTTTATGTCGGTTTGAGAAAATGATGTCACCTAAATTTGATAAAAAGAAGAATATTACATACTACACTAATCAAGTTATTTCAAAAGATAACCCATTAAATGACAATTCCAAAATATTGCAACATTTCTAAAAATAACAGTCATTGCTATTGTTTTTTCCTTTGACAAAATGACCTCATTTAAGAAAATAGAATCTTTCATCACGTTTCATTACCATCCCATTTAATAAGTGATTAATTACAATCCCAAAGGGAGCCAAAACCTTTGTTGGTTTAGTTAAAATTAAAGTAGTTTATGTCGGTTTGAGAAAATGATGTCACCTAAATTTGATAAAAAGAAGAATATTACATACTACACTAATCAAGTTATTTCAAAAGATAACCCATTAAATGACAATTCCAAAATATTGCAACATTTCTAAAAATAACAGTCATTGCTATTGTTTTTTCCTTTGACAAAATGACCTCATTTAAGAAAATAGAATCTTTCATCACGTTTCATTACCATCCCATTTAATAAGTGATTAATTACAATCCCAAAGGGAGCCAAAACCTTTGTTGGTTTAGTTAAAATTAAAGTAGTTTATGTCGGTTTTTGAGAAAATGATGTCACCTAAATTTGATAAAAAGAAGAATATTACATACTACACTAATCAAGTTATTTCAAAAGATAACCCATTAAATGACAATTCCAAAATATTGCAACATTTCTAAAAATAACAGTCATTGCTATTGTTTTTTCCTTTGACAAAATGACCTCATTTAAGAAAATAGAATCTTTCATCACGTTTCATTACCATCCCATTTAATAAGTGATTAATTACAATCCCAAAGGGAGCCAAAACCTTTGTTGGTTTAGTTAAAATTAAAGTAGTTTATGTCGGTTTGAGAAAATGATGTCACCTAAATTTGATAAAAAGAAGAATATTACATACTACACTAATCAAGTTATTTCAAAAGATAACCCATTAAATGACAATTCCAAAATATTGCAACATTTCTAAAAATAACAGTCATTGCTATTGTTTTTTCCTTTGACAAAATGACCTCATTTAAGAAAATAGAATCTTTCATCACGTTTCATTACCATCCCATTTAATAAGTGATTAATTACAATCCCAAAGGGAGCCAAAACCTTTGTTGGTTTAGTTAAAATTAAAGTAGTTTATGTCGGTTTGAGAAAATGATGTCACCTAAATTTGATAAAAAGAAGAATATTACATACTACACTAATCAAGTTATTTCAAAAGATAACCCATTAAATGACAATTCCAAAATATTGCAACATTTCTAAAAATAACAGTCCTTGCTATTGTTTTTTCCTTTGACAAAATGACCTCATTTAAGAAAATAGAATCTTTCATCACGTTTCATTACCATCCCATTTAATAAGTGATTAATTACAATCCCAAAGGGAGCCAAAACCTTTGTTGGTTTAGTTAAAATTAAAGTAGTTTATGTCGGTTTGAGAAAATGATGTCACCTAAATTTGATAAAAAGAAGAATATTACATACTACACTAATCAAGTTATTTCAAAAGATAACCCATTAAATGACAATTCCAAAATATTGCAACATTTCTAAAAATAACAGTCATTGCTATTGTTTTTTCCTTTGACAAAATGACCTCATTTAAGAAAATAGAATCTTTCATCACGTTTCATTACCATCCCATTTAATAAGTGATTAATTACAATCCCAAAGGGAGCCAAAACCTTTGTTGGTTTAGTTAAAATTAAAGTAGTTTATGTCGGTTTGAGAAAATGATGTCACCTAAATTTGATAAAAAGAAGAATATTACATACTACACTAATCAAGTTATTTCAAAAGATAACCCATTAAATGACAATTCCAAAATATTGCAACATTTCTAAAAATAACAGTCCTTGCTATTGTTTTTTCCTTTGACAAAATGACCTCATTTAAGAAAATAGAATCTTTCATCACGTTTCATTACCATCCCATTTAATAAGTGATTAATTACAATCCCAAAGGGAGCCAAAACCTTTGTTGGTTTAGTTAAAATTAAAGTAGTTTATGTCGGTTTGAGAAAATGATGTCACCTAAATTTGATAAAAAGAAGAATATTACATACTACACTAATCAAGTTATTTCAAAAGATAACCCATTAAATGACAATTCCAAAATATTGCAACATTTCTAAAAATAACAGTCATTGCTATTGTTTTTTCCTTTGACAAAATGACCTCATTTAAGAAAATAGAATCTTTCATCACGTTTCATTACCATCCCATTTAATAAGTGATTAATTACAATCCCAAAGGGAGCCAAAACCTTTGTTGGTTTAGTTAAAATTAAAGTAGTTTATGTCGGTTTGAGAAAATGATGTCACCTAAATTTGATAAAAAGAAGAATATTACATACTACACTAATCAAGTTATTTCAAAAGATAACCCATTAAATGACAATTCCAAAATATTGCAACATTTCTAAAAATAACAGTCCTTGCTATTGTTTTTTCCTTTGACAAAATGACCTCATTTAAGAAAATAGAATCTTTCATCACGTTTCATTACCATCCCATTTAATAAGTGATTAATTACAATCCCAAAGGGAGCCAAAACCTTTGTTGGTTTAGTTAAAATTAAAGTAGTTTATGTCGGTTTGAGAAAATGATGTCACCTAAATTTGATAAAAAGAAGAATATTACATACTACACTAATCAAGTTATTTCAAAAGATAACCCATTAAATGACAATTCCAAAATATTGCAACATTTCTAAAAATAACAGTCATTGCTATTGTTTTTTCCTTTGACAAAATGACCTCATTTAAGAAAATAGAATCTTTCATCACGTTTCATTACCATCCCATTTAATAAGTGATTAATTACAATCCCAAAGGGAGCCAAAACCTTTGTTGGTTTAGTTAAAATTAAAGTAGTTTATGTCGGTTTGAGAAAATGATGTCACCTAAATTTGATAAAAGAAGAATATTACATACTACACTAATCAAGTTATTTCAAAAGATAACCCATTAAATGACAATTCCAAAATATTGCAACATTTCTAAAAATAACAGTCATTGCTATTGTTTTTTCCTTTGACAAAATGACCTCATTTAAGAAAATAGAATCTTTCATCACGTTTCATTACCATCCCATTTAATAAGTGATTAATTACAATCCCAAAGGGAGCCAAAACCTTTGTTGGTTTAGTTAAAATTAAAGTAGTTTATGTCGGTTTGAGAAAATGATGTCACCTAAATTTGATAAAAAGAAGAATATTACATACTACACTAATCAAGTTATTTCAAAAGATAACCCATTAAATGACAATTCCAAAATATTGCAACATTTCTAAAAATAACAGTCCTTGCTATTGTTTTTTCCTTTGACAAAATGACCTCATTTAAGAAAATAGAATCTTTCATCACGTTTCATTACCATCCCATTTAATAAGTGATTAATTACAATCCCAAAGGGAGCCAAAACCTTTGTTGGTTTAGTTAAAATTAAAGTAGTTTATGTCGGTTTGAGAAAATGATGTCACCTAAATTTGATAAAAAGAAGAATATTACATACTACACTAATCAAGTTATTTCAAAAGATAACCCATTAAATGACAATTCCAAAATATTGCAACATTTCTAAAAATAACAGTCCTTGCTATTGTTTTTTCCTTTGACAAAATGACCTCATTTAAGAAAATAGAAT
Organism: Trichonephila clavipes; assembly: GCA_019973935.1. Lineage (NCBI taxonomy): Eukaryota > Metazoa > Arthropoda > Arachnida > Araneae > Nephilidae > Trichonephila > Trichonephila clavipes. Next base: position 669,480 of record BMAU01021342.1, on the reverse strand, counting down.
CTTTCATCACGTTTCATTACCATCCCATTTAATAAGTGATTAATTACAATCCCAAAGGGAGCCAAAACCTTTGTTGGTTTAGTTAAAATTAAAGTAGTTTATGTCGGTTTGAGAAAATGATGTCACCTAAATTTGATAAAAAGAAGAATATTACATACTACACTAATCAAGTTATTTCAAAAGATAACCCATTAAATGACAATTCCAAAATATTGCAACATTTCTAAAAATAACAGTCCTTGCTATTGTTTTTTCCTTTGACAAAATGACCTCATTTAAGAAAATAGAATCTTTCATCACGTTTCATTACCATCCCATTTAATAAGTGATTAATTACAATCCCAAAGGGAGCCAAAACCTTTGTTGGTTTAGTTAAAATTAAAGTAGTTTATGTCGGTTTGAGAAAATGATGTCACCTAAATTTGATAAAAAGAAGAATATTACATACTACACTAATCAAGTTATTTCAAAAGATAACCCATTAAATGACAATTCCAAAATATTGCAACATTTCTAAAAATAACAGTCATTGCTATTGTTTTTTCCTTTGACAAAATGACCTCATTTAAGAAAATAGAATCTTTCATCACGTTTCATTACCATCCCATTTAATAAGTGATTAATTACAATCCCAAAGGGAGCCAAAACCTTTGTTGGTTTAGTTAAAATTAAAGTAGTTTATGTCGGTTTGAGAAAATGATGTCACCTAAATTTGATAAAAGAAGAATATTACATACTACACTAATCAAGTTATTTCAAAAGATAACCCATTAAATGACAATTCCAAAATATTGCAACATTTCTAAAAATAACAGTCCTTGCTATTGTTTTTTCCTTTGACAAAATGACCTCATTTAAGAAAATAGAATCTTTCATCACGTTTCATTACCATCCCATTTAATAAGTGATTAATTACAATCCCAAAGGGAGCCAAAACCTTTGTTGGTTTAGTTAAAATTAAAGTAGTTTATGTCGGTTTGAGAAAATGATGTCACCTAAATTTGATAAAAAAGAATATTACATACTACACTAATCAAGTTATTTCAAAAGATAACCCATTAAATGACAATTCCAAAATATTGCAACATTTCTAAAAATAACAGTCATTGCTATTGTTTTTTCCTTTGACAAAATGACCTCATTTAAGAAAATAGAATCTTTCATCACGTTTCATTACCATCCCATTTAATAAGTGATTAATTACAATCCCAAAGGGAGCCAAAACCTTTGTTGGTTTAGTTAAAATTAAAGTAGTTTATGTCGGTTTGAGAAAATGATGTCACCTAAATTTGATAAAAAGAAGAATATTACATACTACACTAATCAAGTTATTTCAAAAGATAACCCATTAAATGACAATTCCAAAATATTGCAACATTTCTAAAAATAACAGTCCTTGCTATTGTTTTTTTCCTTTGACAAAATGACCTCATTTAAGAAAATAGAATCTTTCATCACGTTTCATTACCATCCCATTTAATAAGTGATTAATTACAATCCCAAAGGGAGCCAAAACCTTTGTTGGTTTAGTTAAAATTAAAGTAGTTTATGTCGGTTTGAGAAAATGATGTCACCTAAATTTGATAAAAAGAAGAATATTACATACTACACTAATCAAGTTATTTCAAAAGATAACCCATTAAATGACAATTCCAAAATATTGCAACATTTCTAAAAATAACAGTCATTGCTATTGTTTTTTCCTTTGACAAAATGACCTCATTTAAGAAAATAGAATCTTTCATCACGTTTCATTACCATCCCATTTAATAAGTGATTAATTACAATCCCAAAGGGAGCCAAAACCTTTGTTGGTTTAGTTAAAATTAAAGTAGTTTATGTCGGTTTGAGAAAATGATGCCACCTAAATTTGATAAAAGAAGAATATTACATACTACACTAATCAAGTTATTTCAAAAGATAACCCATTAAATGACAATTCCAAAATATTGCAACATTTCTAAAAATAACAGTCATTGCTATTGTTTTTTCCTTTGACAAAATGACCTCATTTAAGAAAATAGAATCTTTCATCACGTTTCATTACCATCCCATTTAATAAGTGATTAATTACAATCCCAAAGGGAGCCAAAACCTTTGTTGGTTTAGTTAAAATTAAAGTAGTTTATGTCGGTTTGAGAAAATGATGTCACCTAAATTTGATAAAAAGAAGAATATTACATACTACACTAATCAAGTTATTTCAAAAGATAACCCATTAAATGACAATTCAAAAATATTGCAACATTTCTAAAAATAACAGTCATTGCTATTGTTTTTTCCTTTGACAAAATGACCTCATTTAAGAAAATAGAATCTTTCATCACGTTTCATTACCATCCCATTTAATAAGTGATTAATTACAATCCCAAAGGGAGCCAAAACCTTTGTTGGTTTAGTTAAAATTAAAGTAGTTTATGTCGGTTTGAGAAAATGATGTCACCTAAATTTGATAAAAGAAGAATATTACATACTACACTAATCAAGTTATTTCAAAAGATAACCCATTAAATGACAATTCCAAAATATTGCAACATTTCTAAAAATAACAGTCCTTGCTATTGTTTTTTCCTTTGACAAAATGACCTCATTTAAGAAAATAGAATCTTTCATCACGTTTCATTACCATCCCATTTAATAAGTGATTAATTACAATCCCAAAGGAGCCAAAACCTTTGTTGGTTTAGTTAAAATTAAAGTAGTTTATGTCGGTTTGAGAAAATGATGTCACCTAAATTTGATAAAAAGAAGAATATTACATACTACACTAATCAAGTTATTTCAAAAGATAACCCATTAAATGACAATTCCAAAATATTGCAACATTTCTAAAAATAACAGTCATTGCTATTGTTTTTTCCTTTGACAAAATGACCTCATTTAAGAAAATAGAATCTTTCATCACGTTTCATTACCATCCCATTTAATAAGTGATTAATTACAATCCCAAAGGGAGCCAAAACCTTTGTTGGTTTAGTTAAAATTAAAGTAGTTTATGTCGGTTTGAGAAAATGATGCCACCTAAATTTGATAAAAGAAGAATATTACATACTACACTAATCAAGTTATTTCAAAAGATAACCCATTAAATGACAATTCCAAAATATTGCAACATTTCTAAAAATAACAGTCCTTGCTATTGTTTTTTCCTTTGACAAAATGACCTCATTTAAGAAAATAGAATCTTTCATCACGTTTCATTACCATCCCATTTAATAAGTGATTAATTACAATCCCAAAGGGAGCCAAAACCTTTGTTGGTTTAGTTAAAATTAAAGTAGTTTATGTCGGTTTGAGAAAATGATGCCACCTAAATTTGATAAAAAGAAGAATATTACATACTACACTAATCAAGTTATTTCAAAAGATAACCCATTAAATGACAATTCCAAAATATTGCAACATTTCTAAAAATAACAGTCCTTGCTATTGTTTTTTCCTTTGACAAAATGACCTCATTTAAGAAAATAGAATCTTGAATGAAAAAATAAATTAAAAAATAAAAAGTAAAAGATGTTTGCGCTCCACCTTTTTAAAATGACGAGGATACTATTAGTGAAGGGTTTTCTTTGAATGATGGCTCTTTATGAACCAATAATAGTGGAATGAGCCCAAGTGAACCAGTTGAATGACATCCAGAAAGTTGGATATTGGTTGAACCACGATCAAGTGACAAAATGTGAGCTGCACTCTTGGAATTTCCACATCCTGCCAACATGAAAACTTTGAAGCTCAACAAATTGAGCGGGACTACAAAGGGTGTCCAGATCAACTTCTTAACGAACTCATTTTCCAACAGGAGACTAGAAAGTATCCCAATTGTTAAAAATCATTCGATTTCACTATCATTAATCACTTATCATTTTTAAAAATATATAATACCACTCTTTTAAACTCATTTCATCATTTTTAAAGCTCGGTTTGAAAAAGAGTGATAGATTTCTCTAAATAGATTCTCAGAAATAGCGTGTAATAGAAATAGAAACTTGAAATTGTACATTGCCTAATGATTCAAGTAGTAATCCTAACAAAAATGAACAAGAGCTTGAACAGATATTCGATGCAGCAAATCCAATACATCGATGGTCATCAAATAAAATGTCTTTGCTTATTGTGCCAACACATTAAGAGAATGACATCGGATAGAATAAATACTATTCGATCAACTTTTTTCAATCGAAATAAATTGAATAATATTTCATTAGAACTCCTTTAGTCAATAAGGATCAAATGTAAGAGGTTTTCGCTTAAATATACTTTTGTGGTAGAACAAGGATATCTCTTTCTCTCTCTCTCTCTCTCTCGTTGAGAAAATTTCTGTATTTCATTATAAGGAAATTTTTAAAATTACAAAAGGATTATGCTTCTTTAATGTTTCGTAAAATATTTAGTTGTGTGTGTGTGCCTTTAACTGCAAATAATAAATATTTTACATCTGAGATAAACTTACTCATTTAATAATATTTATGCGGTATAAGTTAGCACAATTTTACGAGGTGCTTAAATCTCTCCTTATTTCTCCCACTCTATTAATAAGTGAATTACTCCCGATCAATGTTAAGTACTTGGAACTCTCCAGTATAAATATTTATGACTTCGATCTATGATATGAGCATGCAAAGAAAAATTTTGGTTTAGCTACAACCTATAAAATATCATCTAAGATTAAAAGAAAGCTGTGTTTTCTAGAGAGGAGTTAAATATACCAGGGCATTATTTTATTCTATCACTCTCTTTAACTTGATGAACTGTTTTCTTTTCGAACATCGGCTGGAGTCTTACGTATGAATACATCAACACCCCAGTAGCCTGCATTAAGACCATGCTGTGAATAAGTTTCGGTCAACTTTATATTTTTAAAAATAAAGTTTATTTTTATTTTCATTCAATGATACTTACACTGCAATTTAGCCATTTATAAGTTCGCATACTCATTGAGCAATTATACCTCAGCCATCATAGAACTAAAACTCACCTTAATTTACGAGAAATTACGAAGTGGACATTACTGTTGCTCAAGTAACTTAAAAGTGATTCTGTTTTTCCTAATGTATTTAATGTATCGAGCAACATTTCAGCATTTGACAATTACTACTGGCCACGTAATTTTTAAACTCGTAAAGAAGTAAGAATAATTCTTGAATAGATCCTCATACTCTTAGCTTTTTCCTTTCGCCTTGTAAGAATATTGAAGCACAGATTCACTTAGCATACAAAACTCGGGACATGCTAAAGGAAACTTCAGAAGCGTGTTGGTAAAAGTGCATTTTGAAAACATGGGTTACAAAAGATTTGAATAATTTCCTAAAACACTGCATTTCTACAGTTCCATGTGCTCGGAATTTCTAATGCGAATGCCATTTGATAAGGAGTAGGTATAATTATCTTTAAACTGGTAAAAGCTTGACAAAAAACACTGATAAAGACTTTTCATCAATATGTTAATTGTTCAACGAAAATTTCTCGTCAGTCAGTGTTGGTTTGAGGTTTTAATTTATTAGTTTATATATATATATATATATATATATATATATATATATATATATATACTGTCCAGTCACATTAATATTACCTTCACGTAATTTCGACGTCGACGTTAAATTACCAATCGCAGAAGGCAGGTGGCAGCACAGTGTAGTTGAGCGTAAATAAAGGGTGTGTGAGGGGTTCAAAAACATTGCAATCGTTGGTATAATGCAGAAACAGAGCAATTTATCTGACGTTCAAAAGGGCATGGTCATTGAATTTCGGGCCAAGGGTGGAAGCATTTCCGAAACGGCTAAGTTTATGAATTTTTCGCGTGCCGCTGTGGTAAAAGTATACCCTGCATGGTAAAATGGGACTGTTTAAACTCAGCGACGTGGCAAATGTGGTGAACCATGGACTATAAATGACAGAGGTGAACGATGGCTGCGGAGATGTCTTTGGGCTACCGTTGAGAAACTGACCTCTCAGAGGAACCAAAGGGTTACAAACAGTGTGTCCTAAACTACTGTTCTATGAACGTTGCTGCGTCTGGGCCTCCGAAGCAGACGCCTGGTTCGCGCACCTATGCTGACTGCTGTTCATTGGCAACGAAGTCTGTAATTTGCACGCCAGTACCGCAACTGGACGTCCACTGAGTGGCGACAGGTAGCGTCTTCCGATGAATCACGTTGTATGCTCCTTCGGACAGATGGACGTTGGCGTATAAGTCATGAAAATTCTGAAAGCGAAAACCCTGCAAACATTGCCGGAACGTCCGGGCTGTTATGTTCTTCGGAATGTTTTCCTGGCATTTTCTGGGTTGACTAATCGTTGTGGAAGGCACGATGGATCAATACAAGTGTGTATTTGTCCTTGTGGACCATGTACACCCCTACATGCGTGCTACATTCCTCAAGATGATGGTATCAATCAGAAGGACAATGCAAAGTGTCATACAGCTGGCAATTACGTGCGTGGTTTGAAGAACATTTGGACGAGTTTACGTTCCCCTCTGGCCAGCAAAATCACCTCAATCAAGAATTTGTGGGACCATCTCGATCATGATGTTCGCGCCATGGATCCTCACCCCCGTAATCTAGCGCAGCTGGCCACGGCACAGGAGTCGGCATGGTTCAACATTACAGTGAACACCTGTAATGTTGAACCTAATTAACTCTCTTCCTGCCTGTCTTGCAGCAGTCCGTTCAAAGAAAGGTGGTTATTCTGGCTTTTGACAGGTGGTCACATTAATGAGACTGGACTGAGTATATATATAAACACTATCTATCTATCTATATCTATAAAAATATAGTGGCCACGCGGTAGCTTAGTGGTCAATGTCACGAACTCTTGGCCGCCGTGTCATGAGTTCGAGCCTACAGCGGCTCAAGAACCGCCGTGTAGAGGGGTACTGCAAGTTAAATCTGTCGGGACTCAAACGTCCTCCCGTTGATGAGGTGTGGCCGTTATGAGGGTGCCAGCTCACGTGTCGTCCTTGTCATTTGACCATGGTTCAAATGTACGAGGTCCGTCGCCAAAATCCCTCGTGTAGCTGAATAGGGGGAAAATTAATATTCACACACAATTATAATCATATTCAATTTTCTTCATATTAATTTCAGGATGTGATAAAAAATCCGGAGGAATTTTATTTGTGTAAGAGCTTAAACTTAAAATGTAAATTTTCTGAAATTATATTATTTACAGGAGAATATTACTCTGATGCAAATAATTTAAATCGAGGAAAATTTCACAGCTACCATTCTTGGTATACGAATAATCCAATGGTCAAAAGTATGACCAGCAATGTCTGAAATGAATTAAAAGTTCAAGTCCACCAAGAAATAATAGGAACAAACACACATGTTAGATTTAACAAATTTGTAAAGAACTCACTTCATATGGAAGTTAAGAAAGTAAGGAAAAAGAGTAAGAGATTACTCACAAATATAATTCCAGAATAAAATTAATTCAAACTCAAACAAATTAAACATAGTTTGCATGCAAAATGATAATTTTTTTTTAAAACTTTATAATATAATTCTAGAATATATAAATTAATATATGTATCCTTTTTATCATTCTAGAACATTCAATGGGACTTCAGAGCAATATTAATTTCAACACATCAGACGTGATAAATATAGCTATTATGAAAAATACTTAAAATATTCGTTGAAAAATCCTTTCCTTGTTAGTTATTATGCTTTCGAGTCACTTAACGAAAGAAAGACATCAAGAGTGAATACACCCCAAGGCACAATGTGCTTTGATATATTTCAATACAATTTTCTAATGCGAGGTTGCTTCAGAAATTGTTGCCATTAGCGCCTTTTGACGTCGTACTTCACTGTTTTTTGTTTGTTTTCTATACTACTTTCATTTATTTCTTAGGACATTTTCATTACCTATATGTAATGAGAATAGAGATTGGCACCTCTTGGGACATTTGGCGCCAAAAAATGGCTAGAAATAATCTAATAAAGTAAATTTAAGTTGAAACCTAGCTTTGAAAATGTCTGAAAAGCTACTCATGTCAATGTATGACAATGCTATGCAAAAAATTGGTATTTAATAAAATAAATATTAGCAGTTTGATACAAGATTTCATCGGCACAATTACTGTATCTCAAATTTAATAGAACTTTAAATTACTCACACGTCCTGGTGAAATAATTTATACAAAGAATAAAGCTTTTCAATTGAGTTTTTCTGTTCCATCGAACATAACTCAGAATTACAAAATTTATTTCCATTGGCATGATGAATAATGCTAGTGCGATGTTATTAACGCGAATACATTGCACAAGTAGTGATCGATTCTCATTTTTATACTAACAAATAATCAGATTTATAGAAATGTTCATCGTACTATCAATACGAATAAAAAATGATTGATGTATATTTAGAGTTTAAAAATTGTAAATATTTTTTAAAGACATTCACTTTTTTAACATCATTCAGTGAGTCCAGAAGTTATATACACATTAAAGAATCGTAAGAGATTATTAAATGATTACTGTTTATTTGATGTACTTGAAAAAAAGAAATTATAATTCTTGTTTTAATATTCGGTCCACTGTTAGATTTCGGTGGAGGGTAAAGGATTTTCCTCTTTCTATTCTTTTGCCAGCGAAATTTGTCTCCTGGAAATGCGCTGGTTTGCAGGCTATTCAAAGTGACTCTCCCCTCAACGACAAATCAACTGAAAAAGTGACATTCACAGAGGAAAACTTTTTGAAATCCATCATATGTCTGACCAAACTTTTAACTCTGACGAACAATTTCAAACCAAGATTTATTTCACTTTTTTCTCACTTAATTTGACAATTCTCTCACAATGTTCTCTCTCACAGATGACGCGGATAAAACAGGAGAAGAATATATGGGGAGCCCTGAGCCTCCAAAGGTCAGACAGCAGCAAGTGGATCCAAAGATGATTATCATTATGGTCGTATTGGCAGTGATGTTCATTGGAATCTGCGTCGCCCTCCACTTGTTTAGCAAGTAAGCGTCATTTAGAATTGTTGAAGGAATGATTTTTTTAATATTTAGACCATAAATATCATAAAGGCTATTAACACCTTAGCAGTTTGAAATAACGACTTTTTGCATTCTCTTCAATATTCATTTTAGAACCGTTTCAAACAATTATCTCCTCAAATAGTGGTATAAGTAAAAAAAGATGAAAGTTTAACCAGTTGAAAAGCAATTTAATCTTTATATCATTTGATTTTGCGTTTGCAACTTCTTATTGATTCGATTGTGTTTCGTTTTTCTAAGCAATGGGTCTACTGAGCAACACAGGTAAAATAACAACAGTAGAGGAAAAGAAAAATGACAATTATTTTGTATAATCCGCTGGTGCTAATATATATCTTATCTCCAATGTGCTAATATATATCTTAGCATCAACTTTTGTTCTTGTTTTTATTACATAATTTTTTCACCATTTTATTCTATTACGTAGATTTATTTATTTTTATTCACAATCTAGTTTTTTCTAATTCACGTACATTTTTCGAGGCAAGGAAATAAATTTCAAATTAAAGTGCTTCTAGTTTTTTTTATGTAAGATTCTTCTCAAAAGCAGTCAAAAGAGAAATTAAACTAGTCAGACTACGGCTTGGGGATATTGCTATAAATTTTAAAGTTTCTGATACTCAAAGTGAAAGAGAAACGTCGTACAACACGAGATCTATTGGGCAAAACATGCAGCATTTGGATCTAATCAAGACATCTGAGCAATCTTGTTACTTGAATGCCGATATCTGTTAGTGAAGGCCATTATTAGACAACTGTTTTCAGCAAATAATGGGGATGTCTAAGGCATGAATCTTACATGAGATGCGCATTTTTCTTTGAAACTTTTTAGAATTCTCATTCCTATGTTTTACTGTGTCTTTAATAACAGGACTGTGTTGGACCTTTTACTCGTATTGAAACTACGAATACAATGAGTGATAAAGAAATTTTCATTACGAACTATTATGGTTGCCATTAATTACGGACAAAATTCCTTTTGAAAAAGAATTAAATCTTAGATGAATATATATATATATATATATATATATTTGACCTTTCAACGAATCACACATTTCACGGAAATGTATAAATTTTGGTCACATGCCTAGATTTTTTTTTATTTTGTTGAAATTTCAAATTTTATTCTTGAGTTAAACTAAGCCAATTGCCTTTTGATACGTTGGGATTAATACTACAATACATTTTATAATTTGTGATGCATAAATACTGATTATTTTTCAAATTTGATATTTGTTTTATTATTTATTCTGCTGTTTATTTTAACAATCCATTGTGGACTTGTATATTTTAATCGTCCTTCCTTATTTTGAAACGTGACGAGATCGATATTTGAGCAAGTACCTCCTCCTCCAAAGTTTTGCATTCCTCTCCTTATGAGTTTTAAATTTGTGACTAATATTATTTTAATGGAAAATATTTAGCAGGATCATGTCATATATCCATAGATTTCTGGCTACCGTACCTAATGGTAAGTTAACTAATGTTATTGCAATCATATTTTGTATATTAAGCACTTTAAAATAATTGGGTAAATGTGTGTGTGCATCAATGTTTTTTTCTAATGTTTCAAAGTACATTTGTTTAATTCACAATTGTGGAAGAACTGATTTTGTTTCCGGCAACGTCGCTTTAGCGGCTCGAATATCTTATTTTTTGAGTTAAAAAAGACGACGGCAGGTCTAAATAACTGAAAATTTTGTTCCTTTTATAAAATACATTTATTAATATAATTAAACACTTGAAAAAAAAGTGCAATTGCAAGCTCTTTGAAAAAAGTTCCTCACAGGTGAAGAAACACAATCAAATGGCTCCTTAAATAATTTCTTTGCGAGAGTTCTTTTTTGGAAAAAAGGGCTCCATGAGCGAGATGGATGTGAGAGGAACCACTGCACTGGACAGAAATCGATCCTGCTGCTCGTTTTGGGAAAACTGGAAACATCGATCGAGTTCAACTACAGTGCAGTAAACCTTTCACTTGCGTCAAGGAGTGAGAACTACTGCATCCGCTGCTTCAAAGGGGCGCCTAATCAAACACTTGACGTAAAATATCAAGCGAAAATGCCCTGGGCGACCAATACTTTTTTATCGGAAGAATCACACTTTTTACCTGGTATACGTCATTTTTACCTAAAGTTACTATTGCATGAAATTGTTTCAAACTCAGTGAGGTTCCCTTTTATTCATATCGATAATTTTGCAGTATTTGTTTCATTCATTCAAATTACACTTAAATATATTTTCCCGCGACATTTATCATCTTTTCCCTCACAAAATAACCTGCTCGAACGAGCCCCTAAACAAAAAGAACTATTTTGGTCATGATACAAATAGTGTTCTTAATGTCTTAGTGTTGGCTGTGTTCGTAGGTTTGGGAAAAACTGTGTGTGTTAGCTCCGATGCACGACTGGAGTTTACTCCTTAAGTACGGTTGTCTTTGAATATATAGTAGACAAACAGGGTAATAAAGGATGAATCACATATAATACTGAAAGTATTATACGGGAATATTATAAGATAATATAGGAAAGTATTATATATTCTTTATTTTATTTACATTTTTAATATTTGATTCGTTTTAATAATATATATATATATATATATATATATATCATATATATGTTATATATTACATCATATGTACTCATAGTATGAGCATTGTTAAGAAGGTTGATTTACTTCACTATTAATATCGCTTTGAGAATTAATTACATTAATACTCTCGCCATTATTAATCACTGTGACTAGAGGTTTGTGGTAATTTAAGTATGATACGTGAATGTCAGAAGATGCATGATTTACGAATCGTGAAAACGTCGCATCAATGGTTGTACCATGCCTAGTCATTCCTCTAGCACTCTACCAGAAACAAAATCCAAATTAAGCTCTGATTTTAAAAATTGTAGTAATCTCAATCCTTCATCTTTAACGAAATCAATATAGAAAAAGCAACCAAGTATGATTAGATGTACATGGTACTGTTTCTTCATTAGTTTAGAATCACCTTCCGTCTATGCTAAAGCTCACATTCATTATTTTGAATATACACTGGTGTCCAAAAGTTAAGCATAATTGATAATTATGTGAATAAAGAAGAAATTGTAAATCAGAATGCGGGAAACGTGATTTAAGAGTGTAAAATGGCTATAAAATAAGGGAAGCAAATCAAAAGAATGGTAATAATTAATTTTATAATCCAAAGTAGCAGTTTGAAAGAAAACTGAGCATAGCAAGGATTCACACTTTAAAGAAAAATGAAAAAAAAACATTAAATAAAATACTGATGCTGCAGTTTAATAAGGCATGTGGTCATCTCTGACAGCCAGGCACGCTTCACAGCGATTTACCATACTTGCTGTGAGATGATGAATGAGTTGTGGGCTCAAACGGTTCCAAGCTTCTTGGAGAGCTCTCTTCAGTTCTGCAACGGAGCTTGGTGGGTGCGAAAGGGCTGCAATTTATCTCCCGAGCATATCCCATACATGCTCGATAGGATTTAAATGAGGGGAGTTCGCAGGCCGCGACATGCGCTGGATGTTTACCGTTTCAAGGAAGTCGTCAATCAGCACCGCTCGGTGACATGGCGCATTATCATCCATTAATATGAAGTCAGGATCGACAGCACCTCGAAACAAGTGAACATAAGGCTCAAGAACTTCGTCTCTGTATCTTTGAGCAGTCACAGACCCCGTGTCAAAAAAAATGGAGGTCTGTGTGGCCGTCCATCATGATGCCTGCCAATACCATTACTCTCCTTGATGGAAAATGATGTCTTTCCGTTATGTTTCTTGGTTCAAAACGTGTTCCACGTTCTCTCCATTTCGTTACCAGCCGAGAATCACTACTCAGACTAAACCAGGACTTGTCACACAACATCACATTTTGTGTGTGTGGCCCACTTTCCTACACTCCAATGTTGATGTTTCAAACTCCAGATCAAACGGGCTAGTTTATGCGCAGACTTGAGAGGAATTCAAACTGCTGGTCTTCTGGCATACAGGCCAACATGATTGAGTTTTTTATAAACAGTTTGTCTCGAAATTCGTATTCTTGTGGTGACTGTGAGCGTTGAACCCAGTGCTCTGACAGTACTGCCCCTCTAACTTCTCGCACTTATTACCATATATCGGTCTTGGTGAGGGGTTATGACTTTTGGTCGACCTGATACCGGCTGTCGGGTAACATCTCTCGTTCTTTGAAACCTCTGCCACAGTCTTGAGATCACAGACTGGTCCACATTCAGAATTCGAGACACTTCGGTTTGTGATCGTGAGAATTCCAGCATTCCAACGATTCTTCCTTTCGTAAACATGCCCAGTTGGCGTCTTTGTACCATCATTCACCTTGTTTAATGTTTAACAACGTTCCTTCGCACAGCAGTTGCACGAAACTTGTCTGAACTGCCTAAGCTGCGTGAATCGGTTTCTCCGCGTTCCTACATGCGCAGGTGTTTCGAGGGTGTTTCGAGCAGGACGTAGTCGACTGAAAAGTTTTGCATAAACCCAATGTTTCTTCTTCACCCAATTAATATAAGCAAGAAAAAAATTTGGAATGATTTTACGAATATTTGCTCCAAGTTTTTCGCATTTTACGATTCATGCTTAACTTTTGGACATCAGTATATATATATATATAGTCTTAGAATTTAAAATAAAATGGATTTCAAAGCTGCATTATGTACATTCATTATATAAGAAAAACATTCAAAATGATAGAAGCGTTTTAACATTTGGTTCTTTGAATTGTTTCTTTCCGTATTTCGTAAATTCAGAGAATGGTTGACAAACGGAAGAATTTTTTATGGAAAAATGGAAACGTATCTGATGTAAAAAGTATTATAGGAAAACCAACATATTTATTATTTTATAATAGTAATTTCTTAGTTAGTTCTAGTAATTAATAATCATTTTCCAATTTTTCGTGTGACAGCCGTTTGCTTAAAAAAGGCACTAAAACAAAAATCTACTTTATTGAAAGCGGAAAAAACAAACAAAAAACAATAATACATTAAATGTCTAAAAAAAGACAACTATGTTAATGGATTTTTTTAGAGTAAATATAAGGCTAAATTTTAAAATAAATAATAATAATTATTATTTTAAATGACAGCTCGTTCCCTTTTTTAATAAAATATATGTTTATTAAACGGAAAGTATATATAGCAGTGCCTCTTCAGAGTGTAGAACCCGCGACCACTACAGAAACGGATCACCATTTTCCGTAGGCTGTTATTTGCTTATTGCCAACTACTCAAGTACCTGCTTTCTTCCAATAGCGGTTGGGCACAATTGTAGAACACAGCGTAACGCACACATTTTTAACGCATGTGCAAATTTCACTCTTCATAATACACTCATGTCCATAAATTAAGGATAATTCAGAATCACACAGAAATTGAACTCTAAAATAAAAATTTCCCCTGTAGAATTATCACACACATCTTGAAGAAGAATATGCAAATTACAGGAAACCACCAGATGGTGCGAATAGTACGTCACAACGACAAGAGTGTAAGAGAGGGATAGATAAGGCATGGTTGCAAAGAAGTAAAATTGTTGTTGATAGACGATTGAGACTTTGAACTGAAAGGTCGCATTCCGCATGAGCTCCGCACTCAGTCACTAAAGCAGCACAAACCGACTTACAAAGAGCCCTTTTTAGGGCTGAGAGGATTTGTAGTCAGCTTTCTTGACTCACTACGTTCGATACTACCCCAAACCGACTCGGAACGAAAATGGCAATTGTTTTAGACGAAATGGATCTGTCCCCGCTGCACTCTCGACCAACCACACCCAACAGTGACTTCATGACCGAGGAAACACCCTGCCAACGGCTTGTACGGACAACTGCTAACATCAAACGTTTCACCACCACACGAGATGGATACAAGCAGATACTGACGTCACTTGAAAGCGACGCAAATCATGATCCTACCAATGCTCTCTACGTAAAAATACAGAAAGAATACGAAGAGATTTCTGCTCTACTTGAAAATGGGGTGAGTGATTTTGGCTCTCTTCCACGTTGCACCACCATAGGCTGCCCACTTCACACGCTAACTCAACAAGTAAATTTCCACCTAGCTCTCCTACACACACACAAAAACGTAACAATGAAGGGTTTATCTCTCCAAGACAAACAGCAAAACGTGTCTTTCTTGAAAACCCAAGCTTCCAAATTAACTTGGAAAATCGATTCTCCTTACCTACTACAATAAATTCAAGTGAATTCCCAGCACTTCCCACTTCACAACAAACAACAGCTCAACAAAATGCACAAGCTGGAGGGACAACCTCGTCCTCCACTACCGCAAATATGAACACCACTCAAACTCTCGTCGGAAAAACCCGGACTCACCAACACATCTACACAAGGAGTTCAGCCTAGAGTGACACCCTCGTCTACTCAAAATAATACACCCAAGGTACCACTACCACCCCGGTCATGCTTTTCATCACGAAACACTACCGCGAACAATTAAAAACTTTAACAATGATATTCCCTAATCTACGCACCAAAACTACTAGTGAATTTCTAAAATTATATACGAATAATCATGAGGAATACCAATCACTTAAGGAAACCATCAAGCAGCTACATTACCAATTCTACGTAATTACAGCAAAAAATGACAGACCAATTAAGGTTGTAATCAAAGGTCTACCCAAATCTACTCATGTTGACGAAATAAAATCGGATCTTGAAGAACAAGGTTTTGAACCTGAACGCGTCGTCCAATTAATTGGCAGAAAAACCAACCCCCCCTTCCAGTTTACATGATATCACTCCCTAGGAGCATTACTAACCTCAAAATTTTCGACATCAAAACTCTCGGATACCTCAGTATCAGAGTGGAACCATATGAAGGTAGAGGTATTACTCAATGTTTTACCTGTAATAACTTCAATCATACCTCCGAAAACTGCTACATAGCTCCACGTTGCTTAAAATGCGGCAAAGCACATATTACCAGAGACTGTCCCATCAAACAAAAACTTGAGCAATTATATTGCATCAACTGTCAAATTTAAGACCATATGGCAAGGCTGCCCCTGCTACCCAAAGCCCCCTAAGGGCGCTACTACACATCACACACATAAAAACAAAAACACCTACACAAACATCTTCAACAGTATTGTACGACCCAACACTACATACGCGCAAGTAACTAGCACGAAACAAAACACAAATAACTACAAAAATCAACGGCAGATAGCACCACACACACACACTACAACCAACATGCTGGGAATGCACGGCAAACTGGGGCCATAAATTTACCTCCTATCACCCTGTCCCTATTCAAAATTATCCACTGAATCAAAACAACGCTAGCATTCAGCAAACATTACAACTCGCAATTTATGCACTTACACAAGTATCCCAAGCCTTTAACGGGGCCACTGGGATCGGTCAAAATTTAAATCAAATATCAGCCGCTCAAGGCATCCTAAATCAGATGTATGGCCTAATAGAGGCAGCCTGTAACACCAATTATGTCTAGATCGTCACCCATTGGCCTCAGTTTGTGTTCTTGGAACGCAAACGGACTGTTGAAAACAAGAATTGAACTCCGAATCTTCATAGAGAAGCACTCTCCTGATATTATCCTTATACAAGAAACTCACCTGAGACCTTCCCACTCTTTTAACATTGCAAACTATCGTTGTTATCGTAATGACAGAATTACGGAAGCCCGCGCGGTGGGAGGCACCCTCATTTTAATCAAAAACAACATTAAACACTATCATCTACCCACATCCCCACTGCAAGCCATTGAAGCTACAATTGTTATCATAAATTTACCAAACCACAATCCAATATCTACAGTTTCCTGCTACATTCCACCTAACTTCGATACGAATATATTTACAATAGACCTAGAAAATATTATACAAACAAGTAGTGACTGCATCATCTTCGGAGATCTAAACGCAACGCTCAGCGCATGGAACTGTACACACAACTCCACTAGAGGTAATAAACTTGTAGATTTTACAAATTTATTAAACTTAAATATTGCCTACCCGAATTCTCCTACGAGATTTGGACACGGCACCGCAAACACCATTGACATTGCTATCATTCGAAATTTTTATTATCCATTCGACATTTTTACAACACCCGACCTTTCTTCTGATCACAATCCAGTTTACCTTAACTTTAAACTCACAAGACACCAATCTACTCTAAAAATCCCAGAGATATTTTTACGTGTTGGTCAGAATACACAAACAATTTAAATAAAAACCAATTAAACAATTAATAAAACAATTTTGATTATCATCCACATAATATTCAAAATTCCACAGACATTGAAAATAAAATCAAAAATTTCACAAGTACAATTCTCGCCACGCCTCCCGTCCAATAGGAAATCAGCACCGCAGCTATACTCCGCCTCACATCCACCAGCTCATTCAACACAGAAACAGACTTCGCAAGCAATACCACAGAACTTTAAGTCCTTCACACAAGACAGAACTCCATCGCGCACAACAACTTGTTAAAAAATGCACTTAAACAATACTCCATCGACTCGTGGAATCAACGCTTATCTGCACTCAAGATAACAGCCTCTGGCACACACAAAAACTTTTTAAAAACAAACGACAAGCTATCCTTCCACTCGAATGCGACAGACATAGACACACAAAAAGCAAATCTACTCGCTGATACTCTTAAAGAAAATTTTACAGAAAACATTTACCAAAACAGAGACACGGACAATCATATTAACAATACTGTAAATACTTTCATCTCCACTAACCCTACTACCTACCTCGACCTCGTCCTGCCGGACGAATTTATTACTTATATTAAAAAATCTAGCTCTAAAAAAGCACCTGGTAAAGACGGTATTACTAAACGCATGATTAAAAACTTTCCTATCAAAGCCATATTTATATTAACTATTCTCATTAACAAAATTTTAAAATATAATTATTTCCCTTCTGTCTGGAAGGAAGCTGTAATTTTTCCGATCCTAAAGCCTGGTAAAAATGCTAAATTTGCAGACTCATACCGTCCCATTTCATTATTATCAACTTAAAGTAAAATTACCGAGTACATTATTCTTTCCAGACTCAAATATTTCACGTATACTAATAATATTATAAACCCTAATCAATACGGTTTCACTAAAAACCTTTCCACAATTCACCCTCTCCTTAAACTCACCGAAACTATCTCAGCAGGACTCGAGAAGCATAAAACCACAGGGGCCGTTTTTATCGATATCCAGAAAGTCTTTGATAGGGTCTGGATAAACGGCCTCACGTTCAAGCTTATCTCTTATAACTTCCCACCTTTACTCACTCAACTTATACACTTATATATCACTAACAGAACTTTTACAATGCAGGTTAACGACACATATTCAGATTCCAAACACACATATGCTGGAGTGGTCCAAGGTAGTTTACTTGGACCAATTCTTTTTAATTTATACTTAAACGACATCCCATCATACTCACTCACAAATATTAATATGTACGCGGACGATACCGCAATCTCCGCATGCTTCCGAAATTCCAAAACCGTCACTCTCGCCCTCAACAAACACCTAGCTTTGCTAGAAATTTTTTTCGATAAATGGAAGATCAAAATTAATCTTGAAAAGTCAGCTGCGGTTGCTTTCACATACAAAAGAACACTACCACCACCCACAATGTACAATCAAATTATTCCATGGTCTCAGGAAACCAAATATCTTGGACTCATTTTTTTATAACAAACTCACCTGGAAAAAACACATCACTTATGCTCGCGATAAATTCCGGAAAGTAATGTTTAAAATATACCCCCTATTAAACCGGAATTCACACCTTGATTTAAATTGTAAAGTGCTTCTCTACACAGCCGTTCTACGTCCAATCCTCTCTTACGGATGTCCTGTATGGGGTTATGCTGCTCAGACAAACATTTATATCTTGGATGTTGCTCAAAATACTTTAATCAGAATGATCGTCGGTGCCTGTAGGTACATGAGAAACGACGAAATTAGCAATGCAATTAAAATTCCTTCATTTAAATCGCACATCCAAAAATTAGCTAAAAACTTCTTTAATTTTCTGAATAGCTCTGGAAATGTAAATATGCAAAACTTAGAAAACTATACTGCAAGAATCAAGAGGAAACGACCCAGGAGTATACTCCTGGACTCGTATAATCCTCCCTAGCACTTAATTTATTCTTAATCATCTATTTATATCCCTCTTTTAATTTATAATCATGTTTGTGTCTAGCATTATTTTTAAATCTCTTCATCTCCTCTCACGGCGGAGCGCACTGAGCGCTCGCCGTACTTAAGTTAAAACTGCAGCAATACGGGGAGCAATGCGAGGGATGCGTAACCGCCTCGCAAACCACCCGGTTGTTTCCTTTTCTACCTCATACATTTTCGCCCCTACTGGACATCCGTCACTACACCACTCACTCCCCCACATGGGCAGCCATTTTTCCTGAGTCATTATCCTCACTTTTCAACAGCCAATAGGAAGACTCGCTCTTCCGCTCAGATTCCTCACTGAAAACTTTCCGAGTTAACCCGAAATAGTTAACCCGACATGCATAAATTGCAACGCTCAAGGCCACATGGCCTCGTCTACTGAATGTCCCCTCTTCCCTAAGCCGAGAAAGGGTAAGGGTCAATCGCAAAAAGAAAATAAAAAAACGGAACGATAACACCCAGGAAAATTCCGCTTTTATTACCCCCGGCTTGAGCTTCGCTCAAGTTACTTCTGGACAAAATTCTCAACAGAGGGGCAGCACGAGGAAGTGACTCCTCGACGTCCAACTCAGAAAATAAAAACAAAAATAAGAGTTTTAACTCGGAAACTCTGAACCATATCAATTGCCAGGGCGGAGATTTCTCCTTCCTCGAGGCAATATTTGAAATGAAAAAGATCTTTGATCTTTTTCCTAACCTTATCTCGGAGATGAAAAAATCTTCAAAATGCACCGACCCCACAGACAAACTTCAATGTCTGCTTAAAGGTATCTGTACCTCAATCTCCTCAATAGATCTTAATAATGTCTAATTCTTTTTTCGGCCTTTCAATATTCTCCTGGAACGCTGACGGAGTGAGATCGCGCATTGTTGAGATGCGCGATTTCATTGATAAGCACTCCCCTGATTTATTTTTGATACAAGAAACACATCTGAGACCAGAATACTCTTTCAATATTCCGAATTATATTT
The DNA here is from genome assembly GCA_019973935.1 of Trichonephila clavipes. Lineage (NCBI taxonomy): Eukaryota > Metazoa > Arthropoda > Arachnida > Araneae > Nephilidae > Trichonephila > Trichonephila clavipes. The sequence goes on along the minus strand of BMAU01021342.1, from coordinate 649,268 downwards.
GTTACAGGAACGACAGGACCGGTCCAACCAGAGGTTGGGGCGGTACTGCGATCCTCATTAAAAGATCGATTCCCCATTTTCATGTTCCCACCCCTCCCCCCTTACAGGTGTAGAAGCAACTCTCGTTGCGCTCACCCCCTCAGATCAGGAACCTTTCTTGGTTGCCTCTATCTATGCTCCACCAGGTCCAAATTACAGAAACTTGGGAGCCGACCTCGACGGTATTTTCAATATTTTTAAATCGGCATTTTTAGCCGGTGATTACAATGCTAAAGCACACCTCCTGGGGCTGTAATTACAGCGAACCCAGAGGTAATTATCTACTAAGATATATAACTAATAATAACTTAGATCTAATTGCTCCCCCACCCCAACTAGATATGGAACGGACTCCGCTTCCACTCTAGACTATGCACTGATTAAAAATTTAATTTGGCCCTGTACTGCAGATTCCATTCCGGAACTCAGTTCTGACCATAATCCGGTCAGATTTCACTTTCCAAGAACTTCCGATTTTGCTATCCCCCCCCCAATTAAATACTACCTGGAGTATCTTCACTAAAATACTCGCAAATCCTGATAACTTTTTTTTTCCTGACTGCAAATTCTACCCACGAGATCGACTCCTAAGTCAGCAACCTCACTGATGAGATCCTAAATGCGCACGCAAGTGCCTCTCGTCCTTTCTACCACACGGAACAACCGTATGTGCAGGGTGAGCTAAAAGAGCTATTCAAGGAACGAAACAAAGCCAGGAAAACCTGGCAACATACAAGACACCCACAACATAAAACAGAATTAAACAGATTACAAAATGCTATTAAAAGGAAAATTTATCATTACAGACAACAGGCATGGGAGGATAATCTTTCTACCCTGAATGCTGAGGACAATTCCCTTTGGGGAATTGCGAAAGCTTTCAGGAAGAAAACCTCTCCGATTTGCGCCCTTAATGGCCCCACTGGTATTGCTCTCAGCGATACAAACAAAACTGAAGTAATTGCTCATTCGCTTGAGAAGCAATTTCACCTTAATGGCATTCACAACCCACGCAAAGACGAGATCATCACCAGCGTTGTTGATGCATACATGGACTCGAATATTAACAATACTGATATCATCCCCCCCCACTCTCCCATCTGAAATTATTCAGATCATTAAAAAGATTAAAATCAAAAAGTGTCCGGGGAGAGATGGGATCACTAACAAAATGCTTAAAAAATTACCGCGCCTCACTATTTTCAAGATTACTAACATCATTAATAATATGCTAACTTTAAGATACTTTCCTATGTTTTGGAAGACTGCGGTTGTTATTCCGATCCTAAAACCAGATAAAAATTCGGCTTTGGCCGAATCCTACAGACCAATAAGTCTACTTCCTGTCCTTAGTAAACTGGCTGAAAAAGTGATTTTAGCCAGACTCAACGACCATCTCGAAAGAGAAAATATCCTGATTCCGGAGCAGCACGGGTTCCGACCTCGTCTCTCCACCTCACATCAACTTCTCAGAGTCGTTGAATTTATTAAGGAAGGAAACAACAAAGATGAATGCACGGCCGCGGTCTTCCTTGATATTCAAAAGCCTGATAGAGTATGGCATACTGGCCTACTCTTTAAATTAATCACCTATAAAATCCCGCCCCTCTTATTTACCTGTTAAATTCCTATATCTCTGATCGCTCCTTCACTGTAAAAATTAATCGTACCTTCTCGCAACTTAAAAGATTAACGCTGGGGGTGGCCCAAGGGTCAATTCTGGCACCAACTCTCTTTAACCTCTACGTTAATGATATTATTAAACATTCTAATACCATAATATGCATGTATGCAGATGATACAGCCATACTCAGCAGACACAGAAACCTCGACACACTAGTCGAAAATATCAATGAACACCTAGCTCACCTGGAGACCTGGTTTTCCGTGTGGAAGATTGCTTTAAACTCTTCCAAAACGGAAGCGGTTTTCTTTTCAAAAAGGAAACCTCCCCCTGAAATTACTCTACAAAATCAAAGAATACCCTGGTCTCAACACACCAAGTATCTTGGTGTAATCGTTGATAAAAACCTCACTTTCCGACAACACATAACATATATTAGAGATAAATTTAAAAATACTACGCGTAAACTTTACTCCCTTACCTGCAGAAAGTCTAAATTGAATAGACATAACAAACTGCTTATCTATACTCTGATCATGAAACCATTACTTACCTATGCCTCCCCTGTATGGGGACATGCAGCAAAAACTAATATAAATTTACTTGAAACTGCTCAAAATTTAATAATAAGACAAATTTGCAATGCTCATTGGTATATGCGAAATAAAGATCTAAGAATAGCTTGCAATATACCAACTATTCGACAGACCATACGAAAACTTGCTATCAACTTTTTCAATAATATAGACGACTCAGATAATGCTTCTATTAATGAAATCTCCCCCTACTTATCCCACTTTTCTCTAAAAAGACCAAGAGACATCTTGGTCAATCCAGATTTCAATTAATTTATTTACTTTATTTTTCCCCAAGATCACTTTCCCTCCTTTTCTGATAGTCAGTTTTTGCTGCACTCGGATTGGCTAGGATAACTCCGCCCACTTTTCTCGCATTTTTCAATGATTTTTTCACAGTTTTTAAAGTTAAATTTTTAATAGTTATTTTAATCTCACATCCAAGTAGCTTAAATTTTTAAAATCTACGGAACTTTCTCATTGTTAAACTGATTTATTCCTAAAACTGGGCAATGGTAGAACTCGTCAAAGGCATCTAAAAATTACCTGATAGGAGGTTAGAGGCCGACAGGCCTAGGCACTCCATCCAGTTCATCAACGATCAACGATCAAACTTTCCGAGGTGTCAAGATCCATGCCTCGAAGCTCCGACTACTGGCCTGCCGCCGCTCGTCCAATTGCAATGATCTACTACCAAAAATGAAAACTCAACGATCAGCCATGTCATTAAAGATACTTTTGCCAGATACGGGATTAAGGGTTCTTCGAACCCAGGTGCCCGAATAAATTCCCGCAGACAGATCCGCAGACAAAAGTAAAATTGTTCACAAGCACTTTAAAAGCCTTTCAGTGCAATAACCGCATAGTTATGGCACAAAAGGAAGCATTTGGATAACTTTTTATGTGGTAGAATTATTGGACGACTGGAATGTGGATGTACCCAGATGGAAGTATCCGAGGAACTTGGAATCGCCCAGAGTGTCATCTCCAGGCTTTGGCAACGATTCCAAGATAATGGTAATGGGAGTAGATGTTACAGCACAGGTCGCCCCCGAGTTACAACGCCGAATGAGGACCGGTATATTTGGCAGTTACTGCCAAAAGAAACAGACGGAGCACAGCATCAGACCTGTCTCGTCAACTCTTATCAGCTACCGGTACAACAGTTTCAAGGCAGTCCGTGTACGGATGCTTAGGGCACATTGGTCTATATGCTCGTGGGCCTGTCAGATGTGTTCCACTTAACGAAACTCATTGTCGCCTGAGGTTAACCTAGAGTAGAGAGCATGCATTGTGGACACCCCAACAGTGGTCTTGTGTGATGTTTTCCGGCGAGTCCAGGTTTAGTTTGCAGTCTGATTCTCGCCGGACTTTAATATGGAGAGCGCCAGGTACCCGTTACCACCAAGAGAACACCATTGAACGACACCGTTACGGTGGTGCAATATGGCTCGTTTGGGGAGGAATTATACTTTTTTTCCAGAACTGACCTGCATGTTCAAAGTGTAAGGATGGCAGGCCACACATTTATCAGGATATCATTCTGGAACAACATGCACGTTTGTTTCGGGGCACCATGGGTACTGAATTTCTGTTTATGGATGACAACATCCGTCCTCACCGTGCAAACATTGTAGACGAAAGCCTTCAATCGGAGGATATCACCCGTATGGATTGGCCAGCATACTCACCGGACTTGAATCCAATAGAGCATGTGTGGGATATGTGCAATAGAGCATGTGTTGGCTGACGAATTGCGGCCCGTCAACCCCCTCCCATCTGTCTACCAAAACTTCGGAGGGCATTGCTTGATGAATGGTGTAATATTCCCCAAGATCAGATTGATAATTTGATACTCAGCATGTCTATGCGTTATAAGGCCTGTATTGCATCGTCCGGGAAACATACTCCGTATTAACCATCATACTAACCCTGTTATACTGTTTTTTGTAAATAGGTTCTTTTTTGAAATTTGCTCCAGGGAGTCAAAATCGCAATTTTTATTAATTATGGCAAACATTTAGCATCTTTTTGCTCTTTACCTTTTGTTTAGTAAATAGACTTTACAAATAAGTCAAATTTGTTTTACTTCTGTCTCTTTCTTTGCCTGAACTTCATTATCCTTAATTTATGGACAGGAGTGTATATTATTGAAATTTTATATAAAAAGGCTTTTTAATGTAAAAATATGTAAATGGCTTAGATGAATCAGTGGGGCCTTATGAAGCTACAAATAGCCTAATGTGTCTTTTCAGCTTTAATTATCTTACTTTCTTAAAATACATAATAATAATCCAATGTATATCTATCCTTTTTTATTAGACTTATTGTGACGGGGCATAGTTAGTTAGGGGTATAAGGGGTTCTTTTATGATGTCTATGGAAACTGTACAAATATATTCCTTCAGCGTGATCTATTTAACTTCCCAGGTTTCTGTAAGACTGATTTACTGAATTTTTAAAGGAATTTAGTTCTCCTTAAGGATTTGGATTAAATAAATGCTATATATATATATATATATACATATATATATATATATATATATATATATATATATATATATATATATATATATATATATATATATATATATATATATATATATAGTCTAATTCTCTACATACGAGAGATGAACATCCATCTATCACAATCGAAAAATAATAAGAAAATCGATAGTAAGAAGACTTTAAAAAAATGGATGCTGCAGTATTATAAGCATTGCTGACTTATATATATATATGAATTTAAAGCTTAACGTTCATCGAACTATAATGAACTAAAAGTTAAAAATAAAACCGAAGGAGAAAACATCCCGTCGCTGTTATTAACTTAAATAGCTCTTCCATTATCGACTTAACTCCCATTTGATTGATTGGCCTCGGTCCTTTTCTCATGCTTTGTGATTTGAGGGATGTTAACGGTGCTAATATCGTTCCTGTTTCACATAAAGAATTTGGAACTTTTTATTGGCTCTGGTTTTCAGTCAATTCAGAGATTTTGTATGATATTGGTTTCAAAGATATAAGTTTGTTGAAATATAAGGGCGAACATTTTCTGTGAGGGCTTCATAAGTGAGTAAAGTATGGCCCCAGAGAAAAAGTGCCAACTATTCTTCTTAACTAGATTTATATTAGGAGTTAGCTGGTTTTTTCTTATCGATCTACGTTGCTGCAGTAGCTGAGTAGTCAGGGTTCACCGGGCCTGCGTTGCTTCTTTGGGGTTCTCCTCACATCGTGGACCCGTTGGTGTGTGGTGTGGTAGTTAGAAGAGGGGGATGCCAGCTCAGGTGTCCTCCTCGTCATTTGACCATGGTTCAAAATGATGAGGTCCGTCGCCAAAAGCCCTCGTGTAGCTGAACAGTACGACGCGCTTTAATATTCACTCACTCCCCCCCTCGCCTAGTAGATTTGAATTCTGGTGCCACTGGAGATTTCCCCACCAAACAATGGCAGATACAGGATGAAGTTTTTAATGCTGATCATCATTATGTTGGTATAAAAAGTTGGAAGGTGAAATGCCAGCTCAGATGTCATCCTCATCACTTGATTCAAAATTATAAGACCGTCGCCCGCGGCTCTTATGTTGCTTCGACGAGTGTGACTTTAGTATAAAAATAGTACATCAATATCATTAATATAAAATGTCAACCAATGATCATAAAACCATCATACTAATTATATAATGTATAGGAAAATGTATTGATCATAAATAGAAAGTTTGGAAATAAATAAAAATTCACATAGATTTTTATTTGCTTTTTCTGTATGAATACAAGAGCGGTTCAAGGCTTTTAGATACTCCTATAGATGATGGATAATTTTTGGAATCCGCTCTAGAACTTTAGTTCATTATGTGCCTGAGCCAATATACTGCTGAAGAGCACACACTTGAACTCGAAAGGCAGTTATCATTTTCCATTTGGATGACATTTGCTCATAATCGAAATTGGAAATAATAGTAAGAACTGTAAAGAACAAAATGAATGTTTCAGATGCTTTTTGGTTTGTAACATACTTGATATTTTAATGTTTCATATCATTTTAAAAGAGTGAAAAGGCTTAAAAGTAATCAATAGATGCCACTCCAATTTTCAGAATCCTAATTTTTTTTGGACTATATTCATACAAAATGATATTCTTATCCCGTAAAGATCATTGAACACTTTGAGGTAAGAAATTTTTATTTTCTATAGTTTCTATTAGTTTCGCATTTTCTAATTATTTTCCCTTTTTATCGAATAACGACCTTTGCATTGACTACTCTGAAGTCAATAGATTACAGTCTGATCTATATACACTCAGGAACATTGAAAATAGCGACAAAAGAAGAAAGCATCGGATTGAAATGAAATTTAATACACATAATGACACAGATGAGAGATTCACTTGATCCCCAAAACAAGACAATTAAACAAATAAAGGGTGCGCAACGACACAAATACTGGGCAACTTCAATAGCGCGTTGAACCACCTCCAGCTGCAATACATGCCGCCACACGGTCCGGCATTGAGTTAATTAGACACCTTATGTTGTCCTGAGGCAGATGGACCCACAAATCTTGAACAGCCAACTCTAAATCATGTACAGAGTGACACGATGGCATCTGCCGTTTTAGCTGATCCCACACGTGCTCTACAGGGGACAAATCAGGGGAGCGGGCCGTCCATGGAAGAGTCTTAAAATGATGTAGGAAGTCTTGAGCAACTCTTGCTGCATGCGGACGAGCATTATCTTGCTGGAAAATTGCCCCTGGGAGACTATTTAGGAAAGGTCCTACATGGGGTCGAAGAATATCATCAACGTAACGTTGACCCGTTAAGGTTCCACGCATCACAATTAAAGTGGACCGGCTATCATAGGCTATAGCCCCCCAGACCATTATACCAGCTGTGCGGGCAGTGTGACGAAGAACAGTGTGGGGGAATTGTACCGCTCACCAGGGCGCCTCCACACCCGTACACGGTTATCATCTGTCCCCAAAACAAACCGGGATTCATAACTAAACACAACCTTTTTCCAATTTGTGACATTCCACATTGATCTGGCTTGGCACCACTGTAGACGCAGTTGCCGATGTTCCGGTGTTAAAGGGAGTGCACGGAAAGGGCCCTTGGATTTAAGATTTGCTTCTGCAAGGTGTCTGGAAATTATTTGTGGAACAATTGCTACTCCTACGTCTGCTCGTATCGTTGAACGAGTCCCTGTGGGACCCACAAATGCTTGGCGCATGATTCTTCGATCCGCTCTCCTCGTGGTCTTCCTGGTCACTCTAGACCCGGTTTTCCGCGCGTGGGTACCTATTCGTGTCCACTGTTTCCAACAATTTCTAACGGCGCACTCCGAACGATCCACCTGGCCTGCAACACGGCGTGTCGACCAGCCTGCAGTTTTCATCCCGATGATCAAGCTTCTCTCAAACTCGCTTAACTGTGATAAATTTCTTCTAGCACGTTTACCTAGCATGTTTCTCTTACCAAAGCCTTCCTACAATCGGCGGGTAATCGTCACGTTTTTGAATCTTGGAATTTGCGTTGGCTTATATAGCACCCTCTTCTTGATTGTAGCACCACCTCAGCGTGTATGAGCATGCGTATTGTCACAAAACTTTGAGCATTTGCATATCACATTACGCTGTACTTATTTGCAAAGTTTCGCGATTGTACTTAGCTTCCTTCTTGGGTCGTTATTTTCAATGTTCCTGAGTGTATATATGCTAAATAACACTAATTTAAATTTTCCAAATATATAGTTACTTCTAATACTAGAAGTTGATCTTCCTTTTCCGTCGTGAAAACCTTTCGAAATATTTTGTGACTGTAAGAGCTTTTTTCGTAATGTCATCAAAAGAAGAATGGCTATGTGTTAATTATTTTTTAAAAAAAGAATTCTCTTGATTTCAATAAACAGTTTTTGAAACCCAATTTCGGTTCGACCTGATGTGTAAATTATTACCGACTTAAGTTGCCTTGCAAACTTAAATATTAACTAAAAATGTAATAATTCATTTACTAACTTGAAAGATGGGTAGAAAGTAAGCCTCTGTTTACAAAGAGACAGAATAGTTGTAATACTCAAAAAGGAGTCGAAGTGTCCGAGTCGAAGTGTCGCTATTAAAATTACACCTGATGCAGACGGAGGGTACCATGGTTCAATATGACGATGTCCGTCGCCCCAAAGCCCTCGAGTAGCTGAATAGTGTGACATTAATATTCACTCGCTCAGAGATCGTTCACTTTCTCCATGTTTCCCTTATTCGACGTCTTATCTTGTTCCTGATCAAGTATGGGATGAGCTCGGCCTTCTCAGTTCTGTTCTAACTATTCTAACATCAGAACCTGAGGCCCGAGTTCCCACGACATCATCAACTTATGCAACGGAATCTTTTAGCTTTCGATATATATATAGTGTATCGTCTTCAAGGAAAACCTCCAATTTCACCCTTATTGTCAAGAAAGGTGTTTGTGAAAAGTATTCTCTTCTGTCATCACCTCTCAATTGAATTCTTAGGCCTCAGCTGGATTTCTGATTGCCGTAAAAGATTCCACAAAAAGTAGAAATGTATTGAAGTATGTCGAGTGAATACTGTGCATTTGACATGTCTTTGATTCCTTTATCCACGAGTCCCTCACTGCGACTGGTGTTAAGAATCTTATTAGATCCATTATTAAGTTTGATGCTCAGAATTCGACTTGATTCTGGTTGGACCTTCTCAATCCCGATGAATTCAAAGTTGCTCTCTCGGCGCTATCCTCTTTAATCTTTCCTTCGAATTGATTCTGACACCAAACATACTGTCCGATTTTGTGGGTTTTTCTCTTTAACACATCTATTAATTGCTTACTTCGAAGATTTAATGTTGATCGAAATTTACACCAACTCTTTACAAAACATAATAGATTCCCTCGCCTCCCTGGCTGATGTTGTTTGATTGGATTTTAAGACAAGAAAATGGGCTTTGTTCTTGTTTTTTCTCTCTCGCGTGGTAGAAAATTTATTGGTTCTAGCTAGCTCTTCGTATCCGGCATTCGCACTCCTATTTTGTCAAAGAAGCCTATTACAATCTCAACATTAAGGTTGGGCTTAGCTAAAAGTAGGATAAACCCGATTTAATCTGAAAAGCAAATGATGACATTCATAAAATTTGGAAGAGCCTTCTTGTCCCCTGGCAGAAATTCTTCGTGATTCTTTCTAATATTTTAAGTCGTAATATTTATCCGTTAATTTATATACCACGTCGGCTATAATAGTGGATGATGATATTTTCATAAGAGAAGGAAATACAACTCTACACTTGAATGTATCTAGAAACGTCATTATATACATTACTAGACAATTCAGTTAATTTCCACTGTTAATTTATATATATATATATATATATATTATATTATATATATATATTATATATATATATTATATTATATATATTATATATTATATATATATATTATATTATATATATATATATTATATATATTATTTTATATATATATATATTATATATATATTATTTTATATATTATATATATATTATATATATTATATATATATTATTTTATATATATATATATATATATATATTATATTATATATATTATATATTATATATATATTATATATATATATATTATATTATATATATATTATATTATATATATTATATATTATATATATATTATTTTATATATATATTTTATATATATATATATATATATATATATATATATATATATATATATATTATTAGACTATATATATATAGTCTAAATTCTATACAAATGAAAGATGAACATTTATCAATCAAACCGAAAACTACTCAGATAAGAAAACCATACATTGAAGGATATATAAGAAAATAAAATTTAAAAAATGGATGTTGTATAACAATCGCTTTATCGTTTGGGTTTTAAGAGCCATTGACCTACAAAAGTACCATTGCTCAATGCTCACCATCGGGCTGCACGTCTTGCCTGGGCAAGAGAGCACAGAGACTGAAGTGTACTACTACTGAAACGAGTAGCATGGAGTGATGAGTCTCGATTCCGATTAGCTTATGAAGCTATGGACCCTGCATGCAAGGTTGGAACTGTACTAGGACATGGTGGCTCAATCACGGTCTGGAATGTTTTTTCGTGGCACTGTTTGGGTTTTTTGGTGCGTTTACCAATCTCCCTCAATGCGATTCCGTAAGTAGAGTTGTTGGGTGATCACCTCCATCCTTTTATGTTGTTCTGTTATCCGCACGGTAATGAAGTTTTCCACCAGGACAATTTGTGAGCAACTTGCAACCGAAGTTTCTCCCTCACTGTCTTGCCTACCAAAGGGTGTGAGATGAATGAAAGCAGAACCAGAGAATTCCATGATAACAATTATTTATTTAGTCAAAAACACTAACCAACAACAATCCATTCAATAAGGGAATGGAGAAAGCAATGATTATTAAGCAAATATGCGGAATCAACTTATTTAACTCAACCTAATCTATCGTTGATTACTAGCCTCAAATCTACTAATTCAACACAGTTGCAAAACACCACTCTTAATCTTCACATGCGAAAGTAAACCTTTTTCAATCCTACCTGCTTAGCGAATATAGCTGCTTTCCACCTCGTTTTTTAGAATTACAAAACTCTGACTATACATAGTCGAACTAATCTGAAAATTACAGTTTCTCCGTCACAAACTGTACCTTCTACAAGTCCCGGTTAGCTACTGGCTGGTTGAATGAGCACACATCTGACTTTTCTGTCATAATTTGGCCACCTAGAAGTCCAGACTTAAATTTTATTGAGCATCTTTGGGATGTTTTGGAATAAGGCATAAAAGACCATCACACAGCACCAGCGAACCTTAATGAATAATGGACAGCTTTAGCCAATATTTGTCATTTCATTCCCGTGGAATGTTTCCAGAAACTCTCTTGTTGAATCTATGCCTCGTCGTGTGGCAGCCGTTATCAAAGCCAGAGGAGGCCCAACTCGTTACTAGGTAGGTATCCTTAATTCAGGCACTTCAGTATATATATATATATATATATATATATATATATATATATATATATATATATATATATCAGAAAACTAAAAGACACTTTTCTTCATACCTACGTCTGTTTCTATAGAGCCTAGATGATTCATTTAATCTAATAAGAACAATATCAAAATGTATTCTTATGTTTAGATTTTGTGAATTTGCATTTGTATCATCTTTATTAATGCATAAATACATAAAAATACAAAAAAAAGAAAAAGATAAAGAAGAAGAAGAAAAGGAAATATTCTTGGTATACTTCGTGTTGGAAATATGACAAATAGAAAAGGAAAATAAAAAGTTTGGATATGTTTCGTTCACATTAATCTACTAAATCTGTTATATTTTTTGAGGAAAAATTATTCTTTAATCCTGACTATATCTTTGCCTTTGTTTCAAAATCAAACTAAAGCTAGTTTTTTTTAAAAAAATGATTTCAAATTTCTTATACAAATTCAGTGAATCTATGATTTCTCAAAAAATAATGGTTTTATTTTTACTTAACGTTTTGTCTGATTCCTTACCTTGTGTAATATTTACGTTCCCATATTTTCAGGGCTCGTTTCCGGAACCACCGAACTATCTTTAATTCTCCTCACCCGAGGCTTATGCATATTAAGCTGGGTAAGAAGAAAGGTAGAAGGAGAGCCAGCCACACCAGCCTCGAAGTCCCTGGATCTAGACAACTGAGTATATGTTCCCAACTCTCGCCGCTCCAATCCCGCAGAGGTAAACACTACTCTGGTTATCTTTCCATGGAGAGTACCAGAATTTTTTTTTCTTTATTCCCCGAGTAGTTTGAGACAGTTTTACTTCGTTGGTAGTGAGAGGCATATTGACTCAATCAAGATAATCTTTAATCTGTAATTAGTTCATTAAATCTTCGAATAAACAATATAAAAAATAAATCAAATATTTGGAGAGGTTTAACTTAACCCTTTAGTGGGCAGTAGCTAATAGGTCTAGCCACATATTAAAATTTTTTTCTCCAAACGAGTGATGGATATTCAGTCTAACCACATGCGTTAATTGAAGCCTAAACGCATAAAATTCAATACTGATGGCAGCACGATACCTTTTTTTGCATTTCATGCCCTCTAATGGGTAGTTAAAAACAGTTTTTCTCGGTGTAAATCTACAAATTGTATTTTGATTACTATTTATAAAATTTGAGATCTTTGAAAAAAATTTCGACATGTCTTAAGTATACTTTTCTCTCATCTGAATGAATTACGCAAATGCGCAATCAAAAAAGGTTTTATTTAGGTTTTGGGGAAGTTTTTATATGTGGATAGAGGCTCTATCCACTGCCCACATAGAACAGAAATTTTCGCTTTTCCTCCACGCGAGAGAGAGCACTTAGAATTATGTGAGAATCTTGGGGAACGGAAATATAAACAAACTTTGCTTACAATATGTGGTACAAGATTCCCAGGTTCGAAAATCTTTCATTACAGCTTTCCTGCTCGGAGAAAACGTTTGCATATTATAAAGTTCCTCAGTAAAAAGCTCATGAAATTTGTGAAATAACTAATTTAAATTCTCAAAAATATTACTTTATTTCTAATTAAATAAATTTAAATTTAATTAATTTTTTTAAAATTATATAAAATGGGGATATGTGTGTACCAATTTCAATGTATATTCTACGTATTTTATACGTATTCTAAGTAAGTATTCTATGTTGTACAATTATTCTATTATTATTTAATTACACTTATACTTTACATTTAATTGTTATTGAAATAGTTATTACATAAATGTTAATTTTTCATAAAAAGTATATTGTGATAAGATTCATTATTTCTGTCCTGAAAAGTAAGTTAAATATCTTAAGTACGCAGTGGCTATGACGTCTGGACCACTCAGGAAAAAAATCATTGATCAGATATTTTTTGTGTGACTAAATAATGTTTACAGAGGATGAGAACATTCCATTTATCAAGTACTTTATCACAGAAAAGTGTTTTTTTTTTATCTTTGTGCCCGTTAAAGGGTTAACCCAACTCTAACTAATAAGGATATTGATAATATCTATTTATCTTGCAACCGCTTATCAGTAGACTTCTAAAAACAGGATCCTAATCACGTGAACGAAATCTGAGCCCCCTGTTTAAATATTCTCAGTAATCCTTCTACGATGTGCCCTGAATTCAGTTAGCTTTTTTCTTTCTCACTCACTTTCTTTTACATAAATATTAATATTTATTTGAATACATCATGGTTATTACACAAGGCGAGGTTCTTATGTCAAGTATCGTAAAAAAGCAGCCCCAGAGAAGACAAAAGCGGGCAAGAACGAGTTACAAATGTTTTATCTTGATAAAAGGTCCTTCACCTTAGCGGGATATGAGAATGTCTCAATTTTAATAATGTGTAATGGTGTAGTACATAATTAAGATAACAACATATTATTTCTCCTTTTTGTATCATTTATCATGACTCCTTTCTTGGTTATCTGGCAGAAGACATGCATACTTTCTAAAAATTCCTTTCCATTGATTTGGATCCAGAAGGTGATTTTTACTGTCTTACATTAAGCCAATAGTTTAAAATATTTTCTCTACTAGAAGCACTATTTCTCATATTACAGATTTTTTAAATACAAGGATTTCATTTAATTTGCTTTATTGGCTCTGTCTTTTATGTATAAGTATTTGATTACCGGTTTGACACATCCAATTGCGTTTTCAACTTGCGCCGTTCTGTCGATGAATGATTCACAGTTTTTCATAAGCTTCCAGTAACAGATAGGACTATTTGACGAGTTTACAGAAGATAATGCGGTCGAGTGAAATTTGACATGTATGAAGTAATTGTAGGTATTAGCTCTTTTTGAGCATCTCACCTTATTATTCTTTCATCTTATTTAGAGCCATTTGTAGGTAATTGGCAATTTGGCCAAGATAAATCTATTAAAAAATAAATAAATAAAACTCTGAAAACTTTTCAACGGAAATGAAATTCAAATACCACCAAGAGAAGGATAAAAAAAGTAATTGCGAAACTAAATGTAATTTATTTAAAAAAGACTTTCATTTTAGAATCCGGTTTGTCAAAATAAGTAATATCTTTTTGCTACATTTACAGCTTATAAAAACGACAACACACACAGCGAAGACAAAAAAAAATATGTTGGAACTTTTGCAGCATGAATGAAAAAGATGTGTTCAAATTGGTGTTCCTAAAAACAAACAAAATATAGCTATTTCTTACTTTTTCTCTTCCAAATGCCATGAAGATGAACTAACAGAATCTAACATGCCGAATTGAAATCTAGAGCTGATAAAAAGATGATATTTTACAAATAAAGCGATATCTACTCAGGTCTTGAGATAAATTCCGAAAAATAAATACACCTACAATATTCGCGCAAAGTCCTATAAAAACGGTATCGGGAACTTAGTAAGCTACCAATATGCATCACACGTAATTCAAACCCTATTATAACTATAAAAAAAGAAATATCATACCTTATTATTTTTCCTGTTTATACCAATTAGTTTTTCAAAATGCTCTGAATATGTAACTTTCTTCATGCAATAAAAATAATAAAAAATTGAAGCCATTCACTATATTACTTCTACTTTTTTTATACTAAAACCCATTTACCTTACTTTTGTACATCTTACTTTATAGAAAAAAACATTTATCTTTGTGTGTAATAGATACCCATTTTAAATAGTAATAATATTTTTTTTTTTTCAAAGAGTTTTTCATAAAAATTTGGCTCGTAATATATTACTTTACTTTTTGTACTAAGCTTTACCTTACTTTATCATCTTACTAATAAATTGATCATAAAAAGTTTGGCTCGTAATAAAACATTTATCTTTGTGTGTAATAGATACAATTGAGTTCTCGTAATACTTAATATTTTTTTTCATAGCAGAGTTTTTTAAAAAAAAATTTAAAATATTCACTATATTACTTTACTTTTTGTACTAAGCTTTACCTTACTTTTGTACATCTTACTTTATAGAAAAAAACCCCATGTTTATAATAGTAATAAATAAATTGATCATAAAAAGTTTGGCTCGTAATAAAACATTTATCTTTGTGTGTAATAGATACAATTGAGTTCTCGTAATACTTAATATTTTTTTTTTCATAGCAGAGTTTTTTAAAAAAAAATTTAAAATATTCACTATATTACTTTACTTTTTGTACTAAGCTTTACCTTACTTTTGTACATCTTACTTTATAGAAAAAAACCCCATGTTTATAATAGTAATAAATAAATTGATCATAAAAAGTTTGGCTCGTAATAAAACATTTATCTTTGTGTGTAATAGATACAATTGAGTTCTCGTAATACTTAATATTTTTTTTTTTTTCATAGCAGAGTTTTTTAAAAAAATTTAAAATATTCACTATATTACTTTACTTTTTGTACTAAGCTTTACCTTACTTTTGTACATCTTACTTTATAGAAAAAAACCCCATGTTTATAATAGTAATAAATAAATTGATCATAAAAAGTTTGGCTCGTAATAAAACATTTATCTTTGTGTGTAATAGATACAATTGAGTTCTCGTAATACTTAATATTTTTTTTTTCATAGCAGAGTTTTTTAAAAAAAAATTTTAAAATATTCACTATATTACTTTACTTTTTGTACTAAGCTTTACCTTACTTTTGTACATCTTACTTTATAGAAAAAAACCCCATGTTTATAATAGTAATAAATAAATTGATCATAAAAAGTTTGGCTCGTAATAAAACATTTATCTTTGTGTGTAATAGATACAATTGAGTTCTCGTAATACTTAATATTTTTTTTTTTTCATAGCAGAGTTTTTTAAAAAAATTTAAAATATTCACTATATTACTTTACTTTTTGTACTAAGCTTTACCTTACTTTTGTACATCTTACTTTATAGAAAAAAACCCCATGTTTATAATAGTAATAAATAAATTGATCATAAAAAGTTTGGCTCGTAATAAAACATTTATCTTTGTGTGTAATAGATACAATTGAGTTCTCGTAATACTTAATATTTTTTTTTCATAGCAGAGTTTTTAAAAAAAAATTTAAAATATTCACTATATTACTTTACTTTTTGTACTAAGCTTTACCTTACTTTTGTACATCTTACTTTATAGAAAAAACCCCATGTTTATAATAGTAATAAATAAATTGATCATAAAAAGTTTGGCTCGTAATAAAACATTTATCTTTGTGTGTAATAGATACAATTGAGTTCTCGTAATACTTAATATTTTTTTTTTTCATAGCAGAGTTTTTTAAAAAAAAAATTTAAAATATTCACTATATTACTTTTTTTTTGTAAGCTTTACCTTACTTTTGTACATCTTACTTTATAGAAAAAAACCCCATGTTTATAATAGTAATAAATAAATTGATCATAAAAAGTTTGGCTCGTAATAAAACATTTATCTTTGTGTGTAATAGATACAATTGAGTTCTCGTAATACTTAATATTTTTTTTTCATAGCAGAGTTTTTTAAAAAAAAATTTAAAATATTCACTATATTATTTACTTTTTTGTACTAAGCTTTACCTTACTTTTGTACATCTTACTTTATAGAAAAAAACCCATGTTTAAAATAGTAATAAATAAATTGATCATAAAAAGTTTGGCTCGTAATAAAACATTTATCTTTGTGTGTAATAGATACAATTGAGTTCTCGTAATACTTAATATTTTTTTTTCATAGCAGAGTTTTTTAAAAAAAAAATTAAAATATTCACTATATTACTTTACTTTTTGTACTAAGCTTTACCTTACTTTTGTACATCTTACTTTATAGAAAAAAAATGTTTATAATAGTAATAAATAAATTGATCATAAAAAGTTTGGCTCGTAATAAAACATTTATCTTTGTGTGTAATAGATACAATTGAGTTCTCGTAATACTTAATATTTTTTTTTAGCAGAGTTTTTTAAAAAAAAAAAATTTAAAATATTCACTATATTACTTTACTTTTTGTACTAAGCTTTACCTTACTTTTGTACATCTTACTTTATAGAAAAAAACCCCATGTTTATAATAGTAATAAATAAATTGATCATAAAAAGTTTGGCTCGTAATAAAACATTTATCTTTGTGTGTAATAGATACAATTGAGTTCTCGTAATACTTAATATTTTTTTTTTTTCATAGCAGAGTTTTTTAAAAAAATTTAAAATATTCACTATATTACTTTACTTTTTGTACTAAGCTTTACCTTACTTTTGTACATCTTACTTTATAGAAAAAAACCCCATGTTTATAATAGTAATAAATAAATTGATCATAAAAAGTTTGGCTCGTAATAAAACATTTATCTTTGTGTGTAATAGATACAATTGAGTTCTCGTAATACTTAATATTTTTTTTCATAGCAGAGTTTTTTAAAAAAAATTTAAAATATTCACTATATTACTTTACTTTTTGTACTAAGCTTTACCTTACTTTTGTACATCTTACTTTATAGAAAAAAACCCCCATGTTTATAATAGTAATAAATAAATTGATCATAAAAAGTTTGGCTCGTAATAAAACATTTATCTTTGTGTGTAATAGATACAATTGAGTTCTCGTAATACTTAATATTTTTTTCATAGCAGAGTTTTTTAAAAAAAAAAATTAAAATATTCACTATATTATTTACTTTTTGTACTAAGCTTTACCTTTTTTACATCTTACTTTATAGAAAAAAACCCCATGTTTATAATAGTAATAAATAAATTGATCATAAAAAGTTTGGCTCGTAATAAAACATTTATCTTTGTGTGTAATAGATACAATTGAGTTCTCGTAATACTTAATATTTTTTTTTCATAGCAGAGTTTTTTAAAAAAAATTTAAAATATTCACTATATTTTTTTACTTTTTGTACTAAGCTTTACCTTACTTTTGTACATCTTACTTTATAGAAAAAAACCCCATGTTTAAAATAGTAATAAATAAATTGATCATAAAAAGTTTGGCTCGTAATAAAACATTTATCTTTGTGTGTAATAGATACAATTGAGTTCTCGTAATACTTAATATTTTTTTCATAGCAGAGTTTTTTAAAAAAAAAAATTAAAATATTCACTATATTACTTTACTTTTTGTACTAAGCTTTACCTTACTTTTGTACATCTTACTTTATAGAAAAAAACCCCATGTTTATAATAGTAATAAATAAATTGATCATAAAAAGTTTGGCTCGTAATAAAACATTTATCTTTGTGTGTAATAGATACAATTGAGTTCTCGTAATACTTAATATTTTTTTCATAGCAGAGTTTTTTAAAAAAATTTAAAATATTCACTATATTACTTTACTTTTGTACTAAGCTTTACCTTACTTTTGTACATCTTACTTTATAGAAAAAAACCCCATGTTTATAATAGTAATAAATAAATTGATCATAAAAAGTTTGGCTCGTAATAAAACATTTATCTTTGTGTGTAATAGATACAATTGAGTTCTCGTAATACTTAATATTTTTTTTTTTTTTTTCATAGCAGAGTTTTTTAAAAAAATTTAAAATATTCACTATATTACTTTACTTTTTGTACATCTTTACCTTACTTTTGTACATCTTACTTTATAGAAAAAAACCCCATGTTTATAATAGTAATAAATAAATTGATCATAAAAAGTTTGGCGCGTAATAAAACATTTATCTTTGTGTGTAATAGATACAATTGAGTTCTCGTAATACTTAATATTTTTTTTTTTCAGCAGAGAGTTTTTAAAAAAAAAAAATTTAAAATATTCACTATATTACTTTACTTTTTGTACTAAGCTTTACCTTACTTTTGTACATCTTACTTTATAGAAAAAAACCCCATGTTTATAATAGTAATAAATAAATTGATCATAAAAAGTTTGGCTCGTAATAAAACATTTATCTTTGTGTGTAATAGATACAATTGAGTTCTCGTAATACTTAATATTTTTTTTTTCATAGCAGAGTTTTTAAAAAAAAATTTAAAATATTCACTATATTACTTTACTTTTGTACTAAGCTTTACCTTACTTTTGTACATCTTACTTTATAGAAAAAAACCCCATGTTTATAATAGTAATAAATAAATTGATCATAAAAAGTTTGGCTCGTAATAAAACATTTATCTTTGTGTGTAATAGATACAATTGAGTTCTCGTAATACTTAATATTTTTTTTTTCATAGCAGAGTTTTTTAAAAAAAATTTAAAATATTCACTATATTACTTTACTTTTTGTACTAAGCTTTACCTTACTTTTGTACATCTTACTTTATAGAAAAAAACCCCATGTTTATAATAGTAATAAATAAATTGATCATAAAAAGTTTGGCTCGTAATAAAACATTTATCTTTGTGTGTAATAGATACAATTGAGTTCTCGTAATACTTAATATTTTTTTTTTCATAGCAGAGTTTTTAAAAAAATTTAAAATATTCAATATTCACTTTGCTATTTACTTTACTTTTTTGTACATCTTACTTTATAGAAAAAAACCCCATGTTTATAATAGTAATAAATAAATTGATCATAAAAAGTTTGGCTCGTAATAAAACATTTATCTTTGTGTGTAATAGATACAATTGAGTTCTCGTAATACTTAATATTTTTTTTCATAGCAGAGTTTTTAAAAAAAAAAAATTTAAAATATTCACTATATTACTTTACTTTTTGTACTAAGCTTTACCTTACTTTTGTACATCTTACTTTATAGAAAAAAACCCCATGTTTAAAATAGTAATAAATAAATTGATCATAAAAAGTTTGGCTCGTAATAAAACATTTATCTTTGTGTGTAATAGATACAATTGAGTTCTCGTAATACTTAATATTTTTTTTTTTTCATAGGCAGAGTTTTTAAAAAAAAAAAAAAAAATATTCACTATATTACTTTACTTTTGTACTAAGCTTTACCTTACTTTTGTACATCTTACTTTATAGAAAAAAACCCATGTTTAAAATAGTAATAAATAAATTGATCATAAAAAGTTTGGCTCGTAATAAAACATTTATCTTTGTGTGTAATAGATACAATTGAGTTCTCGTAATACTTAATATTTTTTTTTTTTCAAGGCAGAGTTTTTTAAAAAAAAAAATTTAAAATATTCACTATATTACTTTACTTTTTGTACTAAGCTTTACTTTTGTACATCTTACTTTATAGAAAAAAACCCCATGTTTATAATAGTAATAAATAAATTGATCATAAAAAGTTTGGCTCGTAATAAAACATTTATCTTTGTGTGTAATAGATACAATTGAGTTCTCGTAATACTTAATATTTTTTTTTTTTTCAAGGCAGAGTTTTTTAAAAAAAAAAAAAAATTTAAAATATTCACTATATTACTTTACTTTTTGTACATTTACTTACTTTTGTACATCTTACTTTATAGAAAAAAACCCCATGTTTATAATAGTAATAAATAAATTGATCATAAAAAGTTTGGCTCGTAATAAAACATTTATCTTTGTGTGTAATAGATACAATTGAGTTCTCGTAATACTTAATATTTTTTTTTTTTTTTCAAGGCAGAGTTTTTTAAAAAAATTTAAAATATTCACTATATTACTTTACTTTTGTACTAAGCTTTACCTTACTTTTGTACATCTTACTTTATAGAAAAAAACCCCATGTTTATAATAGTAATAAATAAATTGATCATAAAAAGTTTGGCTCGTAATAAAACATTTATCTTTGTGTGTAATAGATACAATTGAGTTCTCGTAATACTTAATATTTTTTTTTCATAGCAGAGTTTTTTAAAAAAAAATTTAAAATATTCACTATATTACTTTACTTTTTGTACTAAGCTTTACCTTACTTTTGTACATCTTACTTTATAGAAAAAAACCCCATGTTTATAATAGTAATAAATAAATTGATCATAAAAAGTTTGGCTCGTAATAAAACATTTATCTTTGTGTGTAATAGATACAATTGAGTTCTCGTAATACTTAATATTTTTTTTTTTCAAGGGAGAGTTTTTTAAAAAAATTTAAAATATTCACTATATTACTTTACTTTTGTACATCTTACTTTATAGAAAAAAACCCCATGTTTATAATAGTAATAAATAAATTGATCATAAAAAGTTTGGCTCGTAATAAAACATTTATCTTTGTGTGTAATAGATACAATTGAGTTCTCGTAATACTTAATATTTTTTTTTTTTTTCAAGGCAGAGTTTTTTAAAAAAAAAAATTTAAAATATTCACTATATTACTTTACTTTTTGTACTAAGCTTTACATCTTTGTACATCTTACTTTATAGAAAAAAACCCCATGTTTATAATAGTAATAAATAAATTGATCATAAAAAGTTTGGCTCGTAATAAAACATTTATCTTTGTGTGTAATAGATACAATTGAGTTCTCGTAATACTTAATATTTTTTTTCATAGGCAGAGTTTTTTAAAAAAAAAAAAAAGTTTAAAATATTCACTATATTACTTTACTTTTTGTACTACTTTACCTTACTTTTGTACATCTTACTTTATAGAAAAAAAAACCCCATGTTTATAATAGTAATAAATAAATTGATCATAAAAAGTTTGGCTCGTAATAAAACATTTATCTTTGTGTGTAATAGATACAATTGAGTTCTCGTAATACTTAATATTTTTTTTTTTTCAAGGCAGAGTTTTTTAAAAAAAAAAATTTAAAATATTCACTATATTACTTTACTTTTTGTACATCTTACTTTATAGAAAATAAAAAAAACCCATGTTTATAATAGTAATAAATAAATTGATCATAAAAAGTTTGGCTCGTAATAAAACATTTATCTTTGTGTGTAATAGATACAATTGAGTTCTCGTAATACTTAATATTTTTTTTTTTTCAAGGCAGAGTTTTTTAAAAAAATTTAAAATATTCACTATATTACTTTACTTTTTTACATCTTTACTTTACATCTTACTTTATAGAAAAAAAAAAAACCCCATGTTTATAAAGGTAATAAATAAATTGATCATAAAAAGTTTGGCTCGTAATAAAACATTTATCTTTGTGTGTAATAGATACAATTGAGTTCTCGTAATACTTAATATTTTTTTTCAAGGCAGAGTTTTTTAAAAAAATTTAAAATATTCACTATATTACTTTACTTTTTGTACTAATCTTTACCTTACTTTTGTACATCTTACTTTATAGAAAAAAAAACCCCATGTTTATAATAGTAATAAATAAATTGATCATAAAAAGTTTGGCTCGTAATAAAACATTTATCTTTGTGTGTAATAGATACAATTGAGTTCTCGTAATACTTAATATTTTTTTTTCAAGGCAGAGTTTTTTAAAAAAAATTTAAAATATTCACTATATTACTTTACTTTTATACATCTTACTTTATAGAAAAAAACCCCATGTTTATAATAGTAATAAATAAATTGATCATAAAAAGTTTGGCTCGTAATAAAACATTTATCTTTGTGTGTAATAGATACAATTGAGTTCTCGTAATACTTAATATTTTTTTTTTTTCATAGCAGAGTTTTTTAAAAAAATTTAAAATATTCACTATATTACTTTACTTTTTGTACTAAGCTTTACCTTACTTTTGTACATCTTACTTTATAGAAAAAAAAACCCATGTTTATAATAGTAATAAATAAATTGATCATAAAAAGTTTGGCTCGTAATAAAACATTTATCTTTGTGTGTAATAGATACAATTGAGTTCTCGTAATACTTAATATTTTTTTTTTTTCAAGGCAGAGTTTTTTAAAAAAAAAATTTAAAATATTCACTATATTACTTTACTTTTTGTACTAAGCTTTACATCATCTTACTTTATAGAAAAAAACCCCATGTTTATAATAGTAATAAATAAATTGATCATAAAAAGTTTGGCTCGTAATAAAACATTTATCTTTGTGTGTAATAGATACAATTGAGTTCTCGTAATACTTAATATTTTTTTTTTTTCAATGCAGAGTTTTTTAAAAAAATTTAAAATATTCACTATATTACTTTACTTTTGTACATCTTACTTTATAGAAAAAAAAACCCATGTTTATAATAGTAATAAATAAATTGATCATAAAAAGTTTGGCTCGTAATAAAACATTTATCTTTGTGTGTAATAGATACAATTGAGTTCTCGTAATACTTAATATTTTTTTTTCAAGGCAGAGTTTTTTAAAAAAATTTAAAATATTCACTATATTACTTTACTTTTTGTACTAAGTACATCTTACATCTTATAGAAAAAAACCCCATGTTTATAATAGTAATAAATAAATTGATCATAAAAAGTTTGGCTCGTAATAAAACATTTATCTTTGTGTGTAATAGATACAATTGAGTTCTCGTAATACTTAATATTTTTTTTTTTCAGGCAGAGTTTTTTAAAAAAATTAAAATATTCACTATATTACTTTACTTTTTGTACATCTTACTTTATTGTACATCTTACTTTATAAAAAAAAAAACCCCATGTTTATAATAGTAATAAATAAATTGATCATAAAAAGTTTGGCTCGTAATAAAACATTTATCTTTGTGTGTAATAGATACAATTGAGTTCTCGTAATACTTAATATTTTTTTTTTTTTTTTCATAGCAGAGTTTTTTAAAAATTTAAAATATTCACTATATTACTTTTTGTACTAAGCTTTACTTTTTTGTACATCTTACTTTATAGAAAAAAAAACCCCATGTTTATAATAGTAATAAATAAATTGATCATAAAAAGTTTGGCTCGTAATAAAACATTTATCTTTGTGTGTAATAGATACAATTGAGTTCTCGTAATACTTAATATTTTTTTTTCAAGGCAGAGTTTTTTAAAAAAATTTAAAATATTCACTATATTACTTTACTTTTGTACATCTTTACTTTATAGAAAAAAACCCCATGTTTATAATAGTAATAAATAAATTGATCATAAAAAGTTTGGCTCGTAATAAAACATTTATCTTTGTGTGTAATAGATACAATTGAGTTCTCGTAATACTTAATATTTTTTTTTTTTCAAGGCAGAGTTTTTTAAAAAAAAAAAATTTAAAATATTCACTATATTTACTTTTTGTACTTTTACCTACATCTTACTTTATAGAAAAAAACCCCATGTTTATAATAGTAATAAATAAATTGATCATAAAAAGTTTGGCTCGTAATAAAACATTTATCTTTGTGTGTAATAGATACAATTGAGTTCTCGTAATACTTAATATTTTTTTTTTTTTTCATAGGCAGAGTTTTTTAAAAAAATTTAAAATATTCACTATATTACTTTACTTTTTGTACTAAGCTTTACCTTACTTTTGTACATCTTACTTTATAGAAAAAAACCCCATGTTTATAATAGTAATAAATAAATTGATCATAAAAAGTTTGGCTCGTAATAAAACATTTATCTTTGTGTGTAATAGATACAATTGAGTTCTCGTAATACTTAATATTTTTTTTTTCAAGGCAGAGTTTTTTAAAAAAAATTTAAAATATTCACTATATTACTTTACTTTTGTACATCTTACTTTATCTTACTTTAAAAAAAAACCCATGTTTATAATAGTAATAAATAAATTGATCATAAAAAGTTTGGCTCGTAATAAAACATTTATCTTTGTGTGTAATAGATACAATTGAGTTCTCGTAATACTTAATATTTTTTTTTTTTTTTTTCAGGCAGAGTTTTTTAAAAAAAATTTAAAATATTCACTATATTACTTTACTTTTTGTACTATCTTACTTTTGTACATCTTACTTTATAGAAAAAAACCCATGTTTATAATAGTAATAAATAAATTGATCATAAAAAGTTTGGCTCGTAATAAAACATTTATCTTTGTGTGTAATAGATACAATTGAGTTCTCGTAATACTTAATATTTTTTTTTCAAGGCAGAGTTTTTTAAAAAAAAATATTCAAATATTCACTATATACTACTTTACTTTTGTACATCTTACTTTATAGAAAAAAACCCCATGTTTAAAATAGTAATAAATAAATTGATCATAAAAAGTTTGGCTCGTAATAAAACATTTATCTTTGTGTGTAATAGATACAATTGAGTTCTCGTAATACTTAATATTTTTTTTTTTTCATAGCAGAGTTTTTTAAAAAAAATTTAAAATATTCACTATATTACTTTACTTTTTGTACTAAGCTTTACCTTACTTTTGTACATCTTACTTTATAGAAAAAAACCCCATGTTTATAATAGTAATAAATAAATTGATCATAAAAAGTTTGGCTCGTAATAAAACATTTATCTTTGTGTGTAATAGATACAATTGAGTTCTCGTAATACTTAATATTTTTTTTTTCAAGGCAGAGTTTTTTAAAAAAAAAAAATTAAAATATTCACTATATTACTTTACTTTTTGTACTTTTACCTACATCTTATCTTACTTTATAGAAAAAAACCCCATGTTTATAATAGTAATAAATAAATTGATCATAAAAAGTTTGGCTCGTAATAAAACATTTATCTTTGTGTGTAATAGATACAATTGAGTTCTCGTAATACTTAATATTTTTTTTTTTTTTTCAAGGCAGAGTTTTTTAAAAAAAAAAATTTAAAATATTCACTATATTACTTTACTTTTTGTACTTTTACTTTTGTACATCTTACTTTATAGAAAAAAACCCCATGTTTATAATAGTAATAAATAAATTGATCATAAAAAGTTTGGCTCGTAATAAAACATTTATCTTTGTGTGTAATAGATACAATTGAGTTCTCGTAATACTTAATATTTTTTTTTTCAAGGCAGAGTTTTTTAAAAAAATTTAAAATATTCACTATATTACTTTTTGTACTTTTACCTACATCTTACTTTATAGAAAAAAACCCCATGTTTATAATAGTAATAAATAAATTGATCATAAAAAGTTTGGCTCGTAATAAAACATTTATCTTTGTGTGTAATAGATACAATTGAGTTCTCGTAATACTTAATATTTTTTTTTTTTCAAGGCAGAGTTTTTTAAAAAAAAAATTAAAATATTCACTATATTACTTTACTTTTTGTACATCTTACTCTTATTTATAGAAAAAAACCCCATGTTTATAATAGTAATAAATAAATTGATCATAAAAAGTTTGGCTCGTAATAAAACATTTATCTTTGTGTGTAATAGATACAATTGAGTTCTCGTAATACTTAATATTTTTTTCAAGGCAGAGTTTTTTAAAAAAAAAAATTTAAAATATTCACTATATTACTTTACTTTTGTACATCTTACTTTATAGAAAAAAACCCCATGTTTATAATAGTAATAAATAAATTGATCATAAAAAGTTTGGCTCGTAATAAAACATTTATCTTTGTGTGTAATAGATACAATTGAGTTCTCGTAATACTTAATATTTTTTTTTCAAGGCAGAGTTTTTTAAAAAAAAATTTAAAATATTCACTATATTACTTTACTTTTGTACATCTTACTTTATAGAAAAAACCCCATGTTTATAATAGTAATAAATAAATTGATCATAAAAAGTTTGGCTCGTAATAAAACATTTATCTTTGTGTGTAATAGATACAATTGAGTTCTCGTAATACTTAATATTTTTTTTTTCAAGGCAGAGTTTTTTAAAAAAAAAAAAAATTTAAAATATTCACTATTCACTTTATATTTGTACTTTTTACTTTTGTACATCTTACTTTATAGAAAAAAACCCCATGTTTATAATAGTAATAAATAAATTGATCATAAAAAGTTTGGCTCGTAATAAAACATTTATCTTTGTGTGTAATAGATACAATTGAGTTCTCGTAATACTTAATATTTTTTTTTTTTTCAAGGCAGAGTTTTTTAAAAAAATTTAAAATATTCACTATATTACTTTACTTTTTGTACATCTTTTGTACATCTTATTTATAGAAAAAAACCCCATGTTTATAATAGTAATAAATAAATTGATCATAAAAAGTTTGGCTCGTAATAAAACATTTATCTTTGTGTGTAATAGATACAATTGAGTTCTCGTAATACTTAATATTTTTTTTTCAAGGCAGAGTTTTTTAAAAAAAATTTAAAATATTCACTATATTACTTTACTTTTTGTACTAAGCTTTACCTTACTTTTGTACATCTTACTTTATAGAAAAAAACCCCATGTTTATAATAGTAATAAATAAATTGATCATAAAAAGTTTGGCTCGTAATAAAACATTTATCTTTGTGTGTAATAGATACAATTGAGTTCTCGTAATACTTAATATTTTTTTTTTTTTTTAAGGCAGAGTTTTTTAAAAAAAAAAAAATATTCACTATATTACTTTTTACTTTTTTTGTACATCTTACTTTATAGAAAAAAACCCCATGTTTATAATAGTAATAAATAAATTGATCATAAAAAGTTTGGCTCGTAATAAAACATTTATCTTTGTGTGTAATAGATACAATTGAGTTCTCGTAATACTTAATATTTTTTTTTTTTTTTCAAGGCAGAGTTTTTTTAAAAAATTTAAAATATTCACTATATTACTTTACTTTTTGTACTAAGCTTTACCTTACTTTTGTACATCTTACTTTATAGAAAAAAACCCCATGTTTATAATAGTAATAAATAAATTGATCATAAAAAGTTTGGCTCGTAATAAAACATTTATCTTTGTGTGTAATAGATACAATTGAGTTCTCGTAATACTTAATATTTTTTTTTTTTTTTTCAAGGCAGAGTTTTTTAAAAAAATTTAAAATATTCACTATATTACTTTACTTTTTTGTACATCTTACTTTATAGAAAAAAACCCCATGTTTATAATAGTAATAAATAAATTGATCATAAAAAGTTTGGCTCGTAATAAAACATTTATCTTTGTGTGTAATAGATACAATTGAGTTCTCGTAATACTTAATATTTTTTTTTTTTCAAGGCAGAGTTTTTTAAAAAAATTTAAAATATTCACTATATTACTTTACTTTTTGTACTAAGCTTTACCTTACTTTTGTACATCTTACTTTATAGAAAAAAACCCCATGTTTATAATAGTAATAAATAAATTGATCATAAAAAGTTTGGCTCGTAATAAAACATTTATCTTTGTGTGTAATAGATACAATTGAGTTCTCGTAATACTTAATATTTTTTTTTTCAAGGCAGAGTTTTTTAAAAAAAAATATTTAAAATATTCACTATACTTTTACTTTTGTACATCTTACTTTATAGAAAAAACCCCATGTTTATAATAGTAATAAATAAATTGATCATAAAAAGTTTGGCTCGTAATAAAACATTTATCTTTGTGTGTAATAGATACAATTGAGTTCTCGTAATACTTAATATTTTTTTTTTTTCAAGGCAGAGTTTTTAAAAAAAAATTTAAAATATTCATTATATTACTTTACTTTTGTACATCTTACTTTATAGAAAAAAACCCCATGTTTATAATAGTAATAAATAAATTGATCATAAAAAGTTTGGCTCGTAATAAAACATTTATCTTTGTGTGTAATAGATACAATTGAGTTCTCGTAATACTTAATATTTTTTTTTTTTCAAGGCAGAGTTTTTTAAAAAAAAAAAATTTAAAATATTCACTATATTACTTTTACTTTTTTGTACATCTTACTTTATAGAAAAAAAAACCCCATGTTTATAATAGTAATAAATAAATTGATCATAAAAAGTTTGGCTCGTAATAAAACATTTATCTTTGTGTGTAATAGATACAATTGAGTTCTCGTAATACTTAATATTTTTTTTTTTCAAGGCAGAGTTTTTTAAAAAAATTTAAAATATTCACTATATTACTTTACTTTTGTACATCTTACTTTATAGAAAAAAAAAACCCCATGTTTATAATAGTAATAAATAAATTGATCATAAAAAGTTTGGCTCGTAATAAAACATTTATCTTTGTGTGTAATAGATACAATTGAGTTCTCGTAATACTTAATATTTTTTTTTTTTTTCAAGGCAGAGTTTTTTAAAAAAAAAATTTAAAATATTCACTATATTACTTTACTTTTGTACATCTTACTTTATAGAAAAAAAAACCCCATGTTTATAATAGTAATAAATAAATTGATCATAAAAAGTTTGGCTCGTAATAAAACATTTATCTTTGTGTGTAATAGATACAATTGAGTTCTCGTAATACTTAATATTTTTTTTTTCAAGGCAGAGTTTTTTAAAAAATTTAAAATATTCACTATATTACTTTACTTTTGTACTAAGCTTTACCTTACACATCTTACTTTATAGAAAAAAACCCCATGTTTATAATAGTAATAAATAAATTGATCATAAAAAGTTTGGCTCGTAATAAAACATTTATCTTTGTGTGTAATAGATACAATTGAGTTCTCGTAATACTTAATATTTTTTTTTTTTCAAGGCAGAGTTTTTTAAAAAAAAATTAAAATATTCACTATATTACTTTTTGTACTTTTGTACATCTTACTTTATAGAAAAAAACCCCATGTTTATAATAGTAATAAATAAATTGATCATAAAAAGTTTGGCTCGTAATAAAACATTTATCTTTGTGTGTAATAGATACAATTGAGTTCTCGTAATACTTAATATTTTTTTTTTTTTTTTACAAGGCAGAGTTTTTTAAAAAAAAAAAATTTAAAATATTCACTATATTACTTTACTTTTTGTACTACTTTTTACTTTTGTACATCTTACTTTATAGAAAAAAAAACCCATGTTTATAATAGTAATAAATAAATTGATCATAAAAAGTTTGGCTCGTAATAAAACATTTATCTTTGTGTGTAATAGATACAATTGAGTTCTCGTAATACTTAATATTTTTTTTTTTTCAAGGCAGAGTTTTTTAAAAAAAAAAAAATTTAAAATATTCACTATATTACTTTACTTTTTGTACTACATCTTACTTTATAGAAAAAAACCCCATGTTTATAATAGTAATAAATAAATTGATCATAAAAAGTTTGGCTCGTAATAAAACATTTATCTTTGTGTGTAATAGATACAATTGAGTTCTCGTAATACTTAATATTTTTTTTTTTCAAGGCAGAGTTTTTTAAAAAAAAAAAATTTAAAATATTCACTATATTACTTTACTTTTTGTACATCTTACTTTTGTATAGAAAAAAAAACCCCATGTTTATAATAGTAATAAATAAATTGATCATAAAAAGTTTGGCTCGTAATAAAACATTTATCTTTGTGTGTAATAGATACAATTGAGTTCTCGTAATACTTAATATTTTTTTTTTTTTTCAAGGCAGAGTTTTTTAAAAAAAAAATTTAAAATATTCACTATATTACTTTAC
This sequence comes from Trichonephila clavipes, assembly GCA_019973935.1. Classification (NCBI taxonomy): domain Eukaryota; kingdom Metazoa; phylum Arthropoda; class Arachnida; order Araneae; family Nephilidae; genus Trichonephila; species Trichonephila clavipes. Next base: position 618,846 of record BMAU01021342.1, on the reverse strand, counting down.
TTTTGTACATCTTACTTTATAGAAAAAAACCCCATGTTTATAATAGTAATAAATAAATTGATCATAAAAAGTTTGGCTCGTAATAAAACATTTATCTTTGTGTGTAATAGATACAATTGAGTTCTCGTAATACTTAATATTTTTTTTTTTTCAAGGCAGAGTTTTTTAAAAAAAAAATTTAAAATATTCACTATATTACTTTACTTTTGTACATCTTACTTTATAGAAAAAAACCCCATGTTTATAATAGTAATAAATAAATTGATCATAAAAAGTTTGGCTCGTAATAAAACATTTATCTTTGTGTGTAATAGATACAATTGAGTTCTCGTAATACTTAATATTTTTTTTTTCAAGGCAGAGTTTTTTAAAAAAATTTAAAATATTCACTATATACTTTACTTTTGTACATCTTACTTTATAGAAAAAAACCCCATGTTTATAATAGTAATAAATAAATTGATCATAAAAAGTTTGGCTCGTAATAAAACATTTATCTTTGTGTGTAATAGATACAATTGAGTTCTCGTAATACTTAATATTTTTTTTTTTTCAAGGCAGAGTTTTTTAAAAAAAAAAATTTAAAATATTCACTATATTACTTTACTTTTTGTACATCTTACTTTATATAAAAAAAAAACCCCATGTTTATAATAGTAATAAATAAATTGATCATAAAAAGTTTGGCTCGTAATAAAACATTTATCTTTGTGTGTAATAGATACAATTGAGTTCTCGTAATACTTAATATTTTTTTTTTTCAAGGCAGAGTTTTTTAAAAAAAAATTTAAAATATTCACTATATTACTTTACTTTTGTACATCTTACTTTATAGAAAAAAAAACCCATGTTTATAATAGTAATAAATAAATTGATCATAAAAAGTTTGGCTCGTAATAAAACATTTATCTTTGTGTGTAATAGATACAATTGAGTTCTCGTAATACTTAATATTTTTTTTTTTTTTCAAGGCAGAGTTTTTTAAAAAAAAAATTTAAAATATTCACTATATTACTTTACTTTTGTACATCTTACTTTATAGAAAAAACCCCATGTTTATAATAGTAATAAATAAATTGATCATAAAAAGTTTGGCTCGTAATAAAACATTTATCTTTGTGTGTAATAGATACAATTGAGTTCTCGTAATACTTAATATTTTTTTTTCAAGGCAGAGTTTTTTAAAAAAATTTAAAATATTCACTATATTACTTTTTTGTACTACTTTTGTACATCTTACTTTATAGAAAAAAAAACCCATGTTTATAATAGTAATAAATAAATTGATCATAAAAAGTTTGGCTCGTAATAAAACATTTATCTTTGTGTGTAATAGATACAATTGAGTTCTCGTAATACTTAATATTTTTTTTTTTTTTTTCAAGGCAGAGTTTTTTAAAAAAAAATTTAAAATATTCACTATATTACTTTACTTTTATACATCTTACTTTATAGAAAAAAACCCCATGTTTATAATAGTAATAAATAAATTGATCATAAAAAGTTTGGCTCGTAATAAAACATTTATCTTTGTGTGTAATAGATACAATTGAGTTCTCGTAATACTTAATATTTTTTTTTTTTCAAGGCAGAGTTTTTTAAAAAAAAAAAAAAAATTTAAAATATTCACTATATTACTTTACTTTTGTACATCTTACTTTATAGAAAAAAACCCCATGTTTATAATAGTAATAAATAAATTGATCATAAAAAGTTTGGCTCGTAATAAAACATTTATCTTTGTGTGTAATAGATACAATTGAGTTCTCGTAATACTTAATATTTTTTTTTTCAAGGCAGAGTTTTTTAAAAAAATTTAAAATATTCACTATATTACTTTTTGTACTACTTTTTACATCTTACTTTATAGAAAAAAACCCCATGTTTATAATAGTAATAAATAAATTGATCATAAAAAGTTTGGCTCGTAATAAAACATTTATCTTTGTGTGTAATAGATACAATTGAGTTCTCGTAATACTTAATATTTTTTTCAAGGCAGAGTTTTTTAAAAAAATTTAAAATATTCACTATATTACTTTACTTTTGTACTACATCTTACTTTATAGAAAAAAACCCCATGTTTATAATAGTAATAAATAAATTGATCATAAAAAGTTTGGCTCGTAATAAAACATTTATCTTTGTGTGTAATAGATACAATTGAGTTCTCGTAATACTTAATATTTTTTTTTTTCAGGCAGAGTTTTTTAAAAAAATTTAAAATATTCACTATATTACTTTACTTTTGTACATCTTACTTTATAGAAAAAAAACCCATGTTTATAATAGTAATAAATAAATTGATCATAAAAAGTTTGGCTCGTAATAAAACATTTATCTTTGTGTGTAATAGATACAATTGAGTTCTCGTAATACTTAATATTTTTTTTTTTCAAGGCAGAGTTTTTTAAAAAAAAATTTAAAATATTCACTATATTACTTTACTTTTTGTACTAAGCTTTACCTTACTTTTGTACATCTTACTTTATAGAAAAAAACCCCATGTTTATAATAGTAATAAATAAATTGATCATAAAAAGTTTGGCTCGTAATAAAACATTTATCTTTGTGTGTAATAGATACAATTGAGTTCTCGTAATACTTAATATTTTTTTTTCAAGGCAGAGTTTTTTAAAAAAAATTTAAAATATTCACTATATTACTTTACTTTTTGTACTAAGCTTTACCTTACTTTTGTACATCTTACTTTATAGAAAAAAAAACCCATGTTTATAATAGTAATAAATAAATTGATCATAAAAAGTTTGGCTCGTAATAAAACATTTATCTTTGTGTGTAATAGATACAATTGAGTTCTCGTAATACTTAATATTTTTTTTTTCAAGGCAGAGTTTTTTTAAAAAATTTAAAATATTCACTATATTACTTTTACTTTTTTGTACATCTTACTTTATAGAAAAAAACCCCATGTTTATAATAGTAATAAATAAATTGATCATAAAAAGTTTGGCTCGTAATAAAACATTTATCTTTGTGTGTAATAGATACAATTGAGTTCTCGTAATACTTAATATTTTTTTTTTTTTCAAGGCAGAGTTTTTTAAAAAAAAAAAATTAAAATATTCACTATATTACTTTTTGTACTTTTATACATCTTACTTTATAGAAAAAAACCCCATGTTTATAATAGTAATAAATAAATTGATCATAAAAAGTTTGGCTCGTAATAAAACATTTATCTTTGTTTGTAATAGATACAATTGTTTTCTCGTAATATTTAATATTTTTTTTTTTTCAAGGCAGAGTTTTTTAAAAAAAAATTTAAAATATTCACTATATTACTTTACTTTTGTACATCTTACTTTATAGAAAAAAACCCCATGTTTATAATAGTAATAAATAAATTGATCATAAAAAGTTTGGCTCGTAATAAAACATTTATCTTTGTGTGTAATAGATACAATTGAGTTCTCGTAATACTTAATATTTTTTTTTCAAGGCAGAGTTTTTTAAAAAAATTTAAAATATTCACTATATTACTTTACTTTTGTACATCTTACTTTATAGAAAAAAACCCCATGTTTATAATAGTAATAAATAAATTGATCATAAAAAGTTTGGCTCGTAATAAAACATTTATCTTTGTGTGTAATAGATACAATTGAGTTCTCGTAATACTTAATATTTTTTTTTTTTTTCAAGGCAGAGTTTTTTAAAAAAAAAAATTTAAAATATTCACTATATTACTTTTTGTACTTTTGTACATCTTACTTTATAGAAAAAAACCCCATGTTTATAATAGTAATAAATAAATTGATCATAAAAAGTTTGGCTCGTAATAAAACATTTATCTTTGTGTGTAATAGATACAATTGAGTTCTCGTAATACTTAATATTTTTTTTTTTTTTTCAAGGCAGAGTTTTTTAAAAAAATTTAAAATATTCACTATATTACTACTTTTTGTACTAAGCTTTACTTTTTTTTGTACATCTTACTTTATAGAAAAAAACCCCATGTTTATAATAGTAATAAATAAATTGATCATAAAAAGTTTGGCTCGTAATAAAACATTTATCTTTGTGTGTAATAGATACAATTGAGTTCTCGTAATACTTAATATTTTTTTTTTTTCAAGGCAGAGTTTTTTAAAAAAATTTAAAATATTCACTATATTACTTTACTTTTTGTACATCTTACTTTATAGAAAAAAAAAAACCCCATGTTTATAATAGTAATAAATAAATTGATCATAAAAAGTTTAGCTCGTAATAAAACATTTATCTTTGTGTGTAATAGATACAATTGAGTTCTCGTAATACTTAATATTTTTTTTCAAGGCAGAGTTTTTTAAAAAAAAATTTAAAATATTCACTATATTACTTTACTTTTGTACATCTTACTTTATAGAAAAAAAAACCCATGTTTATAATAGTAATAAATAAATTGATCATAAAAAGTTTGGCTCGTAATAAAACATTTATCTTTGTGTGTAATAGATACAATTGAGTTCTCGTAATACTTAATATTTTTTTTTTTTCAAGGCAGAGTTTTTTAAAAAAATTTAAAATATTCACTATATTACTTTACTTTTTTGTACATCTTACTTTATAGAAAAAAAAACCCCATGTTTATAATAGTAATAAATAAATTGATCATAAAAAGTTTGGCTCGTAATAAAACATTTATCTTTGTGTGTAATAGATACAATTGAGTTCTCGTAATACTTAATATTTTTTTTTCAAGGCAGAGTTTTTTAAAAAAAAATTTAAAATATTCACTATATTACTTTACTTTTTGTACTAAGCTTTACCTTACATCTTACTTTATAGAAAAAAACCCCATGTTTATAATAGTAATAAATAAATTGATCATAAAAAGTTTGGCTCGTAATAAAACATTTATCTTTGTGTGTAATAGATACAATTGAGTTCTCGTAATACTTAATATTTTTTTTTTTCAAGGCAGAGTTTTTTAAAAAAAAATTTAAAATATTCACTATATTACTTTACTTTTTGTACATCTTTTGTACTTTATATAGAAAAAAAACCCCATGTTTATAATAGTAATAAATAAATTGATCATAAAAAGTTTGGCTCGTAATAAAACATTTATCTTTGTGTGTAATAGATACAATTGAGTTCTCGTAATACTTAATATTTTTTTTTTTTCAAGGCAGAGTTTTTTAAAAAAATTTAAAATATTCACTATATTACTTTACTTTTGTACATCTTACTTTATAGAAAAAAAACCCCATGTTTATAATAGTAATAAATAAATTGATCATAAAAAGTTTGGCTCGTAATAAAACATTTATCTTTGTGTGTAATAGATACAATTGAGTTCTCGTAATACTTAATATTTTTTTTTTTTCAGGCAGAGTTTTTTAAAAAAATTTAAAATATTCACTATATATTACTTTTACTTTTTTTGTACATCTTACTTTATAGAAAAAAACCCCATGTTTATAATAGTAATAAATAAATTGATCATAAAAAGTTTGGCTCGTAATAAAACATTTATCTTTGTGTGTAATAGATACAATTGAGTTCTCGTAATACTTAATATTTTTTTTTTTTTTTTCAAGGCAGAGTTTTTTAAAAAAAAAATTTAAAATATTCACTATATTACTTTACTTTTGTACATCTTTACTTTATAGAAAAAAACCCCATGTTTATAATAGTAATAAATAAATTGATCATAAAAAGTTTGGCTCGTAATAAAACATTTATCTTTGTGTGTAATAGATACAATTGAGTTCTCGTAATACTTAATATTTTTTTTTTTTTTCAAGGCAGAGTTTTTTAAAAAAAAAATTTAAAATATTCACTATATTACTTTACTTTTGTACATCTTACTTTATAGAAAAAAACCCATGTTTATAATAGTAATAAATAAATTGATCATAAAAAGTTTGGCTCGTAATAAAACATTTATCTTTGTGTGTAATAGATACAATTGAGTTCTCGTAATACTTAATATTTTTTTTTTCAAGGCAGAGTTTTTTAAAAAAAAAAATTTAAAATATTCACTATATTACTTTACTTTTGTACTACATCTTACTTTATAGAAAAAAAAAAAAACCCCATGTTTATAATAGTAATAAATAAATTGATCATAAAAAGTTTGGCTCGTAATAAAACATTTATCTTTGTGTGTAATAGATACAATTGAGTTCTCGTAATACTTAATATTTTTTTTTTTTAGGCAGAGTTTTTTAAAAAAAAAAAAAATTTAAAATATTCACTATATTACTTTACTTTTTGTACTTTTGTACATCTTACTTTATAGAAAAAAACCCCATGTTTATAATAGTAATAAATAAATTGATCATAAAAAGTTTGGCTCGTAATAAAACATTTATCTTTGTGTGTAATAGATACAATTGAGTTCTCGTAATACTTAATATTTTTTTTTTTTTCATAGCAGAGTTTTTTAAAAAAAAATTTAAAATATTCACTATATTACTTTACTTTTTGTACTAAGCTTTACCTTACTTTTGTACATCTTACTTTATAGAAAAAAACCCCATGTTTATAATAGTAATAAATAAATTGATCATAAAAAGTTTGGCTCGTAATAAAACATTTATCTTTGTGTGTAATAGATACAATTGAGTTCTCGTAATACTTAATATTTTTTTTTTTTCAAGGCAGAGTTTTTTAAAAAAATTTAAAATATTCACTATATTACTTTACTTTTATACACATCTTACTTTATAGAAAAAAACCCCATGTTTATAATAGTAATAAATAAATTGATCATAAAAAGTTTGGCTCGTAATAAAACATTTATCTTTGTGTGTAATAGATACAATTGAGTTCTCGTAATACTTAATATTTTTTTTCAAGGCAGAGTTTTTTAAAAAAAAAAATTTAAAATATTCACTATATTACTTTACTTTTGTACATCTTACTTTATAAAAAACCCCATGTTTATAATAGTAATAAATAAATTGATCATAAAAAGTTTGGCTCGTAATAAAACATTTATCTTTGTGTGTAATAGATACAATTGAGTTCTCGTAATACTTAATATTTTTTTTTTTTTCAAGGTAGAGTTTTTTAAAAAAATTTAAAATATTCACTATATTACTTTACTTTTGTACATCTTACTTTATAGAAAAAAACCCCATGTTTATAATAGTAATAAATAAATTGATCATAAAAAGTTTGGCTCGTAATAAAACATTTATCTTTGTGTGTAATAGATACAATTGAGTTCTCGTAATACTTAATATTTTTTTTTTTTTTCAAGGCAGAGTTTTTTAAAAAAATTTAAAATATTCACTATATTACTTTACTTTTTGTACATCTTACTTTATAGAAAAAAACCCCATGTTTATAATAGTAATAAATAAATTGATCATAAAAAGTTTGGCTCGTAATAAAACATTTATCTTTGTGTGTAATAGATACAATTGAGTTCTCGTAATACTTAATATTTTTTTTTCAAGGCAGAGTTTTTTAAAAAAAATTTAAAATATTCACTATATTACTTTACTTTTTTACATCTTACTTTATAGAAAAAAACCCCATGTTTATAATAGTAATAAATAAATTGATCATAAAAAGTTTGGCTCGTAATAAAACATTTATCTTTGTGTGTAATAGATACAATTGAGTTCTCGTAATACTTAATATTTTTTTTTTCAAGGCAGAGTTTTTTAAAAAAATTTAAAATATTCACTATATTACTTTACTTTTGTACATCTTACTTTATAGAAAAAAACCCCATGTTTATAATAGTAATAAATAAATTGATCATAAAAACATTCTCGTATACTTTGGCTCGTAATAAAACATTTATCTTTGTGTTTGTTAATAGATACAATTGAGTTCTCGTAATACTTAATATTTTTTTTTTTTCAAGGCAGAGTTTTTTAAAAAAATTTAAAATATTCACTATATTACTTTACTTTTTGTACATCTTACTTTATAGAAAAAAACCCCATGTTTATAATAGTAATAAATAAATTGATCATAAAAAGTTTGGCTCGTAATAAAACATTTATCTTTGTTTGTAATAGATACAATTGAGTTCTCGTAATACTTAATATTTTTTTTCAAGGTAGAGTTTTTTAAAAAAATTTAAAATATTCACTATATTACTTTACTTTTATACATCTTACTTTATAGAAAAAAACCCCATGTTTATAATAGTAATAAATAAATTGATCATAAAAAGTTTGGCTCGTAATAAAACATTTATCTTTGTGTGTAATAGATACAATTGAGTTCTCGTAATACTTAATATTTTTTTTTTTAGGCAGAGTTTTTTAAAAAAAAATTTAAAATATTCACTATATTACTTTACTTTTATACATCTTACTTTATAGAAAAAACCCCATGTTTATAATAGTAATAAATAAATTGATCATAAAAAGTTTGGCTCGTAATAAAACATTTATCTTTGTGTGTAATAGATACAATTGAGTTCTCGTAATACTTAATATTTTTTTTTTTTTTTAAGGCAGAGTTTTTTAAAAAAAAAATTTAAAATATTCACTATATTACTTTACTTTTTGTACTAAGTTTACCTTTACTTTTGTACATCTTACTTTATAGAAAAAAACCCATGTTTATAATAGTAATAAATAAATTGATCATAAAAAGTTTGGCTCGTAATAAAACATTTATCTTTGTGTGTAATAGATACAATTGAGTTCTCGTAATACTTAATATTTTTTTTTTTTTCAAGGCAGAGTTTTTTAAAAAAAAAATTAAAATATTCACTATATTACTTTACTTTTTGTACATCTTTTGTACTTTACTATAGAAAAAAACCCATGTTTATAATAGTAATAAATAAATTGATCATAAAAAGTTTGGCTCGTAATAAAACATTTATCTTTGTGTGTAATAGATACAATTGAGTTCTCGTAATACTTAATATTTTTTTTTCAAGGCAGAGTTTTTTAAAAAAAATTTAAAATATTCACTATATTACTTTACTTTTGTACATCTTACTTTATAGAAAAAAACCCCATGTTTATAATAGTAATAAATAAATTGATCATAAAAAGTTTGGCTCGTAATAAAACATTTATCTTTGTGTGTAATAGATACAATTGAGTTCTCGTAATACTTAATATTTTTTTTTTTTTAGGCAGAGTTTTTTAAAAAAATTTAAAATATTCACTATATTACTTTACTTTTGTACATCTTACTTTATATAAAAAAAAACCCCATGTTTATAATAGTAATAAATAAATTGATCATAAAAAGTTTGGCTCTTAATAAAACATTTATCTTTGTGTGTAATAGATACAATTGAGTTCTCGTAATACTTAATATTTTTTTTTTTTTCAAGGCAGAGTTTTTTAAAAAAATTTAAAATATTCACTATATTACTTTACTTTTGTACATCTTACTTTATAGAAAAAAACCCCATGTTTATAATAGTAATAAATAAATTGATCATAAAAAGTTTGGCTCGTAATAAAACATTTATCTTTGTGTGTAATAGATACAATTGAGTTCTCGTAATACTTAATATTTTTTTTTTCAAGGCAGAGTTTTTTAAAAAAATTTAAAATATTCACTATATTACTTTACTTTTGTACATCTTACTTTATAGAAAAAAACCCCATGTTTATAATAGTAATAAATAAATTGATCATAAAAAGTTTGGCTCGTAATAAAACATTTATCTTTGTGTGTAATAGATACAATTGAGTTCTCGTAATACTTAATATTTTTTTTTTTCAAGGCAGAGTTTTTTAAAAAAAAATTTAAAATATTCACTATATTACTTTACTTTTTACATCTTACTTTATAGAAAAAAAAACCCCATGTTTATAATAGTAATAAATAAATTGATCATAAAAAGTTTGGCTCGTAATAAAACATTTATCTTTGTGTGTAATAGATACAATTGAGTTCTCGTAATACTTAATATTTTTTTTTTTTTCAAGGCAGAGTTTTTTAAAAAAAAAAATTTAAAATATTCACTATATTACTTTACTTTTTTTGTACATCTTACTTTATAGAAAAAAACCCCATGTTTATAATAGTAATAAATAAATTGATCATAAAAAGTTTGGCTCGTAATAAAACATTTATCTTTGTGTGTAATAGATACAATTGAGTTCTCGTAATACTTAATATTTTTTTTTTTTCAAGGCAGAGTTTTTTAAAAAAAAAATTTAAAATATTCACTATATTACTTTACTTTTGTACATCTTACTTTATAGAAAAAAACCCCATGTTTATAATAGTAATAAATAAATTGATCATAAAAAGTTTGGCTCGTAATAAAACATTTATCTTTGTGTGTAATAGATACAATTGAGTTCTCGTAATACTTAATATTTTTTTTTTTTTAGGCAGAGTTTTTTAAAAAAATTTAAAATATTCACTATATTACTTTACTTTTTGTACATCTTACTTTATAGAAAAAAAACCCCATGTTTATAATAGTAATAAATAAATTGATCATAAAAAGTTTGGCTCGTAATAAAACATTTATCTTTGTGTGTAATAGATACAATTGAGTTCTCGTAATACTTAATATTTTTTTTTTTTCAAGGCAGAGTTTTTTAAAAAAAAAATTTAAAATATTCACTATATTACTTTACTTTTGTACATCTTACTTTATAGAAAAAAACCCCATGTTTATAATAGTAATAAATAAATTGATCATAAAAAGTTTGGCTCGTAATAAAACATTTATCTTTGTGTGTAATAGATACAATTGAGTTCTCGTAATACTTAATATTTTTTTTTTTTTTTCAAGGCAGAGTTTTTTAAAAAAAAATTTAAAATATTCACTATATTACTTTACTTTTGTACATCTTACTTTATAGAAAAAAACCCCATGTTTATAATAGTAATAAATAAATTGATCATAAAAAGTTTGGCTCGTAATAAAACATTTATCTTTGTGTGTAATAGATACAATTGAGTTCTCGTAATACTTAATATTTTTTTTTTCAAGGCAGAGTTTTTTAAAAAAAAATTTAAAATATTCACTATATTACTTTACTTTTGTACATCTTACTTTATAGAAAAAAAAAACCCATGTTTATAATAGTAATAAATAAATTGATCATAAAAAGTTTGGCTCGTAATAAAACATTTATCTTTGTGTGTAATAGATACAATTGAGTTCTCGTAATACTTAATATTTTTTTTCAAGGCAGAGTTTTTTAAAAAAAAAAAATTTAAAATATTCACTATATTACTTTACTTTTGTACATCTTACTTTATAGAAAAAAACCCCATGTTTATAATAGTAATAAATAAATTGATCATAAAAAGTTTGGCTCGTAATAAAACATTTATCTTTGTGTGTAATAGATACAATTGAGTTCTCGTAATACTTAATATTTTTTTTTTTTTTTAAGGCAGAGTTTTTTAAAAAAAATTTAAAATATTCACTATATTACTTTACTTTTGTACATCTTACTTTATATAAAAAAAACCCCATGTTTATAATAGTAATAAATAAATTGATCATAAAAAGTTTGGCTCGTAATAAAACATTTATCTTTGTGTGTAATAGATACAATTGAGTTCTCGTAATACTTAATATTTTTTTTTTTTCAAGGCAGAGTTTTTTAAAAAAATTTAAAATATTCACTATATTACTTTACTTTTGTACATCTTACTTTATAGAAAAAAAGAAAAAAAACCCCATGTTCATAATAGTAATAAATAAATTGATCATAAAAAGTTTGGCTCGTAATAAAACATTTATCTTTGTGTGTAATAGATACAATTGAGTTCTCGTAATACTTAATATTTTTTTTTCAAGGCAGAGTTTTTTAAAAAAAATTTAAAATATTCACTATATTACTTTACTTTTGTACATCTTACTTTATAGAAAAAAAACCCCATGTTTATAATAGTAATAAATAAATTGATCATAAAAAGTTTGGCTCGTAATAAAACATTTATCTTTGTGTGTAATAGATACAATTGAGTTCTCGTAATACTTAATATTTTTTTTTTTTTCAAGGCAGAGTTTTTTAAAAAAATTTAAAATATTCACTATATTACTTTACTTTTGTACATCTTACTTTATAGAAAAAAACCCCATGTTTATAATAGTAATAAATAAATTGATCATAAAAAGTTTGGCTCGTAATAAAACATTTATCTTTGTGTGTAATAGATACAATTGAGTTCTCGTAATACTTAATATTTTTTTTTTCAAGGCAGAGTTTTTTAAAAAAAAATTTAAAATATTCACTATATTACTTTACTTTTTACATCTTACTTTATAGAAAAAAACCCATGTTTATAATAGTAATAAATAAATTGATCATAAAAAGTTTGGCTCGTAATAAAACATTTATCTTTGTGTGTAATAGATACAATTGAGTTCTCGTAATACTTAATATTTTTTTTTTTTCATAGCAGAGTTTTTTAAAAAAAAAAAATTAAAATATTCACTATATTACTTTACTTTTTGTACTTTTTACTTTTGTACATCTTACTTTATAGAAAAAAAACCCATGTTTATAATAGTAATAAATAAATTGATCATAAAAAGTTTGGCTCGTAATAAAACATTTATCTTTGTGTGTAATAGATACAATTGAGTTCTCGTAATACTTAATATTTTTTTTTTTCAAGGCAGAGTTTTTTAAAAAAAAAATTTAAAATATTCACTATATTACTTTACTTTTGTACATCTTACTTTATAGAAAAAAACCCCATGTTTATAATAGTAATAAATAAATTGATCATAAAAAGTTTGGCTCGTAATAAAACATTTATCTTTGTGTGTAATAGATACAATTGAGTTCTCGTAATACTTAATATTTTTTTTTTTTCAAGGCAGAGTTTTTTAAAAAAATTTAAAATATTCACTATATTACTTTACTTTTGTACATCTTACTTTATAGAAAAAAAAAAAACCCCATGTTTATAATAGTAATAAATAAATTGATCATAAAAAGTTTGGCTCGTAATAAAACATTTATCTTTGTGTGTAATAGATACAATTGAGTTCTCGTAATACTTAATATTTTTTTTTTCAAGGCAGAGTTTTTTAAAAAAAATTTAAAATATTCACTATATTACTTTACTTTTGTACATCTTACTTTATAGAAAAAAAAAAACCCATGTTTATAATAGTAATAAATAAATTGATCATAAAAAGTTTGGCTCGTAATAAAACATTTATCTTTGTGTGTAATAGATACAATTGAGTTCTCGTAATACTTAATATTTTTTTTCAAGGCAGAGTTTTTTAAAAAAATTTAAAATATTCACTATATTACTTTACTTTTGTACACATCTTACTTTATAGAAAAAAACCCCATGTTTATAATAGTAATAAATAAATTGATCATAAAAAGTTTGGCTCGTAATAAAACATTTATCTTTGTGTGTAATAGATACAATTGAGTTCTCGTAATACTTAATATTTTTTTTTTTTCAAGGCAGAGTTTTTTAAAAAAATTAAAATATTCACTATATTACTTTACTTTTGTACATCTTACTTTATAGAAAAAAACCCCATGTTTATAATAGTAATAAATAAATTGATCATAAAAAGTTTGGCTCGTAATAAAACATTTATCTTTGTGTGTAATAGATACAATTGAGTTCTCGTAATACTTAATATTTTTTTTTTTTTTCAAGGCAGAGTTTTTTAAAAAAAAAAATTTAAAATATTCACTATATTACTTTACTTTTGTACATCTTACTTTATAGAAAAAAACCCCATGTTTATAATAGTAATAAATAAATTGATCATAAAAAGTTTGGCTCGTAATAAAACATTTATCTTTGTGTGTAATAGATACAATTGAGTTCTCGTAATACTTAATATTTTTTTTTTTTCAAGGCAGAGTTTTTTAAAAAAAAATTTAAAATATTCACTATATTACTTTACTTTTGTACATCTTACTTTATAGAAAAAAACCCCATGTTTATAATAGTAATAAATAAATTGATCATAAAAAGTTTGGCTCGTAATAAAACATTTATCTTTGTGTGTAATAGATACAATTGAGTTCTCGTAATACTTAATATTTTTTTTTTCAAGGCAGAGTTTTTTAAAAAAAAATTTAAAATATTCACTATATTACTTTACTTTTGTACATCTTACTTTATAGAAAAAAACCCCATGTTTATAATAGTAATAAATAAATTGATCATAAAAAGTTTGGCTCGTAATAAAACATTTATCTTTGTGTGTAATAGATACAATTGAGTTCTCGTAATACTTAATATTTTTTTTTTCAAGGCAGAGTTTTTTAAAAAATTTAAAATATTCACTATATTACTTTACTTTTATACATCTTACTTTATAGAAAAAAACCCCATGTTTATAATAGTAATAAATAAATTGATCATAAAAAGTTTGGCTCGTAATAAAACATTTATCTTTGTGTGTAATAGATACAATTGAGTTCTCGTAATACTTAATATTTTTTTTTTCAAGGCAGAGTTTTTTAAAAAAATTTAAAATATTCACTATATTACTTTACTTTTTGTACATCTTACTTTATAGAAAAAAACCCCATGTTTATAATAGTAATAAATAAATTGATCATAAAAAGTTTGGCTCGTAATAAAACATTTATCTTTGTGTGTAATAGATACAATTGAGTTCTCGTAATACTTAATATTTTTTTTTTCAAGGCAGAGTTTTTTAAAAAAAAATTTAAAATATTCACTATATTACTTTACTTTTGTACATCTTACTTTATAGAAAAAAACCCCATGTTTATAATAGTAATAAATAAATTGATCATAAAAAGTTTGGCTCGTAATAAAACATTTATCTTTGTGTGTAATAGATACAATTGAGTTCTCGTAATACTTAATATTTTTTTTTTCAAGGCAGAGTTTTTTAAAAAAAAATTTAAAATATTCACTATATTACTTTACTTTTATACATCTTACTTTATAGAAAAAAACCCCATGTTTATAATAGTAATAAATAAATTGATCATAAAAAGTTTGGCTCGTAATAAAACATTTATCTTTGTGTGTAATAGATACAATTGAGTTCTCGTAATACTTAATATTTTTTTTTTTTTTTTTCAGAGTTTTTTAAAAAAAAATTTAAAATATTCACTATATTACTTTACTTTTTGTACTTTTATACATCTTACTTTATAGAAAAAAACCCCATGTTTATAATAGTAATAAATAAATTGATCATAAAAAGTTTGGCTCGTAATAAAACATTTATCTTTGTGTGTAATAGATACAATTGAGTTCTCGTAATACTTAATATTTTTTTTTTTTCAAGGCAGAGTTTTTTAAAAAAATTTAAAATATTCACTATATTACTTTACTTTTGTACATCTTACTTTATAGAAAAAACCCCATGTTTATAATAGTAATAAATAAATTGATCATAAAAAGTTTGGCTCGTAATAAAACATTTATCTTTGTGTGTAATAGATACAATTGAGTTCTCGTAATACTTAATATTTTTTTTTTCAAGGCAGAGTTTTTTAAAAAAAAAATATTCATTTAAAATATTCACTATATTACTTTACTTTTTTTGTACATCTTACTTTATAGAAAAAAACCCCATGTTTATAATAGTAATAAATAAATTGATCATAAAAAGTTTGGCTCGTAATAAAACATTTATCTTTGTGTGTAATAGATACAATTGAGTTCTCGTAATACTTAATATTTTTTTTTTTTTCAAGGCAGAGTTTTTTAAAAAAAAAAAATTTAAAATATTCACTATATTACTTTACTTTTGTACATCTTACTTTATAGAAAAAAACCCCATGTTTATAATAGTAATAAATAAATTGATCATAAAAAGTTTGGCTCGTAATAAAACATTTATCTTTGTGTGTAATAGATACAATTGAGTTCTCGTAATACTTAATATTTTTTTTTTCAAGGCAGAGTTTTTTAAAAAAAATTTAAAATATTCACTATATTACTTTACTTTTGTACATCTTACTTTATAGAAAAAAACCCCATGTTTATAATAGTAATAAATAAATTGATCATAAAAAGTTTGGCTCGTAATAAAACATTTATCTTTGTGTGTAATAGATACAATTGAGTTCTCGTAATACTTAATATTTTTTTTTTTTCAAGGCAGAGTTTTTTAAAAAAATTTAAAATATTCACTATATTACTTTACTTTTTACATCTTACTTTATAGAAAAAAACCCCATGTTTATAATAGTAATAAATAAATTGATCATAAAAAGTTTGGCTCGTAATAAAACATTTATCTTTGTGTGTAATAGATACAATTGAGTTCTCGTAATACTTAATATTTTTTTTTTCAAGGCAGAGTTTTTTAAAAAAAAAAAAATTTAAAATATTCACTATATTACTTTTTACTTTTTATACATCTTACTTTATAGAAAAAAAACCCCATGTTTATAATAGTAATAAATAAATTGATCATAAAAAGTTTGGCTCGTAATAAAACATTTATCTTTGTGTGTAATAGATACAATTGAGTTCTCGTAATACTTAATATTTTTTTTCAAAGCAGAGTTTTTTAAAAAAATTTAAAATATTCACTATATTACTTTACTTTTGTACATCTTACTTTATAGAAAAAAACCCCATGTTTATAATAGTAATAAATAAATTGATCATAAAAAGTTTGGCTCGTAATAAAACATTTATCTTTGTGTGTAATAGATACAATTGAGTTCTCGTAATACTTAATATTTTTTTTTTCAAGGCAGAGTTTTTTAAAAAAAAAAATTTAAAATATTCACTATATTACTTTACTTTTGTACATCTTACTTTATAGAAAAAAAACCCCATGTTTATAATAGTAATAAATAAATTGATCATAAAAAGTTTGGCTCGTAATAAAACATTTATCTTTGTGTGTAATAGATACAATTGAGTTCTCGTAATACTTAATATTTTTTTTTCAAGGCAGAGTTTTTTAAAAAAATTTAAAATATTCACTATATTACTTTACTTTTGTACATCTTACTTTATAGAAAAAACCCCATGTTTATAATAGTAATAAATAAATTGATCATAAAAAGTTTGGCTCGTAATAAAACATTTATCTTTGTGTGTAATAGATACAATTGAGTTCTCGTAATACTTAATATTTTTTTTTTTTCAAGGCAGAGTTTTTTAAAAAAAATTTAAAATATTCACTATATTACTTTACTTTTGTACATCTTACTTTATAGAAAAAAACCCCATGTTTATAATAGTAATAAATAAATTGATCATAAAAAGTTTGGCTCGTAATAATAAACATTTATCTTTGTGTGTAATAGATACAATTGAGTTCTCGTAATACTTAATATTTTTTTTTTCAAGGCAGAGTTTTTTAAAAAAATTTAAAATATTCACTATATTACTTTACTTTTGTACATCTTACTTTATAGAAAAAAAAACCCATGTTTATAATAGTAATAAATAAATTGATCATAAAAAGTTTGGCTCGTAATAAAACATTTATCTTTGTGTGTAATAGATACAATTGAGTTCTCGTAATACTTAATATTTTTTTTTTCAAGGCAGAGTTTTTTAAAAAAAAAATTTAAAATATTCACTATATTACTTTACTTTTGTACATCTTACTTTATAGAAAAAAACCCCATGTTTATAATAGTAATAAATAAATTGATCATAAAAAGTTTGGCTCGTAATAAAACATTTATCTTTGTGTGTAATAGATACAATTGAGTTCTCGTAATACTTAATATTTTTTTTTTTTTTCAAGGCAGAGTTTTTTAAAAAAAAATTAAAAAAATATTCACTATATTACTTTACTTTTGTACATCTTACTTTATAGAAAAAAACCCATGTTTATAATAGTAATAAATAAATTGATCATAAAAAGTTTGGCTCGTAATAAAACATTTATCTTTGTGTGTAATAGATACAATTGAGTTCTCGTAATACTTAATATTTTTTTTTTCAAGGCAGAGTTTTTTAAAAAAAAATTAAAATATTCACTATATTACTTTACTTTTGTACATCTTACTTTATAGAAAAAAAACCCCATGTTTATAATAGTAATAAATAAATTGATCATAAAAAGTTTGGCTCGTAATAAAACATTTATCTTTGTGTGTAATAGATACAATTGAGTTCTCGTAATACTTAATATTTTTTTTTTTTCAAGGCAGAGTTTTTTAAAAAAAAAAATTTAAAATATTCACTATATTACTTTACTTTTGTACATCTTACTTTATAGAAAAAAACCCATGTTTATAATAGTAATAAATAAATTGATCATAAAAAGTTTGGCTCGTAATAAAACATTTATCTTTGTGTGTAATAGATACAATTGAGTTCTCGTAATACTTAATATTTTTTTTTTCAAGGCAGAGTTTTTTAAAAAAATTTAAAATATTCACTATATTACTTTACTTTTGTACATCTTACTTTATAGAAAAAAAAAAAAAACCCATGTTTATAATAGTAATAAATAAATTGATCATAAAAAGTTTGGCTCGTAATAAAACATTTATCTTTGTGTGTAATAGATACAATTGAGTTCTCGTAATACTTAATATTTTTTTTTTCAAGGCAGAGTTTTTTAAAAAAAAAAATTTAAAATATTCACTATATTACTTTACTTTTGTACATCTTACTTTATAGAAAAAAACCCCATGTTTATAATAGTAATAAATAAATTGATCATAAAAAGTTTGGCTCGTAATAAAACATTTATCTTTGTGTGTAATAGATACAATTGAGTTCTCGTAATACTTAATATTTTTTTTTCAAGGCAGAGTTAAAAAAATTTAAAATATTCACTATATTACTTTACTTTTGTACATCTTACTTTATAGAAAAAAACCCCATGTTTATAATAGTAATAAATAAATTGATCATAAAAAGTTTGGCTCGTAATAAAACATTTATCTTTGTGTGTAATAGATACAATTGAGTTCTCGTAATACTTAATATTTTTTTTTTTCAAGGCAGAGTTTTTTAAAAAAAAATTTAAAATATTCACTATATTACTTTACTTTTTGTACTTACTTTTGTACATCTTACTTTATAGAAAAAAACCCCATGTTTATAATAGTAATAAATAAATTGATCATAAAAAGTTTGGCTCGTAATAAAACATTTATCTTTGTGTGTAATAGATACAATTGAGTTCTCGTAATACTTAATATTTTTTTTTTTTCAAGGCAGAGTTTTTTAAAAAAAAATTTAAAATATTCACTATATTACTTTACTTTTGTACATCTTACTTTATAGAAAAAAAACCCATGTTTATAATAGTAATAAATAAATTGATCATAAAAAGTTTGGCTCGTAATAAAACATTTATCTTTGTGTGTAATAGATACAATTGAGTTCTCGTAATACTTAATATTTTTTTTTCAAGGCAGAGTTTTTTAAAAAAATTTAAAATATTCACTATATTACTTTACTTTTGTACATCTTACTTTATAGAAAAAAACCCCATGTTTATAATAGTAATAAATAAATTGATCATAAAAAGTTTGGCTCGTAATAAAACATTTATCTTTGTGTGTAATAGATACAATTGAGTTCTCGTAATACTTAATATTTTTTTTTTTTTCAAGGCAGAGTTTTTTAAAAAAAATTTAAAATATTCACTATATTACTTTACTTTTATACATCTTACTTTATAGAAAAAACCCCATGTTTATAATAGTAATAAATAAATTGATCATAAAAAGTTTGGCTCGTAATAAAACATTTATCTTTGTGTGTAATAGATACAATTGAGTTCTCGTAATACTTAATATTTTTTTTTTTTCAAGGCAGAGTTTTAAAAATTTAAAATATTCACTATATTACTTTTTTTGTACATCTTACTTTATAGAAAAAAAAACCCCATGTTTATAATAGTAATAAATAAATTGATCATAAAAAGTTGTGCTCGTAATAAAACATTTATCTTTGTGTGTAATAGATACAATTGAGTTCTCGTAATACTTAATATTTTTTTTTTTCAAGGCAGAGTTTTTTAAAAAAAATTTAAAATATTCACTATATTACTTTACTTTTATACATCTTACTTTATAGAAAAAAACCCCATGTTTATAATAGTAATAAATAAATTGATCATAAAAAGTTTGGCTCGTAATAAAACATTTATCTTTGTGTGTAATAGATACAATTGAGTTCTCGTAATACTTAATATTTTTTTTTTCAAGGCAGAGTTTTTTTAAAAAAAAATAAAATATTCACTATATTACTTTACTTTTTTTTTTACATCTTACTTTATAGAAAAAAACCCATGTTTATAATAGTAATAAATAAATTGATCATAAAAAGTTTGGCTCGTAATAAAACATTTATCTTTGTGTGTAATAGATACAATTGAGTTCTCGTAATACTTAATATTTTTTTTTTTTCAAGGCAGAGTTTTTTAAAAAAAAATTTAAAATATTCACTATATTACTTTATTACTTTACTTTTTTGTACATCTTACTTTATAGAAAAAAACCCCATGTTTATAATAGTAATAAATAAATTGATCATAAAAAGTTTGGCTCGTAATAAAACATTTATCTTTGTGTGTAATAGATACAATTGAGTTCTCGTAATACTTAATATTTTTTTTTTCAAGGCAGAGTTTTTTAAAAAAATTTAAAATATTCACTATATTACTTTACTTTTGTACATCTTACTTTATAGAAAAAAACCCCATGTTTATAATAGTAATAAATAAATTGATCATAAAAAGTTTGGCTCGTAATAAAACATTTATCTTTGTGTGTAATAGATACAATTGAGTTCTCGTAATACTTAATATTTTTTTTCAAGGCAGAGTTTTTTAAAAAAAAATTTAAAATATTCACTATATTACTTTACTTTTGTACATCTTACTTTATAGAAAAAAACCCCATGTTTATAATAGTAATAAATAAATTGATCATAAAAAGTTTGGCTCGTAATAAAACATTTATCTTTGTGTGTAATAGATACAATTGAGTTCTCGTAATACTTAATATTTTTTTTTCAAGGCAGAGTTTTTTAAAAAAAATTTAAAATATTCACTATATTACTTTACTTTTGTACATCTTACTTTATAGAAAAAAATAGAAAAAAACCCATGTTTATAATAGTAATAAATAAATTGATCATAAAAAGTTTGGCTCGTAATAAAACATTTATCTTTGTGTGTAATAGATACAATTGAGTTCTCGTAATACTTAATATTTTTTTTTTCAAGGCAGAGTTTTTTAAAAAAAAAAAATTTAAAATATTCACTATATTACTTTACTTTTGTACATCTTACTTTATAGAAAAAAACCCCATGTTTATAATAGTAATAAATAAATTGATCATAAAAAGTTTGGCTCGTAATAAAACATTTATCTTTGTGTGTAATAGATACAATTGAGTTCTCGTAATACTTAATATTTTTTTTTTTTCAAGGCAGAGTTTTTTAAAAAAATTTAAAATATTCACTATATTACTTTACTTTTTACTTGTACATCTTACTTTTGTACATCTTTATAGAAAAAAACCCCATGTTTATAATAGTAATAAATAAATTGATCATAAAAAGTTTGGCTCGTAATAAAACATTTATCTTTGTGTGTAATAGATACAATTGAGTTCTCGTAATACTTAATATTTTTTTTTTTCAAGGCAGAGTTTTTTCAAAAAAAATTTAAAATATTCACTATATTACTTTACTTTTGTACATCTTACTTTATAGAAAAAAAAACCCATGTTTATAATAGTAATAAATAAATTGATCATAAAAAGTTTGGCTCGTAATAAAACATTTATCTTTGTGTGTAATAGATACAATTGAGTTCTCGTAATACTTAATATTTTTTTTCAAGGCAGAGTTTTTTAAAAAAATTTAAAATATTCACTATATTACTTTACTTTTGTACATCTTACTTTATAGAAAAAAACCCCATGTTTATAATAGTAATAAATAAATTGATCATAAAAAGTTTGGCTCGTAATAAAACATTTATCTTTGTGTGTAATAGATACAATTGAGTTCTCGTAATACTTAATATTTTTTTTTTTCAAGGCAGAGTTTTTTAAAAAAATTTAAAATATTCACTATATTACTTTACTTTTGTACATCTTACTTTATAGAAAAAAACCCCATGTTTATAATAGTAATAAATAAATTGATCATAAAAAGTTTGGCTCGTAATAAAACATTTATCTTTGTGTGTAATAGATACAATTGAGTTCTCGTAATACTTAATATTTTTTTTTTTCAAGGCAGAGTTTTTAAAAAAATTTAAAATATTCACTATATTACTTTTTGTACTAAGCTTTACTTTTTTGTACATCTTACTTTATAGAAAAAACCCCATGTTTATAATAGTAATAAATAAATTGATCATAAAAAGTTTGGCTCGTAATAAAACATTTATCTTTGTGTGTAATAGATACAATTGAGTTCTCGTAATACTTAATATTTTTTTTTTTTTTTCAAGGCAGAGTTTTTTAAAAAAAAAAATATTCAAATATTCACTATATTACTTTACTTTTGTACATCTTACTTTATAGAAAAAACCCCATGTTTATAATAGTAATAAATAAATTGATCATAAAAAGTTTGGCTCGTAATAAAACATTTATCTTTGTGTGTAATAGATACAATTGAGTTCTCGTAAACAAGAAATAAAATCTACAATAGAGTTCCATTAAATACTGTTATGAACAAAACTACCTAATCAAATTCAGAAATAGTTATTTTTAGAAAGATTCTGAATAGAATTGATAAATTTATTCTTTCGTGATAATTAGGAGGCTATATTTTTAATAAATATTACATAAATATTCAAACTTCTAAGAAAATTTTCTTCATTTAAAAATCTTTGTTTTCAGATCACAAAGGGCGATAATATAATTCATTGAAATAATCCTCAAAGATACAGTTTCATAGTTTATTGCTGTTATAGAAAACTATAAAAATATTTGTAACATTTTTTTAATTTAATTTGATATAATTGTTTGTCATTATTTTACTAATCTTTTACAATAACGATTTTGTTATTAATAAAACCTTTCGTTTTCAAACTTTGAATTAGTACTTAGATCACAGAATCTGACAACACTTAGTTTATTTTTCTTTGTGTGATCAGTGATCAAAGCATTTACGAATGCTTTTATTGGTTCGTAACCTTTTTATTAATAGAGAATTCAGAATATCAATCCAATGTATTCCTCAGGATTTCCTCAGAAGAGAGGAAAAAAAACACAAATAACTAGTCATAAAAGTGGTTGTAACCCCCCAGTGAATCAGTCTCAAGTTTGCTAAAAGTATAGTTATTGCAGAAACCATCTTTTTTTCTATTCAAATTTTAAATTATTCGTTCTTAAATATTTGTATCTCAATCGGTGTTATATATCTCATCCATATCTGCATCATATCTCTCGTATATATATATTTGTGTGTGTGTGTGTGTTACCATTTGTTTGCGCAACTGCGCTGCCTGAACTGCGCATGCCCAGCAATTCTGATGTGAATGTAACAAAAAAGTTACCAGAAATAAATATATACCAGTCCACTAAAAACTGTGTTGTGATTGAGTCCTGAGTATTCGACG
The DNA here is from genome assembly GCA_019973935.1 of Trichonephila clavipes. Taxonomy (NCBI): domain Eukaryota; kingdom Metazoa; phylum Arthropoda; class Arachnida; order Araneae; family Nephilidae; genus Trichonephila; species Trichonephila clavipes. The sequence continues at coordinate 595,432 of BMAU01021342.1, read as the reverse complement.
GAGAGAGCCATAACATTGGTCCGGTAGAATCCGGATCGCGTGCAGTGATAAGAGAAAATTGTGTCTGAGACTGTGTACCAAAAAGTGAAAGTGAAAACTGAGTTTCTTCGGAGAAAGTATTCTGTCTTGAGAGTCCAGCGCAATTCATCAGTCAATGTAAGAGCGATTTCCTTGCTTCTTATTTTGATATCAAATTAATGTTATGTGTTAAGATGTCGACAATTAAAAGTCTTAAAAGAACGAGCTTTTGCTGGTCGTCGAGGAGCTGGGATTAGACATACCCCAGAATCCAAAAATTATAGCATTAAAAAAATTAATTGAAAGAGTAGTGAAATCTTTGAAACTGATAAGGAGTTTCTGCAAAGTGTAATTGATGGTATTTTGGCGGAAAAGGCCGCTAAAATTGGACAAGAAAAATTTAAATTAGAGTCTGAAAAGGCCAAGATTGAATTCGAAAAAATTAAATTAGAACAGTTAAAGAAAGAGCGTGAGTTAACTAATGCTAGATGTAAATTGTCCCCTGAGCAAGATAAAAGTGAACATTTCGAATCTGTCCCATCTGATATTGAAAACTTAATTAAAAGTATCAAAACTCTAACAATACCTGTCCCTTCTAATACAGAAGTCTATAATTTATTTTTTCAATCGTTAAAAAAAGTTTTCAAAGCAAAAAAATGTGGAGGATAAATTTAAAGCAGAACTTTTATTGAATATGTTGGGAGAAAAAGGTGGGAAATTTAATGATTTATGTTAAACAAGTGGAACTGGGTAATTATGAAAAAATCAAGCAGTTAGTGTTAAAACAATTTCAACCAACACCTCGAGTATTGCTTAATCAATTTCGAAGGTCCCAAAAACTACCGAATGAGAATTATGTTCAGTTTGTTTCTGGAATTGAAGCAATGCTTGATTATTATTATAAATTGAGAAACGTTGATGAGTTTAATGAGTTACTCCAGTTAATTGTTGCCTATCAGATAATTAATTCTCTTGATCAAGAACTGACCAGGTATATTAATATTAAAATGAGCGAAAATTGGTACAAGCTAGATAAGCTTGGTCGTGAATTGGATTTGTTTGTGTCTTCTAAAGTTTCAAGTGGAAATGAGATAAATACGGGTTTCCAACAAAATAAACTCTTTAAGAGTGGCATCGACAGAAAGGGGTTAAAAGGTGTAACTATTGTTTTTTTTTGTCATATGTTAATGAAACAAAATGTTCATATTGCTGTGAAAATCATGCTATTTCTTTTTGGGCAAAATTTAAACAACTTTCCATTCATGATAGAATTGAAATGGTTTAAAAGCAGCGACTATGCTTTCTGTGTTTAAGAGTAGGTTGTGCGGCGTCGAAGTGCAAATCGAAACCTTGTAAATTATGCACTAAGAGGCACCATGTCTCGTTACATTTCCCAAAACAAAATACAAATTTCAAACAAGCCATAAGAAGTCGAATGCTTTCCATCCATCCACCGAGTCCAGGTTAAATGCGGATGCGCCGGTATTTAGTCCAACTGCTTTCCCTCCTGAAGAGGTTTCGCCTTGTTTGCAATTAATCAAAAAAGGGAAACACTAGAGTGTTTTTGAGTTCCGTTAAGTGTTTTGTAAAAGATTCATATGGCGAGAAAATGAAGATAAGAGGTCTGCTTGATGTCGGTTCTATGACGAATCTAATTACGAAGAAATTCGTAGAAAAATTAGGATTAAGGAAAGAAAAAGTAAATATTCTGGTCACGTGTTTAAATGACTCCTCTGTATGTGTAAAAAAATTGCGTAACTACAGAAATCTTGAATTCTGATGGTAGTTATAAAAAGAGAATAAAAATGTTATTTGTAGATAAAATTACTGATTTAATTCCAGTTAAAAATCTAAATGTGAAAGGATTGATTCCTGAAAATATAAATTTAGCAGATTATTCCTTTTATGTGCCAGGTCCAATTGATTGTTTATTGGGTGCAGAAATTTTTTATGAATTATTGCGTAGTGGGCAAATTCGTTCTGAAAATTCCAATCTTATTTTCCAAAATACTGTGTTTGGGTTCGTAGCTTCAAGGAGCAATAGTTTTGCAGATACTGAAGCACGGGTTCATTGTGGATTAATTAAAGGAGGTTTAAAGCAGACTTTAAAAATGTTTTGGGAGTTGGAAAACGTTGAGGTAGAGAGAACTAAACATGAAGAAGCAATTTTTTGTGAGGATCACTTCCTAAAAACGCATTCTAGAGATGATGAGGTTCGGTATGTGGTTAAAATGCCCCTTAAAAACGAACCAAATTGTTTAGGTGAGTCGAGGGACATCGCTCTAAAACGATTGAATGCGCTATGGACTCGATTAATTAGTGATCCTCAATACCTAAAGTTGCATAGAGACTTTATACATGAATATGAGCAACTTGGTCACATGAAAGAGGTTGTAACAGAGATTGACAACTCGAAGATTGCCTATTATATGCCACACCATTGCATCCTTAGACTAGAAAAAAGCACAACGAAGCTGAGGGTAGTTTTTAATGCTACCGATCCTACAAGTAATGGGTTATCGTTGAATTCCATACAATACAATGGAGGACTGGTTCAAAATGACCTGTTTACAATTATGATTAAATTTAGGGAACATCCTTATGCTCTTACGGCAGATGTGAAAATGATGTACCGAATGATACTCATCCATGAGAGCCAACAGCCGTTGCTTAGAATTTTGTGAAAAGAAAGTCCAGAGGATCTGGTGAAAATCTTTGAGATGAAAACAGTCACATATGGCACGGTGAGTGCACCCTTGTTAGCAACGAAAACTTTACTGCAGTTATCGAGAAAAGAAGAGAAGAACTTTCCTTCGGCTGCACCTGCTCTCAGAGAGAACTTTTATATGGACGACGTTTTTTGTGGCGCTGCGTCTTTAATGGAAGCCAAGGCCTTGAAGAATCAACTTTCCGGCATTTTGAAAAAGGGAGGAATGGAATTGCCCAAGTGGGGTAGTAGTCATCCGGAACTGGCTTCAAACATCATCAAAGATTAGGAGTTGGAGAATCCAATTGAAACCGAGACGTTAGGAGTGTCCTGGAAATCACAAGAGGATTGTTTTATTTTCAAAATCGCAGTGGAGTTAAAAGATTCCTACACCAAGAGATGTGTCCTTTTCGACAATAGCTAAACTGTTTGAACCATTAGGACTATTAGGTCCAGGAATTGCACAAGAGCCAATATCTTCATGCAGAGTCTTTGGAGTTTTAAATTGACTGGATCGACGAGTTGCCTTCTGAGAGAGGCAAAGAGTGGCATCCCCTTTCCTTAAGGACTTTAACAGTGTAAGCAGTATCTGCATCGGTAGATGTATTGTGCATCCTCAAGTGACAAGGGTGGAACTTCACGGTTTTGCTGATGCTTCAGAGAAATGTTACGGAGCAGTGATATATTGCCGTTCTCAATTACCAGATGACGCAACAACAGTGAAGTTTGTATTAAGTAAAAGCAGAGTAGCACCTGTGGAGAGTGTCATAATGCCGCGACTCGAGCTGTGTGCTGCCGTTCTTCTTGCAAAGCTGATGAAAAGAGTTGAGACTGCCTTATAAATGAAAACACCCCCCGTGTTCCTGTGAAGTGACTCGACTATTGTCTTGGCTTGAATCCAGAAAGAGCCTAACATGCTTAAAACCTTCGTGGGAAATCGAGTTGCCACAATCCAACACCTGACTAACGCAGAGCAGTGGCATCATGTTTCTTCTGAACAGAACCCAGCTGACCTCGTATCAAGAGGTCTCGACCCGTCCAGTCTTCACAACAACTCCTTGTGGTGGAATGAACCTACGTTTTTAGCGACGAAAGATTTTCCTGAAAGGAATATCCTTTCATCAGAGAGAGAGAGAGAGAGAGAGAGAGAGAGAGAGAGAGAGAGTGACTGATAGTGATGAATTTAACTGTGAATTTAAAAGTAACGCACAGTTATAGATGTCCAGAAAATCAACCGAGCGGAGATCACCTTAATCAGGATTGTGCTACTACAGGAGTTCAAAAGTGTTACAAAGAGTTTGAAAGAAAATAATATAGAGTGTCTGCAGAAAGTCTTATAAAAAGTTTAAATACCTTTTTAGATCAAGATGGTGCTTTGAGAGTTGGTGGTAGACTTTGTAATAGTGATTAGAACTTTGAATACAAATTTCCTATAATATTACCTTGTAACCACAAATTAACGAATTTAATTGTAGAATATTTTCACTTAAAATACTTCCATCTAGGTCCACAGGCCTTATTATATCAAGTAAGGCAGAGATTTTGGCCTCTTAGAGGACGTAATGTATGTAGGAAAATAGTACATGATTGTCTTGTATGTTTTAAAGTGAAACCTATAACTTGTGAACAAATAATGGGCAATTTGCCTAAAGAAAGAGTTAGGGGAAATTTTCCTTTTGATTGCAGTGGTATTGACTTTATTGGACCGTTTTGGATCAAGAGCAACAAAGAGCATAAAAGTAGTTTGTATAAGACATATGTTTCAATTTTTGTGAGTTTTGTCACTAAAGCTGTACATTTTGAATTAGTGTCGGATTTAACAACTCAGGAATTTATTGCCTCAGTACAGAGATTTATTGTTAGAACAGGAAGACCCTCTCTAATATTTTCTGATAATGATAAAACATTTATTGGAGCTAATGCCAAACTCAAGAGATTGTACAAGTTAGTGATAAATCCTGATCCGGAATTGACTGGTTTCTTAGAAGTAGTAGATGAATATATATAAATTGGAGATTTCTCTCTCCCAGAAGACCAAATTTTGGCGGCTTATGGGAAGTTGGCGTAAAGTCGTTCAAATTCCATTTTAAACGTGAGGCAGGCAACTCTAGGTTTATTTATGAAGAGTTTCTAACCATTATGACTCAAATTGAGGGAATTTTGAACTCCCATCCTCTCACCCTTTTGTCAACGGATATAGATGATTTGTCGGTTTTGACCCCGGTACACTTTTTAATTGGAAGACCAATTACTTCCATTAGTGTGTGTGAACCAAATACAATACATATAGAAACAAATAGATTAAACATATATCAGAGATTAACAAAAAAATGTGAAGTCTATATGGAAAAGGTGGAGTAATAATTACTTAAGTAAACTTCAACAGAGATCTAAATGGAAATTTTAAAAGGATAACGCTAGAGTAGGTGATTTAGTTCTTATTAAAAAGGATAACTTAGCAGTCAATAAATGGCTAATGGGCTGATTGATCGAGATATTTCCTGGAAAGGATAATAGAAATAGGGTTGTAACGATCAAGACTTAATATGGTGTAGTCAAAAGACCTATTTCAAAAATTCGTATCTTGCCCCTGAGAGAATTAATTTCTTTCTTTTTGTGTTACAAGATTTTACTTATTTTTAAGTTATTGTAACTAACCTTTTAGTATTGTGTGTATTTTTAGTGAATTCTTTCTGATTTAAAATTATATTTAATAGTGTTAAATTTTAATATAACAATATTGTAAAAAGCCATGAAACTTGTTGAATGTTGTAACATTGCAATGCAGGGCGGAATGTTTGCGCAAGCGCAACTGCACTGCCTGAACTGCGCATGCCCAGCAATTCTGATGTGAACGTAAGAAATTACCAGAAATAAATAGATACCAGTCAACAACAAAGGAGCGACACGAACAACAAACAAATGCACAAGCAATACAACAGACTTCTTATCCCTCGTCAACCAGAAGCTATTAAAATCCAATTATTTCCAGTAAAAGCAATTCTGATGCCTACGTGGATAATACAAGATTCCTGATTTAAAAAAGCTAATCTTTTAGTTTTTTTGAGAGATAAAATTTAGAAGGATAAAATAAAAAATATCATCACATCAATTCTTGGAGGACTCAAGACCAATAGGAACTAAATTCCTTCGAGAGCAAATTGCTAGAAATGTAAGGAAGCCAAGCAAAAATAGAAGTACAACGTGACAATATACGTCACAAGTATAAGATAGCTTTAGATGTACAATAGCTTTAGGAACGCAAATTTAAGCAAGGCTTTCAGGCCTTCATCTACAGTTTATCTTTACTACTGGGCTGTAGGGAAAAGAAATTCGAATAAGAATAAAAATTCATAAACGAATAAGAGTGTAAGAATAAACCTCCATAATTCTCCATGCTAAGAGTAATAATTATATTAAATACACTAAAACTAAGTTACCGATGGTAATATCAAGTAAAAGTACCAAGGAAATAGAAATTTCAATCTACTTACCTCTAATTCAGAAGAAATATTAAATATATAAATAATATAGTATTTGTAAAACAATTAATCTCACAACAGATCGTGATGTTAACTTGCAGCCAACATGGAGCTATAACCAAAATAGCAATTACCTAGAAAAAATTAGAATGCGAATTAAAATATCTTCGCGGATGTTTGAAAATCGATAAGAAAACACTTTGGACTCAATTCAAAACAAGGCGTTGGTAAATTAAAATTTATTTAAAAAATATTTAACCTGTGCCATTATCTTGTGACTGTAGGCAGTGAAATAAAAACCAATGAAATTAAAACAATATATCCAGACAAAAATAAAAAAAAAGTAGAAAAATAGGAAATGAAAAAAAATAAGTAGAAAAATAGGAAATGAAAAAAATAAATGAAAACAAACGGAAATCAGATCTTTTGGAAATATTTCACAAATAGGATATTCATGATCTAAACAATAATTAACTAACCTTTTAGGATATAATATTGCATTTGTTTTAATTATATATATATATATATATATGTAATGATTTTGAAGACAGAATAAGATTAAAGTTTAACAAGGAAGATCTTTATTCCGTCATTTCTACATGTCTTCTGACACTGAGAGCAGGAAAGAAAAAAGCACGCCAGGGTGGTGGTTTCAAGTGGATAGCACTTGAAAAACACATGTGGTACGTATCGCGGATTTTATGATTGTATTTGAAAGTTAATGCTGACACATATGGGGGCTGTTAAATCTAACGATCTGATATTGGACATGTTTATTGGCTAGGCCATATGTTCGGAAGAAATAAATGTGTGATTAGTTTGATACTTGAAAATGTGAACTGAGAAACATGAGTCAAGTGCTAGATAGGAAATTTAATTTTTAATCTAATTTAATTATCCTTACATTTGCCCCCCCCTTTTTAAAAGGGAGTCATGGCGTGGTTTTTTCTCTTTACAAACGTAATCAATTTTCAACAAACACAAAACAATAATAACATTATTTAGAAAAACATGATACACAGTAGAACTATTTAAGCAATATGAATACTAAAATCAAAATGCAATACAGTAAACGAAACTATAACAACAAACACAGTAAGGACACTTCCAACATATTAATTGATAAAAATGAATTTCCGTACATATAATTGAAGATTAGCTTGTTCAAATCTATTCGATATCTGGAATAAGATCTCGTGTTTCTTCCTATTCCTTCATTATAATAGATTCGTATTATAGCTAGTAGATATTGTTTTCAAAAAAAATTTATATTGGAAAATAATATGTCAAACAATAAGGTAGTAAATATAAAAATACATGGTATCATACAAATGTTAAAATAATAATTTTGTGTAAAAATCTGCTCTGGCGCCATCGTAGTAATACCTTATATTGTTACACATTTTGCATATATGAAATACATTTTTTAAAAAGATAAAAAAATACACACTAGTAAAATGAAATTATTAATAATATGACAACGGTGTACAACACACAACTGATATGTGCACTATTCAAGACAATAAGCAATATCTTATTTCATATGCGTTATAAAATATAAAAATGTAAAAATTATAAGAATATAGGAATATAAGAATATAAGAATTATAAGAATATAAGAGAATTCTCTTTTTTATTATTTTTGAGTCGGGAAAGTGGACTCACTTCAATAATCACTTTTAGTATTTATGAAATTTTTCTCAATATTCATTGCAACTTAACAATATCGCATACAATATTTTGAATCTTTCCGTAACCTTCTAAAAATTCGTTTCATAGACAAAAAGTCTTGAGTTTCTCTTACATCACACATTCACTAATATAAACTGTATCACATCACTTAATTTTGAATACATCTCTCTGAGAAATCTGCGTGATTAAATCACAGATGTTCAGGGATGCTAATAAGAAACAATGAGAGGTGTACGTATCAAACTAAACAAGTTTGTCCTCTTAATGTTTTGAGACATATACAAAATTATAATGACTGTATTCTCCCTCATCCACTGTATAATATCCAAAAATAAGCTTCAAGTTATTAAATTAATTTTAAATTTAGATAAGGAAAATTTTAAGAAATAGTGAATCCTGATATAGGGCCGGTATATCAAAACACACCATTTCAAAACGAAAAAAATTTAAATGACATATAATAAGATTACTGCTGAATAAAATAATGAACAAAACAATTAAATTCAGTGGAGAAAAAAAAAAGAATGCAACGTGACTTTACTTGTGTTTCTTATCAAAATCAATATCATTAGTATATTAGTACATTAATCATTTTTCTAAAAACTTAATTTATATTTTTCAACTTTAAAACACCAATTTCTATCATAACTGTTAACTCATTCGACATCTTAAGATAAAATTATGAGAAGTATATTAAAATTTCTCAAAATTTTGTATGACAAAACCTATATACTTTGTTTTCTCAATTAAAATATAAAGAAAATATCTCATTTAGCACAAGTATATTATAAAAATTAAATATATCATATCATATATTATTCTTTTTCGTAAAGTTCTGTTCAGCAAAACTCGGTTTTTCAATGTTACTAAAATTGGAAATATACAATTTAACTGACCTCCACTTTGCAGCGTCAGAAACACTTGGTGAACGGTCATCTAGATGCTGTTGTCACTTTATTTCACTAGTAAAATTTTATTTATTCATTAATTTTTCCCATGTTGATACTTCACTGTTTCACAGTATTAACGTGCAGACTTTCCGGCGAAGATTTTTTTTCTGGTAGTGTTGGTCCTTCCATCATTGTATCACTGGAGCTAAATCCCAATACCATTCAAGGAAGAACATATTTTTTTTATTATTATTATTCTGGCGGAAGGGATTGATATCTTTCATCATGGAGTTAGGGAATTCACGCTTCCCCCTTTTTTTTCTTTTTCCGCCATTCGAAAGTTGGTTCATTCATGGCAAACTTGCTGGTGTCTTCAGCAACGGTAGAAATAACGTTCGGCGGTAAACACTGCATTCTTGTCGGTGTTAAGAGCGATGTTCTTTCAGGGATTACTAGCGCGTTTCTATTTTTTCCGTATCATTTTTAATTCCGGTAACCCGACGTCTTCAGTATAGGGGTATACGGTGCAGTTGGAAGTTCCATTAAATTCTCCATTGCATTTATTACCGCAGTGGGCGCTCGTTTTTATATTAAAATTATTTTATAAAAAATGTTAGTATTTTACGTTAAGATTTGAAATCCATTCGCAGATAAAAAATCCTGCCGGCTTTAAGTTTAACAAGGAAGATCTTTATTCCTTCAATTCTACATCTCTTCTGACACTGAGAGCAGGGAGGAAAACACTTGATATGGATAGCACTTGAAAAACACATGTGGTACGTATCGCGGATTTTATGATTGTATTTGAAAGTTAATGCTGACACATATGGGGGCTGTTAAAGCTAATGATCTGGAATTAGACATGTTTATTGGCTAGGCCATATGTTCGGAAGAAATAAATGGGTGATTAGTTTGATACTTGAAAATGTGAACTGAGAAAGATGAGTCAAGTGCTAGATAGGAAATTTAATTTTTAATCTTATTAAATTACACACACACACACACACACACACACACACACACACACACACACACACACACACACACACACACACACACACACACACACACACACACACACACACACACACACACACACACACACACACACACACACACACACACACACACACACACACACACACACACACACACACACACACACACATATATATATATATATATATATATATATATATATATATATATAAAGAAGAAAAGCGACTCACTGATTGACTGACTAATCACGATATCTCCGGAACTATTAAACCTACAGACTTGAAATTTGGTATAGATAGGTTCCATTTATGGAGTAGACGTCAGCTAAGAACGGATTTTGTAAAGTTCGATCCCCAAGGGGCGTTATAGATAATTATTTCCATTACTCAACTATTAGATGTACAGTCGTGAAACATGGTACACAGATTTCTTTCATAAAGTAGAGATTTCCTACATAATGAGTTTTACGAAAATCGTCCTCCAAGGGGGTTATACATAATTATTTCCATTTTTAACCTATTAGACGTACAGTCTTGAATTTTGGTAAGCGGATTCCTTTCATAGAGTACAGATCCCCTACAGAATGGGTTTTGTGAAAATCGACACCCAAATGGTGTTGTAGAGTATCAAGTGGCGTTATGGGCAATTAACTTCTTTTTTAAACTATTAGACGTAAAATCTCGTAATTTAGTAAGCTGATTCCATTCATTAAGTAAAGATCCGCTATAAGATGGGTTTTGTGAAAATCGTTTCCTAAGTGGCGTTGTGGGGGCTTTAAGGGCGTTATAGATAATTATTTCCATTTTTAAACTATTAGACGTACAGTCATAAAATTTGGTAAGCGAATTCCTTTCATGGTGTAGACATCCGCTACAACATAGTTTTGGGGAAATTTGATCCCCAAGGGTCACTGAAGGGGATTAAGGGGCGTGATAGATAAATATTTCTGCTTTTCAACTAATAGAAACACCTGCTTGAAAATTAGAAGGTATGTTCCCCCCGTTCATGTAATAAATTTATTTTTACAAAGATTTTTGCGAAAACGGACCTCCAAAGGAGTGGGGTTGCGAGGGATTAAGGCGTGTTATAGAAAAATTCCTGTTTTTGAATTTAACTCTTTTACTTGAAATTTGTTGAGCACTTTTCATTAGTTGAATAGAGTTCCACTAAGAATGGATTTTACGGAAATCAACTCCAGGGGGAAGCGGGAGAGTTATTGGGGCGTATTGATAGACAAAATTCCCGTTTTCGAACTGCTAAGACTACAATAATAAAATTTAGTTTGCATGCTTCTTTTGTTGAATTGGAATCCGCTAAGAGTGCTCTCATCGAGGTATTGATGATAAAAATTCCGTTTTTGCTCTGTTAGTTTTTGACTTGAAATTTAGCACACATGTTTATTTTATGGAGTAGATGGATGGTTTTCTTATTAAAAATCGTTTACAAAAAGAAAAAAAATCTAAATCAAAAAATTAGAAATTTTAATTAATAATTTTCGTTAGTACTCGATTGGGTACCTTGATACTACACGTTCATAATAGCACAGTATCTGATACTGCTATTTGGTTATTAATTATTAAATTTCTTAGATTTATTTAGTATGTAATACGAAAAAAAAAACATTCCTGCACACTATAAGCACAAATATCTCTCCCATTGAATACATGTTTCTTTTGTTTTTAACAAACATATAGGAATTGTAAGCTCCAAACCTACAAAGTGAAACCTGTACTTTACAGGGGTGTCTCCGTTTTTTTGTACGAGTCAATATTCTGTCATAGGATCCCATATGAGCTTTTATTTTCCGTTTGTAATTATAAAGTATCTTACTAATTTTTTCACACTGGTTTTTTTGAATCTGTGTTACTAGTTTGTAATACCTTAAGGTCGGGGTGGGCATTAAGTCAATCGCAATCGACCGGTGGACCTCCAAGACATTTTGGCGTGACCGCCTTCACATATAATGCGCGCATACTAAAAGAAACACACGCAGTTACCAAGATAATGAAAACACCCGTGAATAAAACTCCAAACCAAATTTGAGAGCGACGTTTTCAAGACTTTACTAGACTAGAATCCCACAAAAGTTTCATTCATGAGTTATTCATTTGGCAACGCTGATGTGAAAAATATAATTAAATATACACTAGCTAGAAAAAGTCTGCGTTCACGTACTATTGCTTACATGAACAATGAAAAAAAAGTTTAAAAACTGGAATTTAAAAAACAAATTTTAATTAGATTTTATTTAGTTCATTTTAAGTATTCAGAATAACAAAAGTAAATTTGGTTTGCCTTCATAGATTTTAAAATAAAGACAGGTTTGTAACAATAATAACAAAAATCAAGTAGAAAAGTCTACGTTCACTGTTTTAGTAGTAACTATAAAAATTATTTAAAAAGAGAATAATGAGCTATTTAGTAGCTGGTTGGTTAATCTCATCATTTGTGAACCTCCTGAAGTCGTTTCGGCATTCAACTAACAAATCTTGGGGTTTTTTCAGCACTTATCTTTTCCCACTAATTCTTAAGAACACTCTTCAGCATATACTTGCTAGATACATTGTGTTGTCGAACCCTGCGTTCCAACAAATCTCATAGGTGTTCTGTAGGATTCAGATCAGATGACTGTGGGGCCACGTGCAGTTGACATTATACAAGAACCAAAGTTTCACAATCTCAGCGGTGTGCTTAGGATTGTTGTCGTGTTGAAAACGAACCGATTCTCCTAAGCCGAGTTTGGTGGCATTTTGCTTTAAACTGTTTTTTAGGACATCAAAGTAATCCTATATTTGTTCATAATTGATTCTATATACTCCAACTTACCGACATCATTGCTCGCCATGCACCACCACATCATGACTCCACCGCCGCCGTGCTTTACCGTTGGTACTAAATGCTCTTCTTGAAGCGCTGTGCAAGGTTTTCTTCAGATTAATTTACAACCTTTATGCAGAAGATAGAAAATTTGCCCTCGTTGGAGAGTATCACAGTCCTCGAGAACTCAAGAAGCTTATGTATATGATCTTTTTCAAAAGCTATCGGCTTAAGCCGGTTGGTCATTGAAATATAAGGCTTTCTGCGAACCACTCGACTATGGTATCCGGCCTTTTTTAAGATTTTCCTTGCAGTATCCACCCAAATATATATATTTTTGTTAAACTGCTCGTGAATGTCTGTTGCTATTTAAGTTGCAGACAAACACGGATTTTTTTTCACCATTGATGTCATACTTCGTTTTTCTCTGATTGTGAGTTTAGATGGACGACTTAAAAGAAGTTTGGATGTGTAAACTCTTGTAGATTTGAAGTTATAAATAACATGCTGGATAGATGAATACTGCCGTCCAACGGATCTGGCTATATCCCGACGACTTTTTCCATCTTTTCACATTGATTTTACGCTCACTGGTACTAATTTCCTTCTTTTTATTTTCCATGTCCTTGAATTGCTTCGTATCTCACAAAAAAACGTACCAATTATTGCGTCACAATTTTCTTAAGCTATTTTACTTGATAACTAAATGCAAAAACTCTGTTGCATGTTAATACAAATTCCAAGAAACAAGAATATTCAAATAGTGAACGCAGACTTTTCTGCCTACTATTTGTGTATTTTGCTACAAAACTCTGGTTATCCTAAGTAGTTTTAATTCAAAATTAACGAATTCTTGCATGCTCAATACTTAAATAATAGTTAACAAATTCGTGAAATTTTGTTAGAAAAAAAATTATATTTCTATTAAATTTTACCTTTGCTATATGATTTCTTATGGGTGAACGCATACTTTTTCTAGCAAGTGTATGTTACATGTATTCTTTATCTCTCGAGGAAAACAAAGCGTTTCTCTTTCAAAAGGACGTAATTTGTAAAGAATAACTTTTGGGATCTATTGATCGAAGTAAAGTATCCCAATTTCAAAAAAAGTGGCAATGCATTTAACATCGTTCTTTCGCTCTACCTACCTGTGAGAATCTACATTTTATACGAAGAATATAATTAAGACAACATATTTCCCTTTCACAGACGACCACTTAGAATACAGTGTAAGATTAGCTGTTAGTAATAATATACCGAGGTATTCAAGATTGGGTCAAATAATACGAAGACTAAGTCGTCTATTGAGACTATAGCTATAAAAACTAAATCTGAGGGAAAATTACTTAAATTGTGATGTATTGTGAATTGTTTGAAAATGCATCATTTGATATTAAATTTATAGGTATAATTATTATGTTTGTATTTTGCTTTTTACTTAAAACGTAGTTTTAAAAGAGTAAATTTTGTTTTTCTGCTGTAGTTATGTAGGTAAGTATACACGTTCTATATTTATTATTGTTGTAATGCAAATATTAAGTTGAGCTTTTTGTTTGCTTATCACAACTACGTCACACGGTGGACCTCCCTACCTTGAAAAAAATTAATAGTAGACCGTGCCATGTAAAAGTCTGCCCACCCCTGCCCTAAGGCATCCGACTACGTTCGGAATCGTGATTTTAAAATAGCGTATAAATGGATAATTTTCATGGTATTTAATGTCACATAGATTAGAATACGTGTATAAAACTGTTTTAAGAACATTTTGAAAAAAAAAATATTTAAATACAATATTTTGGAAAAACATTAAGTTAGAATATCCTTTTTTCAAAATGTTCTCCTTTTGTGAAAAATGCTACTATTATAATAATAATTTGCCTGTATATAGCTCAGACCTCTCTGTACAGAGGTTTAACTATGATTTTTGAAAAATTCATATTATTTTCAGAGTTACAACCCATTGAAATAATTATCGGCATTTTTTTCTTAAAATTTCTCCCCTCTGTTGTCGTAAGACATGGATACGCCCACTTCTAAGTTAGATATTTCAAAAATTCTTGTTGACCCTCCGTAAAGAGGTCTGATTACAAGCAAAATATTATTATACTAGAAGCATTTTTTCACAAAAGGAGAATATTTTGAAAATGGGTCGTTCTATGTTCCTTTTGTCAAAAAATTGTACTTACATAATTTTTTATTGTAATAATATTTTTAAAACAATTTTACATTTCAATTTACAATCTTACATTTTCTAATCTAAGTGACACTAAATATCATAAATATTATCCATTTATACGCTTTTGCAAAATCACGGTTCCGAATGTAGTCGGATACCTTAAATACGTTTTACGGTACAGCTGCATGAACACAAGAATGTGTACCATGTGCAGAATAACACAAAAAATAGAAAAATCTAACGTATACAAAAGAATAACACAAAAATTACAAATATGGTATATTTTATATGCATTTTGGAAACTGTATGATTATTGCAAGTTTAAACATCAATAATATATAGGCCAGGCATTTTCTTTATTTTAAACTCTACATCATTTTGTACCAATTTCAAAAGTTTTTCGTTGATAATGCAGGTGAAAGAAAATATTAAAGCTCTTCAATTAATTCACGTATGTTTCAAGGGTTCTTTTTTCTTTCAAAAATCATAATTAATTTTATGACATATATTCGCTATCGGATTAAGATCCGAATACTGTCCAGGCCAGTTTGTCCAATTCAGAGAATTATCTTCCGATCATTTCTGGTTTATCTTCTTATGGTGACATAACTGTCCTGAGAAATCCAGGGCACTGATCCCCTAAAAGATATCCCACTGTTGGTATTTTGTAGTATTTCATAGTAATCCTTGACTGCCACTTTTCCACTCACGGTGTGAAGTGTTCTAACACCAAGAGAAGACAAGCAGCTGCATATCATCACTATCGTCAGGTGCCTTACTGTGGACTTGACTGACAGAGAGAGAGAGAGTCCTTCATAGACACTTTTTTGGTTACCAGAAATACAAAACTGAATTTCAGAACTAAATATCATCTTTTTTCAATCTTTAATAGTCCCTAATGAATTATTCTTTTTCCATGTGCTAATCTCCTCTCGTGTTGAAAATCGGTTAGTAATGGTTTTGGGCGAACTTAGCAGCCTCGTAACGAAAATAACAGTTATCTCCTTCTGACGGCCACAAATTCAGATTCGATATCAAAAAGTTAATCTATCTAAGTTTGCGATGAATTAAGCTTTCTTTTTAAAAATGTCTTCACATACAGCTGTTTTTCTTGGTAGTTGAGATCACTTCCGGCTCGCAATAAAGTTTCTTTTTGAATATCCACCAACGTTCAGAAGATCGTTTCAACGAAAGTAGAAAGACAACATATGGTATTTAAATCGAAATTTAGTGATTAGAATGACGTGCTTCATCAAAAACATTATCTTATAGCTTTTATTACAAGCAGTGGCGTAACGGAGAGTATAAGGGCCTCCCTGCAACATCAGGTTTTGGGCTTGAAGCCGGATCTTACAAACCTACTTGGCATCAGACAGACCTCCTAGAAATGCAAGGTTTCTGGGCTCGCACCCCTGATTAGAAGGCAGATAGAGAATTGAGTCAATATTTTCTACTCAGCCAACTGAAACAGCTTCAAACACGCTGCACATTTTGTTTTCAAATCTCAACACCACGCGAATAGAGTATTTCAAAAGTTGAAAAAATATTATCACTGAGATCTTGTGCTTGTCTTATTATGGAATTTCCAAAATGTTGATGAAATCATTTATTTTATCTAAATTATGTAATCAGATTTGAAATGAGCATGAAAATAAAATAAATTAGAATCCAATTACATGGTAATTTGATAACGAACAATTAACTCCAACACAAACATCAGGTAAAAACATGAGTTATTCCACCACTGTAGAAAGCTGAAATCTATTGTTCAGCAGTTCGATTAGCACGACATAACTTTTAGCTGCAGTGCGATACTCACTAGAAATAGTGCGTTAAAAACATGCTTTGTAGTGCTTTTCAAACAATTTATTTACATCATGTGCAATCAATTAACAAAATTTCATTTTAGAATTAAATAGGAAGACTTGTCTCCGATTCATTAAAATTCACACAAATAATTTGTTCGTTTCTTATTTTCAACTCATCAACTTTTGTTGAAATTCAAATATATTTTAGAAAAAGAAGAAAAGTAAATATTGGTTAATAGGTACTGGTGTCTGAAAAATGTTCACATGATTCTTCCACATGCAGAGGAACAGCTGTAAAATGCTCAAAACGAAAAAAAAAATCTGAAAAGTTAGTTGTTGGGTATAATGTTTGGAGAAAGACTTTTGTTTCGATGGAATATTATAGTTTCCCTCGCTCATTACTGAAGGATGCATTTTTTACGATCACATCATTCAAACTTTTCAAGGAGCGAGGGAGATGCCTTTTTATGGGTTTCACACGCTTTTCTTATGGAGATACTACATGGCAACTGAAAAGTATTACCTCCGCACAATCGATATAATTCTGCAATTTCTCTCTCAACTATCACAATAAAAATTTGATGGCATGAGAAACGAAACATTATGTACCATTTGAATAACATCACTATAGCTAGCATGTGGCAATTTTTGGCCAAAAAATATTTAAAAAGTATTTTTTTTATAAATTAAGAGTACAATTGCAATTGAATATGGTTTATATTCCATATAAAATCATTAATATTTTGTTATATTTTTCGCATAAAATATTTCTTTTTCGATAAATTCCAACATGGAACTTTGAGATTAGGCTTACAAAATTTTCCTGATTTTAACAGGATTATATTTTTTTGTTTATGTTGTATTTCGTTCGTAATGGTTTTATTTTTCGTTAGCCAGTGAAGACTAAGAGCTAAGAGTAACGACGAAAGAACAATTGCACAAATATTATTCCAAGTTAAACATTTAAACACGCGTCATTGCCAAGAGGCTAAAGTTCCTATCAAAACTATACCAATTATTTTGCATAAAATTTTTTTTATATATATCTCCTTTTTTTTAAATTCCGAGATACTTTTACATGCATATAATTTCAATTTATTATGTTTGGAATCCAAAATACCATTGGTACAATGTGTTATTGCTAATTGGTCATCCAGAAGTAAGTGTCCTTTTGAAGTAATTTCTCACATGACTTAAAAATATTTGAACAAAAATTCTGTAGGACATAATTTACGTTCCTATGAACGTCAGAAGAACTGAATAAATTCCCAAATTCTTGAATTAATTCATTTTTCAGAGAAGCCTGTGTAAAGATATTATGTAGAGTTGAAACAAGTCTTTGCAGGACCTTGGAGTAATCGTTTGCAATTCTGATCTGTAGGGGATAAAAACAAAATTTTGTTCCACATCGCGGAAAAGGGAGTGTTCCAGTAAGCGTCCAAAGGATTTCTCTTAGCAGAAAATAACTTTTGTCATCAATTCTGGCTTCCCTAGACGGGAAAATGGGAACGTTCGGTGACACCCTCCGTTGAGGACTGTGTAGTAGGCGTCTTGACATGGTTCCCATTGAGAAGAATTTGTTTCTTCATCGTCGGTTCAATCCACAGAAAAAGAATATCTTGAAGTGATATTGCTAAATATTCCTTCGTTTAAATCTTTCTCATTTCCGGTGCAATTAAGGCCCAACATACTACGCACAGTAATTAGTTCCGTCTTATTAAATTCGCTTAAAATATTTTCCTTTCTTTACTGAAAATCATAATGTTCCGGAAAGCCAGAAAAAGTTTTTTTTTCTTTTTCGAATATTTGGCATAATCATCATCGAATATAATTTTATAAACAAGTTGAGTTTTTGAAGAAGAGGCCGTTTTTAGGAAGTTTGCTATCGCAGGGATTTCTTTCAGACAGACCATCATACATATAATTGTTCACAATAGTAGATAAATGTGAATGGACTCACTGGTTTGATGACTCTGTTGAAGTCTTTTTATATAAATAACGTTGTATCCAAACAACTTTTTGGTTCTTTTTTTAATGCTTGCAAATATTTCACTTCCTAGGGGCTATTCTTTGCCAAAGTTGATTTGAGGCCGAGCACCCAAATGTTGTATTTAGTTGGTAATGGGTTTATTTCGTTCTCCAGTCAAGACTAAGAATTAGCGAAAACGAAGTGTTTATTGTAAGAGTAACAACGAAAAAAAACGATTACAGAAACACTCTTCTAAGTTCAACATTGAAACGACGCGCGTCGTTACCAAGTAGCTAAAGATTCTCTTTTAGGCAGATCGGTTTGTCTCTCCCCCTTTTTAGTTCTGAGCTGAGTCTTTGGATCACCGCTCGTTTCCCTGAGCTGGGTCACGTGACAGAGAGCCACAAGGGCTGCCACCCCATGAGCCCTTCATATATATATATATATATATATATATCTTCAAAATTATTCACCTTGCGCATATATATTATTAAATTCAATAAATTTAATTCTTACAAATATATATTAGGTTAAATATCACAAACAATGAAATCATGAAATTAAATTCGTGATCAAGATTAGATTTGTAATGCAAACAGAAATTTTTTAAATTTGTTAACATATCAAGCCCATTTTGTAACATCATTATTATCTTATGAATTTCATAATTCGGAATATATGTTGATAATCAGTTCTCATCTTACACATAAGCCCCAGCTGCAGTTTTATCATCTTATTTATTAGTAACCCTTGTAATTCATTTTTCTAACTTAAATATATTTATATGTTTAATCAAACATTCAAACGTTGAGAAAAAAGCAATTGTTTCAATAGCTATCTGTAAATTTTCTTTTATTAATTACTTATAGAAATTTGATTTTAATAAATATATGTATATATGTTTTTTTAAAAGGATTATTTCTATTATTTCATTACGAAATGAATTCTTTGTTAATTAAAAAGTACATCGTCCATTATTTTGGATCAAAATACATTTTAGAGACATTTTTAAGCTAAGTATATGTAACGATTGATTGATTCATGAAAATCTGAAATCTATTTTATTATTTCTTAGAAACTAACTATTATTAAAAAATGATGAACGCTTTTTGTTTTACTCTTAGCATCAGAATCGTTTTCTTTTATTGTTTCACAATTATAATTTTTTAATTCTAACGCAATATTTCTTTTTAAAAGTCATACATCGAAATTTGAAGCTATATCTTATCTGTGAGAAGGATAGGAAGACAGAACAATAATGTTACACTAAAAAAAACCGTTTTTGGGCTATAGAGAGGGGAAAGAAACCTGTCTTAAATTAAAAATAAGTGGAATAAAACAAATTTCGAAAAATGGAAATTTTTTGACATAACTTTAGAAATCACTCACATTGTGCGCATACAAACACACACAAAGAAATGATGGTGTCATGAGGAAAAGAGAAAGCCCGATCAACGCCGGGCTAAGCGGTGGAGGGGTGGGGGTGGGGGTGGAAGTCATTTTGAAAATGAGTATTAGAAGTGCTGATTTTTTGAAGGAAAGGGAAAATTTATGAAAGTAGAGATGGCCCGTGCAACGCCGGGCGATGCGGCTAGTCTACACTATTAAAATCCGTAGGTAAACAAATGTATGTACGTCTATCTTCTCACGAACAGCATGAAACAGAAACTCGCTAAAGGTACCAAAAGTTCGGTAATGATCCGAGGAATCCGTTTTTACCACTTATATTCCGATATTCCAATTAGTTAAAAATATATTAACTAAAAACCTTAAAACGCATAATTAGTACCATTTTTTCCCTCCAGGGGCAAAGTTCAAACTCTCGACCTTTTTTTTAGATGTTTTTAAAACACGATATAATTTTTTCTTTGAGACTCAGACAAAAAATAATTACAGAATCGGAAAAATGATTTATTTCGCCAAGATTAATTAATTTGACAAAAAATTATATTTTCTATTTTTTACGATTTTCTTAAAATGTGTCAAAATCGATACGTTTTAATGAGTATAATTTCTAACGGAGCAGACCTTTCATCGTAATCGGTCTGGTCCGTTTGAAGAAGTTTTATTTACTGTTTACTACTCAGTCAGCTCTCACGCACCCTCTTACGGTGAAAAATAAGAAAGCATTACAACATAAGGTAATTCTTGCGTGTTGTAGTCAGACTAACCACAGATTATACTTTGAAATATTGAAAAACGTATTGCTTCAGTTCCAAATATCAAGAGTTTTTCTAGGGGCTGAGCAAATACTTCGAATTAGCGAGATATTTGTATTATGGAAGGTTTGAATTAGCGACTGTATATCGTTTTTCTCAATTTTGATGATTATTGATTATTCATTTTTCTAGTAGATAATTTTTACTGTATATATATAAAAGGATGTAGACTGTATAACAATAAGAGTTGACATATATATTATTTTCTACAGAAATATGAGGAAAAAGTTTTTTTAATTCTCCTTGAATAGTATTTTCTGATATCTCAAAAGAAATATTCACAATGCTTTATGTTTTACCTTTGAAGTTTATTTATATGAATCAATTGATATCTCAGAGAACAATTTTAAAAATAATGGATAACATGTATCTATTTAACCTTTTGGAGACGGCGGTTTTCAGTCGAAAATTTTCTACAGGACGGCACTTTTAGACACGATGACTTCCCCATTTTTCTCACTGATTGATGCTACCGTACACCCGTGGACAAAAGAAGCAAGATAACTTAAGTCTCATGATGTGAAGTGGGGATGTCCGCGTCTTGGAAAGTCCCTAAATGCGAAGATTTCCCTTTCTTCGGGAAACATGTTTTCTTAGAATACGGTGTAACAGCTACTAATGATTTCAGTTCAAGAAATCTAGAAAAATTTATTTATTTATTTATTTTTAAAAAAGGAGACATTTCCCTATAATTTAAGCTGCATTCCACCTAGATTTCATCTTCAATATTTTTAAAAGCATTGAGAGTGAAATTGCATACAAACTTTATTATTATATAAAACAGTGCTGATAATATAAAGCATTGCGTAAAAAATAGAAGTGCTTATTTCATTTTAATTAAAGGTACAATAAACTTAGGTAAAATTAATTAAATTTTGTTTAGTAAAACTTATTTATATTTTGATTTTCAGTAAATGCATTAAAATATGTAACTTGTTATAATTTCATTTTTCATTCTTTTAAATATAGGAATTTGTTACACAAACTTAATTTACGCAGGTGTCAAAAATAATGTAATTTTTAATTAATTATAATAATGTATAATCAATAATATAAAATAAAATAATATGGAGAATGTGTGCTTGCTTTATGTCATAATGTAAAATTTAGATTTTCTTACATCGTTAAATAATTATTCTAAAATAGTTTAACACTTTAAAGCTCTATCTTTTTTTAAATAAAAATATCTACTTTGAGACACTTGCATACGGCTTCAATCAAGAAGAAAATTACGTGAAACATGTGTTTTGTTTAAAAGTTGTTGTACGTATTTGCAATATATGTATTCCAATGGACATCGTCAAAAATCAACTGTGATTCTTAGGAAACTGCACTGTTAATGATTTTATAATTGTTTTTCTCTTTTAGAATATATTTGCAGAAAACATGGTACTCTTAATCCATTCTGTTTTGATATATTAGAATTCACAATACTTAAAGAATCCTTAGAATAAGTCTAAATTTTATTTACAAGCATTTTTCAAAAATTAAAATTATATTTTCCTTTGATCTAATTATTCCTATATATACTGAAAATTATGATAAAACATTTATTGTGGCAAATAAATGAGATGAACAGCCGGTAGGTGTTTCGCATTATGCTATAAAATGTGAATATTTTAAGGCTATAAATGTTGGCACATGTTAAATAGTGCCACATTATAGTCCCCTCGTGTTTTTTTATTGAAAAATAATCACGATTAGGGGTTCCATCATGTAGCAGTTGATACGCATTAAGTCAAAATCCTTACGTTGTCGTGGTGTGGAAATTAGAAGTGGGGGCTCTAGCTCGGCTATCATACTCGTTACTTGATCGTCATTTAAATTACGAAGACCGTCTTATTACTTTGTTCCTAATGGAACTCGTAAATAAAATATTAATAATTTATCAATTTACCTACGTGTTCCTAAAAATAAATTCTTTAAATACAAATAAGAAATCTAAGATTATATTTTTTTTCAACAGTAATAAATTGTTTTCATTTGTAAAAAAGAGGAAATGCTTTTGAATTTTAGAATACTTGATAGTAAAGTACAAACAATAAGCTGGTATCAAAGACAAAACATTATGACTACAAACATTTTTAATTTGCCGAGGAGCTTCATGTATCTCGGTAAAACTTGTTTGCATAAAAGGATTATATTCTTCTTCTTTCTACTGAATTGTTTATTTTGCGAGTAATGACAATATATACTGGGCTTCTTAATTTTTTTTGACTTTTGTACAAAATAGGTTATATTCTTAGCCTTTGGATAATCCTTACTTTTTGCTTAGAATTTCAAAAGAATTACGTAATGCCTAAATTCTAAGATTACTGCTCTGATTTTTGTGCGATGATGAAATAATTTTGTTCGTAAGGTAGAACCAAAACATTCCTACGAAGACAACTCCTTCGATCAACATTCAAAACAATTACAAAAACATTTCCTTCTCAGCGCACTGACTCCTCAATCGAGTTGCAGATAACTGTGACAACAATTTTTCTTTTACTTTTTTCAAAACGAAGAAAGACTTTAGCTTCAAATATCACCCCCCTCTTCGTTTGAACAGTCCCCTAAAGTGACCGGGTAAGTAGAAGAGGGTTTGTCGGCATAGTTTCTATTTATCCTATGTCCGACAATTTAACAGAAAAAGAAATGTCCTTTCCAAAGATTTATTACGGCAATAAGAGGAAGAATAGTTTTCCGGCTACTTGAAAGCAACCTTAGATGATTTACAAGAAGGCAGATGTGTATTACTAGGTTTTCTTACACCTAATAGACATATGATAATCAACAATGACCAAAAACTGAAGAATCAACGGGGAGTAGCATTTTTTGTTGATATAAAAGATTTTACGACTTGCTTTCCATATTCATTTGCAAGAACCATTTTATTCTGTATTCAGTTTCTTACGTTCAATAGCCTTGGAACACTTTTCTTTGTACTATTGTACATAAAATGCGTGACTCACGAATAAATAGGCGAAAAAAAAAGAGAACGAACATATTATTTTAATTTAAATGTAACTATCTGTTAGATTACGTTCTGATTATATTTACTTTTTCAGATATTTTGGATTGGATAGTTTTTTTTTTATAAAAAAAAATTATACAATACTGTAGAACTTTCTAAGTTTGAAAGTCCCCATTTTCCTTTTCTTAGAAAAACTTGTGTTTGGAAATCGTCTGTGATAATTACTACTGATTTCAGCTCAAAAATTTCTTTTCCTTTTAAAGGAGACACTTCCTACGAATTTAAACCACATTCCACCAATATTTCTTTTTCAGTATTATTAAAGGCATTGAATGAAATAGTATAAAACATTGATTATTATATAAAACACTAATCACAATGTAAAATGTTGCACAAAAGAAGGAAACGCTTTTTTCATTTCAGTCAAAGGTATAATAACCTAAAGCAAATTTGAATTAATTTATCAAGGTAAAATTTATTTATTTTGATTTTCAGTAAATGTTTTAAAATGTTGAAAATGTTATAGATTTATTTTTATTCTGTTAAACGCAGTAATTTCATACACACAAACTCAAATTATCGTGTTAACTCTTATATTAATTAATTTTGAAAAACAAATAATAACATAATTATTTTGAAAATTTTTGCCTGTCTCTATACGTCATAATGTAAAATCTCAAATCGATAATGGGCTATTTTATAATCTTATAGTACTCTAAAGATTGCTATCTATTTATAATAGAAAATATTTGCTTTAAGAAACATACATAATTCTTTAACAAATAACAAAATTACATTAACTATAAGTGAGTTTAAAAAATCTTATAACTATTGAACATCTGTGTACCAACAGACATGTAAATATTCAACTAAGCTATATCGTGGTTAATCAATTTATAATTGTTTCTCTGAGAATTAATTAGTTATTTATATAATACTCTGTTAAGAATTTTTGTATACTTTCTTTCTTAAAAGAATAAAAACATTGATAAATGTCATTCTTTTATTGCCTCGATAGTTCATTCGGTTTTGATGCATTAGATTTCATAATAATTATTGAATCTTAAGATTAAGTTTAGATTTTTACACCTAGCATTTTACAAGGATTAAAATTATATGATAATGTTCATCGTTGATCTAATTGTCCCTATGTATGCTGAAAATTATGATAGTCGATTAACAATGACAGATAAATGTGATAAATGGCAAGAATGTGGCGTTAACTTAATACTATATCTCAAAATCATAAATAAATGTGAATTGTTAAACAGTATTACATTGTAGATTCCACATGTTTTTACAGCTGTGGTAGCCGAGTGATTACAATTGAGGATTCCATCACCTAGCAGGGCTCTAATACACGTTCACTTTCTAAAGGCTTAAAGTACTTTCATTGCCGTCATAACATAATCGACTGGGTTCCAGGTTGGATATCATCCTCGTTGCTTGATTGTTATTCAAATAATGAGGTCCATCTCATTGCGTTATTCTACAT
The DNA here is from genome assembly GCA_019973935.1 of Trichonephila clavipes. Lineage (NCBI taxonomy): Eukaryota > Metazoa > Arthropoda > Arachnida > Araneae > Nephilidae > Trichonephila > Trichonephila clavipes. Next base: position 570,204 of record BMAU01021342.1, on the reverse strand, counting down.
GTTTCCTCTGAATGAGACATTAATAAACTATCTATTTATTTGCATGTTCTTAAAAATAAATCCTTTAAAAACACAAATGAATAAATGTAAAATTTATATTTTTTCCAACTGTAATAAACTGCTTTCGTTAGCATAAAATATCAAATCCTTTGAATTTTTAGAAAAATTCTTGATTAGTAAAACGCAAACAATTAGTTGACATAAGACAAAATTATGACTACACATATCTTTAAGTCAGCAAGGAGCAAATCATTCATGTATCTTGGTAAACTTATTTATATAAGAAAAAAACTATTCTTATTCGTATTTAATTGTTCTTTTATGACTAATTACAATATATTTATTTCTTGCTTTTTCATCTTTCATATAAAAAGGTTATTTTATTAGTTTTATGGATAGAAGTTAAGCTTGTTAGTTTCTTATTTTTAAGTAACAATAAATTATAATTTTTTTGATGTATCAGTTAGTATAACATTGCTGAAATTCTAAGATAAATGCTCTGATCTCTGTGTGATAAAAATAAATAAACAAAAATATTTTAAGAAATATAATGCACGCGTCATTTTAATTCTAAACACAATCTTCCTTTTTAGGACGTATGGTAATACAATCGTTTCCAAATGTGCAGTTCAGAAAAAAAAAATAGCCTCTATCCAAAAATAAACCGAAAAATTCACAATAATCGAATATTCTTTATTAACATAGCAATAAAAACCATTACATTAGAAAATCAATGTAAGATCAATCGCCTCTCCCAATAATTTACACTCAAAACGTGTAAAAGGCCTAAACAGGTATCTGCCATTTTTTAAGTGATTGATTAGCTTGAACTTATTCACTACTGTGCAATTTATTGAGTTTTACTACAGCTGAATTTTTTAGGTACTTCATCTCTGTTATTATTTGGCATTTAAAGAGTTGATCACTATCTCCTGCAGAATCCTATCTACTCATTCTCACCTGCAGAAACACTGCAATTGATAGAGTACTCTCTAAAGGATTGAATATAATTGAAGACTCCTCCAAACTTCAGATCTGTGGCGATCACAATCATATTGTTTTTTTAGATGAGTTTGAATAACTATGCTCTACCCCCCCCACCACCACTCTCTGCGTTTATTCCTTTCCAAAATGAAATAAATTCCAAGAAATTTTTACTACCTCTAGTATAGATTTTATAGTATGGACCTAATTTATAGATTGATCTAAATCTTCTTCATTTTCTAATTCATAATCAGAATCTGAATCGTCAAAAATTTCGTCTTCTAATTCAATCAAAAGTTTCTGGATCTCTTAAATGGTCAGACCTCTTTTCCGTTTTGGCATTTTCTCTTCTGTTTTTTTAAAAAAAATCAAGTTAATTTAAAATGAGAAAATATAGAGATGAATATGTAAAAAGGCAAGAAAAAACCATTTACAATAACAACTGTGTAAAGATTAAATCTGCTAGTTAGGAAAGGGCATAAGAGGGAAAAAGAGGGAGTTCTTGATAAGAGGAAAAGAGGGAACACCCCTTCCCCCTCTCAATACAAAAGAGACCGGTCAAGTGATTGAGGTCCCTGGATTCTAATAGGAACCGCAGTGATCCGAAAGCTGTTAAAAGGGGGAAAGAAGAGCTTGGTCGCTACTCCGACCAGCGCCGTCCCTTAAGGGGCTACTCTTTTTGGTCGCACTATCGACCAGCCGTCCTCTAAAGGTTAAAATTTCATTTGGCACAATGAAAATTTTAACTAAAAGATTGAAATTAAAGTGTGAAGGAAAAAAGAAAAATTAAGTGATTAGAAAAATCAAGAATATTTACTGCAATTTATGCAGTGCTATTAGTTCTGCAATTCTTATTCTGGTGCAGAAGATTTTTCTCTCCCCTTCAATGTCAGAGTGAAGAATCTATAATTTATATCTTATAAAATTGTCAGGAGGAAGAAATGGATGGAACAGTATTGCAAATGCCGCAAACTTAAAACTGCAAAAATATTGGATATCTTAACTGCGAAAATATTGGTATAAAAAATAAATAAATAAAAATAAAATTCATTAATTTGCAAGCTACTTTTTATTTTAGTATTCCTGATATCATCTTCAGATGATTTAAAAATTAACAGCATGCGCTTTTTCAAAGCTTTGTCGCAGCTGTATGGCTGGGAGAATAATGTTTTCTTACAGGCAGTAATATTAGCTTCTGATGAAGGCGGCGTTGAAATGAGCTGGGAAAATGCTGGTGGAACAGATGCTGGTGAAGCTATTGGAATTGGCTAGAATTAGATCTTGTCTCTGCGTTGGTGTCGCTCTCTCGCTTCTCGAGATTTCAGAGTCTCTTTTTGAGGTGAAATACGTCCCGCCCACGAAAGTGACACGGGATGTGTATAGTCCCTTCTGTTTGGACGTCTTTGGTGAAAGCATTCTTCGATTGGTCCCCTTCGCGCGGTGTTCGGCGGGGGAACTGTGTCGGCATCTTACTGTCGGCTAGATCAAGGGACTTCCCTTAGGACATCATCGCCGGGGTGTCCACCCTGGGATACTTCCCCACGAGAAACTACTTGACCCTACTACTGAAACGTCACTCGTTCTCGACGGGAAATGGGTCTTTGGTGGAGTACTGCATTATCACAGTGTAACATTGACTAAAGGAAAAGGAGTCACTGTTCTCTTAAATTATTTCACATTAATATGACATGCACAATAAAAAAGAAGAGAAAAATATTTATCTAAGAAAAATTAAAGTATTCTAATTGTTTCAAGTTTTTTTAATAGTTAGAAGCAGAGTATTTAAATGAAATATTTGCCAATTACTGAGTTGACACGATGTAAAATTATCGTTATTAAGAAACCCCGTTTTATTTCAGTTTCGAGCGGAACTATTTAGAACATTAGCCTAACATCAGAAACAATTGGTTTCATAAAAAAAAAAAGCATGCATGGATTCAATAACGTTGTGTAATAAATGTTTCCATAAAATTTTAAAACTGGGTCTTCAGTGGTGCCAGGACTCGAATTTGTGATTCAACAACCCTACAGCTTGCATTACTTGTTTCAGTGGAATGTTTATCGTAGTTAACATATCATATTATTCTGAAGGGAGTCAGTGCCATTATTTGAATATGTCTGTGTGGACTATAAAGTAATTTTAAGCTGCTGTATATGTTATAAACCAATATTTGAGCATTGCAAGATTCACCGAATGAAAAAGATTATCGGACATCTACGACGTCAACGTCATTTAAAAAAAATTGCAAGCCACTAATTGTATCAATTTTTTTTTTTTTACAGAAGCATGAGAAGGATATATTGTGCCTGCTTCAATACACTGCTGGCCACCATAAATGCAACAACAAGACAGACAAGAGATACCACAACAAAATTTATTTTGTAGATAACATGTTGACCAAGTATCACAAATGATTAAATTTATAGACTTTTGTGAAGTGGGGTTCCTGCCAAAATAAGTAGCCAGAGTAGCCGCCATTATTAGAGATCACCGCTGCCACACGCCTCGGACCCGCCGTGTAGGGCAGCGATGCACGTTAAATCTGTCGAGAGCTGAAACGTCCTCCCGTTGGTGTGGTGTGGTAGTTAGGAGAGGAGGGTGCCAGCTCAGGTGTCGTCCACGTCACTTGACCATGGTTCAAAATTACGTGGTCCGTCGCCAAAAGCCCTCGTGTAGCTGAACAGTGCGACGTTAATATTCAATCAATCAATCAATCAAAAGCCACACGCCTCGGCATTGATTTAAAGAGACCTTGGATGTGTTATTGGGGTACAGCAGACCAAGCCGCTTCCACACGTTGCCAAAGGTGATCTGGTGTGGTAGCTGGTGGTGTAATCTGGGTCAATCGTTGAGCAACCATGGACCACATGTTTTCTATCGGGGAAAGATCCGAAGAGCGATCCAGCCAGGCAAGCAATTCAATCTGGTGATTGACGAAGAACCTTCGGAAAATGAGTGCCACGTGTGGTTGTGCATTATCCTGTTGAAATATGGCTGCGGCCAAGCCCTGAAGGTAAGGAAGGACAACTGGCTCCAACACCTCGGAGATACAGCGCTGGCTGTTAAAAGTACCGGCAATGCATACTAGAGGAGTGCAAAAGTGATATGCAATACCGCCCCATACCATAATACCCGGTACAAGACCAGTGTGGCGGTGCATAACCAGCTGTTCAGCATCCTCTCTCCACGGTGTCTCCAGACTCGAATCCGACCATCGTGGTGTTGCAGACAGATGCGTGACTCGTCAGTAAAGACAACTTCATTCCATTCTTCCACCCACATCCTTCTTTCATCGCACCATTGGCGGAGGAGACGTCTGTGGTTCTGCGTCAAGTGTAGACCAAGTAATGGACGTCTTGCGGATAGACCACTCTGCTGTAAACGGCGTCAAATGGTATGCGCAGACACTGAATGATGCGTTACAGACTCAATGTGTTGTGCTACGGTTCGTGATGTGACTGAGCGATCCGTCACTGCCATGCGCCCAATTTGCCTGTTCTCACGTGAAGTGGTGCACTGAGGTGGATGCGATCGACCACGTCTGTCCATCCTACCCTTCTGCGTCCAACGGTGACATTTTCGCTTTACTGTTGTTTGGTTTCGTCCAAGACAACTACCGATTTCTCTGAAGTTAATCCACAATCTTGGTAGGCCACTATCCTTCCTCTGTCGAACTCGGATACTTGTTCAAAATCTGATCACTGTTTTTTACGAGACATAACTGATCGGTTTTTGAAAAAATCACAAAAAAAAACACAATTGCCGAACTTGATATCGTCGAAATCTCCAAGCCTAAAATAGCGCTTTAAGGTGGCGTTACAGGCGCACGTGATGTTTTTCTAAACTGAAATTCTAATCATTTGCATATCTGACCTCCGCTAATGCATGCTGTAAATTTCATGTTATTTGCATGCTTCCTTCAGGATGTTGCATTTACGGTGGCCAGCAGTGTGCATTGACTAAAAATGCTCTAAATTCAATTGAAAAACGAGCGAGGCACAATTTAAAAATTTCTTTCTACAACTTTTCTTCTGCGTATTTTTCAAATGTTAAGAAATAAAAAATAAATAAATAAATAAAGTATTCCGACTAAACCTCGATTCGATCGGAATAATTTTTTTTCGCGTTTTCAACAGCACGGGATATCTTATCGAAAACATAATTATTAAATCACTTTAAGAAAGCATTAAACGTACATTGGTCTTAATTTACAATTCAAATAACATGTTTTAGCAATGAGATAGCAGTGTTGATTGTAATGGAGAATTTTTAAGGTAACATTAACAAAAGCAAATTAATGTGCCTCGTTAAGTGCCTTGATCCTGTATATAATCTCACTAACTAAGCTATCATGCTATGTAACAGGAAGACTTCGAGACCCACTTGGATGTAAAACGGCCTATTACTCTTCACTACAATGCTTTGCCCAGGAAGCCGATGCACGTTAAATATGTTGAGGCACAAATATCCTCCCGTTGGTGTGGTATGAAAGTTAGGAAAGGTGGTACCGACTCAGGTGTCTTCTTTGTCACTTGACCATGGTTCAAAATTACGAGGCCTGTTGCCAAAAGCTCTTGTGTAGTTGAATAAGGTGATGTTAATATTCACTTTCTCACTATTCTTCACCAAAAAATTTGATAGAAATTTAATGCGAATCTCTTGTATAAAATCATAATTTCAGATATTTTCTATTTAACTGAAAACAAACCATTATTATCTACTAATATAAAGAATTTCAAAGTTGGGCAACAATAAGAAAAGCATTTTGTGAAGTTCCCTTCTGAACTGGATAAGAAAAAAGTAATGAAGAGTTTCTTTTTTTGCAGTAATGAAAACTATAAGGAATATATATATTTGCAGTAGCTCAGGTGTCGTCCACGTCACTTGACCATGTTTCAAAATTACCTGGTCCGTCGCCAAAAGCCCTCGTGTAGCTGAACAGTGCGACGTTAATATTCACTCATTCGTCATAATACTTAAGTGTTTGCACAATGTATCTTAGATAAAGATAAGAAAAATATAGTTGTATGCAAAATTTATTTTTTAATTTTATTTTTCTACGTATTCAAAACAATCCTTGTCTTTCTTTTCGTTAGAACAACTACAACATTATTTGAAACTATTTGTTGAAGGTTTACAAAAGCTTCCTCTATTTTTAGAGTCGCTCGAAAGTAAGCTAGCAAGCGCAAGAGTAAGCAAATGTTGAAGGCAAATTCTTGAGAACTAGATTCTTAAAAAAGCTAAAAGGAATCTAAGCATTGAATTAATTAAGCTTGTGGTCAACAAAAGTTTAGACCTTAAAGGACTCAAAATCAACAGATAACTTTTGACTAAACGTAGATTTTTTAAAATCGCTTCACGTTTTTACCAAAGAATCCCACCAAACAAAAACATTGCTTTGTGAGATTCTTAAGTTTCTTCTTATGACATATTTCAGGGCTCTCTGACTCTTAACAAGATCTGAAAGCATTTGAAAAATTCAAACAAATCATCAGTAGGAAAACCCTCAAAATAGCTTGTTTAAAAGGCAACTTGTTGGATGCCTTCAAAGTTTTTCCATGCTTATTAAATGAGTCGCATCTCCCTTTTGCTAAAATTTTCATTAACAGGTGATGCTTAACTTTCTGCAATCTTTTCATTTAGCTGTAAAAATCATACAATTGGAGTGCTCACTTTTGTAACTGTGTGTGTTTAGTAATTATATTAATTTTTCTATTTTTTTTATTTCAAAATTGAAAAAAAAAAATTCTTTTGAGGAAATTAATTGTTTTGCGAAATACTAAGTAGAAAATATTAAAATTTTCTCTTAAATAATCAGTTTAATTAATTAATTAAAAACCCTCAATTATTAGTAATGATAATATTTTCAACCCAAACCCATCCAACTCAGAAACTTTCAAGCAGAATTGTACAAAAAAAAAAAAAAAAAAAAAACGTTATTAAGCTCTATTAGCTTCAGAATTAAAAAAAAAAATAGGTATTTCTATTTCTTCTAAAGCTGGAATATATGAAAAAAGATCTAAAATTTTAAGGCCACCAAGAATTTCAGGAATTCTAAGGATACAAAAAAGTCCTGGATTATTGGCAGAAAGCTTTGAAAATTTAAAAACTAGTAAAATAAAAAAAAATCCCTTATATTTCCTTGAAAAAAATTAGCAAAATCTGTCTTGGGGGCTTTAATTAATTATAAAATTATTGTATCATAATAATTATTCCGAATTATTAATTATAATAATTGATCACGAAATAAAATTTCCAAATAAATTCCAAATAAATTTATTGGATACTGACATTGTTTTTACCCAAAATTTTAAGATATTTTGATTCCTCATGTCATAGAACACCCAAATTCAAAATTGGAGGGGGAGTCCCGAGAATTTTCGAGGTCCTACTTGAATGGGCATTAAGAATTCATAGATATTATACAAGTGCATAAGCTGTGACGTGGGGCTTTAAAAGGGGAAAATTATTATGAAGCGTGTTTGCACGAAATAATCTAGCTCCGAGGCCCGCCATTAGAAAAGTCCGCCTTGAACTGTTTCTTTGCACGACCAAAAATTCGTTTCGTATTTGCCGCTTTGACGGTCAAGTCTCTACGCCTGTGCATTGCATAGATGATGTTTAGTGCTGATCCTTTTAATGGAGTTTTTTTTAATTTTTGACTTGACAGTCATAAATATAAAAACTTTCTTTAGCGAAACTATAAACCCTTCGAAATAAACCTACAATCCTTGACGAATATGTGCTTAAGGAGGAATGGGCAAATAAACTTTTTTGGTAATACAAGAAATAGATAAATATGTTTAGTGCGTTTGGAACAATAATCTTACTAAAGGAGCACAATCTGCAATATGACACCTCTAATAATTTAATACAAGTGTGCTTGCATGGATAGATATGAAAATAGAACAATAAACTAAATAAAACTGCCACCATTTTATTTAATTTATGTATTGTTTTTTGTGTGATCCAATTGATTCCTTTTTTGAAGTTTACCAATGAATGCAATCATTTGAAAAGGCTCGGCCCTCCGCAATCCTCCTCTTCCCCCTGAGTTCAAGCCCCTCCTCTTGTTCCTCATCTTGTCCCCTAACGGAAAACTATCCCTAGAACTGACACTCACCACAGATACGAAGGAAATTTAGAATGGAATCTATTTAGATTATTTTCTACTTAATTTCGCCAAAAATATCGGATGACCTAATAATGAAAATGTGCTTTAGAAATTAATGAACTATGTATTTTTTTTTCTAATGAGGCTGGGGATTGGAAAACTCCATTGAAGATCTCCCCAGGAACTGGTATCAATTGAAGTGTGGCACCATATAGGTAGATACCAATTTCCCCCAAAGTAATTTTCTCCCTAGAGGGAGGCACCTGAGCTCTGAAAATGCGAAATCGCACTAGGAATTTAATTTTTGTCGAGAGAACCTAAGCCAAACAGGCACTCTAGAGATGTTTAAAATGTCGTATAATCAAACGACATGGACGGTGTAAATTTTTTGCATCATGAAGATCCACCGACTTGGACTGGGTTCAAACCCTTGCACAACTTTAGGCACAGAAAGCCAGCGCCAAACCAACTTCGCCACCCACCTGGCAATTAACAATGCATAAATTGTTATACTAACATCTTAATACCCTCTGAGACATTAACATTGATTCCAAGTTTGTTTGAAAATTATACAAGTTCTGAAGCGTGCCCAATATCTTTTGTGTGACAATTGTATATTTCATGCATAAGAGAATGAAATGCAATTTTATAGATAAAGTAAAACTTTGTGACTGTAATATATATATATATATATATATATATATATATATATATATATATATATATATATATATGCTTATATAATGATGCTTATTTTTAATTAGAATATTTTTTCATTAATCATCAGCTAAACTTAATCATAATATGGATGAAAAAACAGCAATACTAATGTACAAAAAATATATAAAATTATTTGAACCATCAATAAGCAGCCAATATATGGTTCTAATTAAAGTAACGTCTTGCCCCAATCAGCATCCAATTTGTAATCTGAGAAGAACATTAAATTTTTGTAACTTAGGTGTCAAGTAGTAAAAAATATTGCTTACATTTGTATTTTTGTCTTTTGCATTAATGATATCCTGTAATTAATTTTCTTTTATTTAGGAAGCCAAGCAACAAGCCCAGAATCCATTCAAAAAGCTCGTAGATCCAACGGAGAGAAAAAGGAAGCAGGTTCACACGCTCACAAGACTCATAAAATGGTAGGGTGTACACATGCATATGTATCATTATACCACTTAAAACTACAGAGTAATCCAATGAAGTACACAGGTGTGCAAACCTTAAGCAGCAGGTATGTGTGTGGTGGTGGTGGAGGTTTTGCCATAGCTCTACGAGACGTGAAATTGAGAAATGAGAGACAGCATTTTGTACTTAAGCGATGACGAAGGCATAGTTGAGCAAAAATGAATACAATACATATAGTATGACATCGACCCAAAAGGGCTTATTGAACTCATAGTATCTTTACACATGATTGTCTATCCAAGAAGAAGAACAAACAAATGTTCTTTAGTATGGGATATGCCCTTCCCATACTATAATGTTTGCTTTGCACCCTCTCTGCGTACTCAGCACCTGATTTTCCGACCGCTCTTGAGATAAGAATACCTATTCCTCAGTCAGCATATGTTTCAGTCGTTGGGTGTTCCCGGAGGATGTAATCTTGCCGCAAGGAGTCTCTCCAAAGCATACCCCACATATTCTATGGGATTTCAATCAAGGAAGAATGCCAGATAATCCATTCGAGTAATATCTTCATTTTACAGTAGCTGCTGAACATCAACAGTCCGGTGTGGGCCGTGCATTGTCTTCCATAAAAACGAAGTCTGGTCCAATAGCCCCTCGGAAGCGACGCACATGGGGAAGGATCCCCTCCTTATCATTACGATCTCCGGGCACATAATCTCTGTCGAAAACGCAGAGCTCAGTCCTACCGTTAAGGACCACCAGAACGGTCTCTTTCCCTGATGCTACTGGCATGAAACCGTGTTCCGAACTCTCTCCTAACCAACTGACATTGAGAATTGCACTGAAGCGACTCTCCTCCGTAAAGAGGACACGATTCAACTGGTCCAGTTTTTGTACTGTTTACACCACCTTAATTGATGCCTTTGATGACCAACTTTCAAAGGAATGAAGCGTCCAGGAGGGGGAGGTTTGTGAAGGGGTCTGGCTACAGTAAACCGTGACATTTGCCGTTGTACAAAGTTGCTGAGCAATGGCGCTTGCTGGCTGGTACCGGGCTCTTTTCCCCTGCAGTACTATACATCAGACATCCACTGAAATTGTTTCCTAGGAGGTCGGAATCAACGTTTCTAACAGCTGTATTTATGGTTTGGGAGGCTTTCCAAGCGCGCGAAATAACACTTTTGTTGATTCCGAATTCTTTAGCTCCACTGGTCAAACTACGCTCCTTTTTCAGCTTTTCCATCATTTTTCCACGCGTGAAGTTGTCCAGGTGATTTCTTCTTGCCATACTTCACTAAATAACTCCCTTGCCCTTGCAGCAAATGTCTTGAATCGGGCCTCCGTTCTTCCTTTGTTGTAGTTTTGAGCTGCACGCGTTTTGCGCTCCCTTACGTTGCCTATGATGTTTTGTTCTTGACGTTCGCATCCACATCAACTTTCTTCTGAATTGCGTGCTCATTCTAATGATCGCAATAATGATTTTCCTGCCATTTCATGCACATCAGTGTAAATTGGGTTAGATATTAATGAAGATTTGAAAATTCAACTTGTAGAAAGACTTATTTAAAGTTTGATGATTAATGAAGATCAAAAGTAAAATCTGGTCTGTAGAAAAGAGCAATGGCATTTAAAACCGGAATATATTTATCTATAAAAATAAGCCCATTAAAATAAATTATAAAGTTATAAACTGCTTAATATATTAAGTGTTGCTGCAATGTAATACTTGATAAATCTGTACATTCCCAATGGAAAGTGTTATGAGCATTTATTCACACATTTTTCAATTAAGGTATCCGACTATGTGCGCAAACCAGAAATAATCGGAAGACAATTCTATAAATTGGACAAATTGGCCTGGACAGTATTCGGATCTTAATCCGATAGCGAATATACGCCATAAAATTAATTATGATATTTGAAAGAAAAAATAACTCTTGAAACATACGTGAATTAATTGAAGAGCTTTAATATTTTCTTTCACCTATATTATCAACGAAATACTTTTCAAATTGGTACAAAATGATGTAGAGCTCAAAATAAAGAAAATACCTGGCCTATATATTATTGATGTTCAAACTTGCAATAATCATACAATTTTCAAAATGCATATAAAATACACCAAATTTGTAATTTTTGTGTTATTCTTTTGTATACATTAGATTTTTCTATTTTTTGCGTTATTCTGCACATGGTACACATTCTTGTGTTCAGGCAGCTGTACCGTAAAACGTATTTAAGGTATCCGACTACATTCGGAACCGTGATTTTGCAAAAGCGTATAAATGGATAATATTTATGATATTTAGTGTCACTTAGATTAGAAAATGTATATAAAATTATTTTAAGATTAGTGTCACAATAAAAAGTTATTTAAGTACAATATTTTGACAAAAAATGAACATAGAATGACCAATTTTCAAAATATTCTCCTTTTGTGAAAAATTCTTCTATTATAATAATATTTTGCCTATCTATAGCTGAGACCTCTTTACGGTGGGTCAACTAGAATTTTTGAAATATATAAATTAGAAGTGGGTTTATCCATGTTTTACGACAACAGAGAGGAGAATTTTAAGAAAAAAACGCCGATATTTATTTCAATTGGTTTTAACTCTGAAAATAATATGAATCTTTCAAAAAAATCATAGTTAAACCTCAGTACAGAGGTCTGAGCTACATACAGGCAAATTATTATTATAATAGTAGCCTTTTTCACAAAATGAGAACATTTTGAAAAAAGGATATTCTAAGTTAATGTTTTGCCAAAATATTGTATTTAGATAATTTTTTTTGTCATAATGTTCTTAAAACAATTTTATACACGTATTCTAATCTATGTGACACTAAATATCATGAAAATTATCCGTTTATGCGCTTTTTTAAAATCATGGTTCTGAACGTAGTCTGATACCTTAACACAGCTATGATAAGATTTATTTGAGGTTTTGGAGCAAATGATTCATGCACTGGCAATGGTAAATACACTGATTGAAAAAAATCACAACACGAAGAAAATATATTAGACTAATGAAATTTGGGCAGTATATTTGTCTGGGTAACATATTTAATCGATCAAAGTTTGATGATCACAGGTTAATGAAAAGTGCGAGAAAAGCCATTTCAAAAGTGAAATGACAGTACATTAATAACCGGTGTAACCACCAAAATTTTGCAAACGTGCATGCAAAGTGTCGTACAGGTTCCACTTATCAGTTTGTGGGATAGAACTACATGCTTGTTACCCTTGCTTGGTCAGTTTTAAGGCGTTTAATTCTGGTTGTGGATAAAGCTGGGGTTGCCATCCAATGATGCCCCGTTCGTGCTCGATTGGAGAAAGATCTTGAGATCTAGCACGCCAAGGCAACACGTCGACACTCTATAGAGCCTACTGGGTTACAATAGGGGTATGAAGGTGCCCTTTATCCGGTGGCAAAACACTCTCTTGAATATTTCTTATAAATGAAAGCGCAACAGTTTGAATCACCAGACTGACGTACAAGTTTGCAGTCAAGGTTCACGGAATAACCACAAGAGTGCTCCTGCTATCATATATATATATATAGAAAATTCTACACCAAACCATAATTCCAGGTACAGGTCCAGTGTTTATTTTCAATGGCCTTCTTTTGATACGGACATCACTGGCACCAAGACAGAAATAGAGCTTACCGGAGAACACAAGATATTTCCACTTCACACTCCAACGAGCTCTATCGTGTTAAAACTGAAATCGCAGACGTCAGTGATTTAGAGTTAATGGTATGAATGCTACAGAGCGTCAAGCTCAGGCTATTCCTCAAACAATCGATTCCTCCTGTATTACTATGGTACTAAAAAAGCCATTATTTCTGCAGTAGAGGCACTACGATGCTCAACAGCCGTGTGGGGAATGCAGTAGTCTCTGTCTGTAATGACCCGCACGGGGTTGAAATTCGGTTTTTTTTAGATAACGCCTTCCCGGAACCAATGATGTCAACAGTTATGCACACTCCTAAAAATTGTTTGTCCCAGAAAAAAACCCATTTTCTTAGCCTTCTTATATAATCGAACTGAGGGAGATGTTGATTAATGTCTTGTTAGGGGCATTCTTGACAAGCCTCAATTCCCTACGTAAAATGTTAAGGATAAATAACGCTCTTGAATTTGGCAGCGCGCATTGCACTGGATTCGAAGTCCCGCTGCTATTATCTTATGCGCCTAACGCAAAACTGATATGAAAGTCATCTCTCAGATGTACCAACACACTTACCCAAATTTCTCTTCTGGGTGTTGGGAGTTTTAGTTCAATCCTATTTTTGTCAGAAAACACACCTGAGACTCAATCAATCGAACATCACAGTCAACTCCTCATTTATTACAGATAAACAAAAATTAAAATTCCCGTACTTCAAAGTATGCAGGTAGGAATACGCTGTGCAACAGATTGGGAACAGAAAAATGTGTAAACAATTCAAGTTTTATGAATCATTGCACTTCTGGAAGATGCAAAAGTCATTAGCACGAGAACAATTGTGTTGCCTCAGTCGCAGCATAATGGTTGAATCCAACATAGGGTCTACTAATCCATAAGGCTAGAAAATATGTCTTTAAATACTAAAGTTCTTTCTTAAGCGAAATAAAAGTAAGATTGCATCCGCATTGATCAGATATTAACTTTTTGGAAATACACGTTACAAACATAATGAGTGTTTTATGAAGAAGGCTTTCACTTTAAATAGAAGAAATTTTGCCTTATCGAAGCAACTTGTAGTTTCTTATAGAACTGTGAACTCTATCATCTCAATAGAATATTGCTTTTTATTCAGTGAAATCAAATCCCAAAGGAAAGTTAGATATAAGTGCTTCATGACAGTTGGAAAGCAGACTGCATAGAAATATACCCAATGCTTTAATTTGGCTATTTTATTGGAGAAAGCATGTACTGAATGACTAATGAGATAAGTATTTTAAGAGATCAGTTAAAATGTTAATAAATAAACTTGGGGTGAGAGACCTACCAGGTGATTCAAATAATAAAAATATCTTTTGAATCAATTTTATATTTATTTTTCATGAAATACTGTACAGTAAAAAAAAATTCTTTTCATCTTTTTAGTCTAGAATTAAAAAAAAACAACAAAAAATGTTTCATCGTAAGTAACCATTAATCAGTACATATTCATGCTTCAGATATATAATTTTATGTAACTACCTTTTTGATAAAATGTTTTCAATTTAACTTCTCTTCTTTTGTTTCATAAATTCTCTTTTTGTTCAAGACTATGCCTTTGATATTGTGGAATTGTTAGGGGAACATTTATTAAACTTACCGGTTGATTCACATAAGTAGTGTGCCCAATTTCAGAAGATCATAAATTTTTATTGAATAAAGTTATTTTCATAGAATTTTCAATGTGGTTTTCTCTAGCGCTGAATACTTTTCGTAAGTGTTTTGGCAAAGCTAAAAGAGTTTTTTCAATCATTTTTGGGGTATTTTCGAACTCCCTTTTAAATTGCTTTTTGAAGCCCTAGAAATGCTCTGACTTTACGTCTATTGAATTGGTTTTTTAAGTATCCCCACAAAACATAAAATAATCACAAGGAACACAGACAGAAAATAATGATAGTCATTTATCAGAAGGCAGAAAATTAATTTTTTAATCTTTTAGCCATTTTATAGTTGATTTTACAGTATGACTTAATGCAGAACCTTGGTGAAAAACAGTTTCCTTGAGGGTAAAGACGTTTACTTTTTTGTTCAAGTGTTTCAAAACTTTATTCTGATAGTATTTAGAATTATTTTTAAAGTTTGGTTCGACAAAAAAAAAGGTTTTGTTAATCCTTGAGAGGGCATTTCCGTCCATATCATAAAACCTAATTGCCAACTTGCATTTTTCAACGTGTTTCTTTGCGACGTTTTTTTGCTTGAAATACACTGGTGTGCAAAAATTAAGGACGAAGTCGAAAAATTAGCATATCAGCTGAACGAAGAGGCAGAGCGGACAGAAAGACCAATCAGGAGATTAAGTAAGGTGATGTGCGGTAGCACATGCGCAGATATGTAGGTAGACGTAATGGGGGAGTGTCTGAGTAGTATAAAGCATGTTGTCGGTGTAAGATCAGTATTTCTGGCAAAGAGATTGCACGCCGTATAGTAGTTAAAATCACACCGAGTTGCTGCCTCAGCGAGAAATGGCGAATAATTAATCTGTTAGACGACATCTGGATGCTTTTACCCGAGGTCGAATCATTGGGAAGTTGGAGGAAGGCCGCAGTGTGACTGCAGAGTTCGGAATTGCTCACAGCATCGTTTCACGAATTTGGAGACAATTTCAAAATACAGGAACAGCTATCCGGGGGTTCAGTAGTGGTCGTCCACGAGGAACCACACCCGCAGATGACCAGTACATTGTCTTACAGTCCAGAAGAAACAGGCGGCACACCGCGGGAGAAATCTTTAGACACACGACACAGGCGACTGGACGACCGATATCGTGTTTTACCGTGGCCAGAAGACTGCACGGTAGTGGTCTGTTTGCACGACGCCCTGTACGGTGTGTACCTTTAACGCCTGCCCATCGGAGAAGGCATTCTCTGTGGTGCCGGGATCACCGGAATTGGAGAGACAATGAATGGGGACGAGTACTCTTTACAGATGAGATCAGATTCAGTTTGAGTAGCGATTCTAATCGCATACTCATCTGGAGAGAGCGGGGAAGCCGCAATCATCCCTCGAACATCATTGAAAGGGACAGGTATGGAGGTTGCGGTGTTCTCGTTTGGGGAGGCATCATGCTTGGTAGTCGTACAGACCTTCACATCCTCGACGCAGGTTCAGTCAACGGGACCCGTTATTGTAACGAGACTCTTTTTCCATATGTGCGTCTTTTTAGAGGCGCTATGGGTCTGCAGTTCCTTTTCATGGACGACAATGCACCATGTCATCGCACAGTAGCTGCCGAACAGCTCTTAGAGAGTGAGGATATTGAACGTAAGATTGGCCGGCACGATCTCCGGATCTCAATCCCATCGAGCATGTATGGGATTTTCTAGGCAGACGCTTGGCAGCTCGTACCTTACCACCAGTAACGATTCGGGAGCTTCGATTGGCGCTACAAGACGAATGGGCAGCAATGCCTCAACAACTCATTGACATCCTCATTCTCAGCATGGGCAGACGCTGTGAAACCTGCCTAGCAGTCAGGGGAGATCATATCCCGTACTAAAGACCGGATGTTTCTTGCTGGACACCCATCACAGGGATGTTTCGGCCTTCAATCGCATTGCGCTCCATGCTACTTTTTCAATAAAGCTTCTTTTTATCCCTCTGATTTCTCTTTTAGTAAGTGTTGCTTACATTACACATGTCCTTACGTATTGGGGATCTTACGGTATTAAATGTGTTGATTTGGAAAGCTTTTGTACAAAGTTATATTGAAAAAACCGTCTCGTCCTTAATTTTTGCACACCAGTGTATATTGAATCTTGGTTTTGCTAGATGTGAATGACAGATGAAACTGAGTTTATCAGAAGTTATCCATGCTTTGTATCTACCTTTGCATAACATTAAGTACATAGGCCAAAGACGTTTTCTTCGTTTTTCTACACTATTAACAGCCATTTGATGACAGACTGGAAAATTTACTTTTTTTTAATCAATGTTCTTTGATCTGACGATAAATTGTCGATTGTTATATCAATAATTTCTTTGTCATAGGTTTTTGAGGCAAATAATTTTCTACAGCGATAATTCTTTTTTTCTCTTTCATTAAGGACTTCCTTTCGTTCACATTTTTCCCTGGAGCTTTTTATTGTCAGCCAAATTTTATTTTTGTTTGAAGTTTAGATAGCAGTATGATAGAAAAATGTATTTTCTTGCTTTTTAAATACTTTATTATTTACAGGATTTTAACAACCATCTTTCAAAAGCTGTAAAATTTCGTTCTGGGTTTGAGGATGCAATTTCAGTACTGTAACCTACTCCCACCAATAAAAGTGATTAGATTGGTAATTTAAATGTTTCATTTTACAAATAAAACCAGTTGTAAAAAGATAGAAATTCATCATAAATAGTTATATACTTTTAAAATTGGTCACACTTATTTTGAATCAACCGGTATTTAGCCTTTGATGAACTTTTTGTCTAGAACTGAATAATAGTACTTACGTATTAAACCCTTGCCATTGACGACTTTTGGTGAATTTCAACAAACTTTTTTTTAAGCAGGAAAATGTTTAGGAATTGTCTTCAAGATAGATTGCAGTAACTCATAAAATCTTGGGTGATTCATCCCTGGCATGCGTTAAGTTTTTGATGATAAATCGTTGACATGGGTTTCATACGTTTGTACAAGAATAAATTTAATATGTTATGGAAAGTAACATTAAAAATGTAGAGTGACTTAATTGGAAAAAATCATCTCTGTCATTAAAAGTTTTTTACAGATTTATCTTTGTCTGTTGCTGAACTCTTTTAAATTATATCATTGTGTTTGTACGAAATTGTATAATTTTCTTTTCAGGATTCTTCTGAAAAAGGTGCTTCCAAGGCAATTTCTGATGTTCCAAATAATGTTACCAATGGTCCTGGTTCGCCAACGGTCATTATTGCAAGCAACAGAGGGAATAAAGCCAACAATCCTAATGCCTCGGTTTCTGCCAGAGTGTGAAGATTGAGTCTGAATTTGCTATGTTTTCAAAATAACGCGCGCCCTTGTTTCTTTGAATTCTGTAAAAGTAGAATATGAAGTCCGATACACATGAATTGCTCAAGTTTGTTTCAAATGTGACATTATTTTCGGTTCAGGCTGATGTATTATACATAATGGATTATAATTTTCCCTTAAAAGAGCAAGGAACAAACTTTTTTGTACTGACCAACCAACTTCTTTTTGAAGGGTTAGGTGGTATGTAGAGCATACAATCATCCCTTTAATCGAGAGTGAAACGTTGTTCCAACATTTATCAAGAAATTTGCCTGTTGTATTCGACAGGGTCTTTTTATTTATATCGACACAGTTGGCAATTTTTTCATTCTGAAGCACATAACTTTAATTTTTTAGATTCCCTGATAATATGTTGAGTTTCAACTCTCGTGAATGTACTTTCTGATTTCCACACATTGGAAAACCTGTCCTCCACGCGTGCACATCAGATTTGCATGCAAGTCCATTATTATACCGTCAAGACTTCAATTTGCAAGATTCTTAATGGAATTCTTATAGGACTTTTCCTCATATTTTTAGAATTGTATAAATCGCTGAAAATGAGCTCCATGGGTTCAAAACTATCAGTTCTCTCCCACGAGACTCTTAAAAGTGAATTGGTTTCAAACGTCCTCATTTCGGATTGACTACTCGCGCTCACTCGTCAACATTTGTCTGCTTTACAATAAAAATCTCGCTTTTAGTCCTTTTTATATAACCCAAAAAGCTTCAGCCATTGTGACTGTTCGCAGCACACGCCATGCTTTTCATATCACTGGGACCATTGCATAATTAGGTACATATTGCAACCAATTTTGCTCTGTTAAACTATTACAAAAACTGTACTCACTGTTGACAAAAGCTCTGGGTTATAGCAGCTTTCAATGCTGCTGCTAGTCCGATATTTGTGTGTACATTTGTTCCTGATTTTGATAATTGACAATTTTACTCTGCAAAAGATGCCATCTTTATTGGTTAGTTCCTGCTTCTGACTGCCGGATTTTTCCTTTTAGTGGAACAGTTGGAGTGAGTCTTAGACGAGTAGTGAGGTCGATTGTGGTCTGATGGAACGTATTGGCTCTGGTTTATTGAATCTTACTAGAGAAGAGATACATGGCTTTTTTTCAAGCTATACGGTATTACACCTAATACTATATCAATAATGTATCTCACAAATAGTTTTAAATTTCCAAAGATCTGTTTATAAGACTAGATCCCAGGCAATTTCTATTTTGGAATGCCATGTACTCTTTAACTATGATTTAATCCAAAAGGTTTCATACTCTTGTAAAATGGTTATTTGCATTTTCAACTCTATCCAATGGCTTCAAAAAGCTCATGAAGAACCTATTGATGAAATCGTAGTTTTAGAGTATAGGCCCAACGGAATTAACATCACTTCTTTGTAAAAACGTATCATTTATGACGGAGGGAATAACTTTTAAGCACTTAAGACGTATAGAAAATTCCTTAGAGTCGTTTGTATTTACCTTTTGGATGTTACTTAATAACTTTGAGTATTGGTCACTATAGGAGTTATTAGGAGATCAACACATAGATTTATTTCATTCCCAGATAGGATAGAAAAGCACTTACATATAACAGCATATATTTTTTCGCAGTCATACCAGAAAGTGACGCGTTTAGGAGTAGCTCTGTTTTAAATCGATTTTGAAACAATTTTTCTCTTACTATCAATGTCTTTTATTAAATAGATACAAATTAAGAAGCACTTTGTAAGTAAAATCCCAATAATTCACATTCGTCAGATAAAGAGCAAGGAATGTAAACATTGTACCAAACGTAGAGGCAATTAAATGATCATTAGCTAAAGGATCAGTTATTGATTTCGAGTTTAAAACTATATAGACGATTCAAAAGATTGGAGAATGTTACATAGTTTTTTTTTTTCATTAGCATAACTTTTTTTTTAATATTTCATTCTAAAAAGCTAAAATAATATCAGTTGCTTTTTTTATGAAATAGCATGGATTAAATTTTTATGGAATGCATTTTTTATAGTTTTTCATTCAAGAAAACCCATACCCTTATCAGTTATTTCTGTATTCTGTTCCATTTTAGGATGCTTTAAAATTGCTACAAATAGTTTTCATAGAACTCTGATTTTTCAATGGAAAACTAATACTGTTTAAAATATTTGAAATGATTAAACAGAATTAAGGGGAGAAAAAAAAATAACCTTCTTAATCAGAACTAATTGTAAAAAAGTTGACACAAGAAACTTAAGCCAATTGGATGGAAAAATATTTTATGCGTTGTTTCAGATTTCATCCCATAAGTTTGATAGGAATAGTTGTTTCTTCAAAAGTATTTGTACATAAAAGGCGTGTTATTTTGGCCTTAATTGTAAAGGTGGCAAAAAGAGAACAAAGAACTGGTTTTCATTCACTACCCAAAAATCTTTCATGATTGAGATTTGTTTCCATAACTAACTGTTGAATATCTAAAGAAAGGAATCAAACTTTTCAAGTATCTTAATATATTCTTAGAGATACTTCTCTTTTAAATTGAATTTTCGCATATTTACACTCTTGTATAAATTGTCAGATTGTGAAATATTTGTAAAAAGACTTGTTCTAAAATTATGAACTTTTTGTATATGAAATTCCTTTTGATCTTGTTATTGTTTTTATTGAACTGTATACTTTAAAACTAGCTTTTCTTTTATTTCAAATGACTGATAATTTGCTGTTAACTTCAATTTATTTTGTCATAGTTATTGTAAGAATTGGTTTTTAAATTCATTAATCTGAAATGCCATTGAAGAGGTTATTTCTGTAAAACGGGTGATAAAGGAAAATTATTCTCCGAGACAGGATTTTAAATCACCACTTTCTTTTACAACTACATTAGGCTAAATGATTTCTGTAAAATAATGTTAAAATTGTGCATAAACATTCACTTAAATTAAACTCTCAATATTATTGAAATCATTCAAATTTAACTTTTTTATATTTTGTATTAACATAACAGAACAGTTTTAAAGTTCACATATTTTATAAATTTATGCTGCAGAAATTAATATATAAAAACATTGGTAAAATGGAGGCTGAAAGAAATATTCTTGGTTTAAACAGCAGCAGTTTAGAAATAACTAATATGAAAATCATTTTTTTTCTTTCGGAACAATTTAGGAGAATTTTATCTGTTCAATTTGAGGAAAATTGAAAAAAAATGGTTCATTCAGTGCATATAAGATTTTTTTTTCTAAGTTCTTTCTAAGCAATCAATATTACGAAAATGAGAGAAAAAAACTTTTTCATTCACAGTTACTGATACAAAATCTTTTTTTAAATAAGGTTTAGTTGTTTTTTTCATTCATAAACTTTTACATTTGGATAAGAATGAATAGAGTTAGGAATACAAAAATATCATTTTAGTGATAGCGATGCGTAACTAAGTTGCCTCAGAAATCTTATCGTTGTGGCTTTAGAAAAAAGAAGAAATAATTGAGAGTATTAATTTTACTTACGATTCTACACTTATTTTTATTTTTAAGAATAAAAGGAAAATAAAATCAAGTTCCCTTTTCTCGTCTGCTTCCGATTGTTGTAAAATTGTGTGCCAAGAAAAATATTTCAAGGAAAACATTCAAAGTAACAGCACGAATGTTCAAAATTAAGACGATAGAGAAACGATACTGATGAGAAGAATTTTTTTTTAAATAAGAGCAAATAAATGTTTTGTATATGCACATTGATACTGAAGGAATCAACTGAGGACAGTGAGGGAATCTTTTTGCGCCACCTTAAATAAATCGGAAGATTACCAAATAATAATTTCTAGTTAATCTGCGTAATATCCGTATTTTGAATTTACAATGTACTTCCAATAGAATTGAACATCCTTCTCAAATAGACTTTCCATATGGGCATCAACAAAATCATTTGGAAGGAAATTATTTAGATTGAAAGAACAGTTAATAATATAAACAATCCTTTGGAACTTTTTGCTTATCCCTGGCCACACTTTCTTAGCGATTTTGTTTTAGATGCTAAAATTTTATTTATTAGCAATACATTCATTTTTTCTTAATTAGTTTTTATAATAGAACAAATTTGTGAGTTTATAAAGTTTTCAGTGTCAAATATAATTCTTCTTAAAGATTTCCATGAATTTAAGAAAAATAATTTATAAAATAAAAAATTTCCCGTCATATATTATCATAATTTGTATTTTAACAGGAATCCAAAAAAATAAGGAAATAAAATAAATTTTGCAAAGGCATGAATCTAACTAGTGATAAAAAAAATTCAATATTTCTATTTGTTTGCAAGTTGCTAGGTTTTTATCGATAATTTTACCATTTAACAAAATCTGTTAACAATCAAGTGATATGATTTAAATTATTGATTGGAACCAACTATATATATATATGTATATATAATACATAGAGATGCTTACACACAGTTATTAAGTATAACCAGTGAAGATAGTAAGAAATATTAGCCACCGAAGTACATTAGTAAACTCTGTACTTTAGGAACGAAGATTGCAGGTTTAAATAAAGTTGTGTGACTAGTCAAACTTCACCTGTAATTTGCCTATACACTGGACCACAGGGAAAGGGAGAGATATTAAGAGAAATGTAATTACTATTATAACTAAAATAGACAATACTTTTAATAGTACATAATGATAAAATTTAATAGCTTACGAATAATTACTAGTATAGAGTTAAAATCGACGTAATAGAACTAGATGATAAAACTTACTTCGTGAGCACAGCAGCAAGTTATATTTCCCGCCAAATACAAATAAATATAAGCAGTACCGCATAAAAGTAAATTAGAAAATTATGATAAATATTATTAAGTCGATATATATACATTTAAAAACCTTAAATATTGATATAAAATTTATTGAAAAATAAAATGACTTCCCGAACATACACAACGATACTTAATATAATAAAGCATTATTAATTTATGAAACATGTAGCACCATCTTTTAATTTAGTGTATAACTAATTAAAAAAATCATTTAATGCAAATATTATTACATGTCATTTCACTGAGGACCATTAGAAATATAATTGTAAAGAAAATTAGTAGGATATCTATGTTTAATACAATGGTTGATAAAGTTTAAAAAATTAAAATTTAAAAATATATTGATTTGTCGCTAACTAATTAATTAATACAATAAATATAGCTAAAAATAATATTTCTATATATATAAATTGATAAATTAGAATTCCAATATGGCACTTTAAGAATGCAAAAATTAAACGCATCTTTTTATCATAAGTATTACTATGTAATTTATAATCCTTAATATACAATGCTACATCTAAGTAATTAGATTTAACTGGATTATTATTAATTTTTACTACGTTTAAGTAATCAAGATAAACGTTAATATTGGGGTTAAAATTATTATTGCTCCAAAAACAATTAGATCATCTAAATGTCTAAAAATGTAATAGCCATTATTAATAATATATTTATATTCATAAAAGTGTAAATATAAATTAGCCAAACCATTGCTAGCAGGGTCTCTTTGAGGCAAACCTTTAGTTTGCTTATACAATGAACCAAATAAAATTATATATATATATATATATATATATATATATATATATATATATATATATATATATATATATATATATATATATATATATATATATATATATAAAATATATATATATATATATATATATATATATATATATTTATATATATATAAAATATATATATATATATATAAATATATATATATATATATATATAAATATATATAATATATATATATATATATATATATATATATATATATATATATATATATATATATATATATATATATATATATATATAATGTTTTATGGGAATTATTTACAAAATAATCACCATAAAACATGAAAAAAATGGCAATTAAGAGTTAAATATAGTCTAATGATAATTCACAAATGCATTTCAGATTTCAATATTTTTCCAACTGAAATAACACGGGGAATGACCACAAAGTAAAAATAATTTGGATGCTTTTTATTTTAATGTGTAAAAATCAAATTAAAGACAATACGAATTTGAAGCAAGGAAAAATTCTCCATCCATTTCATTTAATATAACTGCAAAAAATGCAAAAAATTGATTTTATAAAAAATTATTTTGAGAAAAATAAAGAGAGTAAAAAGAAAAAAAAGAGAGAGAAAATAAAGAGTTATTTCTCTTCAAAGCAAAATATTTTAGAGTGAAATCTGATTTTTCAGCCACAGAGCAAAAGAGCAGCCAAATAAATAACATTGAAGCAAAAATATATTTTACCGACACAAATCTTTAATTCCCAAAAATGTTGCCAAAAAATGAGAATTGGGATTATTGAAATACACTAGTCACTTTACAATAAGCATGTGACCAGCTTAAGAATAAAAAAGAACCAAATGTTTTTTATTAATTATTAGGATTTAATAGGAATTTGAACTTAAATGCTTGTATAAAGCATATTCAGAACATAAAAAACGGATCGAATATTCTCCTCTTTCTTGGACTTGTACTCGAAGGTAATCTATTACATTATTAATTTGGATGTGAATAATAAATACAATGTATAAATGAAGCATTTTTTTCATTAAAGGTTTTGCATTGACGACAAACATTTTGCTTGTTGTCTTAATTTTGAACATTAGTGGAGTTAAAATTTTAATAAGAATTTTAAATATACTTTATTACTCACATTTCTATGAATTTCTGAGTAATTCTTTTTAATATAAAGGTTTTTTAAATTCAAAAGCAATATTTTATTTTATTATTAATTTGAAACAACTACATTGTAAATACATGAATATTTTCTTTGTATTAAAGGTGCTTATAATATATTACATATACATTGCAATATATTACTTAATCTAATATAAATTATATTTTATGTCTGAATGCTTTAGTTTTGTATTTAACATCTACGCAGAAATATCATTTTCTTTGTTCCTTAAGATCCATTAAATCCAAGAAGCTGTTTCATTTTGAATAAAATATTGGAAATGTTAATATTGCTAAATGCTGGTGCTCTTATTCTGTGCAAATTTTTCATTTGATTCTATGTTGCAGCGGAATTGATTTTTAAGACTGTTCAAGTGCAGTGTTAATAAACGTCTGAGTGATTTGAAATTAAATAATGTTGATGTGAAGCAGAAACTCGTTTAAACTACAACATTGCACAATCCAATTTCTTTGACTACAAAGTACAGCAGTCCAACCGAATCAAAAGAAAATCCAGTTCAAGTCTTTTCTTTGAATTCAGTAGACATTCGAATGATATCCCTCTTCAGGACCTGTACACATTTTTAAATGTGATTCATTATTGATTTTGTGTACACTCATCGCTGAATCTCATGGACTTATTTTAAGTCAAACTAAAAAAATATGCATTCTTCATTAATATGCATATTTCTGTACTGTATTATTTCTTTTTGTATCCATCATTTTTGTACACCATTATTTCTTTGATTCTCTTTCTTTTATTTCTTTAGTGACATTTTTTTCTTTATTAACGTCTTGAATGTCTTTAAGAAGCTGCATCTCCTGTATTTGGAATTGTTAATCTTCTTTCGATCAATGGATGGAAAACAGCGTTCATGTTGTGTTTTCTCGTCTAATGTTCAGAATTTTTCTTAGAACCTAACTGAAGAATATTTTATATTGTATTATTCCCAAAACACCCACTTCATTAGAAAGTCAGTTTTAGCTTACTAACATGAATTCGCCTTAATGCTACTGGCTTGAAACAATTTTTTTTGTTTATTTTCAGTATACTAAAATATAGTATATTAGTATTGTTTGTTTTGTTTGTTATTTTTTAACTCAAGATTTTGTTTTCAGGGAATCATTGTTATACATATATAAATAGTATTATATGAAATACATTTTTCACATTCAAAGGGTTCATTAAAACTGAATTAACTTTTGATTCATTTCATCTACCCAATCCTTTCAAAATGCAACGGAAACCAGAACTCTTGCAAAGGGAAATTTAACCTCTTATAAAAGTAAATTTTCATCTTGGTTGCTAACACCAAACTATGTTAAAAACTTAAAAATATTAAAAGCTTAGGAAATTGATTGGTAAATTTTAGAAACAATTTCAAGCATAATTAAGTATAGCCACGCTTAAATGAAAGTTACTATTCGTTTATGGTTACTATGATTTTGACTAGGATCAAAGTATTCTAAGATTTAGTCATTTTTTTGATGCAGTTTGTTTTTGTAAAACTTGTGCAATTTCTGGTTGAGGATGAGTTTCTGCGGTTCCCTAAGGATGTCCTCACAAAGCTGGAGAGAAGAAAGGAAGAAACTGGGACCAAGCTAATAACTCTGCACTTCAATGCACAATAAACATTTTCTACTGCTTTTGCACATATTTCGTGTACAGTTTTGAACCCTGGAATAAAAGATTTTACTCTACTTATATATAGTGTCTTTTTATTTTCCATTGAGTAGATCTTTTTCATCTCAATTGCAGAACATAGCCAAATGTCTTCCTAATAGAAATGCTTGATTTGTACTGTTTTTAATGTATGGAGCTACAGCTCTGCTCAAAGGTGTCCTAGGCTACAGCAATCAAGTAGTCTGGTCACGAAATTGTCACCGGCTTTGTCGAATCCTATAACGAAATCCCCCTGTGTAGAGAAACTATCCTCCCATAGGCGTGATGTGGAATTTTGGAGAGGAGGTGGGAGAGAGAAAGCTCAGGTATCATCTTCGTCACTTGACCGTGGTTCGGAATTATGTGGTGGACGTCAGTTCAAATCAAATAAAAAAATGAGATGCTCCCTAACTAATAAAAAAATCTGCTAATTATTACTTTTTACATAATCATGTAATGTTAAACATATATATGTCATTCCACTCAAGTCAAGTTCATTTGGACAATCTGACTTCCAAACATACTTTGAAGATTATTTACAAAGGGATTATCCACAAAGAGTAACATCGAACGAGACCAATCAATCAATACTATTGAAATTCATTTATTATATCGAGAGATAAACTGATATTTGTAAGAAATAGCAATTGGCAAATGTTTTCTATTGAGGTAATTAATATTGTATAGATTGAGGTTGTTGATTATATGGCCATGTGTTATATTATTGTGCTCAGGTAAAATAAGTATTTATCTCGATGGATTTTGAAATCCTGCTTCTTGATATGAAACTCATTTCAAACATGAATGTTTAGTAGTCGAAAGTAAAACCAGATTCAGTTGATTGGATCATTGGATTGCTTGTCGATGATTTCAACTTGGGTTCTATAAAAGGCTAATCATTATTTTCAAATTACTTACCCTAAATAATAAGTTGAAGTAGAAGCATTCAATTTTTTATGTATGTTTATATATATGTAATCTTTTGTTTTTCTGTATTTCATTAGTAATAAAAAAACATGCATTGTGTTCGTTTTTTATTAAAGTTGAATTTAAAGCTATAATAGGGCTATTGGCAACAAACATCGCAGCCTACTCTCTAAACTTGCTCATCACGGCATTGGGAAGAATTTGAGCCTGAAAAGAGATTTCAGTGACAAGCCTTGTGAATCCACCATTTGACGAGTTCGTGACCATGGACACTCGGCTACCGGGGCCAGATTTCTTCCTCCAAAACCTAAAATTACTCAAGGACCTTCAAGAAATTTCAAGTAGCTTGCTTTATGCGCCTTCTCATTCACTTCAAAAAGCAAAAAATGGATCAAATCATGGACTGTTGAAATTTGATTATAGTACTTATATTCCTTATAGTTTTCCTTATACTTTTCACCCCGTGGCCCTCGGGCCACGAATGGACTACTGGATAAATTTTAGTGGCCTTTCGTTTGAATCTGTGGCAATTTCAAAAAAATTGTCGTAAAAAATGAAATTTTTTCTGTTATTCTGGATATTTAAAACATTTTATTGACATGCTTGATATCCATTCGGGATAAAATTTTCTTAAATAACGAATTTTTCAAAAATTTCATTGCATTTTAAATAACTTTAAATATAAAATTTCTGAATCTGCATAAAATCAAAGAAGCTTTCAGAAGAAACGACGGATTTTAATCTTTAACACGCAAAGTATTTTCATTCGACTTCCCCTGAACGTTTTTGAAACCGATATATATATATATATATATATACAAAACTGTGACACCATCTCTTCCTTTAGAATCGAAAAATGAGTCTTGTAAAACAAAGCTCCATTTCTTATTTGAATTTCCATTATTTTTTGGACAGTCGTGTGGCTCGCGGATCCTTTTGGATTTATTGATATAATCCTCAAGCCTTAAAGGTTGAAGACCCCTTACCTTGAAGCAAAACACTGTGTTTGGGCTAATGTATAATATGATGCAAATAATGAATCTGGATTCTTCATCAATTTAAATTTGATACATTTTAATAATTCTTTAATTATTATTATTCTAATAAATTTCACTCTTATACACACATACACATATATATCCAACTTGGAAATTTCCTATTAAGTTTAACTACGATAATACTGAATTTCGGAACACAAATACGAATTATCTCTTCCAACCAATTGTAATATTTTCACCAAAGTTCTGAATTTCTTATCGAAAGCATACAGTAACTAAACTATGCATGTTGAATGGAAATGGTTCAGAGCTAATGGACCGTAGTTTGAACCCAAAAGAAAGATAACTTTTCTTGGACAGACAATTTCTATTGAAATATTCTTCGATAAAAGTTTTCGATCATGAAATTCAATCAGTTATTTTACAGGACTGTGATACATTTTAGTAAACATAAAATAAACATTTTAGTAAACATTGATTTATAATAGTTCTGGTGAAAAAATAAACTCGGGTCGCATTTGGAACGAAACGGTCTTTACATTTCCGATATGGATTTTACATAAATACGATCAGTTTTCCCTTTTACTGAATACAGAGTGGAATTTACTGGGAATACATTCAAATAATGTATTATTTTTTCTACAGAATGAACAGTAGTTAGTAAAAAATCGTTCAGGTTGCATATAAACATCTTTCATCAACGCCGTAACAGTTTACATATTGTATTTATAGGTTCAACTTGAGCTAAATACATACAATTTGTGAGTTTTAGTTGATTTAAATTATTATTTTTAATATTTTCTTTATACAGAGAGCATTTTCTCTCTCCTTCAACATTCAAATGAGGCTCTTTTAATTTTTCTTTTTTCAATATTTTTAAGAATCTAACATTTTTTGGAGGTAAGTAGCTTAGACTCTCCATTACATCAATCCAATATTTTAAAATGTGGTTCAATGCCATAATGATTATTTATTAATTTGGATAGATAACTCTGACTGAAATATGTAATAGCCATGTTGACATCCAGTTTAAAGTTTTTAATTAAACATTGTAGCTTTTGAAATATCTGTCCATATAGTACTGTTAATTGATAAGATCTCTAAAATTTGACATAATTTCACTCATTATTGTATATGGCACATGTGTGTTTTATGGTGATAGTGCTTTTTAGTATAGGTACTTGGAAGTACGGTCTGTGATGAAGCTATCCTCATAATACAAAATGACTGTATAGCTATTTTAAAGGAGTTTTATTTCCGAAAAATGCTAAAAAATCAGAGAATCAAATATTTTACAGCACAAAATATTTATTTTTGAAAATTATAAAATTAAAAAAAATTTAGCTTATTTTTACTCATAAGAACAGGTTTTACATATAAACTTAATTTGGTTACACTCAAAGAAACAGTTTTTATTTTCATTAATATACAAAAATACATTATATGTTGAGGATTTTGAGTGAGGTTTCGATTAAATGTTTTTCAAAGAACCACATCCTGGGGGTAGAAAATACTGTATTTTCTGAACATGAATTACTGCCTCCTGGGTCTTCTTCAGTCTTTTGATCGTCTTGTTCAGAATCTGAGGAAAATTGCAGCAAATTATTTGCTGGGACTTCTTCATCCGAAGAATCCTTGATTAGTGCATCCCTTCTTTCAGATGATTGGCTCTGTAATATAAATCCAAAGCTTCTGAAAGACTAAGCTTCTTAGAATTCGAGCACCTCAAAAACCTCCTATTGTTTTTAAATCTCAATCACACGCAAAGAAATTGAAATGTTAATCTTTGAATTAAAAATAGATATTCCATTGAATTGTGTCACAAAAAAAAAGAAAGAAAGCTCGGATAAAAATTAAAAAAGAATTGAAAACATTAAAAAAAAAGTGAAATAAATAAGTTAAACTAAAAAGAAGTGTCAAAAAGCATAACTTTATTAGAGTTTAGCTACAACAGAACGAAAACAATCATAAGCAACTCAGACGTAAAGAAAAGACCAAGTGCTTTCTGTAATATACAGTAACTGGCGATACTTTTAATACCACAAAGTTATTCAGATTTAAAATCAATTATATACACTATTAACTTAAAATAAATAGGTAAATAGTTTTCTAGGGTCTTAACTAACATATAAAAAATAAGACACATTTGATGTTAACTACTTTTGCGGAACAAAATTGACAAGTTTGGCAATCCGATCAAAATGGCAGCTGAAAACTCAACTTCAGTTTTAAAACTATTGCCTTTTTTGCTAAAATTATCATCATAGAACCCGTGGTGCCATATGCCCTGGAAGAGTTGAACTAAAATAGTATTCCTGCTAAGTATCGCCAGAATATTTGCAAACATGGTTATTCTGTATAATTTTAAATTGGATGGTTCTTATATTTTTTGTTTAAAAATTACCATTATTTGTTATCTATGAAGGAAATTTGGAGAGCATATTTTAAAAATTAACACCGTAAAAGAATTAACACTTTAAAAAAAATTCGCAAATTATGTTTACTAGCGTTTCTCTTTGTAGAGTAATTGGCGTCAAAAACCGGTTTTCCGCCAAGAGACACTTCATGCCTTAGCTCTATTTTGACAAAGAAGTTGACTATAACAACTTAAACTCATCAATTTCCCGGTATGTATTTAGTACTGTTTTCTTAATTTGTATTTTGCTTGTGGTGTAGCACATGGGACGACTAGGTATGATACAACCTTTGATGCTATATTTTAACGATTCGTGAATTCCGTATTGACCGAAGTTCACGTATCATACTTTTTTTTACCACAAGCCTCTAATTACAGTGATTGATAATGGCGAGATAATGTAATTAATACTCACAGTGCTATTAACCCAGTGTTTCTCAAACTTTTAATACCGGGTGGGCAAAAAGTCCGTAAAAATTTTAAAAATTCATAAAATCGGGAGAAATGAACGAAAAAAAAAACTGTTTGAAGGATCAGCATTAGTATGTCACGGGATTTTTTTAAGCTAGAAAAAAAAATAATTCGAAAATCATCCGGTAGGTGGCGCTGATGTACGCAAATCAAAGAAACAATGCATAAATAATGAACAGAAAACTTTCACAACTTTATTAAAGCAGAATATGTTCCGCATGACCACCACCACTGGGGAGAAGACATTCCAGACGAGTGACAAATCCAGCAACGGCAGAGTGTAACATGTCCGGATGTATGGAGGATACTTCTCTGCGGATCGCATCTTTCAGTTCCGACAGACTTGATAGACCGGATAGATACACGCGAGATTTCAAATATCCCCACAACCAGAAGTCTGCCGGTGTTAAATCTGGAGACCGAGGGGGCCATGGGTACCTGCAGCGCCTGCTAACGATTCTGTCTTCCCCGAACGTCTGTATTAGGATTGCCTTAACTGGGTTAGCAGTGTGACTGGTTGCTCCATCCTGCATGAGCGTGACATTCGAAATCTGACCTCGTTGAATTAAACATGGCACGACAGTCTCCCGCAGGAACGTTAGTTAACGCTGAGCATTTACCGTTTCCGTTATCCATCCATTTACTGGGCACTGCGTTTTAAAGAAGAAGGGTCCTATGATAAATGAACCCGTGAAACCACACCATGCTGTCACTTTTGGGGAATGCAATGGCTTCTGTGTGTACTCACGTGGATTAGAGGTAGCCCAAATGCGACAGTTATGGTTGTTAACGTCACCATGAAGTGAGAAATGAGCTTCATCTGTCCACAAGATGTTAAAAACCCAGGTGGGATCCGGTTCCATTTTAGAGAAGGCCCACTTCGCAAATGTTTCCCTCTGTGCGGTATCTGCTGGCAAAAGTTCATGGCACGATTGCAATTTGTATGGGTACAGCTGGAGGATTCGACGAAGAATATTGCGGACAGATGATGGTGGTAAGCCCAATCGTCTGGCAGCTTCACGTTCACTTCTGGTCCCTGAAGCTGCTTCGGACGCAATCGCTTCCATTTCGACAGCAATGCAGGGTGCACGTGCTTCTTTCAAGCATGGTCGTTCGGCTCGTGCTCGATCCTCCAACTTTCCAGTTTCCTCAAAACGTTTAACAAGCTTTAAGAGACCTGCAGGTGTTAAAGGGCCTTTTCCACTCTTCACATTTTTCTGAACTCGGAATTTACGCAAGGCAATGGTCGCTGATTCCTCGTTCATGTAAAATAACTTCACCAACAAAGCTTTATCCGCCGCACTGGGCATCCTTGTTCACATTCACTGTTTGTAATGGTGAAATGAATGTGGATTCATTGAGAGCAAAGGTTTTTATAACCGTCTAATTTGCATATTTCCACCACAGACGCTTGCAACAGCGCCACCAACCGGATGATTTTCGAATTTTTTTTCTAGCTTAAAAAAAATCCCGTGACATACTAATGCTGATCCTGCAAACAGATTTTTTTTCGTTCATTTTTCCGGATTTTATGAGTTTTTAAAGTTTTTACAGACTTTGCGACCCAATTTGCAATCATAATTTTCATCCCCCACACACACATTCAAATTTGCAATCATAATTTTCCTCCCCCCACACACATTCAACAACAATGTATTCAAATTAAATAATAATAATTGATTTTTATGCTAAAACTACAATATGACCTTTATTATAAACAGTACACATTATCTAGATAACTGTTAAATTTTGTGTGTATCTTTGTTACTTTTTACGTAATAAATATATTAAATAAGTTACTTTCAAGTAATAGGATAAATAGCATACTACTTTTAATTTTTAAAATGTAACAGATTGCACTAAATATGCCTCATATATTTTATTTTTTATTATGTCAGAATGCATTTTGTATTGCATTCTTTCAGTAAATAAATACAGTCGACTCTCGATAATTCGACCTTTCGATAATACGAACCTCTCGCTAATTCGAAGTATATGCTCAGCCCCTAGAAAAACTCTTGATATTTCGAACTAAAACCATATGTTTTGGTACTCTCAATATTTCGAAGTAAACCAGACTACAGCACGCGATAATTCGAGTTGAGTTAATATTAACGTCGCACTGTTCAGCTACACGAGGGCTTTTGGCGACGGACCACGTAATTTTGAACCATGATCAAGTGACGTGGACGACACCTGAGCTGGCACCCCCCTCTCCTAACTACCACACCACACCAACGGGAGGACGTTTCAGCTCTCGACAGATTTAACGTGCATCGCTGCCCTACACGGCGGGTCTTTAGTGGTACTTGGATCGAACTCATGACATGCCTGCCATGGTTGGATACCTTAACCACTGGGCTACCGCAGCCCACGCGATAATTCGAAGTTATCCTATAAAACTCTCGATAATTCGAAGTTATCCTATAAAACTCTCGATAATTCGAAGTTATCCTATAAAACTCTCGATAATTCGAACCTTCAATATTATGAAGTTAGATTCACCTCCTGTACCTAATTATCCCACGACCTGTTTTTTTTTTTACTGAACATATTTTCAGTCCAAATTGTGCATGTTGATAGAATAACTACTTTGTTTATTATATTTCCGGTATTTGCTAAGCAGAATTTTGATTTATTCCTAAGCCATCTGTTTTTTTCTTTTTCCGTTCATACCCAAGCTTTAGATAAATAAAGGAAAAACTGCTTTCTTTTTTATTCACTGTGCAGTAATGAGTGATGCTTCCTTTTACAAGTATTGCACAATAATTTTGTGTGGCGTTGAGTATTTATTACTAATAATGAGTCCCATTTAAACAGATGGTTTTTTTTAAATAAAGCACTCAAACTACATCCAAGATAATTCAGCAGAATCGTTTTATGGCAGAGAATTGAAAGCGAGAAATAAAACCCTTATATAAAAATGTACGAGGCAAAGATATGAGAGACAAGGATTCAACCTTATGCTATTACTTTTTTTAAAAAAAAAAGGGGTAATGTGCCACTAAGAATTGCTCCACGTGCCACAGTTGTGTCGACCCTTGTTATTAAGTATACCCCGTAGCTGAGTGTGAACTGTGAATACGCCTTGTGTTCATTTTAGAGATTCCAAATTTTTAATTAAAAATATTATTTTACTAAAGTTGTGGTGATTTACGTTTCCTACCTGTTAATTTCGATAAACCTTGGGCCACTACTTTACACTTCACCTCAGTGTCGACTTATCACACGAAAGGAACGACATGTCTTCTTTTAAAAAGTACAAGTGCTTAACAATTTTTGAAAAGCAAAAGGTGATAGAATCAGTTGAAGAAGGTGAGAGGAAGGTCGATGTAGCCAAAGCATTTGAAATCCCACTATTCTGAAGAATAAAGAGAAAATCTTTAGTGCATCTTGGAGTAGAGTGAGAAAACGCGCATTAGTAAAGTTAATTTTTCACGTCTTGAATAGTGTTTAGATTCATGGATGAGACAGTGTCGAGGACAGAATATTCCGATGGGTGGTTCTTAATTGAAGGAAAAGGCTAAAGCATTCGTCAAAGAATTAGGAATCGAGTTTTCGGCTAACGAGGGATGGCTTACAAATTTTAAGAAAATAAATGGGATACTCTTCAAACAAATGTGCGGGGAAAGCTCAAGTGTCGACATTAACGTTTGTTCAAAGTGGCAGAACTCGCTTTCGGATCTAATAAAGGAGTACGAACCACTTAACATTTTGAACACGGATGAAACTGGACTCTTTTTCAAATGTTTGCCAGAAAAAACATTTACACTCAAAAAAGAAAAATGCCATGGAGGAAAACATAGCAAGGAGAGGTTAACTATTTTACTGGCTGTAGACATGGACGGCTCAGAAAAGATTACTCCTCTCGTCATAGGAAAATCTGCAAAGCCTCGGTGTTTCAAGGGCATAAACTCGTTCCCTACCAAATACCGCTCAAACAAGAAGGCATGGATGACCACCGAACTCTTTAACGAATGGTTGGTCTCACTGAACTCGCATATGAAAAGAGAGAAACGACATATTCTCTTATTTTTAGACAACTGTACTATGCACAATAACGCACCACCTTTATCAAATGTGAAACTTCAATTTTTCCCTCCAAACTCAACCTCCAAACTTCACCCACTCGACATGAGCATCATACATAATTTTAAAACTTTTTATCGGTGTGAAGTCGTTAAAAGCGTTTTGGATAGCCTCGAAAATCAGCAGAATGTAACTATTTCTCTTTTAACAGCTTTGAGCATCATTGACAAGGCTTGGAGAGCTGTTACTCCTTTGACAATTGACAGCTGTTTTAAAAAGTCAGGCTTCCACTCGCCGAATCAAATTGATGTGGACGATACACTCACTGAATTTAATACTGAACCATCCCTTTGGGAAGCTCTTCTATAACAAGATTGGACGACTACGTGTTGGTTGACACGGACCTTGCTGCTTGGGGTGAGCTCTATCTGACGCTGAACTTGTGACTTTGGACCCCAATAATACAGAAAGGGATGAAGACGAATCGGAGGAGTTGACTCCGGTAACTCTGTCAGAAGCTAAAGTGTCACTAAATAAACTACGCAACTTTTCCCTTCAAAATCATGGGGATGCAGACATTTTACAGGCTTCATTTGTTCTAGAAAAATCTTTTGACAAAATTAGATTGAATGCCTTAAAACAAAAAAAAGATAACAGATTTTTTCGACAAAAAGTATTAATTATATATAGTATGTATATTCTTTTAATAATTGTTTTCAAGACATAAGTGTATTCTTTTAATAAAGGACTTTTAACTTCTGTTTTATTTTTATACTGTATAAAATGTACTTAAAAAATTATGCACAATTGTTGCTTTATTACATAGTTTAAATTTAAATGTGTTAGAAAAAAAACTTCTCTTCGTATATTTTGAGAGTTTTTTACTACTCTCTTGATAATTCGAAGTTTTTCATTGGTCCCTCCAACTTCGAATTATCGAGAGTCGACTATTATTTTTTCAAAAAAATATTTTTTTTTTACTTTTGACATGCTTGCGCTCCCATGTAAGGTTATAACGCCCCCTCCCCAATAGAGAGACGCCCCCACAGATTGAGAATCGCTGTATTAATAGTGTAGTAAATCAACCAATGTACTCATGTACTATGAATAACATATATTTATGTAACATAATTGACGCATATTATATATATATATATATATATATATATATATATATATATATATATATATATACATATATATATATTAATTTACAGAATAAGTATGAAAAATGTGAGAAAATACATGCTTGATTTCAGTATTATATGAGATGCGCTTATTTTTACCCTGTTTACCCACTATATAATCAAAGACAACCGTACTTAAGGAGTAAACTCCAGTCGTGCGTCGGAGCCGACACACACGGTTTTTCTTGTTTTTATATATAGAGAGAGAATATAGAAAGGAATTCGTATCGTGGGGGATTGTAATTTTAAACCTAAACATCACTATCACTTAAATATTAGAACAAAATCCCTAACATAACCTTTAATTTCAAACTATCTTTTAATTAAAATATTTTTGAATGAATTTTGAACTTAAAATATATTTTCAAAAAAATATCATCTCCCGAAACTTATTTTTCTATAAATTGAATCTTCAGCTTTTTTTATACAAAAATAGTCCACTAGTCCAATTTGTGCAAGTGAATTTTCATCGAATTAAAACTCAAATCTATAGAAAACTGGTTCAAATTGTATGAAGTCACAAAAGGTTCTATATAATTAAAAATGTCTGGAAGATTGAACCCTGATCGTCATCCTGTCAACTTGACAAATTTATGACCTTATTCTAGATGGCCGATGAATAACATCCAATGAAATTAGTGATATAATTCACATAAGTTATAAAAGCGTGAAATTCACATTATTCAGTATGGATTCCAGTCAACAAGTAGGTTTCTTTTTGTCCTTGGATCACGTGAGAAATTGTTTTACAAATATTATCTATTAAATGCATTGTATTTTGGGAATATGTAAGTTATTTCGATATCAAGAGATACACTAGACTTTTGAGATTATGGTCAAAAACTAAATTAAGATGAAGGTGGGTGCAAATAATTTTTTAAAAATTTAATTCATGAATATACACTTATATCTAAAATTAAGGTCACAGACATGAAATCAGTAAAAATTATTTACTGTGTTGTCATAAAATTCGGCACATAGACATATTACAATTTCAGAAAGAATATAGCAACGAAACAAAATGAAAAATATTTTAATTGCAAATTAAGATACAAGTCATATCAAAAAGTGTGAATTCATGAATCAGATAAAGAATTTAACTCGGGAAACGTCTGTCTAATATGGATGTGACCTCTGTGAACTACTATACAAATCTCACAACGAGTTGTCATTCTGCTTATAATGGTGTAGATAACTATTTGAGGACAACAAAGCCGATTCTTCCAAAAGAGCACCTTTTATGCCCATGAGGCATCCTGAAAGGAGTCCTACGCTGAGGAATAGCTTTCTAGACCATCCCAAACATATTAAAAAGAATTATGATCCATAGACCTCGATTGTCAATCCATGCCGCGAATATGCTTGTGATCTTAATTTTGAACATGAGCATTTTTATAGATTTTAAGTACTGTATTGATAAGTACGATTAAAACTCACAGAAATTCAAATAATTGAATATGTACACGGCTGACCACACAAAATGCAACACCAAGAAAGACCAGAGATATCACTACGAAATTTATTTGGCAGGTAACATGTTGTACAAAGATCAAACGACTAAAATTACTGTCTCTTGCGATTTGGGGATGATGATAACATCAGCAGTTAGTGTAGCAAACATTGTGACAGATCTATACGGAACTTTATCACTAACCTTCTGAGTCGTCTTTTTTAGGGAAATTTAATTCCCTACCTATTTCCAATCAGCTCCAAAAAGAGGACAGGATTCCTTGTTATGCAGATTAGATAAAGTATTTAAGTCAAACGGAATAGTAAAGTTAGAACAGTAGGAGAGAGAGATTGAAGCAGAAAGGCATAATAGTGAAATTAGAAATTTATAATTGAAGATTTCTTGGTGGATAATTTACTCTCAAGAAGAGTTGAGATTGTGTGGTAAATATTGATTTATATTTGAAGTCTCATTAAACGTTTAATTTAGGAGTGAGATTAAAGTTAAATGTTCAATAGGAACATTATTAAATATAAATCTCTTATCGTGGTAATCTCTGCGTGATCGATATTCTAATTGTTAATTAATTGGATCATTAAATATTTAAGTTAATTTAAAGGTCATTCTCCCTTTAAAAAACATCATAATACTAGTTAGATATATTTGTTAATAAGTCTTTGATTCTATTTGGATCAGATAACTAAATAAAGAAAGTTATTTATAAAAATGGCTACTGGCTCTTATCTCACTCCTACTTATTCTCGTTCTCAAAGTGAGGTCCAAGGGGACCTTCACAACATTGTTGGCTATAACCACTATCTCACGCCTCGGCATAGAATTAAAGAGACTTTGGATGTAACCTTAGGGTACAGCAATCCATGCGACTTCCACATATTGCCAAAGTTGATCTGGTGTAGCAGCAGGTGGTGTATCAAGAGTCAGTCGTTGTGCAATCTTGGAGCACACGTTTTCGATTGGCGATAGATCGGTAGAACCAGCAGGCAAAGGAAATAATTCAATCTGGTGGGTAAAGAAGAAATTTTGAACATTGCATGCCACGTGTGGTTGCTCATTATCCTGTTAGAATATGGCTGATGGCAAGTGCTGAATGTATGGGGGCTCCAACACCTAAGAGATGTAGCGTTGGCTATTCAGCAATGAGTATTAGAGGGGTGCGACATTGGAACCATCCCAAACCATGGTATAGGATCAGAGCGGAGATTCATAACAACAGTTCAGCAACCTCTCACCAGGGTGTCTCGAATATTCATCGTGATGTTGCAAGCAGAAATGGGATTCGTCAGCAAACACAATGTCATTCCATTCCTTTGTCCACGTCCAATGTTCATCGCACCATTGACGGCACAAATGCCTGTGGTTTCCAGTCAAGGGTAAGAGATGCAAAATATGCCATTCCACTCTGCTGCAAATGACGTCAAATGGTACGAGTAGATGTTGCGTAACAGACTGAATTTGTTGGGTTATGGTTCGTGATGTGGTTATGTGGTCCCTCTCTGCCCTGCTTACTGTCCCGTCGGTCCGTGGTTTTCTCCTGCATCCAGCCATGACACATCCGCATCACAGTAACTTGGTTTCGCACAACACGTTGACTAATTTCTCTAAAGGGTAATCCGCAATCCCTATAAGCTACTATTCTTCCTCGGCCGAATTCAGAAACTTAGTCAAAAGAAGCTCGATGTCTTCCTAGAGGCATACACAATTAGCTTAAGCAAAAAAAGAAAAGAAAAAAGTGCTATATATTTAAGTTGTCAATCTGTCCTCCCCTTATATAGCGCTTGCGGGTGGCGTTACAGTCATCCATGATGTGCGTCTGCCTTATAATGTTAGCCCGGGGTGGGTCACTCGCGCCTGTTTTTGCTACCGTCGTTACTCGCGGGGTGTAGAGAACATCTCAAACTTTAAACTCTAGTATTTAATTTTGAAAAAAAAAATTCAGTCAATAATGATACATATTTTTAAAGTATAACATGTTTTTTGTATTATACAAATAAAACTATTAAATTAATTTCATACAAATGAGACTAACATTAATTTGAACTAAACCTACAAAATTTTCAGTTTAAAATGCATTATTTTATATTTCTTTATAAATCACAAGTAAAACGTATATACCAGCAATAAACTTACTTTGTAATTAATGTTAAGGATAGTAGAACGTAGAAAACAAACATTTTAATCATTTTCCAAACATTCGGAGTAGACTGGTCGTGTCCCGACATACGGTTATTTTTTTAGAGTGTAAAACATTTTTGAGTCACACAAAACAAATAGTTTTTAATCATACTACCCAGGTTTTGGAGGTATGTATTGTAGGAAAGAACAACGACATTTAATTTTTAACAAATGTTCATCGATAGTGATGTATTCACTTGCAGAATAATATTTTAAGCAATCTACACTACATTAAAATTGATAGGTAAACAAATGTAACTATGAGTACGACTAGACGTATCTTCTCACGAACCGAACAACGCAGAAACTCGCCAAGGGTACCAAAAGATCGGGAATGATATGAAGAATTCGTTTTGACCATTTATATTCCAATAGTGCAATTAGTTAAAAAGACATTAATTAAAAGCCTTAAAACGCATAACTATTGCCATTTTTTCCCGCCAGGTGGCGAAGTTCCAATTGTCCGACTTCTTTTTATCCCAGACATTTTAAAAACACGATCTATTTTTTTTTATGAAACTCAGACAAAAAACAATTACAGAATCGGAAAAATGTTTTACTTCGCCACGACACGGTATAATTTATTTTTCAAAATAATGATATTTTCTATTTTTTACGATTTTTTTTTAAAATGAGTAAAATGCCGATGCGTTTTTATGAAAATGATTTCTAAATAATTCCGATTGCATTTCCTTTCAAGTTAAAGAAATGATATTCTACTCTAAAAAATTAATGCTTTTCTCTTTTAGAATCATTCATTTAAAAATAAAATGTCAAAAGTTTGTTTTTTTTTTTACGATTTTTCAAAAAATAGTCAAAATTTTACTTAAGTACTTAATAAGCTCTTTATTTATAAAAATAATATCACGAAACTTTTTTCCGCGTGTAGAACGATAATATCCGTAATCTGTACGAAGATTAAAAAAATTGCTTAAAAATTACGGTTAAAAAAAGAATTTCGTTTTTCGTTTTTTTTCCCTTTTTGCGAGAAATAATTACAGATTATTTTTGTTACATTTTTTTGTTTAAAAATTACCGTTGTTTGCAATCGATATATGAAGCTTAAAGACATTAACTTAAAAATGAAGCCTGAAAAAATATTTAAACGTTAACAAATAACGCAATGCGAAGTTGCATATCTCTTCCTTTTATTTTAAATGGTTTTTATTTCTTTTTTTCCCGAAGATTTTGTGGATCGATCGCTTAGAGCGCTGGAATAGTAACTTTTGTACCTGGGTTCAACACAACATCATCGCTTAGTTTTTATGATTTTTTTTAAAAAAAAAAACACAAAATTTTATTCACGCATTTAATAACTTCAACAGCAATTTTGTAATTGGAAAGACAAATTATTTCGTCTCGATACAGTATGTTTTTTCCCTTTTATTTACAAAACAACGATACTTAACATATTTTATGATTTTTTCTAAAATGAATCAATATCGATGAGTTAATATGAAAATAATTTTTAAAAAATTCAAACTTTGATCTTTTAGAGTTAGTGATTTAAAAAATAAAATGTCGAGAACTCTTTTTTAGAAATTTTTTGTGCAATAATTCATTACATTTTGTGCCACTAGGTGACTGCACCTTTCAAGCTGTTTAAGAATTGGTG
This sequence comes from Trichonephila clavipes, assembly GCA_019973935.1. NCBI lineage: Eukaryota > Metazoa > Arthropoda > Arachnida > Araneae > Nephilidae > Trichonephila > Trichonephila clavipes. Next base: position 528,610 of record BMAU01021342.1, on the reverse strand, counting down.
AATGTTCACTTACTCGAGAGCTCTGATAGCCTAAGGGGAAAGGGAATTTCCATGACAATATGTTATGCAATTAAAAATGTTCGTGCAATGCCGGGGGGGGATAAACCTGTCTGACAAAGAAAAGATTAGAAAAAATTTCCAAACAGGGAATTTTAAGTTATACACTCGGTAAAAGCCAGAGCAACGCTGAGCAAAGTGGAGGAGGAAGGGTGTGAAGTCATTCTGAAAAAGAGTATTAGAAGTGCTGATTTTGTGAAGGAAAGGGAAAATTTATAAAAGTAGAGAAAGCCCGGTGCAACCGCGGGGCCATGCAGCTAGTTTCCATTAAATTTTGAAAAAAAATACTTCAGATCTGAGTAAAATTTTAAATAATTGAAATTTTAAGTAAAATATGCATGCATATTAATATATTGGAAAAAAATGTAAACGGAGAGAGAAAAACTCATCATATTTTAGATGCTTAGAGTACGAAAATATATAGCAATAGCTCACGGGGTGTTCTCAGCATCCCAGATAAACTTTTGAAGGTCGTTACGTTCCAGTCGTATGAGCCAGAGTGATTGCATCAGACCTGAAGTTTCAATGACCAGAAACAGGGGTGTCCAACACGTGGCCGGCCAGTACATAAGTTGTGGACCCTCACCTCTTTTTAAAAAATTTTTAAATATCAGGCTTTTAAAGTTTTTCCTTTTTGAAATTAATTTAAGGGGAAATTTATATATATATATATATATATATATATATATATATATATATATATATATATATATATATATATATATATATATATATATATATATATATATATATATATATATATATACAATGTATTCGCCTGTTATTTGTTCTTGTTTTAAAATAAATCCTTTTTGATAATAGAAACGTCATTTAGATTAAAATAGATTTATATTTTATCAAGTAGTTACGTTTGATTTTACTACAATAAATTACTTTTTTAATAAATTCCGAATTGCATTATGTATATCCTTTATTATTTATGGTACATGATTTTCTGTGTGTGCGACTTTCATTTCTCTTCCTCCTTTTCTTTTTGGAGTGCCCAAAAATCAAGAGACAGTCAGAGATGTTTTTTAAAGTTAAAAAAAAAATATTCGGGACAGTTAAGAGAAAAGGGGCAATGTATACTTAATCGTTTGAGAATGACAGTACAATCAAATTTCAACAATGAGTAAGGAAAGATCAATTCAAAAGGAATCCGTAATTTTCAAGAAAATGGCAACTGTAATATTTTAAACATTATTTGATCATTTTATTATTATATTACATAAACATCACTATATTATATATGTCTGTGTACATGGGAAATAATGAAAACCATAATTTTTATTCATCTTGTTTTAAATTTTCACTCTAATAAATGTTTTTTTGTTTCCAAATCTGATGTAAATGTACATATTTTTATGTGCGCTCGCGAGATTATAATGTTTTTCCGAAGTGGCCCGCAAGGTCGTTTGGGTTGGGCACCCCTGACCTAAATTATGCAGCTACAGAAAAAATCGCGGTTCTGCGAATTCTTTTTAGAATCGCGGGAGGCTTTTCTTGTTGCTGGGGTGTACAGAACACCTCGCGCGAGTGATTGCGGGTTAATATGATTTGCATATTTCCTCACCGAAGACGTATGATGCAAATTGCACATGTTTTGCAGGATTCCCTCAGGGTGGGGCTAGTAGAGTATATATCAGTTTAAATTACTTTATTACAGTATTACCACTAAAGGAAAAATTATAGCAATTGGTTTGTTTAAATACTTTAAAATCTATCGATAAAAATGATTATATTTAAAAATTTTATACTATATTATACAAAAAAAAACCCCACCTCGATAAAATGTTTAGTTCACAGATTTAATTTAGTGGTATAAGTGTAGATTTTCATTTATGGTTAGAATAATTAAAAAATTCATTTCATCAAGTTATTTCAGCTAATGGTGTCAAAAATATCAATGAGGCGCTCAGTGTAATAATGCTTAATTCATGTCCATGAGATGCAAAACAATATATTGGTAACAAAATATTTTTTATTAATTATGTAGCATAGTAAACAATGCAATTCACTTAGTGATTAGCATAAATTCGGTTACTAAGTGTAAATATATATGAATTATTTCAAAATTCTATAAAATCCAATACAAATAGCATCTTCAGCTGCTTGTGTTTGACTCCGATGATTTTCCAAAAATCTTGAAAGGAGTACAGATTTCCAATTTTTTCAGCAATAAAATAGTTTTTGTTTTCTTCAGATTATTTTAAGAGCTTTAATACAAAAGCACTAAAGCAAAGAAAATTCGTGTAACCTAATTGGAAACATCAGAAGGAAAAGTGTAAGATACAATGATGTCTTCTCCAGGTCCTTTTGATTAAGAATAACAATACACATAATAGCTCATTGTGTTATCTTAATTATATGTAATACAATCGTATTAGCATGTAATACAAACAAAAGCCATAAGAAAAAATAGTGTAATAAAATCATCCAGATATAAATCGTAATGTAACAAAAATGAAATCTTTACTTGAGTATATATTTTTAAGTATAATTTCTGTATAAAGATAATACAAAACAATAAAATACATTTAAAATTTCTAGTCTAATTTGTTTAATCCCAGTACATATTGGGTGGCATTTCCTTTTCGAACAAATGGAATCATGAGATTTCATTTATTAATTTGAGGGAAAGCTACATATTAAACGCGTTTGGCTGCATATGTCACCCAATAAATGAAATTGAAAAATCCAAATGCTGCTGGGAACAAAACTCGAGAAACAACATCGATTCTCTGAGCTCTTGTAGAATATTTATTCAACCATCGCAGAGGTGTGGATGTGTAGCTGCGTAGTGGATTCCTCTTACCATGTTCATCAGATGGCGTAGAGTTGATCTAAACAGGAATGAAAATATATATTAAAATATACAAGTAGGTAAAGAAATTGAAACATTTGAATGCATTATCCAGATGGAGTGCAATTAAAAAGACCCTTACTGGCTCGTGATTTCGAAAGGAAGGAGTTATCTAGAAGTGTTTAAGTAATTGATATAGTAATTGGAATGGCAAATATTAGAATAACTGAATCTGTTTTCACCAAAATTTGGCAAAGGACTTAAGAAAGTATCTTTAAAACATACTTGAGAATATTTTTAAACCCAAGTTCTTTCGATGTAAAATTTTAAAATGAAAGCTCGGATCAGGGGCGTAGCTACCACCGTATAATCCGTATCAATGACTCCAAGCTACAGAAACCCCAACAAGGGGCTCACAAAAAGTGTTTAAAAAATTTTCATACAGGGTTCAATCAGGTTAGCTAGTGGTTGCTACGCTAGTGGTTGGGAGGTTTTAAAATATAATCCAAGATTTAGACTTATTTAGTAGAATTATCATGGAAGATACGGGCAATACAGTATTTACTAATGAGCAGCTGACGTCTTAAGAAAATTATTTTTGTGTTTTGTGTGCGTGCGTGTCATTAAATAAAATAAACTTATTAATAAATTTTTATGAATCCTATACGAGTATATAGTATATGATTGCAATCCTTACTTCTTCAGCAGCCAGCTGATTTTTCAAGGCAAAAGCATTCTCTTCGCTGGTAATAGCGTTGTTTACAAGGCATAATTGAAGCAGTACGGAGAAAATAAAGAAGACACAGACACCCATCCATACATCAAGAGCTTTCGTATACGAAACTTCAGGACTGTTGGCATTTATGGAAGTCGTAACAATAGTGATAGAGATCAGAATACCAATCCAAATGCCTAAGCGAATATTGGTGCATCTAGGGTGCAGCCAGAAAACAACCCAGGAAAGTAAAACAAGAGCAGTAGTGGGCATGTAAGCACGCTCCAAATAGTAAAAGAAGTTTCGGGAAAAAGACATGTCGATCTTTACGCAACTGTACTCACCTGCAACAGAAAAAAACAGTATTCATATGAAGCAAACACATTGAGAAGAATTCCTATTTTTCCCACATTTAAATGTTCTGCGCTACCTCTGTGCTTATTGTAAGAAATCATCTGCATTAATAAATAACTTATATGCAGTTATATCCCACCAAAATCAATTGAAGTTCCTTTACTAAGCTTCAATAGTACGTAGAAAGGTATGTGAAGTTCTATCTGTTTTTAGATTTTGATTTTATGCCGTAAATGTATAAAGGAACCCCCCTCCCCCTACACACGCTGTTCTATAAAAATAAAATAAAATTTGTTCTGAGATTGGATTACATATTGATCAGTGACTTTTGAGGTTCTTCAAAAGGCAGATGCTGCATAAAATAGAGAGTAGTGAGCATGATTATGATGGTTACGAATAAAGCTTTCAGTTATACATTTTTTCCGTCCCTATTGCAAGATTTGAGTAGATTTCTGCAGTGCTGACGAAGTAGTAATTACTCATTAACAGCGTAAAGCAGTGCTTCTCAAACTTTCAATACTGGCGCCTCCCTTTTCAATCACAATTTTTATCGCCCCCCTTATACATTAATAATGCACTTTGACAGTAAAGCTACAATACGAGGTCTTAATTATAAACCATACAAATTAATAACATAAGTATTAAATTTTGAATACTACTCTTTTAAGCAAAAAAATTAATTAATTAAGTAATAGGATAATTATTATGTTATTTTTCCTTTCTCTAATTTTTAAATTGAACATATTGCAAAATGTGGTGACTGCTTAGAAGACAAAATATGGATATCTGCTTAATATAGAAAAATAACTCAGAGGGTTAATTTCTAATCATAAGCATTCCTTATAAAAACTTTGCTTTGCAAGACAAGCCCATGGAAGTCGTTAATACTTATTAAACTTGTTCTTAATTTGGTATTGATTAATTAGTTATAAAATACTCTCTGCAGCACTGATACTTTAAAGGTATACCGGCCGAAGTACTCGCTCTTTGCAGGAGTTCCTTTATAAGAAAATAAAACATTCTTGATATAATAGCTGTATTGTAAGGAGAGTAAAAGTCAAGTGCGCGACAATGTTTACAAAAATGTAAAATGTTTTTTTTAAAATGATCGCTCAAATTATAATCAGTTTTAAGCGAATTTTAATTTTAAGCCTCTCAGAATTAGCATTTATATTTGATGTTAAATAATGAACAATAATATAAAATTCCGATGAAGAATAATTATATTATTTTTAATATTTAAAGCAAGAAGACTTCAACATGTTTTAACCTGAGAGCAGGCGTGCACTCGATACGGTCGAGTGGGATTATTGAGTCACCCCAATCTTTTTTTTAATAATTATTTTATTGTACACGATACAAATCTTTATTCCAGTGAATAATTTAATTAAGAGAAAGTTTACTTACCTACTTTCAAATACTTTTCAATTTTTCTTTGGTAATAAATAAACAGTTTTGCCAGAATTAACGATTTCGTAATCTGTGTGTCCCGCGCGACAACTTCCGGGTAAAAAGTGTATTCATTATGATAATATGTATGTTACTGCTAAAAACAATTGTTATGCTTTATATGTTTGAAAATACTCATCTTGATCTAAGTATTCGCATAATAATCCATCGAAGTGTGTGTGTGTGTGTGTGTGCTCTCCATGGTTTTCTAAACATCATAAAACTGTTTTGCATGGAAAAAAGCGCAACAGAGAAATACATTACTTACAACTTCCTTAAATGAGAAATAAACGCATAAGAGAGAGGTCATAACTAACTGTACCAATCACTTCGAAGGTCAAAAAAATTACAGCTATAATGAGCAGTATTTCAAAAATAATGACAGTGATGAATTTTTTATGTTCCTAAATTTTTTCGATTCTGGATCTGGGATCTGTTTTTTCTCTGAAAGAGTAGAATGTTAGTTTTAAAAAAGAAAACGTAATAAAAACTCTCTCATCATGGGATTACAGCAAATTACATAAAATATTTTTTATTATGTTATAGGAACAAAGATAGCTAATTAAGTATTGAAGAAGTTTTTTTTTTGATGACTTAATTTCGCGCGCGCGCGCGCATATAACTTATATCAGAGTAAAAGTGCATTTTTTATTATTTCTGAAACTATTTTGTTTTAATTCATTCCAGTAAATTAATTATTTTTTAAATCTATTATTTTTTTGATATGCTCGCGCCCCCCTCGTAAGGTTATCGCGCCCCCCCAGGGGGGCACGCATCACAGTTTGAGAAACACTGGCGTAAAGCAATAAATCCAAAATTTACATGGCTAAGCTCTGATAATATAACATACAGCTCAGAGGTCTTCTTCATATAATAGTAACTTAAAATGAGAAATTGGTGGACTTTAATTCTATTGTGAAATTTCAGTGTGACTAAATAAAGGAAAAACAATTAAATCTGATTCGAAATTCCCCGTATTTTCTTCCGGAAAATGGCCTCTTATGGAAAAACTTTAACTTTATATTCTATAGTAGAAATATAAAAAAAAATGTAAGTTTCGCAATAAAAATTGTTTCAATATCAAATATTACATGGAAATCAAATCCTAAACCTCAGTAAGGAACTTCTGCCTAGAATTCAATGGTAGTGAAAGTATAAGGATTTCTAGTTCAAGAAAATCGCAATTAATAAGTGCATAGGTGAATAATTTAATTTTTGCTTATTATGGAAATAAATGCAAATTTTTTCAAAATAAATGATTCAAGTATTTGTACCATTATGGATAACAATAAGATTAAATAAAACTTATAAAATTAATAATATTAATGTTGGACATTCGAATGTGTGATAGCCTTACATTAGTTTCCATAATCAGAATGTATTGAACAAAAAAGGTAGTTAAGGAGACAAAGAAGGATTCAATTGACAAAAATTGGTCAAAAATAAATCAAATCTAAATCTAATTTTTTTTAGCCTAAATTATTCTTTATGTACTTTTCTATAACCTCACAACATTTGCTAAACTTAAAAAAAGCAGATTTATCATAGATTTTACGTTCGTTTTTACTCACATTCCTATGGCACACACAAATCAAAACTTTAAATTTACTTTTCTCAGAAAGATAAAATAACTAGTTTGTCTTCATTTAAAATGCAAAGGCCTTTTTCTATTGTGTCTAATGCTTCGAATTTTTTTATTTATTGCAAATAGTACATGTAACAAATGTTGGTATGCACCAAAAAGCAATACTTATTTTTTAAAAAATAATTGAACTCACAATTTATACATTTTTAAGGAATTTTCAATAAGCATTCATAAAAAGAAGTATTGTTATCGCAACTCCCATACTAATTTTTGTTATACATAGTTTAACGCACTAGTAAATTAACTTTCATGCATGTACGTATATTTTTGTAGGAGGAGTAACATTTTCAAAACATAAAATGTAATTTTTTTTTTACTTAAAAAATTAAATGGCTAGCTTTTCATGAAATTTTGAGCCCAACATCTGTTTTACATAATATACACACATAGAAGGCAACCAAAAAAATTTTAAAATCTTTAAATTAAAAATTTTTGCGTAAATAGTACCATGTCCCCTTAAATAATTTAACTTTTCTGAGAAAAAACTTTACTGTTGAAATGCTTAGAAACTTACTGGAATGTCCCAACAATCGTCAAAATAAAAATTCTTTCTTAATTAATACTTTTTCTTTTCAACATTAAAAAAAAATGAAGATAATTGACTTATCTTTTCTCAATGAGTAAACAAAAATAAATATAAGAATAAATTCTCATAACTGTGCGTACATTATTCAATAAAAGAATACATTACTGAGTGAAAAGTGCATGTTTCACAAAAATTGAAAATCAAAATCCTCTACATTGTAAAACGCTCATTAAAATTTTTATCAAGGAAAGTTTGTAATTAAACCCATTTAGTCCCTTCTGCATAAAGTATATAAAACAGAAAAGATAAAAAAAACTACTAGATAACGTATCCAAAAGTCTTTTCGTGTGAAATTCTAACAGCCATTACTTGAAATTAGAGATTTATATACTAAGGTATAGAGAAACTTTTTAACCAATTAAAAATTCAACTTTTAAATAAATTATATGCTAATTTTTGAAACACGTTAATTCGATAACCAAAAAGAAAAATTGAATTTCTGACATAAAGATGACATTGGACAGAAATTCCAGGTATTAAATCAAGTGAAGATTTCTCAATACATTTTCCTCAACACATTCTTTGAAGGCACTTTCTTCATGTAAAGTATAGCTTTTGCAGCGGAGTATTAAAAATTAGTTTCCATTGGTATGGAAGGAATGAATAATGTTTATTTAATATTTCTACGCCTAGCCGAATAGTAAAGGCAAATGTTAAGCAAGAATACAATGATCGACTATGCAATTGGAGCTAATGGTTTTTCGATAATATCCATGAAGAAATCAGTCACAAAATGCCAATGCAATTTTGTTTCAAGTTACGAAGAAATGAACAGAAAAAAAAATGAGGAGGATTTGGAGAAAATGAAATAATTTCTTTGAAATATTTGTCTTTTTTAGGGTTATTACTTTTGGATAACTTCTTTAAGGGAAGGAAAATCTTTCTGTTAATAAGAATTATTTACATATAAATCGAATAAATTTTATTTGCTAGTTTTTATTGTAAATTTGTTTAAATTAAAGCATTTACTGATTTTATGAGCAGCATTAAAGAAAATTAATAATATACGGGCAAGAAAGAATGCTTTTATTTTTATATTTATACCTTCACTTATTTTTACTATTTTTAAGGGGACCCGGTACCCTTTGAAAAAACTTTTTTATTTTTATGCATTTAAAAATTATATTTTATCATTTCATATAATGTTTCTATTCAATAAAACAATATGAGATGTAATTTTGTACATATTATTCCCACAATTTTAAAAATTTTAATTTTTTAAAAAAAATTTGGAAAATTTTAAAATCTTACGCCTTTTGTATTTATTAAAATTTTGACATGAAATTTTTTTGTAACATTCTTAAGGATGTTTTAAACAACTTTAGGGGATCGATTTTGTAATAACTTAATTAGTTTTGGAGAAAAAAAAATAAAATGTTCTTAGATATGCTAAAATTCCACAAAAACCCCCAATATCTTCTACATTTTAATTTTTTTTAAAAGAAAGTATTCAGTTTATAGCAAAATGGATCCCTAATTTTGTTACATGCATGATATATAACACACAGAGAAAAAATTAAAATGATTGGTCAATAATTGTGGAAGGAGTAGCATTTTGAATGCACTAATGTAGCGAAAAAACACAAGCTGAGAAAAACCATTTTAAAGTTTATACTTCTGAAAAAAATAATTATTATAAGCTTAAATAAGCTTAAAATACCATTTTAAAACATTAGCTATATATGTTTCTTAAAAATAATTGCATTTTCATGTTATTTTAACCCATATTTTCTATAAATGATACATTTTTACACAGTAATAATTGCACATAAATATCAAGAAAACTCGAAGAAAACGTTAAAAAAAATTTCTGTTATAACATAAATTTTAAAATCTTTTCCTTCACATAATATTTAAATAATATATTTGTATGAAAAACATATGATAAACAAGAACTGAAATTATGAAATTATTAATATAAAATGCCTAAATTATAAATATTTACATGCACACATTTTACAAAAAAAAAAAAAAAAAAAAAAAAAATTATATTATAGTAATTACCTTAGAAATATCCTGATTCATATATAACTCCTTCCCTTTTTTTAATTAATCTTTCTCTTTTTAAAATAGCTTTTTTTTTATCAATTTGCGTGCCTGCTGGTATTTCGTGTTTTTCCGTCTGATTCGGAATAATCTTTTACGAGATTCGAGCATCACACCAAGATCATGCGAACATTTCCCCAAAGGTATATTTAATGCTTTTTGGGTCTCTCTGACAGTACGTAGAGTGCCTTTGTTGAATTCACAAATCGCTTCAAGTAAGGCATTTTTCACTCTGGTTTTACACACAAATATTTCTTTGGGACACTTCGACCAAATCATGTTGTGTAAGCTTTCATTAGCGTTTTGAGTTCCGCAATTAATGCACCGTTCTAAAAGTTCATTCGAAGCAAGTCGTTGATAAATAGAAAGGATGTGTGGCAAAAAACTTTCATTGATTGGAGTCCCAACATGTTCTTTATGCAGACCTGGATTTTGTCCTTTTGCTTTTGCGGACTGGTAAAAACACCATGAGTCAGCACCGATTGGACATTTCGAATGCTGAGGTTTTTGGTCTGTCGAAATGCTGTGATGTAACGTAGCATATATTGCTTTTGTCAGGGCAGGAACATTGCCTTTGTTTTGTACTATGGCTTTTTGGTAGTATAAAGTTAACTTTTTAATTGTTGCCTCTTTCAATGTACCATGGCCTTTTCCACCTAATGAAATGCCACGGGCTCTCGATTCCTTCACAGCATTTCGTAGACCAGTGCCCAACCTTTTACTGACATGATTAATGCACTCTTCTTTTTTATTTCAAATTTATCCCCATACACATTTTTTTTCTGTTAGGTAATTGAAGGTTTTACAATCTCCATCAGACAATAATGTGGAATAACGAAATCCCATTTCTTGGGATCTTTCCCAGAGGATCAATGCTGCCTCCATTTCCATCGAAGTTCATGAGCCATAATGATTAACATCGCAATCCTTCCTATGACCTTCAAACCAAATGTCATACTCTGCACTTGATTCTCCCAGTTCTCTTTTTGCCACAGAACAGTTGCGACATACCTTACACATGACTTCAAAATCAACTACATAGCCGGTAAGTATATCAATAACACAAGCTATGCCAATCAAAGATGTATGCCCACGTGTCAACCAGCTACCATCAAATGAAACACTTACACTGGTGTGCAAAAATTAAGGACGAGACGGTTTTTTCAATATAACTTTGTACAAAAGCTTTACAAATCAACACATTTAATACCGTAAGATCCCCAATACGTAAGGACATGTGTAAAAAGTAAGCAACACTTACTAAAAGAGAAATCAGAGGGATAAAAAAAAGCTTTATTGAAAAAGTAGCATGGAGCGCAATGCGACTGAAGGCCGAAACATCCCTGTGATGGGTGTCCAGCAAGAAACATCCGGTCTTTAGTAGGGGATATGATCTTCCCTGACTGCTAGGCAGGTTTCACAGCGTCTGCCCATGCTGAGAATGAGGGTGTCAATGAGTTGTTGAGGCATTGCTGCCCATCCGTCTTGCAGCGCCAATCGAAGCTCCCGAATCGTTACTGGTGGTAAGGCACGAGCTGCCAAGCGTCTGCCTAGAAAATCCCATACAGGCTCGATGGGGTTGAGATCCGGAGATCGTACCGGCCAATCCATACGTTCAATATCCTCACTCTCTAAGAGCTGTTCGGCAGCTACTGTGCGATGACATGGTGCATTGTCGTCCATGAAAAGGAACTGCAGACCCATAGCGCATCTAAAATGACGCACATATGGAAGAAGAATTTCGTTACAATAACGGGTCCCGTTGACTGAACCTGCGTCGAAGACGTGAAGGTCTATACGACTACCAAGCATGATGCCTCCCCAAACGAGAACACCGCGACCTCCATACCTGTCCCTTTCAATGATGTTCGAGGGATGATTGCGGCTTCCCCACTCTCTCCAGTTGAGTATGCGATGAGAATCGCTACTCGAACTGAATCTGCTCTCATCTGTAAAGAGTACTCGTCCCCATTCATTGTTTCTCCAATTCCGGTGTTCCCGGCACCACAGAGAACGCCTTCTCCGATGGGCAGGCGTTAAAGGTACACACCGTACAGGGCGTCGTACAAACAGACCACCACCGTGCAGTCTTCTGGCCACGGTAAAACGCGATATCGGTCGTCCAGTCGCTTGTGTCGTGTGTCTAAAGATTTCTCCCGCTGTCTGCCGCCTGTTTCTTCTGGCCTGTAAGACAATGTACCGGTCATCTGCGGGTGTAGTTCCTCGTGGACGACCACTACTGAACCCCCGGATAGCTGTTCCTGTAGTTTGAAATTGTCTCCAAAGTCGTGAAACGATGCTGTGAGCAATTCCGAACTCTGCAGCCACACTTGTCACACTGCGGCCTTTCTCCAACTTCCCAATTATTCGACCTCGGGTAAAAGCATCCAGATGTCGTCTAACAGATTAATTATTCGCCATTTCTCGCTGAGGCAGCAACTCGGTGTGATTTTAACTGCTATACGACGTGCAATCTCTTTGCCAGAAATACTGATCTTACACCGACAACATGCTTTATACTATTCAGACACTCCCCCATTACGTCTACCTGCATATCTGCGCATGTGCTACCGTACATCACCTTACTTAATCTCCTGATTGGTCTTTCTGTCCGCTCTTCCTCTTCGTTCAGCTGATATGCTAATTTTTCGATCCTTAATTTTTGAACACCAGTGTATATCAACAACGGGAACATCAGTTGGTGCTTCGTATACCTTTCTCACTTCTCTATGTACTTCACTCTGCAAAGTCTCTGCAGCAATACCGTAGGCTGTGTGAAGAAGTTTATTGCATTTGCTATATGTTCTCGACGAAAAATGATATACATTTACTGCCATACAAAACTTTTCAATTGCAGAGTAACTTTTTCCAATATTAGAGAATGCTTGTGTGAAGCGTAAATTAATATCCGGAACAGTATTATCTTGCCTTTCATTAGAAGTTTCTACAGCACAAATGTTTTCAGCGCAAGAACTGCAGGTTAAATTTAACACATAGGAAAATCCTACCTTGTTTTCAAGGGCAAGCTTTAAAGTTTGTTTGTCACAGTCTGGGCATTTTAGTTTCATAAATATTTTGCTGATTTGCTTAAAGTTCACAATAATAAAATTTACCACTTCAGAATGTCCAGTCTTGTCAGTACTTAATAACTGCTAAATTCTGATGTTAAGATCAAATATATTTTCTTCTGTGACACATGTATTTACAGAATCACTACACCAACGTTTGCTGTTCATTTGAGCAGAATGATTTCAACGTTTTACTCGTGGCATTTTTAAGACAAACCTTCAAGAGATAGAAAGAAAGATAATAAAATTCTCAGCAGTTTCAGCAACAGCCTTGAAGAGACCGCAAGCAGTAAAAGTCTTTAAAAAGACTGTTCTTTTTTCAAAATAAAACGCAAGTAAAACTAGTACGATAACTGCAAAACAAACGAAAAAGATGCGCCATCAACAATAACAAATACCTTGTAGTTAAAGTTGTAGTCACTAAAAAGTACGGTAAAACTTTACAGTTAAGGTTAGAATAAAATAAAATTTATTTTTGAAAATAATTGATAAAAATTAGCTTAAAATCACTAACACATCTAAAAAAGGGGCGTGGTCGAATTTCCAAATTTGTTTGTTCACATTTTTCAAATGAAATTTTTTTTCCAATTTCTAATTTTGAGGCATACAAAAGTGATATATCAATAGAAAGGTAATCGTTCAAAGAATATAACTAAATAAAAATAAAAAAAACGATGAAATCGTCATTTTTAGGGTACCAAGTTACCTTAATATCAAAAAGCTTCTTTACTGGTTTTGAGCGTCCTCAATCTACTTAACTAGAAAATTCATCTGATAATTTTTCTAATCACTATATATGGTTACCCAATTCTAAATGTCCTTTTGAGTTTGTTCTCAATCTGGGATTTAATCTGTCAGTTAAAAAATCGTATTGCAAGTGACATTTAAAATTGCCACACTAGGAATGAAATAAATAACAAAATTTTACTTATACAAGTACAGCATAGTAGAAAGGAAACATCAGCATATAAATTTTCAGAGGAGTAATAAAGGAACCAAAATTAGTAGACACAGTTGCTACCCCTTGTAGCTAACAACCCGGTTAGGCATCGCGCGAGTCAAGCTAGACTTGGATGACAGCTACCAGTAAGTCATTTTATGCCCCTTCAAGCCTGCTACACTTGATCAGTCATTGTGTCTGGACTCAGCAACCCCTGAACAGAAGTTTTCAATGGGTAAGATATCTAGAGCACGTGGGAGCCAGTTGAGTTACACTTTTATTATAAGATGGAGATTTTCACAAAATAATCGTTTTTTTTTGGTGTAATATAACTAGCCCTTTCGCTTCAGATGAGAGCTTTCTGCAGTTCTACTAGTATTTCATCGCTTCTTTGGTGTCAGCAATATTTGATAAAAAAAGGACATTTTTTTTTCTGTTCAAAATTTAACATTCAAAGCATTCCTCCATACTGTATGTTGGTTGCACATATGCTGTTTTTCTGTAATAAGGCAGTGTTTCTCAAAGTGTGGGATGCGCCCCCCTGGAGGCGCGATGACCCTACAAGGGGGGCGCGAGCATATCGAAAATTTAAAGATTTTTTTTAAAAAAAATAACCGGAAAGCGAAATATAACAAAATGCTTTCTTCCATAATAAAAAAAATACACACAACAACACTGACATAATTTATGTTTATTATCTGGCTTTTTTCCGTCATCAAATAGCTATCTTCGATCCCAAAACCAAATTAAAGAAAAAAAACATTTTGTTTTATTTGCTGTATTTCCTCAATGAGAGGATTTTTTATTACGTTTTAACATAAAATATTACTCGTTAAAAGAAAAAACGAAACCCAGACCCTGAGAAAAATTCTAAGAAGATAAACAATTCACCACTGTAGTTATTATTGAAATACTGTACATTAGTTGTAGAAAAAGAAAAGGAAGTCATGATTCATTTTTCAGCCAGGCTGCATAGAACGTTTGCTAATCATTTGATTCACCTTCAATCTTATGGTATGGTTATTATCAATATTAGTTCCCTCCCATCTTTTATGCGTTTGCTCCTCGCTTAGGGAAATTGTAAATAATAGAGTTTATATTTGGAAAAGAATTGATTGATTTAACATTTCTGTAATGTTAGTGAAAAGTGTCTGATTTGCGTCCTTTATTATGGTCTTGTACTTTTGAATCATTTTAGTTCAATTTTTCTGGATTTTTTCTCAAAAATCAAAGAATAAAATTGTCCTTGAAAGAAGGTAAGTATACTTTCTATAAATTTAAATATTCACTAGAATTCCGATTTGTATCGTGTACAGTAAAAATAATGTTAAACAAATGATTGGGGTGACTGAGTCCCCCTACTCTACCATTAGCGTTAGTATCGAGTGCGCACCTGCTCCCGGGTTAAAACATTTTGAAGTCTTCTCGCTTTAAATGTTAAAAAGTAACACAATTATTCTTCATCGGAATTTTATATTCTTTTTCATTATTTAACATTAATTCTAAATGCTAATTCTGTGAGGTTCAAAATTACAGTTCTTTTAAACAGTTATTTACAATTATAGCACTTATCTAAAAAAAATCATTTTACATTTTTGTATACAATGTGGTGCATGCAGTTTTACTCTCCTTACAGTTCAGCTATTATATCAAGAATAATGTTTTATTTTTTTAAAAAATAAACTCGTGCGAAGAGTCGGTGTTTCAGCCAGTATACGTTTAATGTATCAGTACTGAAGAAGGTATTTTATAAATAATTTCTTATTACTAAATTTGACCGCGGTAGCCGAGTGGTATAGGTATCGGATCGTGGCTTGCCTTGTCACGAGTTCGAGCCCAGTACCACTAAAGACCCGCTGTGTAGGGCAGCGATGCACGTTAAATCTGTTGAGAGTTGAAACGTTTTCCCAATGGTGTGGTGTGGTAGTTAGGAGAGAGGGGTGCCAGCTCAGGTGTCATCCACGTCACTTGACCATGGTTCAAAATTACGTGGTCCGTCGTCAAAGGCCCTCGTGCAGCTGAACAGTGTGACGTTAATATTCAATCAATCAATCTTATTACTAAATTAAGAACAAGTTTAATAATTATTAGGGACTTCCATTGGCTTGTCTTGTAGAGGAAAGTTTTTCAAAGGAAGGTATAATATCAGAAATTGACACTTAAAGAGTTATTTTTCTATATTTAGCTGAGATCTATATTTTGTCTTCAAAGCATCCACCGTAGAAAATCCGTTTTTCACAAAGGAAGGATGTTGAAAATGGTAATAGTATACGAAGTGCTTTTGTTTTCAGTACATATAATTCCTCATCCACCTCTACCCAAAATTCAAAGAGCGATTTATTACAAAATTGCCTTTTAATTTTTCAATGCATGTGAAATCTATGAAGGTTTCTTCTTCGGAAGTTGAGAGCCCTTCTGGAGTATCTCGAAATAGATCCCTAATCCACTCGTAACTTGCTACCAAGTTGTCCTCATCCAGAAAATACTTTTTAAAATTCTTTGAAACATAGCTTAATGATTTTACATGGTTTTAAAAACAACTTTCACATGTTGTTCTTAAGATTTGTAAGTTTTAACACATATCGAGCTGGGGCTTTTTTTCCCATCATTTACTTCAGTAGTGGTAAATCCAAAATTTAAGTATTTTTGAGAAGATCGCCTTGATTTAATTTTCGGAACCATGCTCGTTCGTCTGTGTACTTGTCGATTCTTTATTATCATCGAATGTTTGCTTTCGACTTAAAAATGTATGTATGATATTGTTTTAATCTACTGCCGTAAATACTTAATTACCGTGAATTACAATTAACGTGTAAATTAAAACAATGTACATTCAAGCTAGATTCGGTATCGAGTCGACCGAAACTGACTGGAATTGTACGAGGAAAAGCATTTTTACATGTTTTGCGCTGACGTCCGATAGGTTGCCCAGACTCACGCAAACGTACCCTATAATGCCAGATGTGATGGGTATGATAGAGAGGAACATAGACTAGACTATTTTTCTAATCACATTTGTACTTTGAGAAATGAATGCTGAAGGAAATAAATCTTTAATTAAATATATCATTTTGCGATCTGTTCCAATTTAAAAATTAGAGAAAGAAAAATAACATAATAATAAGTAAGTAATATATATTTTAAGTAATTTTCTTAAAATATATATTATTTAAAAACGTTACATATACACAAAATTTAATATACTTATCGTATTAATTTGTACGGTTTATAATTAAGATCGTATTGTAACTTTAGCGTCTCTCTCTCAAAGTGCATTTTTATTGCAGTAAATACATTATTGTTGTACGGGGGGGGGCGATAAAAATTATGATTGAAAATTGGGTCACCAGTATTGAAAGTTTGAGAAATACTGTAAATCGGATTAAAAAGTTAAAAAAGACAAAGAGTTTGGAGGCTATAAGAAATTTTTTTCTCATTTCGGATCTTCATTTTCTTGCTATTAACAAGTATTTTCATTTCGCTTCTAACTGAGATATTTATTTTGTATTTAATATTTTTGGTATTTTTCTATTTCTAATAATCCGTTATTTTTGCCAATATATTAGTATTATTATTTGAATTTACTAATAGTGCAAAGTTTTTAAATAAGGGAAGAAAATTCATCCTTTTTCTCTCTGCGAATATATATATCCTATCACAAACACACACACACATACACTCATGTCCATAAATTAAGGATAATTCAGAATCACACAGAAATTGAACTCTAAAATATAAAATTTTCACCTGTGTGTGTGTGTGTATGTGTGTGTGTGTAGAATTAACACACACATCTTGAAGTAGAATATGCAAATAACAGGAAACCACCTGATGGCGCGGATAGTACGTCACAATGACGAGAGTGTAAGAGAGGGGTATATAAGGAATGGTGACAAGGAAGTAAAATTGTTCACAAGCGCTTTAAAAGCCTTTCAGTGCAATAACCGCATAGTTATGGCACAAAGGAAGCATTTGGATGATTTTTTACGTGGTAGAATTATTGGACGACTGGAATGTGGATGTACCCAGCTGGAAGTATCCGAGGAACTTGGAATCGCCCAGAGTGTCATCTCCGGGCTTTGACAACGATTCCAAGATGATGGTAATGTGAGTAGATGTTGCAGCACAGGTCGCCCCGAAGTTACAACGCCGAATGAAGACCGGTATTTGGCACTTATTGCCAAAATATACAGACGGAGCACAGCATCAGACCTGTCTCGTCAGCTCTCTTCAGCTACTGGTACGATAGTTACAAGGCAGACCGTGCACAGACGCTTAGGGCACATTGGTCTATATGCTCGTAGTCCTGTCAGATGTGTTCCACTTACCGCAACTCACTGTCGCCAGCGATTAACCTGGAGTGGAGAGCATGCATTGTGGACACCACAACAGTGGTCTTATGTGATGTTTTCCGACGAGTCCAGGTTTAGTTTGCAGTCTGATTCTCGCCGGACTTTAATACGGAGAGCGCCAGGTATCCGGTACCATCAAGAGAACACCATTGAACGACACCGTTAAAGTGGTGCAGGATGGCTCGTTTGAGGAGAAATTATTCTTGGTTCAAAACTGATCTGCATGTTCAGAGTGTAAAGATGACAGGCCACATCTATCGGGATGTCATTCTTTAACAACATTTACGTTTGTTTCGGTGTGCCATGGGTGCTGAATTTCTGTTTATAGATGACAACGCCCGTTCTCACCGTGCAAACATTGTAGACGAATGCCTTCAATCGGAGGATATCATCCGTATGGATTGGCGAGCATACTCACCGGACTTGAATCCAATACAGCATGTGTGGGATATGCTTGGCCAAAGAATTGCAGCCCGTCAACCCCCTCCCACCGGTTTACTGGAACTTTGGAGGGCGGCATTGCTTGATGAATGTTGTAATATTCCCCAAGATCAGATTGATAATTTGATACTCAGCATGCCTAGGCGTTGTAAGGCCTGTATTGCATCGTCCTGGAGACATACTCCGTATTAACCATCATACTAACCATGTTATACTGTTTTTTTTGTAAATAGGTTCTTTTTTGAAATTTGCTCTAGGGAGTAAAATTCGCATTTTTTATTAATTATGTCAAACATATAGCATCTTTTTTGCTCTTTACCTTTTGTTTAATAAATCGACTTTACAAATAAGTCAAATTTGTTTTGCTTCTGTCTCTTTCTTTGCCTGAACTTCGTTATCCTTAATTTATGGACATGAGTATATATATATATACATATACAAATTTAGCAGTATAATCTGAAGGCAAATCTTCTGACTGTTTAACGTCAGCTTCACTATGACACCTCCTCCACGTTCTCTTGCAAACCAACATTTTTATACGTATATTTTCTTATATATAGGCTTCAGAAACTATAAAATTAACAAAGGACTTTGTACATATTTCTAATTTTGTTCTGTAGAGAATCCGAAAGTGTTAAAATAAGACTCATATATTATGATTTGTATTGTTTCTCTTGAAGTATTTGATCAACAAATAATAAAAAATGAATAAACAATAAAAGTTCATTTAATGTTCACTTACCTGTGTTTGTTTTACTATTGCAATAACCTGTCATGTAAGAATTCATCGAAAATTTTGGTAAATTTGAGATAATATTTTTAGTTATTTGAACAGGATCCTTTTCTTTCCACAAAAAAATAATATCATCCGTAGTGTATCCATCTGCGATAAAAAAGAAATGTAAAAAAAAAAAACACTTATATATCGATTATAAAAAAGTAAATTAAAAACAATTTTGCTTACAGCTTGCACATGCGATTTTGCAAACTTGATTATCCATAGGGTAATTTCTCAAATCCATAGGGCAGAATAAACGCAAAGAAATTCTAAAAAAAAATCATAATAATAGATTATTTTAATTACGCCCACACACTTTATAATTACACACGATATAATACATATTATAATGCAAAATTTCTAATGTATTCTATCTCAATTCTGTATATTCTTCTCTGCCTGTTTGTTCAACAAGCCTAATTGTACATGTGTATAAGATTCTGATCCAACGTCTGACTCAATCAATATTTATCGTGTGCTTCAAACATTTTATGATATGGAATTTCATTTATAATATTTTTCATAAAACGTTTTGATCAATAAGGTGCTATTAGATTATTTTAAAAACAAGAAAAAATATTTAAGAAAAATGTTTTTTTTTTAAAAAATAAAAGAATTACATTTTTCTTATGTCGTGGAAGAGATGAGAAAAATATTTAATAAAATGTTCATCTTCAGGAAAGGATTCACATATAACGTTGATTTAGTAGTGTAAACAGACATAGTTACGTTTTAATTTATTCTTTATTCTTATTAAAATATCAAAAACTTCTTGCATGCTGGAGCAGTCTACCTAACAAATCTTAAAAAAAGAAATGTAAATATTATTAATCCTTAAATTATGCTTTGATGCAACTAAGCTTGTGTGTTGAATGTACTACTATCTTCAAACAAGTTTATTCCAGACTTAATTCATAAGTCGATCTCGTGGGGAGATTTAATAACTCCAGAACCTTCACAAATCAGTTTCTAACATTTACTGATACTTCGTGGCATTCCCCTTCTATTATCTATTCAGATCTTCCTAAATACTAGTAGTAATGGCTGTTTGTTCATATCACAGTTTCTTCTGAAATTCTCATATAAAGCATTGTCATAAAGAAACCCTATAGTTGAGTTAAGAGAAACTCGTGTACGAACTAACTACAATATGTAATTATACCTGCTTTTTAACCTTTTAACTTTTCAACAGTTGGAGACAGTTAAAATAATTAACTATAATTTCATAAAACACATTGTGAAACAAAGAGCAAACTTAATATAAAGTTCATAGAAATATTAAATTAGATCGTTTTTCAGTTGTCAGTTTCCACAAGTGAACACGTAAAGTTTATAGAACAACAGTTAACTACATCTGGTATGCAGAAAAAAAATGAGAAGCAGTGGTAGAAATAATATTTTACAATTGGAAAGAAATATCTTTCACGAATAATAAGAAAGGTTGCTTTACTGTTACTGCTTTAAAGCTGCAGTTTTCAAACTGTTATTTATCAACGACGAGAGCTACAATAATAAAATTGTCGACCCCTTTTAGTGTCCAATGTACACATCTTAAATTACAGCGAAGTCTTTTTAAAGTCTTCACTTCAAAACCCTCCTATACACTCTCTGCTATGATAATAATAAATATATAAAGAAATAGAATGACACACACTGAATTTTGGCTATTACTCTAGAAATGACGCAAGCTATTTTTTTCAAAGTTTTATAAAAAACTATTTTTTATTTGTCTGTCATACAATTTTCATTGTATGGAAATGACATTCAGAAATTGAGGGCAATATCAGGTTGGTTCATCATCTCTTTCATTGATTTTCGTGAAATAAAACACAAACAATTGTTCACAGAAAGAGAACATCGTATTTTTAAAAGCTCTTCTTGAAACTTTAATGTATTGTTTGATTTTATAACTAAAAATAGATTTCAGAGTCCTGTAACAATAACGAAATATTCAAAACTATCATGAAGGGAAAAATATTAAAACAAAAATGTCTACTGTTTAAATTAAGCTTTCTTCTAAAATCACTCCTTTTAGTTATAAAATGCTGCTTTATTTCCATCAGACTTGATTAAACTGTGTAAAAAAAAGATAAGTAGATTATTAAAAAAAGTATCAAATTGACCTTTTTTTCATTGTTTTTGTAATCTGCTTGGAATTTAAGCTATAGGTAATTTGACACAGCAGTATATTTATAATAAAGGTCGTATCACAACTGGATTTAACTTACAACATTATGAATTAGTTAACAGCATTAAACCCAATTCAATACTACATTATTATTTATTTTTTACCATCCTTTAATTTTAAAATTCTGTAATTTTCCCTTTGATGTAATTTTTTCTTTTCCAAAATCTGTATGTGGGTGCTGGTGGCAAAAAAGGTTGAGAAAGCCTTTACTGTTTTATTTGTGACAGTTTTCAAACTTGACCTAACTATTTGAAATAAATGTTATAAAATAAAAAGGTGTAAATATAAAATATTTAATACTTGTACATTATGACTTGAGCTTGAATTTGCATCCAAACATGAAGCATACGACTGTTGTAAAAAAATTAACGACACGGTTTATATATATTTTTTCCACCAGCTAATTTTAATTGATCTATCGAAACTTGATTCGATCCGGGCGCCTTCCGTTCCGAACGCGAGTACTTTATCGAATCGTATTTACCAAAGCCATCGCAGGATGTTTAGGACTAGCTGCTATAGATATCACACCGCCACAGAACTATTTGTTGAGAAGACGGTTACATTAATAACGGTTATTGGTTCTGATTCAAGGGAAATATCAACCTACGACTAAGTAAGCGGACGGAAGATCGGTTATTCTTTATACAAAACTCACCATAGGAAGGAGGAATAAAAATTCCTTGTTATGAATACATGCGATACCATCAGACCAAAGGGAATAAATTTCTGACAATAATTACTGAATGTTTGTTTTTTAAAAAAGGCTAGAAATACAATAGACGTAAAAATTCCACTCAATATGAATGGAGTTGTATTTAATACATTTTCAACTTAAAATGCTTCACTGACAGGTAGAAACAGTTTATGTGACTGCATTCCATAAAAAAAACAATATTGTAATTTAAATAATTATAAAAGAATATGGATGTCAGGTTGTTACGGGCTCTTTTTTCTTAATTAATTTCTGGACTATATTAGGTCATTGTTTGATACGAAAACCTTATTTTCAGAAGGAAAAGTAATCAGACTTTTTCACTTGTATTTAAAGATATCTGAAAGTGGATCGGGAAGGATTACCTAAGAATGCAATGAAGTATCAGTGGATGTTGGAAAACGGATTTGTGGATTATTAATAGTCTCACAACGAGATTGACTTAGGAAAATGTCCGGAGTCAACTTATCACGTTTCGATACATGGATACTTTATTTAAAGATAAGTAAATGCATAGAACATATATATTTCGTTGAAATGCAGCTAAGTAAACTGTTTCCCACTCGGAAGTATTTTTGTATTTTGATTAAAAAGAATAAAATAACCATTGGTAATTTTACTACGTCACTGATTACTTCTGATCTGGTGAATCTTAATCTACCATAAGGTGAAGAGACACCAAGAAAAGGTAGATACTTATATAGAGAGCTACAAATATAATAAATTAATAAAGTGAACAATATAATGAATAATAAAGAGTTGAGTTCTCTCTCTATGTTTATATAAAGTGAATGGGAATAGCATAAATTATTTCTTTTCTCATGCTTTTTTGTGAGTTAATTAGCTACGTCAATTCATTTAATCGAATAGTTCATTATAGTCCTTAAAGAGCTTTTACTGATGTGATATTACTTTGAAACAATAATGTGCAAGAAAATCTCCTTACCTGACACTGTAAAGAATTCTTCCGTCAGGGTAAATTCTGATTAAATTATTTGGCAATATCATATTGTGGAAATGTCCTGAATCTTCATTCGAGAAGAAAAGATCTGGAATCCAGAGTTTTTCGGCTTGAGTTAGACTCACGTAATTCATGCCCATGCTGTCGTATTTTAATCTTTCATCTTTCCAAGATTGCCTAAAAGTGAGCTGAGCATCGTAAACCTGAAACAATTCAAATAATTTTTCAAAGAACATTCCACGTAGAAGCTCTAAATTAAGAGGGGAATCGAATGTCGATGTTAGGGAAACACACGATGCGAAAGAAGAGAAACTGGAATTAGACAAAAAATAAAATGAAGAGCTCTTCTTTTCTCACTAAATTATTGCGCTTTTTTTCCCCGCAAAACTTTATTTTAATCAATCACTTTAAAAAATGTATTCGGTTTTACTTCATTAAAGTTCTTCAGATATTTTTGACTAAATTGATAATTGGGAGATAAATAATTTTGTTCCACACTTTCATACGTCTCTGTTGTCATTTGATTTATTTTTTTATCCAAAATAGATTATTTATGACAGAAAAAATCAGAGTTGGAAAAAAATTATAACTCATGAAAATTAATAAGAAAGAATTATTTTCATTATATTAAATGCTTTCAAAGTGAAGTGTTTGAATGCAGTTGAAAAATATTATGTCTTTAACTGTTTGGTTATAGCTTTGTAATGAAATACAGTTTCGTGTTATAAAACACTCTAGCAATGTTTTTTTTATAGTTTTTATAATTCAATTGTATTTATTAATTCGTCTCTAAGGAAAACAAAGAAGAGTAATTTTCTTTCACATAAAATAAACAGTCAGCTTGCACACATCGAAGAAAGTACTTATGAAAAACTCGAATTACTTAACTTCGGTACTTATGAATTATCCGGTCGACTCTATTCACCAAACAAAAAGTGACACCAAACGACTTAGATGAAATAATGCTTTGATTGTTGCTGCTTTTGAATGCCTTGGGGGGGTGTTGCTGTTTGATTTATTATTGAGTGACAGGCATCAGTCATTACGAAAATGTTGATTGTCTAGGGAATAATATGTAAATACCCAAACTGTTTTTTTTTAAAATTATGCTGTCTTTTATTAAAAATAAATAAATAAAAGTAGAACTGTAAAATTTCATAATTCTATAACTTATTGCTATTATTCCATATTAGATCATCTGAAATAAAATCAAGAACAGACCATTATATCTCCCCCACAGAATGTCATATTACGAACAGTCCAATTCTATTGAGAGACTTGCTTGATTATTTATTGACGGAGAATTAACACGAAGGCTACATCACGTTTTGGAGAAAGAGTGCCAGGGAAGCATAACGTGATCTAATGCTTTATTCTAAATCATTCATTTGATTTCATTAATATTGATCAGAAATACTGATATAGTTAATTTATAATGAGAAACCTCTAATGTGTGTGGCATTCCGAGATATCAATAAGCATTGAAAAACTCTTTTAAATGTCAGTTGTTTGCATTTAGGGATCAAGCTTATGATTGAAAGTTAATAGTAGTGTCTTCAAGTGCTGATAAGTTAACTGGATATGTGAATATTTTTTACATACTTAATTCTGGGGAATTAATTCTCTCTATTCATATATATTTCTCGTTTGTGCATCAATTTGTTGCTTTGTAAACTTTAACAATGGTCATTATTTTTAGATTAATTGTTTATCAGAGTATTGTAGATTTACAAGGCCCTTAATAAGGCTCAATGCATTTTTCAAACTTCATTTTCTTTACAATTTTTATTGCAATATTATGCATAAATTTTCTGCTGAAGTGGAAGGTTGAGGATCCCATAAAGCCTGCTGAACCTTACATCACCGTTCAAAGTCAGTCGTAGCTTTGGAAAGCATAACAATTTTCCATCTTAGCCTCAATTAATTTTTTTATATATGTATTTACTTATTCAGTGGTTGGTGGCTCCTGGTTTTCGATTCTAAAATTTTTCATTCTTTGTTCTGTATGATATATCCTTGTGTTTATATTTATTTTATTATAATGTATATATATATATATATATATATATGTTTGTGTGGGGGGAAGTAGGCGGCGCCACGCGCTACTGCAAACCCCCTAGCATCCCCCTCCCAGGTGGCTTCGAAAGGAAACGAGAGGGCAATGACTCCGACGGAAGAGACAGCGAGAGAAGAGGTTGAGAACGCAAGAGAGGCAGACGCACATCGGCAGAGCAGTAATAACTCTTAAAAATAATAAAAGCCAATTAGGCAACGACGCGCGTTTAAATGTTTCACTCCATTCATTAATTGTTATTCTCCCTTTTATTTATTATAATTGTGGATTATTTAATCATACCTCTAATGAATGTTACTATAAAAATAAAGGTTTAAAATGTTTTAATTGTAACCAATTTGGTCATAAAAGCTCTCAGTATGTATTTAAAAAATCTTATGTTAAAAATGAAGGTGTTAATGAGGTTGTTAGTGAAGTTGTTAATGAATTGAATTCCTCAACAGAAATGCGTAAAACTGTTAAAATTAATGGCTATGATTTTGATACTCTTATTGATACGGGTAGTACTCATACCTTAATACGCGAAAGTGTTTATCAAATTCTTGGAAAACCGACGTTAAATCCTACGAAAATAAAATTAACTTCTTTCAGTAAGAGTGAAATTAAACCCTTTGGATATTTTAAATCTACGATTGATATTGAAGATAACAAATTTATGACGGATATTTATGTTATTGACAATTCGCAAACAACTATTGATATAATTATTGGAACTTATGTTTTAAAAAAATTAGTGCAAATGGTATAGAATCAATTCCTAAGAAAAATGATCACTTTATTAATTTAATTAATGTATCTAAGGCACATAACCAATCGGAATTAAAAGATAATGCCCTAGAAGTATTACAACTAAAATTAAAAAATGCAGAAGATAAATGTAAAAATTTAGAAATGCACGTACTTAACACATCTACAGTTTCATTCGAAAAAACGAATTTTTAGATAAATTGCATACATTAGAAGAATCAAATTTAGAAAAGGTTGTCAAATTAGTTAAACTTCTTGAAAAGTACGAGATCTTACAAGAAACATTTAAAATTACAGAAAAGTGACTTGTTGAGAAAGAAATTCAATGTAAATCGTTAACAGAAAAAATACTCATCTTAAACGCACTAACGGAATCAAACGATCATCCTAAAACATCCATGTCAACTAAAGAACGAGAAATTAAGCCTATCAAGCGCAAAACTAAGAAGCTAAAGTCTAGTGGAAGAAATTCTAATAAAACAAGTGATGAGAATCAAGCCCTTGCCAAAGACAAAAATGATTTACTTAGACAGATTGATTTACTAAGACTACATGCCCATGGATACGAAGTTGAAAGAGCCAAACAAGAGTAAAGCCCACTTCGTTAAAAAACGAAAACAACCACACATATATAAAAAAGGCGAACTTGTGGCAATCAAAAGAACTAAGTTCGGTACAGGACTCAAATTACGACCCAAGTTCTACGAACCCTATGTAATTAAGACCGTTTAACCCCATTTCAAAAATTAATTGAAAAAGTTTGGTCAACGCGAAGGTCCTCATCTTACATCCAAAGCTGTCGACTTAATGAAGAAGTGGTCAACCGCTGATACCTGACGATATTACGACTGCAATTTGAGTACCCCCAACAGTGACTCTCTGTGAACAGAACTTTGAACAACGAACTGAATTCCTTTTTCTCTTTCCCTTTTTATAGCTTTTTTGAATAGCTGTGAGCAGCAATGACGACCCACTTCCAGAAAAACAACACCTGCGTGAAGTACTGGAAAGCATCGCACTTATTATTTTTTCCTTTCACTGTTTTCAATTTTTTTTAATATAGGCTCTACTGCTTTTCGGATTTTCTTTCGCTGTGGTCAGCTCCCTTTCATGATGATTGATTGTGAAGTAGGCGGCGCTACGCACTACTGCAAGCCCCTTAGCATCCCCCTTCCATGTAGCTTTGAAAGGAAACCAGAGGACAAGGACTCCGACGGAAGAGGCAGTGAGAGAAGAGTCATTAGAACACGAGAGAAGAGGTTGAGAACGCAAGAGAGGCAGACGCACATCGACAGAGCAGTAATAACTCTTAAAAAGCAATGAAAGACAATTAGGCAACGACGCGCGGTAAAATGTTTCACTCCTTTCATTAATTGTTTTTCTCACTTTTATTTAATCTTGTTTTAAAAATAAACAGATTATTCTAGCAAATCCCAGTTAACGAATTCATCCCAGTAACAACACACACACACACACACACACACACACACACACACACACACACACATATATATATATATATATATATATATATATATATATATATATATATATATATATATATATATATATATATATATATATATATACGTCATGCCCCAGGCCTGCTGGTAAAATGAGGAGATTTGATTTGATTTGATTTGATTTAATATTAACGTCGCACTGTTCAGCTACACGAGGGCTTTTGGCGACGGACCACGTAATTTTGAACCATGATCAAGTGACGTGGACGACACCTGAGCTGGCACCCCCCTCTCCTAACTACCACACCACACCAACGGGAGGACGTTTCAGCTCTCGACAGATTTAACGTGCATCGCTGCCCTACACGGCGGGTCTTTAGTGGTACTGGGATCGAACTCGTGACCAGGCAAGCCACGATCCGATACCTATACCACTCGGCTACCGCGGCCACTGGTAAAATGAGGAGAGCATCATCTTTAAAATAACTTCTTTATTGTTCTTCAAAAACAGGAAATTCAACATGGTGGCCTTTAGCGCGTAACTTGGTGGAACAAAAGACAACATCTTGGCGAGGAGTCACCAGCTAACCTTTTTTGAGTATGCTCTCTCTTTCATAAACTCTCGTTCTACCTTTAAATTGGCTTATTTACCCACAAATCCCAACGCGATAGTAAAGAGTTCGCGGTATTTTTATTTATTACTTACGTAATTTTGAAGCTAAACTTTCCAAACCTGACATATATATATATATATATATATATATATACACTGGCCTCAAAAAGTTAAGGTACAACCGGGTTTTTGTGTCTAATTTGCAAATGAATGAATGTAGAAACAAAAAATTTGGAGGATATGTGCATTAAATAGTTTTTTATTGAATGCGTCATAGAAATTTGTATAAGTGTATTGCAAAAACGATTTATAACAAAAAAAGCAATCTCTGCGGAAAAGTCCATTCTTGGAGAAAACAGCACATCACAGTGTTATGTGGTAAAATGGCATAAAAACAATACAAAAATGGGTTCTAATAAGGAATGTGTCCACCACTAACTTGAATGCATTGGCGGCATCGATTTCCCATGCTGTTTATTAAGTTGTCGGACACCGGAATAGGAAGCGAAGACCAGACACAGAGTAAGCCTTGTTTCAGCTCATGTAACGACCTTGGAGGAGGATTTAAAGCAGCAACCTCTCTGTCAAGATAGTCCCAAATATGTTCTATCGGATTCAGGTCTGGAGATCAAGCTGGCCATTCCATTCGTTCCAAACCGTGATCCTCCAGATACTCTTCAACAATCCGAGCTCGGTGAGGTCGTGCATTATCATCCATCAGAATGAAGTCGTTACCAATAGCAGCAGCATATGGGCGGACATATGGATCAAGGATCTCATCCCGATATCTAAGACCAGTTACGGTTCCTCCATGGAACACATGCAGGTCAGTGTGGCCACCGAGCGAGATCCCTGCCCAAACCAGGATTCCACCACCTCTATAACTGTGTCTTTCAACAGTGTTGGATTGATGGTATCTAGTGCGCTGTTCCCTCCAGATCAGTAGACGCCCTGAATCACTCTCCATTGTAAATCTGGACTCGTCTGTGAACAGCACAGAAGCCCATTGTTGCTGCGTCCAAGAAACATGTTCTCTTGCCCAGCATAAGCGGTTCCTTCGCTGTCGTCCGTTGAGGGGAACGTACACAACTGGTCTTCTTGCATACAGACCTGCATTGTGAAGACGATTTCGCACCGTAGTAGCGGAGATTCTTCTTCCTGATGCTTGAAAGTGGTCTGCAACGAGCTGCGGCATAGTAGTGGTTCTTCTCCTTCGTGCCGAAAGAGCTAGAAAACGGTCTTCTGCAGGTGTTGTAGCTCGTGGTCGGCCTGGAACAGGTCTTCTGGACTCAGAATCTTCGGATTGGTATTGATCCCAAAGTCGCTGAACAACACTACGAGACACATTGAGACGTCTAGCAACATCAGCCTGCGACAATCCCATTTCCATCCATCCAACTGCCCGCCACCTTAACGAATTGGGTAAACGACGTCTCTGAGACATTTTCTAAACTATATTGACTATTGTCACCGAAACTGCCAACAACTGTTGAAAATCAACACAACTTACACACAAAAGTACGAAAGCTTGATATTTGCATATTTTTCTCTCACTCATAAATATACGTTCTTTTCTATAAAATAAAAGTTGTAGCAATCGTTTTTGCATTAATGTTTTTAAAGTTCGTTATTATCATTCATGTAAACTATGCATTTTATTGTTACTGCCATTTTTTTTATGGTGAGCTTCGAAAAACATGTTGTACCTTAACTTTTTGAGGCCAGTGTATATTGAAGATCTTTTCAATTCCATTGATATCAACGATATTATTAAAGCATTTTTAGAAAATCACAGTAATTATAATCTTAATATTAATTTTAACAAATTTAAAACTCTCATAGATTTAGTTTTAAAAAAATCACATTACTTTTAATGGTTCATTATATAAAAGTGCCTTACTGGAATTCAAATTTTTCTATATCTATATAAAGAAATATTATTTTTAACTATATTTATAGTAATAATGTATTAGTTAGCAATAAAGCTAATATATTTTTTAATTTTAATAACTTTATTGAACAATGTATTGAACATGGATTTCCTGATAACTTTCATTATAATTATATTTCTAAAACTACTCAGTGATAATACAATATGTATTAACTGTTATTGACATTTTGTTTTAATATTAGTATTTTTAATTTATTAAACAATTATTCAAAAGATAGCGCCACATGTTTAATAAACTAATAATATTATTATTTAAATTTTTCTTGTAATCATTTATTCTCTACAAATATTTATATCAATATATATTTATGGTTTTTCAAAACGTAAACACACACATATATATATATAGACTTTATATTATTCCATCATAATTTTTTAACTTTATGCGGTTCTGATATTCCTTGTTGTATTTGGCGAGAAACATAACTAGATGATATACTCACGAAGTAAGTCTTACTATTTACATTATTGCATCGACTTTAAAACTATCCTGTAAATGCTAGTAGGATATAATTTATTGTTATATTTTAATAGTATACTGATTTTATTTGTAATATTTAAATTTCTTCTATATTATTCATTCCTTTCCCCTTGGCACATTGTATAATCAAATTACAGGTGAAGGTTGGCTAGCCCTAAAACTCGTTTAAATCTGCAATCTCGGTTCCTAAGGCCATGAGTCTGTTATTGTACTACTGTGCCTAATATTTCCTCTTGAATAGTTATACTTAGGTTCTATAGCTATCTGTGTATATATATTTATGGATTATATATGTATATGCATATATGTATGTATATTAAAAAGCGGAAAAAAGCTACAATCAAATTTAAGCAACTGATCAAATTGCGTGATCTTAAATGTATATACACATATGTACAAGTATATATATATAAATGCGCAGTGTATACATACATATACATAATGGTACGTCTAATTATCCTAAAAAACTGTATGTGAAATACAAAAATTCGCATTCCAAGATAAGCGTAACATATACCACCAAAGCTATGAAAAATGGCTTGAGAATTAAATTACAAAATAAAAAAAAACTGTGTGTGTAGGCTCTAATAAACGACTGAAGTTTACTCTTTAATTACGGTTGTCTTTGATTATATAGTAGGCAAATAGGGTAAATAAATGGATCTCATATAAAATTGAAAGTATGCATGCATTTTCTTTATTCTATTTTCATTTTTCATATTGATTCGGATAAATAATATATATATATATATATATAATAGTATACATCAATTATATTACATAAATATATGGTACTCATAGTATATGAGTACATTGTTAAGAAGGTTGATTTATTTCACTATTAATATCACTTTGAGGATTAATTACATTAATAATCTCTACAATATTAATAACTGTGACAAGAGGCTTGTGACAACTAAAGTATGATACGTAAACGTCGGTGGATACATGATTTACGAATCGTGAAAACATTGCATCAATGGTTGTACCAACCTAGTCATCCCCAGTGCTCTACCATAAACAAAATCCAAATTAATCTCTGAATTTAAAAATTGCATTAATCTCAAACCTTCATCTTTATCGGAATTAATATTGAAATCGCCGCCAAGTATGAATGGAAGTACATGTGATGCTGTTTTTTCTCTAGTTTAGAATCACCTTCCGTATATGCTCACATTCATGTATTTTATATACAAGGTGTCCCTGAATGCCGTGTACAAACTTGGAGGGGAGGTAGAGAAAATCCAGACGAGTCATAATTACATATGAAAGCATAGGCGGAAGCGTAGCCGTAGCGAAATAAAGAGATACAAAGACAGTAAGGCCACAATACAAAATATAGCGTAAAACGCCTTATTACAAAAACAAAAAAACAATAATAAATTAAAAGTATGACTTTAAAGCCTCGCAGGGGTGTTTGAAATTGCTGCCATTGGCATGTATGCACGCACAATATCAACATGACATGGAATGGCGGACATGTTCGAAAATACCGAGTGTTTCACGGATCGTTGCAGCAGCGATGGATATTCGTGCTACCATGTCCATTTCAGAATGGACGGGTGTGTCGTCAATCGTGGCTCTGAAAAATCCATGTTCCACCAGGTTCTGATGTACCCGAGCGTTTGATAATTCGATTGCCGACTCGTTGAATATATTTCCCCATACAACCGAGCAGCAACACGTTCATTTCCGTTGGCTAGGCCTTAGGAGTGGATATCGGTGACAAAGTCCGCGTTAGTGTAACAATTCATGTTCATGTCAAGCTGTCCATGCCTAAAATGGGGCACAACCTTTACACCTCACATACAGCGCCACCTATGACTTTCCGTCTTAATTTATTATGTAATTATGGCTCCTCACGGTGTTCTCGTTTGTACACGGCATTTAGGGACACCCTGTTTATACTCTTAGAATTTAAAATAATAAAATGGATTTGAAAGCTGCATTATGTACATTCATTATATAAAAAAACATTCAAAATGATAGAAGTGTTTCAACATTTGGTTCTTTCAATTGTTTCTTTCCATACTTCATAAGTTAAGAGAATGGTTGACAAACGGAAGAAACTTTTATGGAAAAATAGAAATGTACCTGATTTAAAATGTAATATTAAAAAAAACCTGCATATTTATTATTTCATAATAATAATTTCTTTTTGGGGATTTGAAATTATAAAATTAATTATTTACAATCATTTTCTAATTTCTCGTGACAAATGTTCGCTTAAAAATGGCACTGAAACAAAAATATGTTTTATTAAAAGCGGCAAAAATAAAAAAAACAAACCCAATAAAACATCGAATGTCCTCTACTGAATAAAAGAATCATACTTGCCAAATTTCGAGTTAATGTGTCCAATACACTGCCTTCCAAAGTTAAGGTACCACCTGTTTAATGTGTCTAATTTGAAAATGAATGACCACAGAAACAAGAAGTTTGAGGGAATTGCATTAAAACGTTTCTTACTGAATGTATGGAAGGAGGCAAAATATCGCAGATGCTTGTGACACGCCCTTTTCACTCCATCCCAATGCCTGCTACCTAAATTATTCGAGTAAATAATTTCTTCAAGACACATTTCTAGACTTCCATGGATATTTGAGCGAAATGACCAACAACTATAGAAGATCAACAATTATACACAGAACGTACACACCAAGCTTCGTAAGTTTGAATTTTGCACATTTTCCTTATTTTCTACTGAAATGTCCGTTTCTTTAAAATAAAAATTATGTAAGTTTTCTTAAAGTACATGATTATCAATCCTGTAAAAATTGGTATTTATTGCTGCTGCTAATATTTTAATAACGATCATAGAGAGATCTATTGTACCTTAATTTTGGAAGCCAATATTTAAAACCGGGAATTTATATTTATAGCGCCACGCAACTCACGTAGTGGGTCGATTGCAACAAAACCCCGTGCATAATGGATATCTATTGAAAAAAAATGTTCTCCAAATTTCATGTGTGTAAGTCTCAAATAGTTCAATACCGGGAATTTTTGTTTATAAACACCCCCTTGTTATTGGAATTTTGTAAAATCCGCTGTTAATGAATCTCTACTCAATAAAAGAAATATGTCTGAAAAATTTAAAGTCGCTTTTCTCTTATATATATATTCGTGTGTGTGAGTAATGACTCGCTATATGTTCTCTTAAAATGCTATTCATTTTAGTCTTGAACTCTCCAAGACCATCGGTAATTCTTTTAATTAACCCCTTAACGGGAATACTAAATTAAATGCAACAACAGCTCTAAAAAATCCATTGTCATCAAATTTTTGAAATGAACTGGCACAGTATAACACTGAATCCGATTAATTAGCTTGCAGGGATTAAATCATGCGATGTATTTTGGAACATTCAAGAATTTCGTAATTTGCATAAACTGAGGGAATGAATTGATAAAATAGATCTCATTTTCCTATCTTAAACATGGCTGGAGTTTTTCTGTGTTGTCGTTGGGGTTTTCTATGTTTTGGGGAAGTATTGCTCCTAAATAAATAGATGTCTTCATACAAAATAGAAGCTTAAACTTATTATTAAACGGAAGTGACAACAGCAGGTTTTCCTCTGAAACCTTTCAGACATGACTAACTCAAAAATGACGTCAAAAGTGACTTAAATATATATATATATATATATATATATATATATATATATATATATATATATATACAGGTGTAAAGCCTTAAAGTGACCCCCAATAGCTAATTCCCGAACCGTTCAGTTTAGACATGCACTTCCAATTTGAAAAATGCTTTTAAAAAGGTAAAGAATGTTTTTACATGCTTTTCGAACCAAAAAACAACCATTTAGAAAAAAATTTAAAAAATAAAATTTTTATTTGGCTCCCAGCTATCACTTATATTTAGGAAAAGATGCAGTACACAAAAACAAAGTAAAGACAAAAAGTTTCATTTTATTACAATAAAAACTGGCAGAGTTATGGAACTTTGAAAATTATACATTTAATGCATTTTCTGGGCCATTTTCAAGAAGCAAGTAAGGGGCCGTCTCCAAAGTGAAATTAATAGGAACTTTGACAGGAAACTTTCGCTCTTGCACGTCACTATTATGTAAATCGTTTTTAAGTTTAAATTTTGTTAGACATTTAAAAAAAAAGTCGGATCCAAATTTTTATGATCTCCTTGTGTTGTTTTTCCAATCCCGTTCCATGATCTCAATGAAAGTAAGCACACCGATTCGAACCCGATCTTTTTGAGTTTCGTGATTTGAGGTTGGCAGCAACTGCCATGCAAATCGAGCTAGTATTTAAACTCGGCTCATGTTAGTTTTTAAAAAAGGAAGGAGAAACGGAAATATAAGAAGTATGTGAGTGGTTTAACTCTTAGAGGGAGAGAACAACTGGTTGGCAATGCAACTGCAGGTTGCATCACCATTTTAGATTAGAAATTAATTTTTACAATATTAGAAGACGGTTCGAATCGGATGTCTCTGGTAATGTTGCTTTTTGAACTTATTGTTTTATCGCTCCAGTAACGAGCAGAGTGACTTTATGATTGATTATTAAAGGCCAATTTTAAGAAATTGTTTTTCGTCTTCATGCCTCCTCGACACATAAATTTCACTGCTAGCTTTGCAAAATTTAAATTGGTTTACCTATAAGTGTAACAAATTTAATATTACAATACTTGAGTACTTAAGAAATAAGACAAAATAAAATATTTTGGAGTAAAAAAACATTTCAAAAGCAGTTAAAAAAATAAGTTTATTTGTTGCGGCTTCAGACTGATTTGCTGCGGTACTAATCATGGCGAACATTAAAAATCTGTTGTGTAGTCGTTTGCAATTGCACTGTTATATTATTTCTGTAAGTAGATTAATTCTTTATATTTAGTAACTGGAATTGGTACCTGAGTTATTGTATTTTAAGTATTATTCTTCCTGCATTATATTTGCAATCTTTAGTAACTATAGAATCTTATTCTTTCCTGTTATTTGGAGCTAAATAATACGGGCAAAAATATTGGGGAAGGTTGGTTAACCATGTTTAATCCTACGGTCTCATTTCTTAGGAGTTTGATATTATGTTACTAAGGGTATCTTATTTTTGAACTACAATATATGTTTATTATATATATATATATATATATATATATATATATATATGTCTG
The DNA here is from genome assembly GCA_019973935.1 of Trichonephila clavipes. Classification (NCBI taxonomy): domain Eukaryota; kingdom Metazoa; phylum Arthropoda; class Arachnida; order Araneae; family Nephilidae; genus Trichonephila; species Trichonephila clavipes. The sequence continues at coordinate 493,041 of BMAU01021342.1, read as the reverse complement.
GTCTGGAAAGTTAAACTAAAAAAATAAATAGTCGAATAATAAATAAAAAGAAAAGCACATTCTTTTCTACCGCGTAGCGATTTTAGGGTGAATAAGACTATATAAGGTAAAGCGAGACCTCTAAATAGTCCTACCATCATAAATAGAAACCTCCCTCAATACCTTAAGTAGGAACATTCATTTCTAGTCGCCGAAACAACGTCTCCTAGGAGCTACTATATTGGTTCCTTCCTCCAGAAGCCACACCACATTTTCACCAAACCATGAAAGCAACACCAGCCGAAGTTAGAACCAGATAAAGAGCGCATGGATGCGCCTACATTCCAGACTCCTTTGGATGGCAGCAGGCTGCAGACTGACACAAAAAAACAATTGAGAAGAGAGGCTGATGACTCTTTGCTGTGATGATGTATTTTGTTCCATCCGATTAGGAGCCAAGGGGCCACCATGTTGGAATGGGGATACATGAATGATAATAAAGTATTGCCATTTGAAGATGACGACTCCCTTCATTTACTAGCAGGCCTGGAGCCTGATATATATATATATATATATATATATATATATATTATACATAAAGATATACTGTAGCTTCCTTATATAAATTTTTTGTATATATATATATAAATCCTATTTTTTTAAAATTTTCTAACATATCTTTTATAATTTCTAATATCTGGTTCATATTACATTTTCTGTTTTTGTATGCTTCAGCTATAAATATTATTAATGATTCATATCTGTATATTAGAGAACATTAACTATAATACATACATATATATATATATATATATATATATATATATATAGTATAAAAAATAACGGAAAAAAAGTTCTAAAACCTACAATGCCAAAGAAGAAATAAATTGGAGTTCAAGAGACACAACAAATGTAGATTACAAAATGAGTCTTCGGACTAAACTGGAGACCTATTATGGTTTCTAAAGCTGTCACTGAATTAGGCCAGTAATTTAGGGTTAAGAAATGCTTTATGGATCCACCTTCCCCGTAAAGCAGAAATTTTCGACATAATAGAAAAAATTGAGCCATGTTGAAAAGTTAAGCCTATTTCTATCACATGGATGATAAACCTGACAATAGAGTAAAATGAAATAATGAAAAGATAACATTAATGTATGTATCTAAGAGAGGAATATTAAGAAAAATTTTATAGAAAAAATTAGGATAAAAACTTACATGTAAAAAAAAAATAAAAATCATTAAAAGAGAGTAGCAAACCTTTACGCTGAGATCTCGCACAAAATGGAGTTATAATTGGAATATTAATGCAAGAAAAAAAAAACGTGGCTTCACCTAGATATTTATAACGCAATTAAACTAAGCACAAAAGATATTTTAAAATAAACTTAACATAAGAAATTTTAAATAAATTAATGAATAAAGTTAAGAATAGTTAATATAAAATAGAATTAGATTTAAAAACAAATTTACTTGGATAATTATATTCTAGATAGTCATTTTGCAATTGAACTAAGCACATAAGATATTTTTAAAATGTTTTAAAAAATAAATTAAACAGAAGAATTTTTAAATAAAATATTGAACTAAGTTAAAAATAGATTGAATATGAAATAGAAATATATATTTAAAAATAAATTTACTTGGATAATTGTAATCCAGACAATTATTGTAAAATTTCATAAAAAAATTACTATGTTTTAATACATTATCAGTAACTAAATAATTGTTTTGTTTTATAAAATTTAAGATAATATTTCTAAATATTGACAGGTGTAAGTTACTACCTCAAAAAGGCATTTTTATAATGTTAAAATCAAACGAATCTCTTTTATCAAAAGTATTACTTATTAGCAAATTATTCTTATTGTTTAATTGAAGGTTCAAAAGTTAGCTGACACATTATTATATTTAGTTTTTAATAATTTTAGATAGTAGGGATAATAATAAAGCTAGGAACAAAGTCTTCTGTATTACTAAATATAATTAAGTCATCTATGTATCTAAAAAAGCAACAAGATTCGTAACTAATACTATCATTTTCACAAAAATGCAAGTAAATATTGGTTAAACAGTTACTCTTTGGTCCTCCTTGTGGGTAAACCTTTAATTTGCTGATAATAAGAGTTATTATGGAAAATATAAGTTTTATTTAATACTAATTGAATAACAGAAATATATTTATCATACTTTATTATTTTGTTCAAAAAATATTTGCTATATGCTATTTTAAGAATCTTAAAACATGTCTTCTATATCTATAGAGTTAAATAAATCTTCAAAATCATAGGTATAAATAGAAATAATTTTCTTACCCTGCATATACCTAATAATGTTCATACTATTCTTAACTATAGTATAATTATCAATTTTGTGTACTGTAGATTGAATAATATTTTGTAGTTTCTTGACCGAATGTGTAATATGTTTTAAAATAATTCGTAATAGTTCTAAATTTAATAGGATTTTTATGAAATTTAGGAGTTAGGAAAATATGAGGGAATTTAATATCAAAAATACGTAAATCTATATTTTTATAAAAAGCAGAGATTCAATTTATAATTTCTCTTTTGATTGAATTAGATTTTTTAAAAGCAGTATTATTTTGAAAATGTTTGCTTAGCATATTAGTATAAAACCACTTGCAAATAATTGAGAAATTACCCGAAACTTTATCAAAATAAACGATTAAAAGTTCTTTTTGTAGATCTGCAATTTGGTTCTTAATATTATTGTAAATTATATCATTATCAGTTTTATAGTTAATGTTCAGTAATTCATTTAAAAGTTTGCATTTAAATTCATTAAAAGCTACAATAGGAAAACTGTATTTAATTGCTGAATTTGTAATGAAGTTACTTAAATATTTAAAAATTTGTTTTTTGATAGCATTGTTATTATTAGAGATCATTAATCTAAAGCTAGTACCTTTGGACATTATTTCTCTAAGAGTATTATCTTTAACAATATTTAAATTACCTGTTACCACACACTTGTGATGATTGTTTATAAAATCAGAATAATCTTTACAAATACAAATAATATTATTATTATTTTGCAAATCATTAATATTAAGGTAATTAAAAATTGAGCTACCTATTTTTTTATTCTTAATGCAAACGTTACTTATAGATAGGCAATATACATACTTATTAAAAAGTTTTTTAAAAATGAATGTTATTATATGATTTATTCATGAATAGTATGGTACAATACTCAGTTGAACTATTTACTAAATCTATATCTACAATATTGAATTTATGAATGAAAAAATTAATAATATCCCTAATAATATGTAAGGCATGGCAGTCTCGAAAATCATTGTTTTTGAGGATATCTTTAGTATATCTATTTTCTTTTTTATTTATATCAAACATGAAATGTTTAATTTGTTTAATGTTAAAAGACATCTAAAAGTTGCTGCGTAAATCTTTAATTTTAGAAACTATCTCAACTGGTAGTTTACGAGTTCTTTCCTTCCTATTTCCTCTTTTTATACGTTTAACTTTACTTGCATTATCTCTCACTATTATATGTGAATATCACTATATATATATATATATATATATATATATATATATATATATATATATATCTGTGTGTGTGTGTGTATGTTTGTCACTAAATACAGTGTTCGACAGTGAAAATGCAACACCAAGGAGTGGTCAGAAATTTATGCAAATTTCAGAGTAGACTGACGTCACTGAGTTATGCTAATCATGTTAAATGCGTAACTCCACTGTGCACGTGGCGAACGATAAAAGGGAAAAGAAGTTGGCGAATGGCCAACTTCGTTCCGTGATTTCTCAGCGGAAAGTAATTGTAAAAATGTTTGTCTTGTGTGTCACAGAAAACGTGTATAGCACAGAATGCAAGTGTGCCATCAACGGAGGCATTTACAACAGACAGACGACTTAACGAGGAGTATGGTGATCGGGCTGAGAAGGAAAGGTTGGTCGTTTCGTCAAATCGCAGCTGATACCAACCGAGATGTGTCCACGGTGCATCGCCTGTGGTGAAGATGGTTGGCGCAGGGAAATGTGACATGTTCTAGGGGTCCAGGCGCAACCAGAGTGACGTCAGCACGCGAGGATCAGCGCATCCACCGCCAAGCGGTGGCAGCCCTGCAAGCCACATCTACCTCCAATCTTCAGCATGTGCAAGACACCCTTGATGTTCCAATATCGACCAGAATAATTTCCCGTCGATTAGTTGAATGTGGCCTGCATTCACGGCGTCCTCTCAGAACACTAGCATTGACTCCCCAACGTAGACGTGCACGCTTGGAATGGTGCTGGGCTAGAGTGACTTGGATGACGGAATGGCGGAACGTCGTGTTCTCAGCTGAGTCACACTTTTGTTTTTTCAATGATAGTCAGCGCATACGAGTGTGGCGTCGCCGTGGAGAAAGGTCTAATCCGGCAGTAACTGTGGAGCGCCCTACCGCTCGACAACGCGGCATCATGGTTTGGGGCGCTATTGCGTATGATAGCACGTCACATCTAGTGCGTATTCAGGGCACTTTAAATGCCCAACGCTACGTGCAGAATGTGCTGCGCCCTGTGGCAATCCTTTACCTTCAAGGGCTGCCCAATGCTATTTTTCAGCAGGATTATGCCCACCCACACACTGCTCGCATCTTCCAACATGTTCTACGAGGTGTACAGATGCTTCCGCGGCCAGCGTACTCTCTTGATCTCTCACCAATCGAACACGTGTGGGATGTCATTGGACGCCGTTTGCAAACTCTGCCCCTGCCTCGTACGAACGACCAACTTTGGCAAATGGTTGAAAGGGAATGGAGAACCATCCCTCAGGACACCATCCGCACTCTTATTGACCTAGACGTGTTTCTTCATGCTCGCGGTGGTTCTACATCCTACTGAGTCGATGCCGTGCACATTGTGTAACCTGAATATCGGTTCGAAATAAACATCAATTATTGTTCCTCGCTGTCTCTGTCTTTCCCCTAAATTTCATCTCTTTCAAACCACTGCTTCTTGGTGTTGCATTTTCACTGTCGAGCAGTGTATTTCTTCATATAATCCTAAGAAAATTCTTTCAACGCAAGTTAATGTTTTTTCACAGTATTCCAACATTTTAACAAGGAGTTTTAATGAAATGACATTAATTACAATTATTAGGCACAAAAAAATAATGCGCTTCCATGATTTCCATGATGACATTTTGCAAACAATTCGTGACAAGCAACTTTGTAAACATACATCGTTCCCATACATCGTTCTTCATTCGTACTTCAGATATTTAAACTGTCAACACTAGTCACAATTAAAAGTCTTTATAATTTGATCGCAACTGATAACTTAACTACACAAATCAAATGTTTTTATCACAAACGGTTTTTGTAACACATTTATTATTCTCTGATGTTTGAAAGATACATCAATTACAAATTTTTATCGGTGAAAGTAAAAACTGAAACATACAACTTATCTCAATATACCTTAATAAGACGCTGAATATAATGTTTCAAAAATATTACTCATTTAAATGCATTGTGGGAAGTATAATCTAAATGAAAATTAAGTTCCTATATTTATCAATAAAATTTGAATCGTCGTACTTGCTAATTGTCATTTCGACATTTCATTCTTTTGGCATATATTGTCCTGATCGGCAAAAATAAACACAGGATTCAATTTATAAGCATATCCTGTTATGATGAAAAAACGAAATATAAAAAAATCCTCTTAAGTAGGAAGTGTGCAGATGAAGTTAATACATTTCATTTAACTTTGAAGAAGAAATCTTGAATTTTTCTCAAGCATAAATTATTGAACTTGTTTCTTTTAAATAATTTTAAAGGGTCTGAAGTGTTTCCAAACGTAATGAAACAATGACCGTATATGCTACTGTCCGGTCGAATGTTGCGTTCTTATATTAACAAGTTTTTCGAAAACTGTTGTAATACAGGATGCAACCATTTTCATTCATTCAATCCAATATATTAATTGAAATGTTCTGGTGGGTGTGTTTTCCATTTAGAAATTGAATTCATTGATGAAACTGTGTTTAAATAATTAGTAAGATCTGGTTTGGACCAAAGGCATGTAAAATAATTTATTATTTTTTTATTTAAATACGTGTGCAGCTTATAGTCAAAAGGAAACAACTTAAAGAATATAAACTATTAGCATTTGCAATCGCATGTCTTTCATTACTTAATGTCCAACGTGAAAAAAAATCCTGCTTTAACTCTGCAACATCGCGCTCTTTTTGTGGCTCTACGTAAATATATTCTTTAAAAACGAATTTTTAAAAAATATTTTTTAAAAAAAATATTTTTCTAAAATATTTTTTGTGTCTATGGAAGTATTAGAAGCATTTCATTTAACAATATTAATTTCATAGTTGGAAATTACTCTAAATTTAGTTTTAGCTTTAAAATTTTGATCCGTGTGTTTTTGCATATTTTGGGTAATGGATTCACTATATTCTGGAATTTATATAAACTTCAGAAATCTTTAAATAAAATATTTATACTGAAATACATTTTTGAAGAGATCATACCGATAAAATGCATAATTAACTGGTACAATAAATGTTTCTGAAGATAATGTTTATTTACATAAATGCGCCAATAATTTTAATTTGATTCTCACGCAACATAAAATGTATACTTAATTAAATTAATTTCTTAGTCTTATACCTAATTATTCCACTAACAGAGTTTAGAAGTCATTCATCAAATTGATATTCTCATTTCTACTGAGTCGGTTGATGCAGAATGTTGTCAAACGACTTATGGCAACTTCCTAAGAATGATCGAAATTGCTGTAATCTCATTAAGAGGACTTGGCACCCTTTGAGCAAACTTCTTTATTTACGTATTTAAAAATTATATTTTAACATTTTATACAATGTTTCTATTCAAGAAAATGTTACCAGATGAAAATTTTCATATATTATTCACACAATTTTAAAAATTTAAATTTTTTGAAGAAAGTTGGAAAACATTTAAAATCCTACTCCTTTTGTAAAAATTAATTTTTTGACCTGAAATTTTTTTATAATATTCTTATGGATGTTCTTAACAACTTTAGGGATCGATTTTAGAATAACTTCATTCGTTTTCGAGAAAAAAAAAAATGTTGATATACAGGCTAAAAATCAACGAAAAAGCCAACATGTCTTACATTTTATTTTTTTTAAAAAAAGTATTCAGTTTATAGCAAAACGGATCCCTAATTTTGTTACATGCTTTATTTTTAACACGCAGGAAAAAAATTGAAGTGATTGGTAAATAATTGTCGAAGGAGTAGCATTTTGAATGCACTAAGGTTTCGAAAAACAAACTGAGAAAAACCACTTTAAAGTTTATAATTCTGAAAAAATAATTATTATAAGCTTAATTAAACTTAAAATACCCCTTTAAGATATTACTTATACGTTTTTCTTTAAAATAATTGCATTTTCACATGCTTTCAACCCACATATTTTTATAAATGATCAACTTTTAGAGAGTACTAATTGCACAAGAAAACTCAAGAAAAACTTTTAAAAATTTTTTTTCTGTCACGACAGAAATTTTAGCTGTTTTTCTTCTTATAATATTAAAGTATTACATTTGTATGAAAAATATATCAGGAATAAGAACTGAAATTATAAAATTATTAATATAAAATGCCTTAATTTAAAAATTTTACATGCACACATTTCACAAGGAAGAAAAATTACATTATTGTATTACCTCGGAAATATTCTGCTTTTAATACTACACATTCTTTTTTATAGTTATTATTTCTATTTATAAAATAGATTTTTTTTTATCATAACGCATTTTTTAGCTTTTTTTTTCTAAAAAGGGGGGTGTGGCTGAATTGCCTAATTTGTTTTCAAATGAAGTTTTATTCAACTTCTAACTTTCCGACATGCACAAGTGATATATCAATCGAAAGATAATAATGCAAAGAATAAGATTAAATGAAAACAAAAAAAAACCGATAGGTTTGTGATTTTTAGGGTACCAAGTCTTCTTAATACTTTTTTGTGTTTGTCCGAATTACACGTTATTTTGAAGCACAACTTCAATACATAGAAATATACAAAACTCCGGGATTTTTTTTAAAATTCTGTCTCCGAATCTAAAAAAAGGAAAAAAGAAGAAAAGAAGAAAGATATCTCACCATTTTAACATCGTCCATGTTGCTTAAGCTTCTTATGTATGTGTTTACTTCCACGATGACAGGTCCTGAAATGAAAATATATGTCTTTAAATCTAAATTTAAATCCCCTGTTTTAATTTGTTATACTACTCACCATTAAATATGCTACACCAGGAAGAAATTCAGAGAAAAAATTATATTTATTGAACAAATATATTATACTGAAAGCAACAAGGAATAATTTTTTAAGAAATTTGGGTGCATAGAGGGGATTTATAGGTACAGATGACATGGAGCTTCAACACGATGCCACATCTCATCAACCGTAGAGACTGGCGTTAAGTGACGATCCAGTCACTCAGCAACCATAGACCAGACGTTTTCTGTTGGTGAAAGATCTGGTGAATGTGCATGCCAGGGCAACAGTGGAACATTTTCCGTATCAAGGAAGGTCCGTACAATATCGGCAACATGCGGTCCTGCATTATCCTCTTAAACGTAGGGTTTCGCAGGAGTCGAAAAAAGTGTAGAACCACGGGTCGTAACGCACCAAAAATATAATGGGGACTGTTCAAAGGGCCATCAATGCGAACAAAAGGTAACTGAGACGTGTATCCAATAGCATCCCATACCATCATGTCAGATGATTGGCTAGTATGACGATGACAATTGTATGCGGCCAATGTGCGCTCACCACAATGCTTCCGAACACGGATGCAACCATCTTGATGTTGTAAATAGAACATGGATTCATCTGAAAAATTGATGTCTTGCCATTCGTGCACCAGGTTCGTCATTGATTACGCCATTGAAGACGCTCCTTTCTGTGATGCAGCGTCAAGGGTAGCCGCAGCCATGGTCTCCGAGCTGAGAGTCCATGCTGCAGCAAACTTCATCGAACTGTTCGTTCAGACGTTGTTTTGCAAATGACCCCAATTCTTGACTCAGGGCTCATGACGCGGCTGCACTATCCATTAAGGCCATACGGGTAACAAGCCTGTCTTCTCAGCTGATAGCGATAGGGGGCCGTTGAGATCCAGCAAGGCGTTCCGTATTACCGTCCTGAACCCATCTTTTCCATATTCTGTTAACCCGTGCCAATTTAGCCATTGGGCGCTTGGGGTGGGCACCCATGGGCCTGAAAAGCCCGAAAAAACTGGAATTAACCAGATTTCGATCCGTCAGGGTCAAGGGGGTCTGTAGATTTTCTGTGCCCAGGGCCTGAAATGACCTTAATTCGACCCTGCTCCTAACAGTCATTGGATCTCGATCGACGAACGCAGAAACACTGTGATAGGATAAACCATACTCACGCTATTCCGGTACACTACAATTCGATCTTTATCAAAGTCACAACCGTGGTAGTAAGCATTTCTGATTCTTATACGAGGCGACACAACTTTTCATCATGCAACAACGTTCAAATGCAGTTTGTGTATGAGAAATCGACTGAACAACTTCCTCATTTAAGCGCATTGTAGGTGTCACTACTGACGCCTGCTTTATCTAATGTGCTGAAAAGTTAATCATTTGCATGACACAGCCCCTTCTTCCTGTCGTTTAAATTTTACGTCAGTAGCATGTCGCCTTCTTTGTAGCAATTTTATTTGCCAGTAGTGTATATAGAAAGATGAATAATTCTTAACTTAAAGCTACACAGTACCCTTCAAATTTCATAATTACCGAATTTTTTTTCTTTGCGTTTTCTTGTGGCTCATATCACTGAGAAGTTTGCCACCAAATTTCAGATCTGTTAGCAATTTAGTTATTAAGATATTTGAAGTTTTCTGAGTGATGGTCTTGGTTTCGGTTTCATTTTAAAGCACTTTTCCACTTTTAAATTGAATTAATTAAAAATATTTTTGAGCACAGTCAACTCTTTTAGTACGAAATGTTTATTAGTTTTAATTTTCAGTACTAAAATAATTTTTGCTTGATTATGCTTTGAGTTGTTTGAAATCTCATAGTTACTTAATTAAAATTAATTGCTAGGCCAATTTTTGCTTTGAAAAACTTGCTTACATAACTTAAAGCTTTTTAGTAATTTTTCCTGCTGAGAAACTGCCACGGCCAAAACGTTCTCGGGTTGTTGTTGGAAACAATATTTAGAAAAGATGGAATACTACTGAAAGTGATGTATCTAAAAATCAGTCCTCAGCTGATACTGCTTAACCCATTTTTATAAAAAAACTAAGGAGTTTTCCGCTTTGATATTTTTTGGTCACGGCTTAAAATACATTTATATGTTAGTGAAGCGCAAAATGTCTACTCGTTTCTAGTGATGGTTTCGAAGTGTAAAGAATATAAATATGGGATAAGAATGTATTTTATTACTATCTATGATCCTATCTCTCTGTTAGAAGATGAATTGTAAGTCGGGGAAATTGTCCTGAGGTTTGGAGTGACAACGTATTGGATGGTAATCTTGACCTCCTCTCAAGATCTTGAATGAAGGTTTTTATTAATAAAGTTGGTATACGTACAAAACAGATGGCAGTCAAGAAAATATTGATCCAAACAAAACTTTTTTTTGACGAAGGAGGATGATCTTCACATTAATGTGATGGAGGGTAACATTGAACCACTTGTTGATGCTGGGCTTCTTCGATCAGATCATCGTCTATATCTTTAATACAGTGGAGATCGGAATTAACGATTGGACCTTCCAGTAAGTTGTTTCCTGTATATCCCACTACACACTTAACAAGATCTTTTGGGGATAATGTTCTGATTTTAGTGGCAATGCAGAAGGTTCAGGAGACTTTGCTTAATTTTAGTGCGACTAAACTTTGGTAGTTTTCTTATGGTTTTATCAAAAGTATCTCGAAAGCGGGTGAAGTGCCTATCTTGACAGCTTTTGCCTCCTTTCCAAAATCCCCTTGACGAATGTGTTTTCGTCCTTCCATATATACATACATACATATATATATATATATACATACATATATATATATATATATATATATATTTTAGTACTTTAGTACTGTGGGTTCTAGTTATTCTTCACTTTTATTTTTTTATACTATATGTATATATATATATACATACATATATATATAACTTTTGGAATATATTACGACTGTACTACCTTTGTGTACACATGTAATAAACAATGTATAACGCATGCTTTATGACTTAACATGCTTATGAAACTGCGCTCATTTCATCTCTGTTGAATACTCAAATATGCACGTTTAACTGGCCAACTATTCCAGTCATCATAGCTCCTGTCGCGTAAATGCAAAAACGAATATAACTTTTGTAGTATGTACTGGATACTTTATTCTGGGTTCAGTTTATAGAATTATTTCATATAAAAAAGGAAGTGTTTTTTTTCTGGGATCAATACATAAAGTCGAAAGTTCTTAAATTATTATTACGTATTCAAAACAAACGAAATATTCCTTTATTCGCGTATACTTGAAAAAAGTTAGAGACAAGTGGTACCAAGAATGCATATACCATAATTTTGTTTTAAAAATTGTAGATATTTTAAAAAACATTAATTTCATAAGCATAATTTACTGGCCGATTGTTTTTTAAATTTATTTTTCATAGGAGTGTAATCTAATTTCAAAATAAAATCGACTTTTTTTTATCTCTCATTGGAAACGGAATTTCATTATTTTTCATTCTAATTTTTCATTATTGTACATTGTTAGAATTTGAGTATGAATAAGCACACGCTTAATGTTACAGAATTCTTATGAGTTTTTATAGGAATTATTATTTATTTATTCTTTTCATCATCAGTTTTTATACATATCGTAATGTGCAAGGAATTTTGTGTCTAGTAAACACGTGCGTTGACATTTTTTTTTGATTTTCTTGTTTTTTACATTTTTATTACATATTTTTCTTAACGACTCTTCTGAAGGCTTGATATTATATAAGACAGATCGTCTCATACTTTTGCCGATGGTAAAATTGGATCATGAGAAACTCTTTTCCAATGTAAAATGATTTATTCTACATATCCATCATTTTTTAATTCCAATTTAAAAATACTATCCAAATAATATTCGCAATTTGGTAATATTTAACAAAATTCTTTTCTATTGTTAAATCATTATATTTTTCATTTTCATTTTATATTTTCTTTTGATATACACGGAAGTGCAACTGAGTTTGGGTTGTAACCTAGTAACCAGTTGGGTTTCCGTTGGCCTTCATATTGGCTGCCACACGACGAGGCATAGATTCAACAAGTTTCTGGAAACGTTGCACGGGAAAATCTTGCCAAATATTAGCTAAAGCAGTCCATAGTTCAGTAAGGTTCGTCGGTGCTATGTGATGGCATTTCATGCCTTGTTTCCAAAACATTCCAAAGATGCTCAATAGCACTTAAGTCTGGGCTTCTAGGTGGGCAATTTACGACAGAAAATTCAGAGAAATGCTCCTTCAACCAGCCAGTAGCCAACCGGAACTTATGGAAGGTACAGTTGTCTTGCTGGAAAACTCCATTACCGTGCGGATAACGAAAGAACATAAACAGATGGAGGTGATCACCCAACAACTCTACGCACGGGGCATTGAAGGAGGTTGATACACGTACCAAAGATCCTAAACAGTGCCATGAAAAAACACCCCAGACCAGGATTGAGCCTTCCTGTCCTTGAACAGTTCCAACCTAGCATGCATGATCCATGACTTTATGAGCCTGAGGCCATATTCTTAGCCTCCCGTCGGCGTTAAGTAGTCAGATTCGAGACTCATCACTCCATGCTACTCGTTTCCAGTCATCTACGTTCCAGTCTCTGTGTTTTTTTTGTCCAGGTAAGACGTGCGACCCAATTGCAAGTATTGAGCAATGGTACTCTCATAGATCGATGGCTGTCGAAACCCATACGGTGAAGTGAATGTGGCACAGTCCATTTCCTGACTGTACGACTGGCACCGTCTTTTAACTGAGTGGTAATTTGAGCTAACGTTTGGCTTCGCTGGCTACGTATAATATAGTCTGGACCGTATCTCACCAATCTTCCGTCTAGGCTAATTGTCCTTTGCAGTTTGCCTGATTGCTAGATTTTTGTCCATCATCCATGTATTCTTGGTATACTTTTGACACTGTTGACCTTGAAAATTCCAGCTGTATGACAATTTCGGAAATTGAATGGCCCATGCTCCACACACCTATAATTTGTCCGAGATCGAAGGCGTCTAAATCAGGCTGTTTACCCATGCTGTCAATTCCCACAAAAAATTCAGAACAGTACACATTATATATGCAGTTACCACAAAGCCCTTACTTGCGCATAAACAATGCGCAGCGCTACACAATTTGCATAGCCCTTGCTGTCCCTAATTTAGTGGCATTTCAGTGTACTTAACTGCTTTTCTTCCCCGTTTTCAAGCTACACTGCTGGCCACCGTAAATGCAACACTCTGAAGGAAGCATGCAAATAACATGAAATTTACAGCTTGCATTAGCGAAGGTGAGATATGCAAAAGATTAGAATTTCAGCGCAGACACACATCTCGCACACCTGTGGCGCCACCTCAAAGCGCTATTTAAGGCTTGGTGATTTCGACGATTTCAAATACGGCAATTGTGTTTTTCTTGTGGTTTTTTCAAAAAACGATCAGTTATGCCTCATAGAAAACAGCTATAAACTTTTGTTCAAGAATCCGAGTTCGACGGAGGAAGGATAGTGGCATACCGAGATTCTGGATTATCTTTCAGGCAAATCAGTATCCATCTGTCAGGCAATCAAATTCAGGCAGTCAGCTGTTTGGACGAAACCAAACAACTGTAATGCGAATATCTGACCATTGGATGCAGGATGGTACGACGGACAGACGTGGTCGATTGCATACACCTCAGTGCACCACTTCTCGTGAGAACAGGCAAATTGTGCGCATGGCAGTGACGGATCACTCAGTCACATCACGAACCCTATCACAGGACATTTCTTTAACGTATCATTCAGTGTCTGAGCATACCATTCGACACCGTTTATAGCAGAGTGATCTGTCCGTAAGACGTCCATTGCTTGGTTTACCCTTGACGCAGAACCACATACGTCTCCACCACTAATGGTACGATGAAAGAAGGATGTGGGCGGCAGAATGGAATGAAGTTGTCTTTACTGACGCATCTGTCTGCAACACTACGATGGTTGGATTTGAGTCTGGAGACACCTTGGAGAGAAGATGCTGAACAGCTACGTTATGAACCGCCACACTAGTCCTGCAGAGGGTATTATGGTATGGGGTGGGATTGGATATCACTCTCGCACTCCTCTAGTACGCATTGCCGGTACTTTAAACAGCCAGTGCAGCATCTCCGAGGTGTTGGAGCCAGTTGTCCTTCCTTACCTTCAGGGCTTGGCCACAGCCATATTTCAACAAGATAATGCACGACCACACGTGGCACGCATTGTCCAAAGGTTTTTCGTCACTCACCAGATTGAATTGCTTGCCTGGCTGGATCGCTCTTTGGATCTTTCCCCGATAGAAAACATGTGGTTCATGGTTGCTCAACGGTTGACTCAGATTACACCCCCAGCTGCCACACCAGAGTAATTTTGGCAACATGTGGAAGCTGCTTGGTCTGCTGTACCCCAAGAACACATCCAAAGTCTTTTTGAATCAATGCCGAGGTGTGCGTGTGGCAGCGGTGATCTCCAATAATGGCGGCTACTCTGCTTACTGATTCTGGCAGGAACCACACTTCACAGAAATCTATAAATTTAATCATTTGATACTTGGTCAACATGTTATCTACAAAACAAATTTGGTTGTGCTACATCTTGTCTTTCTTGGTGTTGCATTTTTTGTAGCCAGCAGTGTATTTTCAAGTTTATCAATTGATTTAAAACATCATAATCTTCAAACAATATAAATTATTTTATCAACACTTGTGCATTGTTTAATCCACAATTCTATAATCTTCTCTGATACATTTAACTGAAGTTTTAATTCATTAATTTAGTGTTTTACACTTCACAAGTATAACTCTGACGCACAATTTTTTTTCAATAAGGTATATTTCATAGCTTCTTAATTAATTATTTGAGAATGGGGCGCTCTAACTAATCTACAAGGAAACATTTCATTCGCTTTGGACAAAACAAGAATACATATATCAATCTAAATTAATATTATGTGATAGTATAAATATTTAGAATTCAATTGGTTTACCGATATCATATAGCCATTGTAGGGATTCAGTATTAATTAGAATGCTTAATGGGATCAATATAATGGACTTGTTTACAGAACTGTTACAGTAGAATTTCGAATCCTATAGTGAGTCGTATTTTAAGATATTTTTCCTTTAAAATTTAAATGCTAGAAAAACGTACATTAAGTTACGAATTGAACTCAAGCTACATTGAATTTTGAGAGACAAACAGAGAGAGAGAGCTTTGGAAATAAATACACATTGTTTTTTATGTTATTTGTTTGAATGTCATACAACTGTCAAAAAAGAAATTAAAAAAGAAATACCTGTGCCATTTTCACCAGCTGGGCGAATAGTTGAGTCGTAACCATCAAAAATTTTGTTTAATATCTTGCGTTCTTCTTCTAACGATATTCTCGACCTTTTTGAAAATAGAAATACGCTTACATTGAGAAGCAGTCAATGGAATAACATGAAAAAAATACCTTAATCAATATGAATTGAAGAACTATACGAAATCGCCTCATTCTGTAAAACAGTTAAGTTAGAAAGTTTTACACTGGAATAATATTATAATAAAGCATACAAAATCTATTTGTGTGAAGGAGAAAATCTATTGCTTTGAATTAACAATATTTGAGATGTAGGGGATTCTTGTTAAGTATATATAATTTGCTACCTTTTCAAAATAAAAAAAAATACTTACTGTACACATCCAATGAATAAAAACGTTGTGATGGTTGTAAATTTTACCAGGCTGATCATTTTCCTCTTTTTATTTGTTTTTCCCCTTTAATTTTCACTTTTTTGTCTGAAAAAGGATAAAAAAAAATATAAATCAGATTAAACTGATTTATTTTTAATAAAAAGTATTATTTAAACATAAATTACACTTTTTGCTACATTTATTTTAACAAATATATAATTTTCTATTCTTAAATTTATTTTGATATAATTACAAATTTCACAAAAAGGGTAAAATCTTTATAAAAATCAGTATATTCAATCTTAAATGCAATTAAGTTTTTTTCCTACTAAAAGCCGATATTAAATATCAAGTTTGATTTGTTATTTTTCCCCAGCGTGTAAGCAAGTAGACAATACTATTTCTACGGAACTGTATTACACAGCTAGGAGAGGATTTAGGAGTATAATACTTGAAAATACCACTAATACGAGCAAAATAAGGACGGTGTGGCGGAGCTGAGTTGTCCCTCGTCACTTGTGAAGTAGAAGGAAGAGATCCAGATCTTTACGAATAAATATTTCCTATTTTGTAAATAGCATTTCACTTGCTCACTCCCTTGTTCAAACGTCAGTACGCTGGGCGTGTTGGATTATTGTGACTAATAAACGTTTTATATATATAATATATATATATATATATATATATAAACGTATATATATATATATATAACGAGTATTTATTTATGGTTATGCCATGTTATGGTCTGTTCAGCTTGAAACACAATTTAAATTAGCTAATATTACAGTCGATTCTATGAAATTTTATTGTGTCGTTTCAGCTTTGAGTAAAGAAGATTTAACTTACGTATCTGATATTGTGCTTAATAAACCTGAAGTTGTTTTGTATGCTAATTTTAAAACAAGATTAATTGCTCAAAATACTGATTTGGAATCAGTGAGTAAAAAAAAATTGCTCTCAGGCATTGAGTTAGGTGATCCCCCCCCCCCTCAAAACAACTTAATGAAATGCAAAATTTAGCCGGTAATAAAATTTCATTTGAGGTTTTGAAAAACTTATGGTTACAGCGTTTGCCTTTACAAATTCAACAAATTTTACTAATCAGTAAAGATGAGATTCAATCTTTAGTTAAAATGGCCTTTTTGAAATTTCTAAGGATGATGCTGTAGATTCGGTTCCAGGGTCACTCGTGCCTGTGTTTGCTACCGTCGTCGCTCGCGGGGTACAGAGAACACCCCAAATATTATACACGTGTATTTAAATATGGAAAAATTTTAAGTCAATTATGATACATATTTATAAAGCATAAGATGTTTTTTGTATTGTACAAATAAAGTTCTTAAATTTATTGCATACAAATGAGACTAACATTTATTCAAACTAAACCTACAAAATTTTCATTTTAAAGCACATAATTTTATATTTTTTTCATTAACCACAAGTAAAACGTATATACCAGTAATAAACATACTTTATAAATAATTGTAAGGGTAATTGAAAGTAGAGAAATAATATTTTAAATATTTTCCAGACATTCAGAGCAGACTGTATTCATATGCTTTAAGCACATATTTTTAATGCATTGCAGACAAAAACAATTAGTTTTTACATCTCTTACCCGTGGAAAACTTTGCAGCACCCCTTTTTTGGTGGATTAATGCTCTTTTTATTGTCTTCTGTGACAGTAAAGCTTCTTTTGAGTTTTTTGTTAAGGTTTGGGAGTTCCGATCTCATATCCCCCTGTGGCTGCAAAAGATCCATTCTAATCTACTTTAATAATCTTGAACGTCTCATTTTATTTTTAGGAAAAACCGAATGATAGACAATGGAAGCATTAATTCCTGCAGTATTAAGTAGATGATAAAATATTCGCAATACATAACGATTACATATTCGCGACACATCATATATACTGCGCATTTTATCAGTAATATCAACACCGCCTTCGGTCATATTATAAAAATTCACAATTTCAGATTTCATCACTCCAGGTTTGGTTATGAAATTGCACAGCGTTCGAAATCACTTAGTTCATTCTCAGAACCTTTCGATACACTATCTAATAGATGACGGAGTCCTTGTTGTTTCCTCTCCCATGGAGATTTTGTCATAATTTCCAGAAAGTGTTTTAAAATTTTTCAACAGAATATTATATTTTACAATTATTTTATAGTATTATATCATTTTTATACTACAATTATTGAAATTTTAAATAAAATATGTATGCATATTAATATATTTGAAAAAAAATTAAATGGAAAGAGTAAAACTTACCGTATTTTAGCTGCTTTGATTACGAAAATATAACTCAATCGCTCGCGGGGAATTCTCCGCACCCCAGATAAACTTTTGTAGGTCGTTACGTTCTAATCACCCGAGTGAGAGTGATTGAATCAGACCTGAAGGTTCAATGATCTAAAATATGCAGCTACAGAACAAGTCGTGCCTCTGCGCATTCTTTTTAGAATCCTGGGAGGCTTTTCTTGTTGCTGGAGTGTGCAGAACACCCCACGCGAGTGATCAAGGGTTAATAATAAATCTTAGATTTTTCAGATTATTGAAAAACACTATCAAGATTAGAAGTGCGACTTAGATCACTTTCCCACGGGTGAAGTGACGTTTGAATTTCTAGAGATAGGAAATATTGTTGGGGTGGCATTTTAAATTTGGAAATATAGCTACAAAATATCAGCAACTACGTGAATTTAGTTCAGGAAAACCTTCCGTTTCGGCACTTCCGGTAAATCAAGGCTTAGTGATACGCTTATTCGCTTATAATAAAATAACAGGTCAGGAATGTTTGGTTGATACTGGTTCTACTGTTAGAATTTTATTAGCTGCAAGAAATCAAAAAGACAAATTTTCGAATTTTATTTTGTCTGCTGCAAATGGGACCAAGAGTAACACTTTTGCTACTAAATTGATTACTCTGAAATTGGGATTTAAGGAATAATTCCAAAAAAAAGGCCGTTTTTCCTAGCTTCAATTTCACAACCTATAAAAGGAGAATATTTTCTCGGGCACTTTGGTTTATTAGTGGGTGCAAGGCAGAAAAAATTATTTAATCGCATAAGTGCCGTAAAGCTCGAGAGAGAGAAATCTGTTTCTGTAAGTTACAATCTTTAAGTATTGCAACTGTACAGGGTAACTCTCCCTATTTAATATTGCTTAAAAAATACGGAGATACAACCAAAACATGTCAACAAAAATCATCGATTGATGTAAAGCATAGCACTGAACATCATATTGAGACTCATGGTACACCTGTTTATTATAAAGCTAGGAGATTAATTCCAGAGAAATTACAGGCTTCTAAACGATAATTTAAATATATTGTATCTCAGGATTGGTGTAGACCCGGGGTGGGTATTAAGTCGATTGCGATCGATTGGTGGACCACCAAGACATTTGGGGGGTGACCGCCTTCACGTAAGACATAAGACTCGCATACTAAAAAATATATATTTGTGGAACATCAACGCCAGTTAGTCTGGAGTATCGGGTCTTCACAATACATGTGACTATGTGTAGACGACACATGTACCATTACTGGAAGCACGCAATGACTCTTAACACATTACCTGCGACTATAAAAGGAAAATGCGATAATCGTGATCCCAGCCGTAGAAATGCGTTTCCCCCCACACACCGACTTAAGGAGAAAATATACGTGGATCAGCTCTTCCCGCGATAACAAGGTATTGGCTACTGAAGCATCACCTCACAGCTCACGCTTCCTCGGGATTGGATACTTGTGTTGATATTATGGCCCGTGACAGAAGGTACCCTGCCGAGAACGTGCTAAAGAAAAACATCGGTTACATAATCATCGGATCATGTACATTTTCTGCATTGAAAACGTCCACACTCCTCCATCTAGCTGTCACGCATAGTTGTTCAAACATTCGAAGAGTTTATGTTACTTGTGTTTTTATAGAAAAAAAAATTATAACCTGACATATTTTAAAAGAGATGTATAGTGTTGGAAATTATTAAGAAAAGGAGAATATACCATTTTAATATAGAATGGAAAGAGTAGTTTTTCTTTACAATGGTGAATGTAGTGATGAATGTGTGCTATATATGTCATGCAAGTGTGGCACTTGAAAAAAAGTAAGAAACATTGAAAGGCATTTCAAAAGTAAGCATAAAAGTTTTGATACCGATTTTCATTTAAAAAGCGAATTTCATAAACAAATACTAAAATAATTTTAATTGCATTTGATCGGACAAAAATTGTGTTTATGCAAATCCTGTAGACAGAAAACGTGACCTACGGATTCGTAGCCGAGTAAAATGACGAAAGTGAGCATTCCTGTCCGGAGGCTGTTAGTGGATGATGTAGATACCGCTACGGAAGCGGAAAGAAATATCTTCTCAGTTGATGAAGGAGGAATTTAAAATTTTCAAAAATATTTTTCATGAGTTGGTTAAAAACGGCTGAGTTCCGGACTTGCAGGCCACAAGTCCGGGATTCAAATCCAGGGCCTTTCATCCCTTCAGTGGGTCTATAAATGAGTACCATGCTTGCTTGGGAACTGAACACTGGAGGTCAGACTGACCACTTGACCGAAACATGCACCGCAGTGCCTAAGGTCACATATACTAAGATAGGCACAGTAGGCCTTGGCCCTCTTGTGTTGTTGCGCCACTGAGTTCAGTTCAGTTGGTTAAAAAGGAGGTATGTTAAACGAAAAGAAATATATTATAATGCAGTAATAACACTGCTTTTTCCGAATTTGAGAGAGGTTTTCAAGAACATAGTAACTTCAAATTGTTTTCATGTGCTACCCATTTGGCATTGTTGACGTGGAAAATGAAAATATGTTACGTTATCTTTATCTCTTGAGAAGAAAACAAAGTTTTTCTCCTTCAAAATGATAATTTTAAAGGAATAACTTTTGGAATGCAAGTAATTTGAAAAAAAGCTGCATTTCATTTGCATTTCTGCATTTTCAATGATGGGTACTATTAAAACATTCGCGTTTCACAGATGACGCAGCACTTACATGACCAAGAGGAGCAGTTGGTAAGTATTGGTAAGCAGTTGGTATGGACAATATGCAGACTATAAAAGACTGAGACTAACATTTTACCAGAACTAACTTGAAATGAAAGGATGTATTTTTTAAAGATTTTTAAATTGTTTGATGATAAATGCATCATTTCATATTATTAAATTTGAGGGGAGGAGATTATATTATGTTTGTATCTTCTATTTGACTTAAAGCGTGGTTTGAAGTTTTTTTATTGTAATTATGTTGGTAAGTGCATATTCTCTATTTAGTATTGTTACAATATAAATATGGAGCTTTTTCTCTAACTTACCACACCTACGCCACTGGGCGGACCACAGCACATTTAAACATTTAGAAGTCTGTCCACCCCTGGTGTGGACTCTCTTCAAGTGCGTGGGCTAGTTCACTTCACGTGGTACCCAAAAAGAAGGGTTGCATGTTATATGGAGATTAGAGGCGATTCAATTATCTCCAAATGTTCCGGATAGATTTCCGATGTCTCATATGCACGATTTGGCTCATAATCTTTATAATAAACAGATTTTTCATCTTGTTAAGCCTTATCATCAAATCCCTGTTGCTGCTGATGATGTACCAAAAATAGCAGTGATAACTCCTTTAGGATTGTCTGAATTTCTTTTCATGCTTTTTGGCTATCCGCGCAAACATTTCAGAGAATTATGTATGAGAATGTTGGAGATTTAGATTTTTGTTTTGTATATCTTGACGACGTACTTCTCGCATCTAAAAATGAAACTGAGCATTTAAAGCATTTGGAAGAAACTTTTCGTAGACTCTAAAAATACGTACATCTTATTTTTAGAGTCAACAATTTTTCAGAGTAATCATCCGTAAAATTTTTCGGATATTTAATTTCTTAAAAGGGAATTCAACTCTTACCATATAGAATTATAGAAATAAAGGAGTATCAACAGCCTAAAAAACTATTAAAGAGCTAAGGCGATTTTTGGCTTAAAATTAGTTTTTATCGAAGGTGATTCTTGTGACATTTCATACAAACCAGGTAAGTATATATATTATGTAACTAAGTAAGTCATCAAGATATATATTATAAATGTGAAAATATGTTTGGATGTTTGGTAGTCTTTCACGGAAAAACAACTGAATGGATTTTAATGAAACTATGCAGTAAGATAGTGTGTTTATACATCAGAATAACACATAGGCTATAATTTATAAACATATTGTGTGAAGTTTCCAAAATATAACGATAAGTGTCAAGAAAGTAGGAAAAAGTTCTGCCATCTGCAAAAAAAGCCCGTGACAGCATACACATATCTTTTTTATCCCTTTTAATTTGTCTACGCCATGCCTTAGTGCGCGCTCACTTTGAATTTATTCCGTTCATCAGTGAAATCACGATTTTTTTTTTTATTTCATAATAAAACTAGATTTCGAAGGGAGAGGTGGTGGCAGGATTTTAATATAAAATAAATACAACAAAAAGTAATATTAATAAATTACACTCCTGATTTATATTATTTAGACTATTTTTAAGTGTTCATTACACAAAATTTCTAACAATGACAGTGGAAAGAAAAACTATGAAATTAAAATAAAATATCAATGTTTTTATCAGATAGTTTTTTTTTCTTTTTGAATGTTTTTTTCAGAACATGTAAATATTTGTCTACGACTTCCTTCATACTGTTTTTTTATAACTTACATATAAAGTGTAAACTTGTGGGTTCTTCTCTGATCGTGTTCGCATTGTGAATTGAAAATAATTGCAGACAGGGTTTTGTCCCACTGTGTGTTTATTCCACACCTTCTATGGGACATTTCTTAAAATAAAGAATATATTGAGATGTTACAATATTAAGATACATCGTCCAGCCGTGTCTACTTTTCACGACCCCGGCTTTTCTTCGCCACCCCTCTCTTTTCCCCCGTTCCGACCTTTCTCCTCTGTCGTTGCCAGATCCTTACCTCTATATCGTCTCTCGTTCGACCTGTTGCCAGGTGCAGGCAGCGGTTCCTTACATAAAGAGTGTTTTTTGCAGGTATAGAAGTTTAAGTTGGCATTATACTTTCCAAGATGGCAACCGATTTAACAGCTGCCAAGTGATTTATTCTCAGTTTGGTTTGGCAATTCATCAAAACGATCATCAAGCAAGGTGTAGATTCGTCGAATGGGCCCTAAACGAGATTGCCGTTGTTCCCGATTTTCATAAGCGAATTTTGTTTAGCGATGAAGCGCACTTCTGGTCGAATGGCTACGTCAACAAACAAAACTGCCGCATTTGGAGTGAAGCTAATCCACAAGTGTATGTCGAAACACCGTTACATCCAGAAAAACTGACTGTTTGATGCGCTTTATGGAATGGTGGAATCATTGGTCCGTACTTCTTCAAAAACGATGAAGGCCACAACGTTACAGTCAATGGTGATCGGTATAGAGCCATAATTACTAACTTTTTCATTCCTGAAGTGAACAATCATGATGTCCAGGAGCTGTTGTTCCAACAAGACGGAGCAACAAGTCACACAGCTCGTGCCACAATCGATTTATTGAAAGACACGTTTGGTGACAGCCTAATTTCACGTTTTGGACCTGTGAATTGGCCTCCAAGATCTTGTGATTTAACACCGCTAGACTATTTTCTGTGGGGCTATGTAAAGTCATTGGTCTATGCGGATAAGCCACAAACGTTTGACCATTTGGAAGACAACATTCGCCGTGTTATTGCCGACATACGGCCACAAATGCTGGAAAAAGTTATCGAAAATTGGACGTCCAGATTGGACTACATCTGAACCAGTCGTGGCAGTCATATGCCAGAAATCATATTTAAAATGTAATGCCATAAGATTATCTTTCGAATAAAAAAAATTCATGTCAATCGAATAATACAACGTTGTTTTATTGCAATTTAAAGTTCTATACCTCTAAAAAAACACCCTTTATATATATATATATATATATATATATATATATATATATGTACTAATTCCGCCTAGCATCTTTTTTAATTAACACTTTTAATAATATTCAAATAATCTATTAATTTTTTGGTTCGAAAATAACACCCTGATTTTAA
Organism: Trichonephila clavipes; assembly: GCA_019973935.1. Classification (NCBI taxonomy): domain Eukaryota; kingdom Metazoa; phylum Arthropoda; class Arachnida; order Araneae; family Nephilidae; genus Trichonephila; species Trichonephila clavipes. The sequence goes on along the minus strand of BMAU01021342.1, from coordinate 469,024 downwards.
TCATAATCGACCAATAATATTACATCATAAATCCCTTTCCCGCCCCTTGTAACCAATCAGAGCTCTTATTACAAAAATGTCACGTGGTCTTCAACGTCAGGTATAAAAACCGATGTCTCTGGAAACCGCTCTCTCTTCGCTCGTTTCACTGTTGTCATGTAGCCGGCTGCAGCGCGTTCTGTGTGTGTCTTTGTCTGTTTGCTTCTTGTATGTGTAATGCCGTCCCTACTGGATCTTTATGTGTTTCGGGATGTGAATAAAAAGGAATTTCGATTTTCATGAGTGCCTCTTCGATACTACCCTACTCGACCATGCTCCACGTAACACAATCACTCACCACCGGTCACGCCCTATCTTTGGCTCGCTACAGTAAGAACATCCACTGGCCACGTCTTGCAATTAGTTTAACCAATCTCCAGAAATATAATAGGAATACTATATATATATATATATATATGTTTATTCAATCATTAAAAAAACAATTGTTTTAAAAGATTACTTATAGAAAATGGATTTCAATTAATATATATATGTTTTTTAAAAGGATTATTTCTATTATTTCATTACTAAATTAATTATTTGTTAATTGAAAAGTGCATCGTCTATTATTTTGGATAAAAATACATTTCAGAATTATTTTTAAGCTAACTATACGTAACGATTGATTGATTCATGAAAATCTAAAATTTATTTCATTATTTTAGTTTCTTAGAAACTAACTATTATTAAAAAAATGATGAAAGTTTTTTTTTTTTTTAATCTTAGCATTGGAATCGTTTTTTTTTTTTTTTTTATTGCTTCACGTTAATAATTTTTTAACTAACGCAATATTGTATTTTTAAGAGTCATAAGCTATAAGTCATAAGTTTGAAGCTATATCTTATCTGTGAGGGGGAGGGAAAGAGGGAACAATAATTTTACACTAAAAAAACCCGTGTTATGACGGGTTAGAGAGAGAGGGAAAAGAAACCTGTCTTAAATCGAAAATATGTGGAACAAATTTTGAAAAGGGAAATTTAATGAAATAACTTTTTAAATCACTCACATTTTGCGCGCGTACAAACACACACATAATTGCTGGCGTCATGAAGGAAAGATAAAGGCCGTGCAACGCCGGGCCATGCAGCTAGTATTACAATAATTAGTACCTCATATGTGCATTGCTAGTATCAAAATATGAGAGTCCAAATGCAAGATGCAGAATTATCTTTGACGTGCGATTCTTCGGATCGGGCTGTTGGGTCAGTTCTGAGTCCAAATGAAGACGATGAGTTCAAACCTTTGACAGTTCTTTCGCGCAAACTCACACCTGTTGAACAGCGTTATAATATGTATGACCGCGAATTATTAGCTATTTACGTATCTTTTCTCCACTTTTATTATTTCTTGGAAGGTCGCAATTTCGCGATATATACGGATCATAAACCAGTTATTTATGCTTTTACTCAAAAGCACGAGAAGTGTTCACCATGTCAAATTAGGCATCTTGACTGGATCAGCCAGTTTTCGATGAATGTACGGCACATTTCGGGTTCACTTAATGTGGTTATCCAGAGTATCTGATATTGAAATGCCGTCTCCAATCAATTCTAAAGAGTTTGCTAAAGCTCAGTTGCTGAATAAAGAGCTTCTTGGTTTAAAATCTTGTAATAAAACTTTAAAATTGAATTTTGTCGAGGTGCCAGGTACGGAGATGTAGAACTCTTCTGTGATATTTTACTAGGATGATATCGACCCTATGTTTTTCCAGAGTTTCATCGTAACATACATAACTACATAGCTTATCACATCCTGGTGTCAAAGCTACAGTCAAGTTGGGTGGATAATGTTTTGTGTGGCAAAACTACACAAAGGAAGTTGTCGAATAGTCTCGTTGTTGTGTAGCATGTCAACGATGTAAGGTTCTCCTGGCTCACATAAACTTTACCTCGTGAAAGATTCACACAGGATCGTATTGGTTTGATGGGACCAGTTCCTCCTTCTCGAGTCTATATTTATTGTTTATCATGTGTGGTTCATTTTGCCTGATGGACTGAAGTTATAACTCTACGGGACATAAAAGCAGAAACGGGTGCTTATGAGTTGTTTTTCAACTGGATCGTTTGATTTGATGTTCCTGAGAGGCTCATGACGAATCAAGTGAGTGAGTGAGTGAATACTAACGTCGCACTGTTCAGTTACACGACGGCTTTTGGTGACGGACAACGTAGTTTTGAACCATAGTCAAGTGACGTGGATGACACCTGAGCTGGCACCCCCTCTCCTAACTACCACACCACACCAACGGGAGGACGTTTCAGCTCTCGACAGATTTAACGTGCATCGCTGCCCTACATGGCGGGTATTTAGTGGTACTGGGCTCGAACTCATGATATGCCGGCCATGATCCGATACCTTGACCACTGGGCTACCGCAGCCCTTACATGACGAATCAAGGAAGGCAATTTGAGGTATGCAATTCCGATAATTTTCAAGTCTTAAACTTATACGTACCACACCTTATCATCCCAAATCAAATGGTTTAGTTGAGAGATTATACAGACAGCTTAAGAGTTCGATTCGCGATCATTCAACAGATAGGTGAATGCTAGTTTTACCTTTAATAATACTAGGTATTCGAGCTTCAGAAAAAAAGAGCCTTTACAGTGTTCTGTTGCTAAGATACTATTTGGTACACTGTTTACTTTGCCTGTAGAATTTTTTTCTACGTCTAAAAATATAAAGATTAGTGATTTTCTAGAGACTTAGCAACGTAAAATTAGGTGTTTACGATCTGTTCCTACTTTTCAACATGGGAGGAAGAACACTTTTGTGCATAAGGAATTAACTAATTATATTCATGTTTCTCTTTGACAGAAAAGAATACATGGATGTCTTGTTCCACCATATAGCGGATCACATCATCTCTATCTGGGACTTCTAAACACTTCACAGTTCAAGTTGGACCTCGCAAGCAGACTGTAAGCGTTGATTGATTGAACCAGCTTTTCTTCTTCTGAAGTAAAGTTAAATCACGAGGGATTTTCCGTTTGACTGTCTTCCAGACTGCCTTGGGGAACTTTGTGACGATGCTGCGTTATTTCTCACCCCTGTGAAGTGAAATGAAGATATGCAGATCTTCACAAATAAATATTTCGATTTTTGTAAAAAGCGTTTACCTTACTCACTCACTTGTTCAAATGTCAGCATGCTGGACGTGTTGGATTATTGTGGCTAATAAACGTTTTGTTTTATATATATATATATATATATATATATATATATATATATATATATATATATATATATATATATATATATATATATATAGCGAGTGTTAATTTATGTCTATGCTAAATTGGATTGTCATCATTAATCGACCCGATCGAAAAGTCTACAGACGGTTCCAAACCTTTTAAAAGTCTAATAGGGAGATTGACTTTGGTGAAAAGCTGTGTTAAGGCTTTATTTAGAGATAAGAAATATGATTTTTTAATATATATTTGTTTAAGATTAAAATACTCAAAGTATTCCACTCGTATAAGAATATTTGATATTTTGATCAAGAATAATAAAAAGTAAATTAAAACTTGTATTATGTCTGTTATTACTTCTGATTCAACGTTATCTATGAGTCCACAACATTGTATTTGACAAATTTCTTAAGCTGCTTTTTTAAAAGGCAAGGTTTATAAATCTAAACACTCTGGCCTGAAAAAGTTAAGATACAGTATGTTTTTCAAAGCACACCTTTAAAAGTGTCAGTAACAATAAAGTAAATATATTATATGGACACTAGTAACGAATGTTAAGAAAAATTATGCATAATAACAATAGCAACCACTTATATTTTTAAGCAATAGACACATAAGAGTGAAGGGCAGAATGAGCTGAAATCACTCAATGCTTGAAATTTCGTGTATAAGTTTTGTACATGCTGCTGGTCTTCGATAGTTGTTTGCAATTTCATAGACAATATCTAAACGAGTCTATGGAAGGTCATTTATCTCATTTGTTAAGATCCCAGGTGATGGGATGTCTGGAAAGAGGGCTATCACAAACTGAAACTCTTAGATCGACCACGAGCTACCGCAGAATTCTTTACTCTTTTGGTACAAAGAAAGAGGTTCACTTTAGCACCATAGACATCTCTGCTTCTACACCTTCAAATGCAGTTCTCTATTCCCTCAGACGATGACAGAAATGTGTCCGTTTACGTTGGTCCAGATAATAATGGACTTGTGTACTTTTCAAAGGCATGTCCGCAATGGAGAGCGTTTATTGATATGGAGGGAATAATACAACAATCCAGATAAATCAAATCCAACATAACTGAAAAGCATAGCAAACGCGGGGTTTAGGTGGTCATAGCGAACTACAGTTGTTTCTTAAAGGAAGCCTGAGAAATATCGGGAGGAGAGCTTGAGTGATATGTCTACCCATATGTAGATAATATAGGTTATGAATTCATTCCTGATGGATGACCTTATCTAGCTGTGCTTGTTTCAAACTATATTTAGGGGAACGGTTTCGAGCAAATACAATTATATATTCAACCTTTGTATTGGAGAATACGAGACTTGATATTTGAGACAACCTTAGTGGACACGTAGCTGCTTTAAATCTTCCTCAAAAGTCATTACATGAACTGGAACAAGGGTTACTCCATGCCTGATATTCGCTTCCCCTTTAGGTATTTGACAATCGCAGTTAGGGTAGGACATATTTTTTTATTAGAGTAATTTTTTTGTAGTGTTTCCACGAATTTTTTAAATCTAAAACTGTGATGTATTACTTTCTACAAGAATTAAGGCCAAAATTGCTTGTTTTGTTCCAAATCATATGAAAGTTACCGTGTCGCATTGATTAAAAAAGCTTTAAAGAAAACATTTCCTCCGCAATTTTTGCTTATATGTTCATTCATGCAAATGATAAGAAAAGCATCTACGCCATAAGATGAAAATGCTCTCGGAATTCGTAGCCCAATTTCGCATTGTCAGAGCTCCCCTTAGGGAGGAAACCCAAATTACATAGTGGCAATTGGTATCCATCGAAAAGATCGATAACATGATACCATGATACTAGAACATGATACCAGTTCCCGGGGAATGTTATAGGTCGGAAATTGTAATTACGAATTCCACAGACCCATTGGAAAGAAAAAAATTTCATTTATTTACAAATAAGAAACAAAGAAGAGCCTTAAGTTTGGAAGGTCAGTGTAACTGATAACAGCAGAAAAAATTATTCTCAAACATTTTTGTTTGATACATATTAAATATCGGTTGAATTATTTCCTAGTGAAAATTAATTTTTTTTCATTTTATATGTTGGATGTGTTAACAAGTTATTGTAGGATAGGGTATAGCGATGATAACTCTAAACAAATTCAAAAAGAAGCTATAAAAACAAATATTTTCAGTTTTCCATTTCCTTTCTTTAAACTTAACTCAATGGTACAACAGCCCATGAGGGCCAGGGCCTACATTGCCCAACTCAGTATACTCGACCTTGGGTCTTGAGGTATACGAGCAGTTGTTCCAGTCAGGTGGTCAGCATCACGCTAAACTCCCAATGTTAAGTTCCCAAGCAAGCTTGTTACTCATTAATCGACCCCCTGAAGAGATGAAAGGCTGAGTCAACCTTACTCAGCCCGGGGTTTGACCTACAGACCAATGGTGTGGAAGCGCGATGCACTAACCACTAAGTCACTGGGCTTCATTTTCTTTCTTAAATTAAAATAAATTTTTTATACCTTAAATGCAAATGAAAAGCTTCAACTCTGAATTAATTTTTTTCCCCTTCTACTTAGGCAAGCGCTTACTTTGTAAGTAATATTAAAAAATTGGACAAAATATTGATTGGACTTCTGCGAATCAAAATAATTTCTATTCCTTCAAAAATAATTGCAGAAATTTGTATATTTGTTATCCTCATATGTCGGAAAATATGTTTTATCTACTGAAGCCCTCATTTTTGTCTAAAAATTATCCATGAATATGTTTTTTATGTTTCAAAGAGGGTTTAGTTTCTACATTTCTTTTGATATTAATATCTGCCAGAGAAAAAATATATTTGTGTTGCTTTTTACAGTAGTTGGAGGCGAATGGCAAGCGTAAAGCTGGAATTAAGAAGGAAAAGTTCAATTAGTTGCTACAAATCATTCGAAGCACTCTACAATTTAATTAAACGTATGAAAAGGGGCGGTTTCATTAAGAAATCTTTTATCAAAAATAAATTTTTGTTCCCACCATAAGATTCATTTCAAGAAAAGAATTTACTCACTAGTCATCCCCTACGTAGTCAAGTCCTTCGCACTAATAAGGGGACCCAATTATCATACATTTTAATTTAACTCAAGAACCAAAATGATAGTTTGTTGAAAAATAACTTTTCGAATATTTTTCATTCTAAATTGAATACATTTCGTAATCCTTAACAGTATTAGTGGGGCGATCGAAAGGGAATCCAGATTCATGGTACGAAATGAAAGCTCAGGAAAAATACTTAGAAGTGGCTGAATCCTAAGCTTATCAAATTCAATGCATTCAACTTGCCTTTATAACATTTTCTACGTAATGGGAAAAATTGTTTGTAGATTTTATTACCGAAAAATCTCAAATAATACGATTTTTTGTTGATTTTATTCTTTCATTGTAACAAATATTCTCTCCTCTCTAAAATGTTCGACTCCTTTTAGGGGAATAATTTTCTTTCCGATATTTTTCTCCACACAGAATATCATTCAAATACTAATAACTGCAACAAAGACTTAAGGAGGACAATTCAAATAAGAAGATTCGTATGTTTTATTTTTTGGACTATGCCATTCCTCTTAAGATGAGTGAATCGCACCTCCTATACAAATCCATATTATACAAATATATTTATTAAGATATCCGACTACCCTAAATTCATGATCTTTTTCAAAAATTGACAAATTTTTCTTATGGTTTTATTTTATTGGGCATTTTATTAGCTTAATAAAAATACTAAGCTTTTTATTTTCCACTCACAAGAACAAAAACTACAAGAGTTTTAATAAAAGGTGCCATAACTTTAAACGAGATGTCAAACTTTAAGAGGACTTGGTACCCTTTGAGCTATTTTCTTTCTTTATGTATTTAAAAATTATATTTTACCATTTTATATAGTGTTTCTATTCCAGAAAATTATACGAGATGAAATTTTTCACATATTATTCACACAATTTTAAAAATTTCAATTTTTTGAAGAAAATTTGAAAAATTTTAAAATCCTACTCCTTCTGTAATTATTAATTTTTTTAACCTGAAATTTTTTGCAATACTTTTATGGATATCATCAACACCTTTAGGGATCATTCGTGAATTCGTTTGAGAGAAAAATATAAAATGTGGATATACGGGCTAAAAATCAACGAAAAATCTCTTACATTTGAATTTTTTTAAAAAAAAGTATTCAGTTTACAGCAAAATGGATCCCTAATTTTGTTACATGATTTATATGCAACACACAGCAAACAAATTGAAGTGATTGGTAAATAGTTGTGGAAGGAGTAGCATTTTGAATGCACTAATTTTCGAAAAACACTAACTGAGAAAAACCACTTTAAAGTTTATAATTCTGAAAAAAAAAATTATAATAAGCTTAAATAAACTTAAAATACAACTTTTTAAGATATTAGTTATATATTTTCTTGAAAATAATTGCTTTTTCGTATTTTTTCAACCGATACATTTTTAAAAATGATCAATTTTAAGAAGGTATTAATTGCACAAGAAAATTCAATTAGAAAAAATAAACAATTTTTTTTTCTGTCACGACAGAAAGTTTAGTTTTTTCTTCACATAATATTGAAGTATTACATTTGTATGAAAAACATATCAGGAATAAGAACTAAAATTATGTGATACTGTTAATATACACTCTGTCGCAAAAAAATATATGCACCCAGAAGAAATTGAGCTACATTCACGAAATTTGGTATGCATGTAGTGTATATGAAAATAAACAAATGATTAAAAATTCAGAACAAAATATCATTTTATTAAGCGGTTACAGCTTGCAAAAGGTTAAAAATCAGTAAGTAGTAAAGCCACCTCTGGCAGCTATACAAGCCGAAATTCGGCGTGGCATCGATTCAATTAGATCACTTATGACCCCCTGTGGAAGATCCTGCCATAGTCTTTGCATCTGCGCAGTTAATTCTCCTGTATCTCGGGACGGCTACAGTTGCCTTCCCAGCGCGTCCCAGACATGCTCTATTAGCGAAAGATCTGGTGACCTGGCAGGCCATGGTAGGACGTCATATCCTTGAAGACATTGTTGGGAGAGTCGCGCAGTATGTGGACGAGCATTATCCTGTTGATAAATGGCACCTGGGTGACTTGATAGCATGGGTAGCACAATCGGCGTTAAAATATCGTCCACGTATCTGCGAGCTGTCAAAGTGCCTTGAAGGTCCACTAAAGATGATCGTGTGTCCCAAGAAATTGCTCCCACACTGTCACACCTTGTGAAATTGCTGTATGCCGCTCGACAATAAATGCCGGATCGGACCGCTGGCCGGTGCGCCTCCAGACACGTGTGCGGTGGTCATCAGCACTGAGACTGAATCGGGATTCATCACTGAAGATGACACGTCTCCAGTCTGTCACACTCCAAGTTGCCCGAGGACGGCAAAAATCCAGTCGACACTGCCTATGATGTGGGGTCAGTGGTAAGCGTCTTAGCGGACGTCGGCTCCTCAAGCCAACTTCGGTCAGTCGTCTCCTTATGGTTTCTCTGATGGCACTGGATGTCTGGAAGGAAGGAGGTGGGCGTTGAATCGATGCTAGCGACGTTGTTGGTGCCGAAGTGGCCACTCTTCTGATTGCACGATCCTCGCGATCATTTGTGTTCCTGGGACGTCCTGACCCTCCGCGACGGTACACTCTATCTTATGTGATCCACTGTTGCCAACACCGAGCAACTACCATATCGCTCCGACCGAGGTGGCGGCCGATACGTCTATTCGACCAACCTGCTTCTCTGAGGCCTATTATACGGCCCCTATCAAAGTCCGTCAGCTGCTCGTACTGCCGCCGGTTACGTCTTAGAGGCATCCTAAGTCTCAATATCGTCTATCAAAGTCATCAGATTCGTTTGGATAGCCGTACGGCGCTCGTACTCATGATTTTAAACTCTCCCAGTTGCGCAACTAATATGCACATAGCACACTTAGCCTTGTCTCATTGGCTTCGAAATTTTAATCATTTGCATATCTCTTACCAGACTACATTCTTGCCGAGTTTCGTGATTGTAGCTTGATTTCTTCTGGGTGCATATATTTTTTTGCGACAGAGTGTAAAATGCCTCAATTCAAAAATTTTACATGCACACATTTCACAAAGAAAAATTACATTATTGTATTGCCTCGAAAATATTCTGCTTTATATATTGCACATTCTTTTTTATAGTTATTATTTCTCTTTATAAAATAGATTTTTTTATCATAACGCTTTTTTCAGCTTTTTTTCTAAAAAGGGGGCGTGGCCGAATTGCTTAATTTGTTTTCAAATAAGGTTTTCTTCAACTTGTAACTTTCCGAATTACACAAATGATTTATCAGTAAAAAGATAATAATGCAAGGAATAAGATTAAATTAAAATTTAAAAAAAAACGATAGGCCGTTCATTTTTTGGAGTACCAAGTCATCTTAAAATGCGTTTTACTCGAAATGTGCTCTTTTCGAAAAACTCAAACAGGGACAGCGATGGCTCAAAACGTTTTGAAAATAATTGGCTGAAATTTTTTGTGAATGTTTTGTATAAGAATAGAAGTGTATCAGTACTGAAGAAAGTATTTTATAAATAATTTCTCTTATTACTGAATTTGGCCGCGGTAGCCGAGTGGTATAGGTATCGGATCGTGGCTTGCCTTGTCACGAGTTCGAGCCCAGTACCACTAAAGACCCGCCTTGTAGGTCAGCGATGCACGTTAAATCTGTTGAGAGTTGAAACGTTTTCCCGTTGGTGTGGTGTGGTAGTTAGGAGAGAGGGGTGCCAGCTCAGGTGTCATCCACGTCACTTGACCATGGTTCAAAATTACGTGGTCCGTCGTCAAAAGCCCTCGTGCAGCTGAACAGTGTGTCGTTAATATTCAATCAATCAATCTTATTACTAAATTGAGAACAAGTTTAATAATTATTAGGGACTTCCACGGGCTTGTCTTGTAGAGGAAAGTTTTTCAAAGGAAGGTTTATATAATATCAGAAATTGACACTTAAAGAGTTATTTTTCTATATTTAGCTGAGATCTATATTTTGTCTTCAAGGCATCCACTGCAGAAAATCCGGTTTGACAAAGGTAGGATGTTGAAAATGGTAATAGTATACGAAGTGCTTTTGTTTTGAGTACAGATAATTCCTCATCCACCTCTACCCCAAATTCAAAGAGCGATTTATTACGAAATTGACTTTTAATTTTTCACTGGATGTGAAATCTATGAAGATTTCCTCTTCGGAAGTTGAGAGCCCTTCTGGAGTATCTTGAAATAGATCCCTAATCCACTCGTAACTTGCTACCAAGCTGTCCTCATCCAGAAAATACTTTTTAAAATTCTTTGCCAACATAGCTAAATGATTTTACATGTTTTAAAAACAACTTTCACATGTTGTTCTACAGATTTGTAAGTTTTACACATATCGAGCTGGGGCTTTTTTTCCATCATTTACTTCAGTAGTGGTAAATCCAAAATTTAAGTATTTTTGAGAAGATCGCCTTGATTTAATTTTCGGAACGATGCTCGTTCGTCTGTGTACTTGTTGATTCTTTATTACGGTCGAATGTTTGCTTACGACATAAAAATGTATCTATGATATTGTTTTAATCTACTGCCGTAAATACTTAATTACCGTGGATTACAATTAACGTGGAAATTTTAAAAAAAGGAACATTCAAGCTAGATTCGGTAGCTATAGGAGTATCGAGTCGACCAAAACTGACTGGAATTGTACGAGGAAAAGCATCTTTACATGTTTTGCGCAGACGTCCGATAGGTTGCCTAGACTCACGCAAACGTACCCTATAATGCCAGATGTGATGAATATGATAGAGAGCGACATTGACTAGACTATTTCTAATGACATTTGTACTTTGAGAAATGAATGCTGAAGGAAATAAATCTTTAATTAAATACATCATTTTGCGATCTGTTCCAATTTAAAAATTAGAGAAAGAAAAATAACATAATTCTAAGTAATATATATTTTAAGTAATTTTCTTAAAATATATATATTACTTAAAAGCTACATATACAAATTTTAATACACTTGTATTAATTTGTACGGTTTATAATTAAGATCGTATTGTAACTTTAGCGTCTCTCTCTCAAAGTGCATTTTTGTTGCAGTAAATACATTATTGTTGTACAGGGGGGGGTGACAAAAATTATGATTGAAAATTGGGTCGCCAGTATTGAAAGTTTGAGAAACACTGATTTAGTGCATTATTAATGTATAAGGGGGCGCGATAAAAATTGTGATTGAAAAGGGGGCGCCAGTATTGAAAGTTTGAGAAACACTGTTGTAAGATGTTACTTTTAGCAAAATGCATGCTAAACTGGAGTCATCTGTCAAACAGTTTCTAAGCGAGTTTTTAATGCTATTCATCTCTGAAAATAATGACTCGGAGGTGTGGGTAGATGAAAATATGGTTAAAATTGCATGATCCAGCTTTTTCAAACAGTTAAATGTGTTTATAATCGAATTCCATGTTTACAAAATTTCATTATTAGCATTTTTACTAATATTGCTTGTTAAAATCTTTCTGTTTCAATCCCCATTCCAACTTTTTCCTTTTTTTCTTCAAATTCTTGAATCCATATTAAACTAGAATGGAAATTAATCAGTTGCATTTCAAAATTTTCCATTTCCAACCAATAGAATTGGGACACGTTCAGTTTATTAAATGAAATTACATCAATGGACATAAAAAAAACAAACTTGGAAGGTTTCCGATAATACTTTGAACTCAGAAAATATCGCTGAAAACTGCAACCGATTACTCGCGTTTGTGCGTAGTACTTCATACTGAATAATATTTTGAATTAAAATGCTAACCATTTTGATCGGTGGCGCAAGTTTCCCTTAACCATTTCAGAGGTAGTGATTTAGCAGTGAAACAACCTAATCATACATTGCTGTTTGTAAAAAATGCACCACCATGAAGGAATCATCAGAATTAAATGAACTTCACAGCAGATATTAAATACAGGATTTTACGTAAAATAGTAAAGTTTCAGAGCCACCACGCTTGCGTGGTGTGTGCAGCACCTTCTGAACTGATGATGAACGCGTATAAATAGAGTACTATAGCGGGAGGTTGAAAATAGTTAATGATTATCTGTTAGTGGCGATCGTTTAATGATACATAAGTATGCCTGCACGACGAAATAAGAAGAATATTCAACAACTTACGGAGTTTGAACGGGGGAGGATTATCGACCTTTGAGTAGGAGGATTTTCCTACCGCGCAATAGGAGCTCGTGTGCAGCGGAACAGTTCCACAGTAATGCGAGTTTGGAAACAGTGGACTGACGAGCACCGAACAACTTGAAAAACTGGCAGTGGACGACGGAAGGTGACGCACAGGGCTTGGCAAGCTGATTGGCACCAAGTTGTCTTTTCAGATGAATCACGCTTCAGTTTGGGGGACCACAAGGGCTACATTCGTGTCGGTTAACGCTGCCTTCCAGAGTGGGTTATCGGACGACATAGTGGCCTAACACTCGGAGTTATGGTTTGGGGTGCGATTTCGTATCATGGATGATCCAATTTGCTACAAATTGAGGGTAATCTTAATAGCAACAGGTACCTCCGTGAAGTGTTACAACCCGAAGTCATTCCCTTCCTTCAAGGCATCTGTTAAGCTATCTTTTAGAAGGATAATGCACGCCCACATGTTGCAAAGACTGTTCGAGACTCCTGTTCAGCTCAACACATGTAACTTCTTCCTTGGCCTGCTTATTCGCCAGACATGTCGCCTATTGAGCACGTGTTGGATTTGGTTGGTCGGAGTCTTGCTCGTGATTCACGTCCTGCAGCTTCAAAAGTCAAACTTTTGCTGCTGATACAAGTAATATGGAATTCTCTTCCCCAAACAGACATTCAAAATCTATTTGATTCCATGCACGTCGTATAGCAGCATTTATTGCAATGCGTGGTGTGTACACCAAATACTTATTTCGGACACTTAATGTTTTTTTTTTTTTTTTGAAAACTTCGTCATTTATTTGTGCTTATACAAGTCGTTTGTGCATTAAATTTCATTTAATTCTGATGATTCCTTCATGGTGTTGCATTTTTTACAAACGGCAGTGTATATTTTTCCTGCATAAAAGTCAGAGAAATGTAATAAAAGTCACCTTCAGACTCGTTTTTATTAAATTGCTCTGATTTTATGCATGAAAGAAATGTACGAAGATGTGGTTACACAATACAACCCCCGCCCATGAAACCTGGGACTAATTTATTTGTTCAACATGAGTCTTTTGAAAAATCGGCATTACTATATTTATATGGAATTAAAGTAAATAGCTCGGAAAGCATTTGAGGAAATTTCCTGAAAACACCTCGCGGCAGTGAATGCTAGCAAAATAATGCGTGGTTCTCAACTTAGTTATAGAACAGCAGAAAGGTTCTTTGTAAATACTCTTGGAGTTCATTTTTCATGTTAAGCAGCGGGAAGGCTATCCAAAAATAAGTACTATTAATGTAATGTATATGTGGCAATGAAATGATAGATCCCGAAGGTAGATGATTAATTCACTCAAGGTGTTAAAATAAGAGGAGAGAACTCTGTAAGATAATTTTCCTAAGGAATGTCAGTGATTTGATCAAATCCCTAACTTATTTCAGTGAAATGAAATAATATTGTCAAGAGTTTAAAAGTGTTCATTTAGCATATAGGGTGCATTATTAAAAGTAGAGTAAGTAATACGACAATAATCATTGAATTACAAATTATTTATTCGAAATTAATTAACAAAATAATCTAATATCTATTATAAATACGAAAGTTTGAGAGGATGTTTGTGGGTCTTTCACGCAAAAACAACTGAATGGATTTTAATGAAACTTTACAATAATATAGCTTATACATCAGGTAAACATTATAGGCTATAATTTATAAAAATATTGTGTGAAGTGTCCAAAATATAATGATATTTGTCAAGTAAGTAGGAAAAAATTCTGCCATCTACAAGCAATTCTGGCGTGCGCTGCAAAAAAGCCCTCAACAGCATATATCAATCTTTTGCTTGTGAAATTTATTTTTTGTTTTGGCTACGCAAGGTGCTCGCTTCTAATTAATTCCTCTGATCAGTATAATGCCTATTTTTTTATTTCAGAATAAAACTAAGTCTTGAAGGGAGAGGTTGTTATAAATCTCTTTATTTTAATGTTTTTTTAATGATTTTATTATGTACATTTGGTTGTAAGAAATTAATCTTTTTTCCAAATAAATGCTTTTATCAGTTCTGATACTTAAAGTAAATAAACTTTCTCTTTCACACTGCATCATTTGGACAAATTTTCAAAATTTGTTTGTGATTAGTAGTTAATTATAACGCTATAATTTTAATTGAATAGGCAGGTATAATTATTTTTACACTTAAAAACGCAATAACTACTGTACTGTATTTTTTGGAGTGTGAGAATGAGTGAATATTAATGTCGCACTGTTCAGCTACACGAGGGCTTTCGGCAACGGATCACGTAATTTTGAACCATGGTCAAGTGACGTGGACGACACCTGAGCTGGCACCCTCTTCTCCTAACTACCACACCACATCAACTTAGAAGGAATATTCTACCAATACTTAGCAGGAATATTCTGTGAAATTCACTCTTCCAAGATATATGGCAGCACGGGTTCTATGATGAGTATTTTAGCGGGGAAGGCGAACAGTTTTGTAGCAGATATTGCGTTTTCAGCGGATTGCAAAGATTATTATTTTTGTCCCAAAAAATAGTTTATGTCAAAATTTAAGTGTCTTATGTTTTGTATGTAAATGAAGACCTTAGAAAACGATTTGACTATTTATTTTAAGTGAACGGTGTACATAAAAATTTTAAAGTCGAATATGTTTAATTAATTTATTAGTTCTAACGGATTAAATTTCCCAAAGGGGAGTATTTTGTTTATGTATATCCCTTAATTTTCAATGTAGTGATCAAAAAAAAATATTGATAAAAAAACTGCAGTAAATCGTAATGCGGTTGGATAAAATATTAACGTGCATCGCACCCCTACACGGCGGGTGTTACAAAGCTCTAATAAAACTCGAATTATGAAAGTAGCTAGGCATTTGCCAACTTGACTCTATCGTTAACATTTCGCTATGTTTTGCCATTATATTTTAAGAAACGGCGTTGCTTGCAAATATTACAATTTTAACATAAAATAAATACTACAGAAAGTAATATTAATGTATTATACTTTCATATAAAAATTGTTTGCACTATTTTAAGCGTTCATTACACAAAACTTTTAACAATGCGTTGCTTTTGCTGAGCAGAGATCAGCTTAGGAAGGTATTTTCAAAAATCGACCGTTACGGGGAGTCAAAAATAAAAAAAAAAATTGCTTTTTATCAGCTATTAGATCTACATACTTAAAATTTAACAAAGGTGTTTTATTTCTCTCTCTCTCTCTTTTTTTTTTTTTTGTTTAGCTGAGCTACGCAAAAGCTTTTTTTTGTTTAATTTGCAATTCACGTAAAATTAACTCATTAAAAACTTCTTTATCCTTCAATCTGTGTTGTTTAATTTTTCAGTTCACCCGTGCGAAGAACGGGTATACCAGCTAGTTAAATAATAAAGCTGGTATTTTTTTTTTTTTTAAAAAAAAAAGATGTTTGTAGTAGAATTTCAAATATTTTTTAAAAAATTATACATTAATGTAGTACCTCAGAAATATCCTGCTTTATTTGTAAAACCTTTTTTCAGTTATTATTTCCCTTTTTAAATTAGCTTTTAAGTTTCTGAAAGTTTTTTTAATCTATAAAGAGGGCGTGCTCCAATTCCCTAATTTGTCTGCTTACATTTTTCAATTTAAGTTTTATCCAGTTTCTAATTTTCAGGCATGTAAAAGTGATTTATTAATCAAAAAATAATAATGCAAAGAATATAAATAAATAAAACTGACAAATGATGTTTCGGTCATTTTATTTTGGTGCGTCACGTCAGATGCCCGGCGCTACCTGGCACGGACGAGGAGAGGGGGGAGGTAAAAGGGACATAAAAGTAAGTAAAACAGAGATCTACAAATGCTGACTTGTTTATTTCATTATTTCTCTAAAACAGTTTGGAAATTTGATCAAAACACTTACATCAGATAAATGATCTCAAAGAGACGTTATTTTAAAATCTTGCGTCAATTGATCCCCTTAAGGATTTGATGAAATCCCTAATTTCCGGATGTAAGTACTTTTGATATAAGTACTTTTGATTCTTGATATAATTAAATATAAATTAAAGTTACATTATGTTTGTGCAATTATTTCGGATTCATCATTGTGTCTGTACGTATTATTTTTAATTGAAGTAGTATTGATAAAAAACGCTTAATGTGAGTAGATATTAGTAAAATATTCAAGTTCATGACATTGAGCTCTGCGTTATGCGTGTGTTTAAAAAATTAAAATGTTTTCTTCTCTCTCAAAGATGAAAGGAAAGGCAATTATTTTAAAGGGAATGAATATATGCAATGACTGAAATTGAATACGGCTGGAATTGAGTAGGTCTAGCGAGGAAGGAAATGATATCATGCGACAAAAATTTCAGATGTTCAAAACACATTATATTCAGAGAGTATTAAATAAAACTTCTACAAACGTAAAAATAATTCTATAAAACGCAGAATGAACCTTAGTTGGTTCGAATCAAAAGAGAGTGGAGTTTTTACAAGTTCAGATCCTTTTTAATAGACCTGTTTTGTTTCAGGCAAATACATATTTATGCTGAGTAAAGTAGTCCCAGATGAAAGTTAATGAAGTATTTTCTCCGTATAAATTGTGTTCTAAAATGAAAATATTTCAAAATATCAAACCTTATGTTAGCTGAAAGATCAGAAAGTGGAGAAATGTTCCAAATGAAGCAACAGAATTTTTAGGTCTTTGAGGAAATTTATTCAAATATATAAATCCATCTACTTCCATTCATTTCCAAAAGATTTGATTGTATCCGCTATATAAATCATAAATTTAATATCCATGCATAGGTATTTTATTTTCTATCTAGAACGTCCGTCGGTGTCAGTTTGTTCTCCTTTCTGCATTTTTGTAGGGAATTTGAAAATTTTTCGTGACTTTTAATTGAATTTCTTCTATCATTTGAAATTTCCTAGGGATTGTCTTTTTCGAAGTTTGTATCAACTGTTCATATTTTGGCGAAACGTATCGTTTCCCAGGTTTATTAGATGAGCACTTAGGCATACATTAATAAGGATGCATTATTAAAAAACGTGTGTAGCTTTAGGTGAAATAATTTTTTAATAAAATTTTTAATATTCTTAAGATAATTAAGATTTGACAGAATAAACAAAAACGCTAATTTCACACTTGAACACTACTTTCTCATATAAAACAAAATATCTTAAATTTATAAATATTTGGGGATGTTGGTATAAATGCATCAATTTATGCCGACAATTATACCTTGCTCTCAAAACTAAAAAGAAAGAAATTCGATAATGACACAAGAATAAAGTTATACAATAATATAAATATTGTACCTTTCTTTATGGTTATTCCTATTGATATACCCTGAGTAATCAATACACTTGGGAACATGAACTATTAATATGTAGTTGTGTTTGTGTTTATCGGAGCACATATCCTGTCAGGGTTTTCATCTCCTGTCTTGATGAATAATGATAGCATGAAAATGATTAACTTGCCAATGTTTGAAAGTAGTTTAAAATTTAAAACAGAAACTTTTTTAAAAAGAGATTGTTTATTTATATTAAAAAATTAAATTTCTAAAGAAGTTGAGATTTTAATAAAATAATAGCTTTAAAGCTAGACAATTTAAAACTATGATGAGAACGTTTTATTTTGACATGAGGCTAACCAATGAGGTAGCAGCTATTCGGGCGAGTGTTGGTGTGATCTCGCGTAGCGAGAGGGAGCATTGGAAGTGTCCGTGTCAGGGAGAACCTCTGTTTGGTCAGGAGTATTTCAATGGGAGGAAAAAGATTTTAATTTGGACTAGTGGTGGGATTTAAAATAAATAAACAGATAAAATTTTAAATGCTGAAATATGTTTCTGGGTCTGTGTGTGTGGTGTTGGTGTATACTTCTCGATTTTTTGGATCGAAGAGTTATTTGAGGTATCTATGTTTTTGAAGAATTTTTTCGGCAATATTTGGATAAAATGTCGAATGTTTTTAAATTTAATTACTTTTCTGAGGTCAGAATTTCTCATATATCATTTGGCATGTAAAATCTGCCTCAGAGTTTTGTTCTGTGTACGTTCTAATGCATAGGTGTGTATTTTAGCTGCGAATCCCCCAGCTTGGACAGGCATAAGTAATAAGGGGTCTTAGAAGTAGAACGTAAATAAGCAATTTGTTAGATCTGCTTAATTTAGATCTTTTATGAATTAATGGGGGTCAACGAGTGAACTTTTTAAATATAATTCTCCCCTATGAATGTTATGCGTTGTCTAAAAGTGAGTCTTTTATCCAAAGTGACACGACACCAACGCATTTGGTAGGCTGAGACCAAGGAATTTGCTCGTTTTGCAGGAAAATTTATGGGTACGTGATGCAATTTTTCTTAGTGAAGAAGACTGCTTCCACTTTTGCTACATTAAGTGCAATTTTCCAATAGGAGGACCAGCCCTCAAAATCTAAGAGGTGTGTGTCTGTTGAAAGCTCTGGTTATGAATGTGGGTTCTGAGTGACTCGCCATAATTGCAATGTCATCTGCGTACATACACAAAATTGTGTTGTTGTGCATCGGAATGTCGTTCACACAGATATTAAAAAGGAAAGGGGAAATTAAAGTGCTCTGTGGTACCCGCCCTAGATGGACCTGGGTTTGAGTTAGTATTTTTAATTTTGAGTGAAACATTTCTTCCAGTTAGGTGAGAGAAAATTAATTTTATCAGAGGGGGGGGGGTCATATTTGATTAGTTTGAATAATAGGCATTCGTACCAAACTCGGTTGAAGGCTTTCTGAATGTTTAGGAAAACCGATCCTGTAGATGTTTTATTTTCGAATACCCGTATTTTATCGTTTCCACCACTTGATCCCATTTTAGCCTGCTTGATCCCATTTTAGCCTCCAACTTGGCGAATTATTATCCTTCTATTGGATAAATGTCCTATACAGTAATATAAGCCTTCTGGTGCAATTTGGAAAAATTTGTTTTTCTAAATAAAATTGATTTATTTTGGTAAATAAAATTAATCCAGAAAATATTAAAATATACAATTGCAATAGTAAAATATGAAAGAGTCAATATTCAATTCAACATAAGTTCTTTTGATGGTAGAAAATATAAAAACGAACTAACAATATAAGCTTACAGGATGGAAGGCTGTGTATTACTCAAAACCCGGGGGAAACGTCTTTCCTTTGGTCACGTGATTTCTTTTTAGAGGTGTGTATTTCATTGACTATTGAATCTTGTACACACCGACTAAAGACAAAAAAAGCCGCACGAGCGTTACATACTCGAACCTGAAGCCATCATTCAAGTTCACTCTTCAGTAAAACGAGCCTAAAAAGTTATCATTTCAAAAAATCATTCGTTTTCGAACTTTTTGCAGAACATACATCCTGAAACAATACAATGACTCGCTTAGAAAAGGTCTATGCCCTGATGAAATTTATAATTTGTTGCGGGAGCTTTCTGAGAATGAATTGAATGGCTATGTGTAAAAAATCTTGTTCTAATTTAGATTCCGATAAATACATAGGATTGGCTGAAAGTGACTGCGAAGAATCTGAAGAAAGTGCAGATGTAATTGATAATATTCCAGTAATACTGATATATAGGACGCTAGGTATGAAACAAAATGGATACCGCATATTAGTAATGTTCCTGGAAGTTTTGCGACAAAGCAGTGGTTCAACAAGCTTCGCGAAAAAAATGTCAACTTCAGCTTCTTATGATATAAAGGGTCATAATATATGATAATTACATGAAATAATATTAAAAAGTCGTAACCCTACTGAACAGTAGTCCTGCAGTTATTTAGTTATCTTATATATTGCGGTATGTCGAAATGACAACGGGGGACGTTTAAGGGATAATTGAAGTCTCGGACGTTCTGGTTTAAAATAAATTACATTTGTATTCCATTGAATTTGAATGATAAATTATTTAATTTTGAAGAACATATACATTTCTACTATGTGCATAAATGGAAATATTTTTTAAGAGAAGCCAGAATAATACAATTTTGTTGCGATTAGAACATTTTATCAAAATTTATATACATTTATCTCCCTTAACAAAAACGTTTTTTTTTTGTTGCAAAATGGAAAAAAAAAGATTTAGCCCTTTGTCTACTGACAGTGCTTATAAGTATCACCCACTTTAAAATTATATGGAATTATCGTTTTTACGAATATTCGGAGGTACTTAGCTGAAACACTCCTACAGGATAAATATCAGTACGGGTTTTATGATGAGTATTTTAGCGGGGAAGACGAATAGTTTGGAAAGTGAAGTTGTATTTTCAGCTGCCATTTTGATCGGATTGTCAAGCTTCTCATTTTTGTCCCGAAAAAGTAATTAATTTCGAAAGGTGTCTTTTTTTCTTCTTTACATTTACTTTACGTCCAGGAGGTAGTAGTTGCTGTCTGGTATATATCGCCAAGATCTGGAATAACTGAACTCTGTTCAGAGGGAAGGGAGTTTCAAATTTCAGCTCCTGAACACAGTTCCGTTTGAGCTACTTAACCACCCCCAACGATTCAAATTTTGTACTCAAAATTTAAGTTTAAGTCTAAGTTTTTGAAAACATTTAATGTGATACAAAAAATAACAGTAAGAAATAGTTGTTCGTTACTCCAAAGTCTAAAGCGCCCTCTATCGACATTTTTTGAGCTTTATCTTTAAAATTTATTTTTCAAGAAAATACTGACAAAAAGAATAATTTTGGCGAAAACCGCTATCGAATCGACCCCTTTTTCCGTTTTCATAATCATTTGAAATTTCGGACCCTAAACTTTAATGGCACCTATCTCCTTTGGAAAACGTTTGAGACCCTAAGTTTCCTTTTTACTATTGTTTGTCTTGATGTGTACTATCACCCCTTAAAGTTTTGCTGCAGAGTTTAGATACACCCTGTATATATATATATATATATATATATATATATATATATATATATATATATATATATATATATATATATATATATATATATATATATATGAGTCCTTCGAATAACATGCTACTTGTAAAACATGGTTTCGATATTACACGGCACAAATCTTGAATTTAATATTACATGGTTTTGATACAACATACTTATTTAAATTTAATTGATCTGCAAAAAGTAATAGCTTTAACTAAACAATTAGAAAATTTTTATTGTTGAAAAATATCTATCAGTAGTACGTAGCGAAAAATTTAAAAAGAATTGCTAAGTTCTTTAGATACGTTTAGAGAAATTCTGAAAGAATTGTAAGATCGAAACAGAGAGGCAATTGCAAGTAGGTCTGGTAACGTATGTAATGATGGAGAAATAACTACTGAAGAGGAGTTTCAACCAACTTTGAGAAAAAAATAGATTAACTGTAATTTTGGATGAGAATGATGATGAAAATTAATTTTATGACCCTCTGATAAACCATTTCTATTCATTTTATAATAATAATAATTATTTCTTGAACATACTTTTGTGGCCGCGGTAGCCGAGTGGTATAGGTATCGGATCGTGGCTTGCTTTGTCACGAGTTCGATCCCAGTACCACTAAAGACCCGCCCTGTAGGGCAGCGATGCACGTTAAATCTGTCGAGAGCTGAAACTTCTTCCCGTTGGTGTGGTGTGGTAGTTAGGAGAGGGAGGTGCCATCTCAGGTGCCGTCCACGTCACTTGGCCATGGTTTAAAATTACGTGGTCCGTCGCCAAAAGCCCTCGTGTGCGAACAGTGCGACGTTAATATTCAAACAATCAATTAATCAATGGAACATACTT
Source organism: Trichonephila clavipes (assembly GCA_019973935.1). Lineage (NCBI taxonomy): Eukaryota > Metazoa > Arthropoda > Arachnida > Araneae > Nephilidae > Trichonephila > Trichonephila clavipes. The sequence goes on along the minus strand of BMAU01021342.1, from coordinate 446,864 downwards.
TTTTGTTGCATTAATAATTTTTGTATTTCATATTTTAGTTCTATTTTAAAATCTTGAAGTTAACTTACTTTTTTTATTTGTATGTTTTATTAGAATGAAATTTCAGGTATCATAAAAATTCACACCTTGAGATTTTTGACTTCGATATAACACGGTACATATTCCTTTGATTTATATTATTTCAAAATTTCGTGTAACACGGTTTCCATACAACATGGTACATATTACTCTGATTTATCTTATCTACATACATAGTTAAATTAATTAATAAATAAAATAATAATTTAAATAAATAATTAAAAATGTCTCGTATAACATGGTACGAATTGACAGAGATATACGGGAACATCTCTGTCTCTCTCTCCCTATATATAGAGAGAGAATTGTGTGTGTGTGAAGAATGTAAATCTTCCTTTCAAATTCCAGGTAGAAATGCATTATTTTACTTCTTTATAAAAATATAAATAAAACTCAACCTAAAGTGATGCTCAAGCATATAGAAAAAGCATTCTAAATTTGTAATTTGTTTGCATATTGTCATCAAGTAATGTTGTAATTCAATTTACGTAGACAAAATATTGAACAAAATTTCAATTTGGATTTAGTGTCACTTACTGATCTATCCTAAGAGAATTTGAATTCCTTTTTGAATAAGAAAGCCCTCTTTTTTTTCTAATTGAATTAATAAAATGCATCCATTGTTTTTCTACATACATTCCAATCATGTTTTGTTCGTCAAATCTACCATGTTAAATGGTAATTTTGGTGATGAAATAAAATCATGGCGTATTCAAACCTCGTAATCACTCCTTAGAAAGAGAACACTATGAAACCTGTTCAATGAGATTTTATTCTAAAATAATAAAATGTGTTTTATCTGATGCTTGGCTGTTGTACCATATACCAAGACAAATGCGAATTTAGAAGATAAAAGTCAAATAAATGCTTATTTGGAGCTATATATCAAGAATGATTTCTGAGAGAAGTAATCACACGAATTGAAATTTGCTGGCATTAATTATAACAGAATATGCTGCTTTTTATGTGATTGATTATTATTGATCAAAATATGTGGCATCTAGTCCTCTCGAAACTCATTGCACGTAACGAATAGTTGAAAAACTATTTAATTAATAAACTAAAAAACTATAAGACATCTAACTATATGCGAAACATAGAAATTTATTTTATTTAAAATTAAATGTTTGAAAAATTAACCAATATCGTGCAAGAAATGAAAGACTGTCAATTTTCCTCGCCCATGTCAATCAGTATCAAAATACAAAATGTTTAAAGTGAGCATAGCTAAAAAAGCAGAACATTCAGTCGAACTGTGTTTCACAGTCTATGGACACAATTACATAAATGAGAGAGATTGATAACTGTACTTTATAGAGAAATATTTTAAAAAGAATTTATGCAGCATCAATAAAAGAATTAAATTAAACTATTGCATATTTTACTCTATAGAAATGAAATAATTAAAACACAAATATTTCTCTCTGTAAAAGAAAATTATTTCAAACTATTATTTCTATTTTAAGAAAACTTTAAGTTGGATGTGTGTTTAGAGCGTAGTTTTCATTCAATTCACTTGAATTGATTTTTTACAATATTTTTGAACCTTTTATCATATATTCGTATAAGGTATTTAAAACCTCCAAGAATTCGGATGCAATGAAACCAAATATTTTAAGAAGAGCATCTTACCTTGTGTACGGAGGGATGACAAACCCCAAAGAGTGAGCAAATGATCGCAAATGGTGTCACTGCATTTTATACCCCCTTCATATGCGGCCGGAAAATAAAATTTATTTCCACCCTTCCTATTATTGTTACTTGTTGGTTTTTTTTTACGTTGGAGGACATATTCATAAGGATCTTTATTTCTTTATCCGCTGTCGTTTGACACTGCCGGAACACTCATCACGTATTATCAATCATCTCCGGACGGAGGAAATGAAAGTTCATCCGGAAGGAATGGGGGCTGTAATGAACAGTTCCATGCAGAATCGTTAGCTTTTCCATCGTTACTTTTAGGTTCATTCTGTTGAACTCATTCAAAAAACTACTTTTTTTAGAATAGATTTTTTTTATTTCTTATATTCAAAAAGGCATTCAACTAAAGACAATTATAGAGTTACAGACACTAATTGCTGCATTTAATTACTTTATGTTCTAATATAGGGAATAAAAACGAAGAAAAAATTGTTTGTCATTATTTTAACTCACACATTAATTGATTTTTTAAACATTAGTTTTGTTGTTGTTTTACTTTTATAAGAGTGAAATTATTTGTCATCGGCTTTTGGGGATTCGAGAAAGAAAAGTTAAAAATATCTGCAATTGAAAACTAAAAATAGCTAAGAAATTAAACCAGTTTCTCAATTTTATGAATTACCCAAAACGTAGAAAAAGGTGTACATTATTCTAATGAATTCTTTATTTAAATTGTCTCTATTTTTATTTTTTTTTGGTATTTCCACAAATGAAATGATACAAGTAAATATCTATTGTGGGTAATCCAAAAGAATTTCACTATCCTAAAAGTCATCTAAAACATTACGTCCCATCATTTTATTGTTAAATAGCCCCACGGCATTGAAATTAATACAACATTATTTAGTCAGAAAATCAGCAATGATCAGAATATATATATACTAATGACCATTAAAATTGCAACACCAGATAAAAGAGTTAGAAACGACATTTCAAACTTTGTATAGATAGAAGGTCATGCCATAGGATTTTCATTCGGAAATCACATTGGAATTTGAATTCTTTGTGAAAAGATCGTGTTAAGGGGACGGTGGACCATTAAAATAATTTCTTAAATTGTTAGCTTAATTAGCTGAAAATAGAATCAATACAGTAAATGCTTATTATATTTTACAATTTAAATATATTTCTTAAAAAAATTATTATATAAATTGATTTTTTCTTAAAACATTACATTTTTTAAACTATTCTTAAAAATGCTCCTTGCGCCTTAGTTTTTAAGACATGTGCATAATTTTTGTTTTATATATAGATCAACTACAACAAAATATATCTGTGCATGGATTTTAAATTCAGAATAAAAATTTGTTGAGTAAAAGATAAATTTTCTATACTATATGAAATAATTCACCACAATTATCACACATTCAAGGTATTCAAAACAACATAAAATATGATCCATCAAAATTTTCACAAAACTAATGCACAAATTTGCGATTAATATCATTTTTCATAAGTTGTGAAAATTTTGAAGAGATATGACGAAATTTGAAACGCAAGGAGCATTTTACGTAACAATTAAAAGGTAAAATTTACTAAGAGAAAAGCGCATCTTAAACATTTATTTGAGTAAAATTAAAAAATAAATAATTCAGAAATTATTATTCAAAATGACAAAACTATTTTGCAGAATTATCTTTTGTAATATAAGGATTATTATTAGTATAAAAAATCAAAATCGCAATTTTGGCCCAAATTTGACATTGTGAAGGTCCACTATCCCCGTCTCGTATAAGGAGATATGCTACAAATCTGTGTCGGAAGGTAGGGTCATTGCATATCGAGAGTGTGGTTTATCGTTCCACGATTCTGATAGGTCGGAATCCAACAACTGTTCTGCTAATATATGGGTTCAGGAGGGCCATAGCGAATGCAGAATCTCAATGATCAAACGTGAAGATAGACATGTTGTCAGATGGGCCTTGCAGGATGGTACAGCGACATCAGTCAGGAAGTGGGCTTGTGTCCGCACTGCTAGTGGGGTACCTCTTTTTGGAGTTTTAACCCATTGAAATCATCTGTTATGGATAGCTACTGAGAGACCATTCTGTAGTCACTCTTATAATAGCATTTCGAGTAAATATATATATATATATATATATATATATATATATATATATATATATATATATATACGAGAATGAAAGAAGCTTTTTAAAATTTCCAAACTTTCAACTTATCTATAATGTATAATAATACATGCTTAAAAATGTGTGTCTTATTCTAAAAGTGAATAAGAAATAATAAAAAGTAGAATGATCCAATGAGTAGAAATATAATGTGTTTCTAGAGAGAGTAGTACAGAATGTACTACTAGAAAAATGAAATCCCATGCAATTACAGTATCCATATTTATCAGCTTTTTATACAATTGAACAGAAATGTTTAAAATTTCGCTCTCATATAACTTAATTTTTCAAGTTATAAAACAAACTTTTGCGTAGATTTCCCTTGTGGAATCAAGAGGGACTTCATTTTTATTTCGCTTCAAACTCTTAACCCAAAAGAGGGGAAATTTGTGGATTTGATTGTGAAATGCTTTTATTATTCCTTTCCATTCTCGCCTGAGTATTTCTGTTGATGGAGGTAGTGAAAAATGACTCACGCTGCTCAAAGGCTTCTGTTTCTTCTAGGTCTGAACCTTGTTAGATACTGAAAACGGAAAAAGCCATCGCTGCTATTGTTTCTTTATTGGTTAGATGCCGTTCCTGTTTTTTGTCAGACATGTAACTTTCTATGCCTTGATCTTTAAGTAATGGGCTAATTCATAAGAGGCTTATTCTTTAGCATACATAGCAACTTAAAACAATGCTTTTTTATGTAATCCCTTATTTATTTATCACTATGTTTCTTATATCCCTTTATTTCTTCTTAATCCTACTGCCGAAATCCAAGTTAATCAACAACGCGATTTGACGACATCCCCATCTTATACCAAGTGTTTTCTGCAGTGTACTTTGGGTGTTTATTTGCTTTCTCTATTTCTACTGATGTATGTTTCCTTTTTATGTCTATACAAGACTGACAAGCTTGTACAATTTTATAGCCACTCATCCAAGGTAAGGATTAGTGAGAAAGAAGGATTACTGAGCTGTTGAGGATTATTTATATAAAAGAAGCTACAGTCAGTATTACTGGATTAAAAGTATGTGAAATCAAGCTTTATGATTCACTTTGCTAATAAGAACATTATTCCAAAAAAACCAAAGGACATGCTCGAAAATTCTGAAAGTACGAGTAAAGTACAACGTCTTGCCTGTGATGAAATATGTTAACCTGAGACTAGATTGGGTGTTTCAAATGCCGTACATGGTGGCACAAGGACTGCTCAGACTTTGAAAGGAAGGATCATTTGAATGTTGTTTCTAAAAATAGTCACTGAATTTGAGTGAAAATGAATTGAAGGTGTATATGTATGGGAAATAAGATGTTTTTTTTAACAATAACCCTTTTATTACTTACTATTCAGGAAAAGAATATATGGCAATTATTAATTAATTGTGGTATTTTTTTTTCTAACAGTAAGAGTTTCTCCAATTGGAAAAACTGGGGAAAATGCAAACTAAAATCAAAATTTTTCCTTCTAGATATATATTATAGAAAACGGCTTATCTCAAAAACGGGCATTGTCAACTTGCCCTGATCTTTCCAATAGTTTTTAACAACTCAAATTGACTATTCACTATTTTTTAACTACAACGATACATTTTGTACATGCTGATAGATGAATAAAATAAATGACTTTTTATCATTATTATTTAATTATGCCTAGGAAGTTAAATTGTACGTGCTAAAAAAATAAAAGTTGAGAAATTAGGTTTAGAGTATCATGAGTGTATTTAAAGAAGGTTCTTCTAATGAAAAGAAGCAAACATTATGAAATAAAATTGACTTACATCACAGTATTTGTGAAAATGCTAAAAGAAAAATATCATACATTTCAATTGTTAAGTAAATTCACAAATAGATATAATTCAAAAATACTTAAAAATGCAACTAATTATTTATTAGTAAAATGTAAATACTAATAATTTAAAAAAAGAATCTTGGAAATAGAAACCCAAACTTTTGTGGTAGCGAAACAGATATTGACTAATGTATTCAACCATGTGAAGTTCTTTAATTATGTAAGATTCTTAATCCTTAAGAACTCCCTTACTTATCCTACTTCATACCCTTTGAGCAATAGTTTTATTTATGTATTTAAAAATTATATTTTAGCATTTCATATAATCTTTCTGTTCAAAAAATCACATGAGAGGGGGGAAATTTTTTACATATTATTTACACAATTTTAAAAATGGAAGTTTTTAAAAAAAATTTGGGAAAATTTTAAAATTCTACTCCTTCTGTATATATTAATTTTTTGATCTGAATTTTTTTTGTAATGTTATGAAGGATGTTATAAACATCTCTGTAGGGATCGATTGTACAATAGTTTAATTAGTTTTGGAGGTAAAAAATAAAATGTTGATATGTTTGCTAAAATTCAACGAAAAAGCCAATATCTCTTAGATTTTAATTTTGTTTTAAAAAGTATTCAGTTTACAGCACAATGAATCACTAATTTTGTTACATACTTTATATGCCATTTTTTACCATAAAAGTAAAACACATGAAAAAAATGGAAGTGATTGGTAAATAATTGCGAAAGGAGTAGTATTTTGAATGCACTAATGTATCAAAAAACACAAGCTGAAAAAAACCACTTTAAAGTTTATAATTCTGAAAAAAAATTATTATAATAAGCTTAAATAAATAAAATACCACTTTAAGACATTAATTATGTATTTTTCTTTATAATAATTGCATTTTCGTATTTTTCAACCCATATAAATGATTAAATTTTAGAGGGTATTAATTACACAAGAAAATGCAAGAAAAATGCTGAAAACATTTTTTATTCTGTCATGACAGAAATTTTAGTTTTTTCTTCACATAATATTAAAGTATTATATTTGTATGGTAAACATATGAGAAATAAGAGTTGAAATTATGAAATTATTAATATAAAATACCTTAATTCAAAAATTTTACATCCACACATTTCACAACGAAAAAAAGTTACATTATTGTAAATCCTCGGTAATATTCTACTTTATATGTTACACGTTCTTTGATATATATATATATATAGTTATTATTTCCCTTTTTAAAACAGATTTTTTTTCATCAAAACGCTTTTTTTTAGCTTTTTTTTCTGGTAAAAGTAGGGCGTGGTCGAATTGTCTAATTTGTTCACTTACATTTTTCAAATGACGTTTTATCCAACTTGTAACTTTCCACCCTGCACAAGTGATATATCAAACAAAAGAAAATAGTGCAAAGAATTAGATTAAATAAAAATGAAAAAGAAAACGATCGTTCGGTTATTTCTGGGGTACAAAGTTCTTTTAAGACTTAAAACCTAAAGATTCATGTACAGTTAAAAATTTTCATCCCTTTTTAAAGCTTTCCACTACATGTAATTATTTTTTTTAAGCAAAGAGTGTAAAAGCAATATATATATATATATATATATATATATACCTAACATGGTCTTTTTTAATAGATCACGTATCCTTGTATGTTCTTTAGAACATTTTACCGGCTCTAAAATAGTTTTACTTTAGGTTTGTAAACGCAAATAATTTTTAAAACATTTTTCTTTTGCCGTCATGATTCTGTGAATAAAATGGGAAAAGGATATCAAAAATAACTTTCGCGCGATGCGACGCTATTTTAGGATTTCTTATCTTTTTCTTGGAAGTCTTCATAAGTATTCGAAACAAAGTGGTGTAAAGGACGGTTCCTAATGTAAGAGTTTTTCCATTAGAATGTTCTGTTTGTCCAGTTAAACGTGTTTAAATTAAAACATTTTAAACATACCGTTGAAAAACATTTATAGGTTTCACAGTATTGATTGTGTATTTTTTAAACTAAAATACTATTCCATATCATGTTTTCAAGTTCTTCACACATTGAAATGTCATTCTTATATTAACAATATTTGTGCTTTTATAGTATTGTAATAATAATTTATTTTAAGTGAAAATAATTCGTTGTTAAATTATTAATTAAGTTTATTATATAGTTAAATAATTAATTGTTTATTACTAAGCTTAATTATTAAATTGTAGTTTAGTTATTAATTAGTAGTTAATTTATCCGTCATTTCTGTGAAATAATATCTAAAAGCTATTTCAATAATTGTCTCTACAAATCGTTCCAAAAATTTACAAAATGTATTGTATTCAGTTAATGTATGATATGCAGCTGTGTGAAAAACCACTTACAAAATCATTTTTTAAAAGTTGTTTTCTAATTTATTTTGTAATCGAGCAATTTAATTTCCATTGCTTTTCTTGAGTGATTTTTTTAAGATGGAAAAGAATAGTTATTAAGGAACACACACTGCCACTCTACGCAATTTTACATTTTATACTACTCTTAAATGTAAAACAATTACGATCTGTTGTTTTAAAAAACAAGTGTTTTTGAAAAGTCTTTTCTTATGAGAAAAATGTAGACGGAAGATGTTTTGAATTTGAATTGGAGAAAGAGATTTTTGGCAGAAGTAATTCTCCTTATGATCAAAGTTTAGTGTTTGGATCCATAAAAGTAATTCCCCAAGAGAATTAATGAAACCTATTTTTACCAGAGAGTTTTTCGTTGTAATGAGTGTTCAACAACTTTGTGCCAAGTCAGAAGCTGATTTCTCCGAATAAAAAAAATTCTTTTGTGAAAAGTTCGTAATCAATTCGATAGCTGAAGTACATAGTAAGAAACGCATAAAAAAGATTTCTGCTACCGTAATTGTTACAAGAGGAAGTACTGATATTGTTTTGAAGGCTCAGTTGAAAGAAGATTAATGATGCTTTTCAAATGCGTAGGAACGTTTCACGGAGATCTACGTATCATTTCATTTTTCTCTTCAAACATTTGAAATAGACCGTATATGTTTAAGTTAATATTGGGAGACGGGACTTTATAGCACAATATACACCTGAAAAAATGTAATTATACCATATTTAAACGACAACTTAACAGTGGAACTAATCAACTAAGAAATACCACTTGGTTGAGAGCAGCACAACATTGAAAACTACTGAAATTTTGTAACTCATTCAATTATTGTTTTAACAATTACTAATTCGTAATATTTTATTCGTATATAACTATTAAATATCTCTATACATATTTAATAATATGTGTGCATATAGAGAGATATAATTGTTTCATTAAAAACTTTATTTCAAATTAAGTAATCAGTATACACCAATTTCATAATAAATCAATAGCTTCATTTTGTGTATTTTCTAACTCTAATTCTCTCTAAAATCTTCTGTTTATGACACTTTTGAAAGTCAAATTTTATTTAATACATATATGAAAAATAAGCAAAATACGGAATTGCTTTTAGAAAGAATTTATATCCTAAGTCTGAAGTAGAATAACACGTGACTAAAATAAATTTGAAACTGTATATAAATAGTAGATGAAGCAATTCATTTATGATTCATATTTATTTCCCCCCTCTTTTACGCTTTGGAACAATAATCTTATTCATATCTTTTGCTTAGACAGTAGAATAAATAATAACTACTCAGAGTTGATTCAGTAGAACTGTATTAAATTTATTTGATTTAAATAAGATGAATTCTGTGCACTTGAAATAAACTTTCAATTATGAATAAATAATATTTATTGCGTGCAGTAAAAAATATTCAAGAATCAAATGAATATTTCGATTTGTATTATTGAATCATTTTCACTGTTTCTGATCAAACAATTTTGTCTTAGATCTTTCTGTCTTTTTATTTCTCGACCAAAATCTGATTCTTAGAAAGTAATTTATGCTACATCTATCTATAAACCTATGCCAAGTTTATGTGACTTTGTTCTTTTCATTTGCTACTCCTTCATGCAATACTGTTTTCTTTCTTTTGCTGTTTGTTATTAGAATAAGGATTGACCAAGTAGGATGATAACTACTACGTTTTGCTTGTGCAATGTTTTTATTCATAAAATTATTCCATGCTTTTATTTTTATTAAATTATCTGATGAATACTCTACGAAATCTATCATGAGACTGTAACCTTTGTTTGGATTGAATTGCATTTTTATCATTAATCAAATTATATTTTTATCATTGTTTATTTGTATGTTTATTTAAATGTTATACTAATTTCGATTCAATTCTTGTTATTACTTAAATTTCTTTTCAATGCATATTTTATGTACAATAATCTATGTCAGATCATTATGAGGCGTGTTTCTCAGTTCACAGTGATCACACTGCATATTAGACATAATTTCCCAAAGGTAAATCTTTTATTCTGATTCATGATTTTACACTTTTTGATAAAACCGTTTATTTTAATTCAAAATTAAAATCTTTTTATGTTTTTATGTTGCTGTATTCTTTCTCACATTGCCTTCTGGGCCAAATTGCGTGGCAACACAGTGAATAGTTGATCAGTTTTCAAAAATTTTCTTTTTGTGACTTTAATTTTGGACACTAGTGTATATTCACCGAAGAGCCCGAACATTATAAACACCTACACAATAACACATTGTACCAATTTCTTACTGCAAAACAAATGCAACTCGCCTTGGCATGGATACCACAAGTTTTTGGTAAAGACAGGTTGTACTAAATGCCCCAGCAACGTTCACTTGAAGTCGAGATGAAGATGTTTCCTTTTCTATGAAAACTCAAATGTGCCCTATCAGATTAAGATCCGCCGAGTTAGGATGTTAATTAGAATTCATTTTTAAGCTCCTCGAGCCCTTCTAACACAATTCTAGACTTTTGACACTGTCCTGCTGGAAGATTCCATTTCCAGTTGGAAAAACAGATGTCATGTAAGGTTATGCTCCGATAGTCTATACCCTTCTACTAGAACTCTCTTAGTCACGTCCAAATTATAATACTGCCCTCACTAATCTGAGGAGGGAGCAACCGTTCAACTGTTGAAGACAGTGCACCCTCATACAATCATCTACGTTATGAATGAGAACTCTCTTCCACTTTCTTATAGTCAAGTCTTCTGAGCGCACTCTAGGCGTTGGGTCAACAGAGGCTCACGAGTGAGATGCGCAGTCAAATATTCCGCAGCAAAACACCTGCACTTAGACCTGCATTGTATTGGGCTGCCAAATGAGCTACCATCTAGCACCGATTTTGCTTAAGCAAGTTTCTCTATGGTAACAGCTAGGTGTCACCGTTATTTATACACTTTGCATAAATACTAAAAACTGCACAACACGAACAACCTACCAGTCCTCCTGTTTCAGAGATACTCGTTCCGAGACATTACAATCAGCCCTCTTTCAGATTCGCTTAGACCAACTGCCTTTTCCCTCACTAGCAAAAGTATGAGAAATAATGATAGCTTACCTTCTCCAGTAGCAGTTAAATACCATTCTCTGGGAATCACGGGGTACCTACGTCAACCATATGAGTTCATTGAAAAATGTGAAGGACTTCAAAATGTTTTGGATTGACGGTGTAAGAAAAATCTTTAATAAAGCCATAAATTGCCAAACATTTAACCTAAAGCAAAACAATAGACAAGAATGTAGCAAAATAATATATAAGTAAAATAGACACAGTGATATATTACCAAACTTTTAGGATTAGTACCAGTAGTCCAGTTGTACGAAAGTATCGTTTATCATATTAACCCTCCAAGCGGTAAGCACGGAAAATTCCGTCATTGTAAAGATACTTCAAAAATGCACTGCACGGGTTTTTTTGCCTTTAAATAACATTTTCAAAAGCGGATTAGCCGTACTTTTCTGAAATCCTTTCCCCCTTTTAAAGGTTTAACATCTTGAAAGATAATTAGGGACGGTGGAAGCAACACAGCAGGACACTGATAGTAAGTTTTATGGCTCGCAGGGAACCCCGTGTTTTGACCCAGGAGCAATCGTAAGAAATCGGGGAAACATTTCTTTAGACCCCAGGAAGTGTTTGTTTGTTAGATTGTATTTTAAAAGTTTTGAAAAGTCCCAACGCATAAGTAAAATATGTTACAATTCCCTTTTGGTTTCATATTAATTTGAAACTGTAACAAGTTGGGGCGTGTCAGGGCAATCTGCTATTTTATATAGTTAGACAAATTATATCTTTTTTAAAGTATATTCTTTCGCTTCATTTTTCTTATCTTAATCAATGCTTTCAGTTTTTGAAACATGATTATTTCATTAAAAGATGCCAAAAAAAATTAATAAAACACCAAACACTTTAAAATTTGAAATCTTTTCAACTTTCCAACCACTAAAAATGAATAAATTTAAACTTCATCAAATAATTTGAAACATTTTCTTACACTTTGATAAAAATAATAACGAAAAAAAAAACTAATTAAGATCTATTAGTTTTTTTTTAGTTTTCAAAGCTCAAGTGTGCAGGGAAGTTTACGTACAGTGCCTAGTTATATATTGTTAAAATACACCGAATTATATTTGAATTTTAAATGCTTAAACTTCAGTTTACATCAAAGACAACATGAATGAAGATTTTCCCACATTTTTTTTATAACTTGAATGTTTGAATAAATGGTAATCAAAAATATACGGAAACATTTACAGTAGACATTTATGCATATAAATATAAACATAAAAATCAATTTTAAATTCGAGCTATTCAAAAACATTCGAATTATTGTTCAAAAATATCTATTTATGCAAAATACCTCAACATTTATCTTTTTTTTAAAGGCTAACTGAATAAGTAATTAAAATCTGGATATTTTTTGAAATCTCGACCGTATAAAGCTAGAAATTTTATGTTAGAAATTCCATTTGAAATTTCGAAAAAAAAATGTATCACGCAGTTAAAAATTATTTACCATAAGTTCTAGCAACTCTTTGAGTATAATATAAATTTAAAATTTTATTATATAGCTTCTTTGGTATTTTTAAATATATTTCGAATATTTCATACAATTCAGTTGAAAACTGCATGCTAAGAGCAAAAAATATACTAAAAAAATCGACGAATATACAATAAAGTTTTACATAGAAGCAAAACTGAGAAGCTAAAGAGTAGGAATGAAAAATTTTGAGTAGTATATCTGAAGCAGTTTTCAAAATATTTATTTTAAAGTTCAGAAAATTTTTGTGCGTTTTGTTATACTTAATATTAATTAAATGGTTAAAATAATATGTTAATAATAGTCATGTAATCGTTTGATGATACATTCATATACTAATAAAAATTATAATGGTCATTGATACGAATGTCAAGAATTTTATGTAATTTTAAATCCAGACATTAAGATATTGATGTAGAAAATATAAAATGACCATCTAAAATACATGAAAAATGCAGTCTGCTATAAAATGATCTTCACAAACAAAATACGGCATTTTCACTTACTATGGCAGAGCCGGCTTAGTCAGGGGCGATCTGGAAAAACAGAGAGGGAATGGATGCCGCTCTAGCTTTTAAATCTCTCAGGAAAAAAATATATATAAATTACAAATGCAAAAATAAGTCTGTAATTTTTTATACATTTTTATAACAATGAATTGTGGAATTGGCTCCCAATACTTTGTTGTGTTTGACAATATCTAAGGTAACCAACCATACTTTAGATAGATTTGCACTACTTTTTCGTAACCGTATTCCTTTTAAAATTAATTCGTGCAGCCAAAATACATTTTTTTGCACTCTTAAAAATTATGTAAACTATAACAGTTAATTTTTAATTTATGCAACTTGTAAAATGTTCATAATTAACCATTTCCGTCTAAACAGTTTACATGAAAAAAAAGTTTGGACTCCCTCATTCATTAGGGAATTATATAAGATTCTAACATTAAGTTTTATTTTTCACCGAATAGGGTCGAGTGGTAGTGTATCGTGCTTCCACACCACAGGTCTTGGGTTCTATTAACGGGCTGGGCAAGATCGACTCTGCCTTTCATCCCCGCTACATTGGGTCGATAAATGAGTACCAAGCTTGCTTCGGGTCTTAAACACTGAAGGTTTCTGTTCAGACAGACCACCAAATCGGGACATCTGTTCATGCACCTCAGCGTCCAATGGTCACGTGTATTATGATGGGCACAGTAGTTCCTGGCCCTCATGGATTGTTGTGCAACTGAGTTTGAGTTTTAAGTTTGAGGATTGCCTCACTTTGGGGATACCCCTTAGATAAACATGTATTTCCACTCATTTGCAATTAAACAATTTTGTTTCAATTACGTTTATTTCAGAAGGAAGTTTGATTTTTCAAATGTATTTGCTTAATAACATGTATATTTATGTATTATATTAAAATTTTGATCAATCCAAAATTACATGTTTTTGCTCCTCTAAAAGCTTTTAGGATTTTAGAACTGATCTTACAATCCATATACGTTTTATAGTAGTATATTTAAAAATGATAAAGACATTTTTACGACTGTGTGAGCTTTTCTGCCTCGTTTATAAATATAAAAAATTGCATTCAGCTGCAGTTTTTAAAATGGACTGAAATAAGTGGAGGAATAGGATATTTACATATTATGAATATTTTTGACTGCAGTAAGATATATTTATATTTCAGTTTCTTTACAATTTGAATAGAAGTTGTAAACCGTTTTGGGAAATGGTTTGATATTGAATATAAACCCATAGGCTGTTTAATATTGTAAAGTGTTTTATTTTGATACCAGCACACATTAAAATAAGGCTCATTTGCAGTTATATGATCAGCTTCAGTGATATTTAAATTTTAGAAATAATTCTACACGTACGAAAACATTCTTTGAAAACCACACACCACATCTCAAACTATGTCTTCCATACAGCAGGAAGTATTTGTGTATACTCAAAAAATTTAATACAGGATACGTTTCAAAATGTTAATATTCTTTTTAAAATTTGGTATGGATACATTGTGGAACTGTCGGTTAACTTCACTGAACAAAATTGTTTTAAGTGTACTGTTTTGAAAGACAAAATTATAATTAGGGAGAACTTTTCTCACAATAGAATTTGTAATGACTGAATTGTGTGAAAACGTAGTTATCGATGTGTGACATTTTTCCTTGTAATGAAAGAAACAGAAAGATAATAAATTAAACTTGAGTAGAATATGGTTAGAAGTAATGTCATGCGCATTTTAAGAAGTATATCCCCCATTTAAATTAAAAATTATTGACTGAATGTGTGTTATGTCCATCACAAATGCCGATGTAGGAAAGATATTTTTATTTATTAATACAAGGAGTTCGAAAAGGAGAGCACTAGGAATGAAAATTTAGATTTTTTCCGAAAAATATTCAGTTAACATAAAAATATCTTTTATATGATTTTAATTAAAATAAATTAAAAATATTGAAATCTTTTTTATTTTATTTTAAATTAAAAATATAATTGAATAGAGAAAGATCGGTTTTATTTCATAAATATAATCATCGTATGTATATCACCGTATGCACCATTTATTGTCTTATTGTTTAAAAAAAGAGATAGGGCTTTCGCTCTTTTTACCTCATTTAAAAAACAGGAAAGTGAGCACGTTTTCTTATTCTCATATTCAAAAATGAATACAGGATGCTTTTTTCTGGTTCAAATCGCAATGCCAATATATATATATATATATATATATATATATATATATGTTTAATTTTTAAAAAATGACAGAAAAATAAATTTTGTTTGAAGAAAATATAATTTTTTTTTTTCAATATCTAACACACTATTTATTTCCATTTTTCCACCCTTCATTTTGTTTTAAATTTACTGTGACTAAACATATAGGGGAAACGACCCAGTTGCACTACAACTTTCAAACAAGATTGCCCAAGGCAACTTGACAGCTAGCTGTAAACGATTGATCTTTTGGTTCTTACTTTACAAAGGGACCGAACTGAGTCGTAAAATTGTCCCCGTTCGTCCTCCCAACTTTTAAAAGGGGGAAAGGAAAGAAGTCTGTTGCATTTTTAAAGCGAATGGCAAAATAAGAGTAAACGCTTTCGGAATAACTTTTCAGGAGGAAGCTAACCACTCAGTAGGTTAAGTGTCCCTTTGTCTAATACTTTAATTCTGAAATTTATTGATAAATTGTTGATATTAATTACCTATGCTGATTAGTATAAATCTTTGTTTCGGATTAAAGTTCTTTTTCGCTCATTTGAGTACTATCGAGGTGAATTTTATCTGCTCGTTACGTTCATCTGCATTGTTACTTTAATATACATCATTCTTTTATCTCAAGTTCAGCTTAGTTTTTTCACAACCAATGTACTATTAACTTTGTTTATATATATATATATATATATATATATATATATATATATATATATATATATATATATATATTGTATATTTACAATACTTGAATTTTTTAAAAAAAACAATTTTAGTCATTTGAGTATTTGTAAAAAAAAATCGTAGACTGTAAGAAAGACTTCGCTTAGTTTGAATTTTTTATCCAGATGGTTTACATTTTTATAAATTAATAAAAAAATAAAAAGCAAAATAAATAAATAATCTATATATATATATATATATATATATATATATATATATATATATATATATATATATATAGATTATTTATATCAGACTTAGTTTTAAAAAGGATATTTATTTGATGAAATCTATACAAGTTCTGACGCTGAGAGAGGACAGAGAGAAAAAGAACGCCACCGTGTTTTTAAGTGGGTTAACACTTAAAAAACACAGATGTGGTAAATATCGTGGTTTTTATGTTTGTACTTGAAAGTTAATGCTGACATATGGGGCTATTATATCTAACGATCTGGAATTAGACATGTTTTTTGCCTGGGTCATTTGTTCGGAAGAAATAAATGGCTGATTAGTTTGATACTTGAAGCTGAAAAGGAAAAATATGAGTTAAGTTTTAGATAGGGAATTTAATTTTTAATCTAATTTAATTATCCTTACATTTGCCCCCAAATTTAAGAAGGAGTCATGGCGTGGTTTTTCTCTCTTTACAAACTTAATCAATTTTCAACAAAAACAAAACAATACATAGCATCATTTGGAAACGCATATTACACGTAGTAGAAATATTTAAGTAATAGGAATACAAAAATCAAAATGCTCTAAAATAAACGAAACTATAACAACAAACACAGTAATGACACTTCCAAAGAAATTTCCGTACGTATAAATGAAGATTAGCTTGTTCAAATCTATTCGAAATCCAGAATAAGAGCTCACGTTTCCTCCTATTCCTTCATAATAATAGATTCGTATTTTAGCTAACATATAATGTATTCAAAATTTTTTTTATATTGGAAAATAATATCATATCAAACAATAAGATAGTAAGTATAAAAATATATGATATCAAACAAATGTTGAAATAATAATTTTGCATAAAGTCTACTCTGGCGCACTTCGTTGTAATATCTAATATTGTTATACAAAATTTTGCATGTATGAAATACATTTATAAAAACATAAAAATATAGATACTAATAAAATAAAATTATTAACAATATGAAGACGGTGTACAACAACTTATATGCACTATTCAACACAATAAACAATATTTTATATCATATGCGTTATAAAATATAAGAATATAAAAATACAAAAACTATAAGAATATAGGAATGAAAGAATATAAAAATATAAAAACTATAAGAATATAGGAAAAAAGAATATAAAAATATAAAAACTATAAGAATATATATAGGAATAAAAGAATATTAGAATTATAAGAATACCAGAGCTCTTTTTTATTAATTTTGAGTCGGAAAAGTGGACTCACTTCAATAATCACTTTTAGTATTTATGAAATTTTTCTCAATATTCATTGCAACTTAACAATATCGCATACAATATTTTGAATCTTTCCGTAACCTTCTAAAAATTCGTTTCATAGACAAAAATTCTTGAGTTTCTCTTACATCACACATTCTCTCATATAAACTGTATCACATTACTTAATTTTGAACACATCTCTCTGTGAATTCTGCTTGATGTTCAGGTATGCTAATAAGAAAACATTAAGAGGAGTACATATCAAACTAATTACTTTTGTCCTCTTAATGTTTCAAGACATATAGAAAATTTTAATGTTTGTATTCTCTCTTATCCACTGTATAATATCCAAATATAAGCTTCAAGTTGTTAAATTAATTTAAATTTAGATAAGGAAAATATCGAAAAACAGTGAATCTGGATATGTGGCCAGTATATCAAAATATAAAATTTCAAAATGAAAAAAAAAATTAAATGACATGCAATAAGCTTACTGCTGAATAAAATAATTAAGAAGACACTAAATTTCAGTGGAGAAAAAAGAATGCAAAGTGATTTTACTTTTGTTTCTGATAAAAATCAATATAACTAGTATTAGTACATTAATCATTTTTCTAAAAACTTAATTTATATCTTTCAACTTTAAAACACAAATTTCTATCATAATTGTTAACTCATTTGACATCTTAAGATAAAATTATGAGAAGTACATTAAAATATTTCCTCAACATTTTGTATAATAAAACACATACACTCTGCTTTCTCAATTAAAGTATAAAAAATATCTCCTTTAATACAAAATATACTATAAAATCAAATATTATATTATATTACTCTTCTTCGAAAAGTCTTTTTAAGCAAAACTCAGTCACTTCAATGTTACTAAAGCGAAAACTATTTATTTCACTGACCTTTATTTCGTAGCGACAGAAATTTTTGGTGAACGGTAATTCACATGTTGTCATTTGATCTGCACTATTAAGAACATGGCTTCTAAATTTTAAATATTAAGGCTTATTTTAAAGAAAAAAAACATTTAAAGAAAAACAGTTAGTATACAGTTAGCAACACTCGGACATGACCTCACTCCTTCGTACCCAGACAGAATAAATTCTTTTCCAACCCCAATGGGGGAAGGGAATTTCCGTTCCCTGTCCAGCTTGACCACATGGTGAATCTCCACATTCCCAGGGGGGGGGGAATTAACCATCCCCTGTAGCAGGTGTTAATGGACCTTTCCACTCCTACACCTCCCCCCTTAAAAGCTCATCCGTCATTCCAGGACGATGCAGCTGAAAAGAAACTATAAAAAAAAACGCATGCATACATACATGGCAAAAAACGAGATAACGAGAGAAATTTTTTCCCCAGGTGTCACGTGAAAAGAGCTTTTGCTAACACAACTCCCACAAAAATAGTTTTGAAAATCCCATTAAAATGCTAGAAAATTAATATCCATACAAGTTACAAACACAAATAATACTAAAAAAATATTAAAATATAAAAAGACAAGTTACTAAAAATATATCACACAAACCAAAGTTTTAATCTTTAGCAGTTCCAGAAATTATTACACAGAAAAATGTCAAGCTATCATTGGCTCGAATTTTATTTAACTAGCGGGAATAGACAACCTGGATAATGCATCAGCATTTCCATGTTTAACACCCTTCCTGTATGAAATAGCAATATTATATCTTTGGAGGGTTAACGCCCATCGAGTTAGTTTGGCACTTTGAGGAGTTGTTAAGGTTAGGTAAGTCAGAGGGTTGTGATGTGATATCAACTCAATTTCGGCCACGATCCAGTTATCGAAGCGCTTCAATGCCTCTATTACGGCATAAGCCTCACGTTCTATCATTGCCCACCGAGTTTGAGTTTCGGTTAGTTTCTTACTGAAAAATGCAATTGGGTTCTCTTTACCCTTTTCATCGTTTTGAGAAAAACACGCCCCGATTGCAGTCGTTGAAGCATCCGTGTATAGTTGGTAAGATTTTGATAGATTAGGTGTGTATAAAGCTGGTGCTTTTACCAGTTGTGCCTTTAATTTTGTAAAAGCTTGTTCGGCAGCTTCATTCCAAGGGATTTTATTCGGAACTCGGTTCTTTGTCAGTTGTGTTAATGGCAAGACTAAAGAAGCAAAGTTTGGTAATATATTCCCGATAGTAACTAGTTAAACCCAAGAAACTTCGTATTTCTTTCTTCGTTGTTGGTACAGATATATTTTTGATTGATTCAACCTTTCCTGGGCCTGGGAATGTTGTCCTGAACCGACAACGTGCCCTAAAAACTTCACACGTTTTCTTGCGAAATTGCACTTTTTAAAGTTAATCGTGAATCCGACCCTTTGAATCGTTTGAAATACTACACACAGATGTTTCATGTGCTGTTCCCAAGATTTGGAGAAAACTGCTACATCGTCGATATATGATCGATATATGCCCGGTGTTTGACAAGCACCTGATCCATAACTTTTTGAAAGGTACTTCCAGCGTTTTTCATCCCAAAAGGCAAACACAAAATTGGTAATGACCATGATGAGTCACAAAGGCCGTGTAAAGCTTTGCCTCCTCTGCCATTGTAATCTGCCAGTAGCCCTTTGTCAGGTCTAGAACGGTTATATAAGTAGCTTGGCCCACTTCAAACAGAAAATCCTTTGCATTTTGCATAGGGTCTGCGTCTGCAATAGTAAAACTATTCAAATGTCTGTAGTCAACACATAGTCTGATACTTCCGTTCTTTTTGGATACACAAACAATTGGATGTGCTCATTCACTATCACTCGGTTCGATGAGTTTGAGGTGCAGTAACTCATTGATCTAACGATCGACTTCTTGCTGCAAAGCAATAGGTATGCGGAAAGGATGCATCTTTTTTGGGGGTGAAATCCGGTTTCAATTTCAAATTATGCCCTTTTACTTTTGCTAAGCCAGGAAAAAAAAAGTGAACTAAACCGATAATTTTTTGAGAGTATTCAATAATTCCAGTCGCTGAACATCTAATTCTTGGCAATCACTGCTTATGTGATCTGTAACATCCCTCATAGATGTTACAGAGTTGGAGCATAATGAAGGTCCCCGAAATCTGAGTCTTGATCGAAGATCAACTCAACTTGTCCCAGTCTTGCTATGTAAGGACGTAATTTGTTGAAGTGTAGCTCTCTTATGCCCCCATCATCTAATTAAACTTTCGCGGAATATGGTCTAGTTATTTCAATTATCGTAGCTGAACCTATCCATGTTTTCATCAATTTATGAGTAGAAGACTGAAGTAGTACCAGGACTTTATCTCCTACCTTGAATTGCTTTTCCCTGGATCGTAAGTTATAGTATGACGCGTAATTATTTTGAGTCGTTTCCACCGTCTCAGTTGCTATTTCATGAGCCTTTCTTAACTTTTCAATTAAGTCTTCCAGATACTTTTCCACTGAACGGAAGATAGTAGTTGGGATGTTTGTTTCTCTTACCCACACTTCTTTGAGAAGAGATATGGGTCCCGAAGGCAAACGTCCGTATACTAATTGGAATGGCGACATGCATGTTGTACTGTGGAGTATTTCTCATATGTGTGCGAATAACAAGAAAGAAAGATGGAGATCCCAATCGGACCCACACACACGTTCTTGAATATTCTTACTTAACATGTCCTTCAACGTGCAGTTCCACCTTTCCACGGCGTCCATACTTTCAGGATGCCCTGGAGTGGAAAATCGTGGTGAAACCCCCATAACACTCAGAAAGTTTTGAGGTGAAATTAGTTCCTTGGTCAGAACAGATCATTTTGGGGAAACCCCTGTCTGTATGAAAATTTTCAGAAGGACGTTGCACGTAGTCTTGGCGCTTATTTCCTTGACCGGTATGGCCTCTGCCCCTCTCGTGCATAAATCAACTGCGCAAATAATAAAATGATGGTTCCTTCTCGAAGGAGGTTCCAACGGCCCAATACAGTCCACACTCCATACTTGAAAGGGTATTTCGGGTCTGACCAATGGTTGTATTGGAACCCGATCTCTGTAAGTGATGGGCTTCCGAAATTGACAAATCTTACAACTTTCACAAAATCGTTTGACATCTTGTTTTATTGTCGGCCAATAAATGATTACTTTATTCTTTGCCTAGTTTTCTGCTCCCCCAGATGTCCACCAAGAGGGACGTCATGCGTCATTTCGAGTACTTCTTCTCTTTTACAATGTGGTAGTACTACCTGATCGATGTTCTCTCCACAAATATATTCCGAGTGTGTCAATATTCCATTATGTATTTTTACTGAGTTCTTTTGTTTTTCTGCAAGACTCCAGAGTTTCTTTAATGTGTCATCTTCCCTTTGCATTTTTATGATTGTACTACGCGTTTCTCTTCCCTCCGGAAGTTGTTCTTCCTCATTTGCTTTGCTCAAAGACTGTATGCAAATTTCAGAGGGGTAGGTTTCTCGGGCCATTTCTTGGCTGGAAATTGATTTTGGATCGTCTGTAGTAATACCTTCAACTGCCTTTGGAGATACATAGGAGCTTGTGGGGTTGTGAATAAACTGCACGCGCGTTTTCTAACAGCGCTTCATAAGCAGACGAACAGACTAACATGTCGTTAACCAGCCTTTTAGAAACTGCACTCATAATGGGTACTACCCCGTGTATGGAGTCGCCGATTTTCAGGTTGAAAATTTTTAATTCGGTTACTTCACGTTCCCCAAAACGCCGATATTATTTGATTGTCCCTCCACTATCGACGCTCTGTCCCTCGACGACATCTGCTCTTACCACGGATATATGGGCACCTGTGTCGTTGACAGCCATCAGAATTTCGTTCCCCCACTTAATGTGGACAAACTTTAACTCGTCTATTTTCTCGTTCTCCTTGGTAGGGGAAAATACAGAAATCGCAACTTTAGCCTTTAAAATTGCAGAGTATTGTTCTTGAAAACGTTCATTGGTTTCTACAGCATTGATCTGGTGATTTGGGGAGGTTTTCTTATGATTTTTAGCATGACACACCCTCGAGGTATGCCCAACTCTTCCACACGAATAGCAAGTAGGTTTAAATGTTGGCTGTTTAGGTTCTTGTTTGAAAGGCAATTCATACCTTCTACTCTGAACATCATTTTTAATTATTGGATATTCTTTTTTAATATTATATCGTGAATCTGACGTATTGCTGAGGGACATTTCAGGTTGATTCGTTTTCTTGACACTCGACCGAACATTTTCGTAGCCGTCCAATTTGTCTACCAATACAGATGGTTCATAAAATTTGGCCCATTCATCCACGAAATGCTCTCTTATCTCCCCCGGCGCGCGTTTTTTGAGCTGATCAGTTATTATCAAATCCTTCAATGATTTGAAATACCTTACTTCCATTCTATCGA
Source organism: Trichonephila clavipes (assembly GCA_019973935.1). Lineage (NCBI taxonomy): Eukaryota > Metazoa > Arthropoda > Arachnida > Araneae > Nephilidae > Trichonephila > Trichonephila clavipes. Next base: position 424,005 of record BMAU01021342.1, on the reverse strand, counting down.
GCCATTGTTCGAAGTAACTCGTAATTTCGAACACAAAATCACTCCAAGATCTAGCAGGTATGCGCTAAAGTTTCATGAATTTTTGCCTGAAGGTCTCTGGGCTCATCTTAAATCTTTTTAATAACGCTCCCTTTATGTAGGCATAGTTGTCAAATTTATATTCTGACTCTCAGCTGAGTAATATCGGATAGCATGCGTACCAAAAGAGCCGATACCCAATTCGTTTTCTCTACTCCAATACGTTTCTCTTGTCTCTCAAACAGGGTAAGAAAAAGAACGATATCTCCATCCCTTATGTCGAAATTCGGAACGATTTTAATTAAATCACTAACACTTGTTTTAAGCGGGCTTAAATGTTCAGTATCATCGAATCGCGATTTTTCGATTTCCAGGCGCATTTTCTCCACCTCGAATTCGCGTTGTTGTTGCTGCTCGGTTGCGTGCTGCCTGGCGATTTTCCCCTCACTTTCCCTTTCGAAGCGTTCCTCTAAAATAACAACAGATAGCTGAGCTCTATAACGAACTCTTCTTCGGAATCTTTGCTATCGATTAGGATATTCTTTAAATCTATATTCGTCATCTTATCTCATACCTTCTGATCTAACTCCTCAGCCAACAAAACTAAATCTTGCTTTTTAGCTTTCCCCAAAATGCCATTTGAAATTTATTTTTTAAATATACTCAGACTAACCAATAATCGGACGAAAATAACACTAAAAGGAATTGCAAAAATTAAGAGTACCACACATATATCTTTCATTAAAACACACACAAACAACGTCCGCTATGCTAACTCAATACTCAACGAATTAGGAAGAAATCAAAATAAATGTATTATACATTTCGCAATATGCCAAGTGTACTTAAATAACTAATAAAATAAAAACTTAATATATTACTGATTATATCACTTAAAAAATTCTCACTTCATAGATTACTGATACACAATAATCACTTGAAATATTACCGATACACAATAATCAATAAAAACATTACCGATACACAATAATCACCTAAAATATTACTGACACGCAATAATCACTTAAAATATTACTGATACACAAAAATCACTTTAACTATTACCAATATACAATAATCTCTTAAAATATTTCTGATACACAATAATCACTTAAAATATTACAGATATGCACAACTTAAACTATTCCTGGCTGGAATAATAGAACACTACAAAATATATTCGGTAGTTTTTCTCCAATTTAAACTGATATTATTTTTTTTCGTTCACATAAATCCCAAAAATATGATGCGTACATAAACACAAAATAATTTCATTGACATGAAATAAGTATTACTCTCTTTAGCATTAATTTTCCAATAAACCCAATTGTTATTCACTGACGTGAATTTGTTATTGTGCATTAAAAAAATAAAGTATCATAAAAACACATACAATCTTTCCACGTTAATTTTCAATTATAAAACTGTTTCAATAACTCGTATATTTTACTGATTTATATTGCTTAATGCATCAAAATATAAATACAATTAACAGATTAACGTATTAAATTACGGCAACTTGGAATATATAGCTTAGTAAGTTTTCTAAAACACTCATAAAATACAATAAGTAATTCGGGTAGTTACTTATCAACAACAATCTTATATAAATTTGTATAAAAAAAAATTTAAATACTCATATAATCGTGAACTGATGTTTGAACTATGTCTGTCCGAATGTAACACAAATATCCTGAATGCAGGAATAACTGACTTTAGAACTGATGCTCTCTAACCCTTACTAGCCAAAATAATAAATTATACACAAAAAATCTTACAATTGCATGGATATGCAATGAAATACAGAGGGGTAAACGATTTTTAGGTTTTCTGGTTTTTAGAACTGACGTTCTAAAACACTTTACATTGATATGGAACAAAAAATAATAAAATATATACTGTGATGTATAATAATTTCACAAATTGAACTGGCGTTCAAAAAATTTACAACTGCATGGATATGCAGAGCAAAAAGAAAAAACGTACACTGACGTATACAAAAATAAAATCAAAATTCTCTCTTAATAACATGGATGCTAAACAGTATGTATAATTTTATATATTTCTCTCGTCTTACACTTCAAGGAGTTGCAAGCAAAAACTTTTACCCCTGATTCATTTCCACGATGGAATCCAGAAAACTTGAAATTTCAGGTTCTAACGTTCTCCCTGTGGGTTTTGCCACTACGGCTTGATGACTATCGGATGCGCCACTAAAGTTTGATTCTAATCAATGGGCACGGAAACAAATTAAGAACATGGCGTCTAAATTTTAAATATTAAGGTTTATTTTAAAGAAAAAAACATTTAAAGAAAAACAGTTAATATACAGTTAGCAACAGTCGGACATGACTTCGCTCCTTCGTACCCAAAGACAGAATGAATTCTTTTCCAACCCCCAAGGGGGGAAGGGAATTTCCTTCCCCTGTCCAGCTTGACCACATGGGGAATCTCCACATTCCACATTCCCAGGGGGGAACTAACCATCCCCTGTAGCAGGTGTTAATGGAAATTTCCACTCCTACAATCACTTAACATACTTCTTCTCCATCAAAAAGTCATACATATCACATACGTAAGGGATTAAAATACTGCTGGAATGAATTTTAAAAGAAATAAAATGTCTTAGTTTCCAGGATGAATCCTAATGAAATTATTGAAAGTTTTAAGATTCTACGGAACTTTGAAAGAAATTGCCATTTCCGAAAGCTGGCATCTCAAGAGAATTTTTTCAATTGTTAAGAAATATTTTTAAATAATGAAGAGTCAAGTTTATTAGATAATGAATTCTAAAATCACTTTATTAATTATTATATTTTATATTCTTGATTTTATGTAAATTTGTCTTAAATTCTTCGCAAAAATTCCAGTATTTTTGATGATTGTGAAATTATTTGTTAAGAAATAATTTCCTTCAACTTATTCTTTGATATGTCTACATATATATATATATATATATTATGTATCTTTTAAAAATGATTAGTATATACATGAATTGCACACAAAATTTTCAATACCTTCAAATAATGAATGGAGTTAGGCAAATTTGGGATGATTAGATTCCGGTTTATACTTTTTTGAAGTTCCCGCTGATCTAATTTAAATTATTTGAGCTCCTAACTCATTCAAAAAAGAGAAACAATACAAAAAAACTTGATTAAAAGCATTTGCTAATGGTGCGCCGACAGATAAGAAGAACGGATGCGTTTTGGATTTCGCTGTAGATGGTTAACACTTGGAGGGCAACTCAGTTGGACCTTTTCTTTGCATCCTGCACTGAGCGACGTCACACTGCGTCTTTTTCGATATTAGAGATACAAGGTCGTTAGAATATAATTCGGCGATTACTCTTGATCGTGAAATTCACTAGTTGAAAGGGTAGGAAACGCGAACGGTGTTTGAAGCGATATAATACGAAAGCAGTTCAAGACTAAGAACACTTCGAAGAGAGGACCGATGAAAAGGTAACTGGTATATATATATATAACAATATGTTTCATATTTATGTTATACGTTTCTCTATTTTCAATGAATCCTTTTTTTTTAGATATTTTTAGATAGAATTTATACATTTTTTAGTTAAGATATATAAAAAATAAACTTTTGTCTTGTTCAAAAATGTTCCTCATCATCATTAAATTACGTATTTACGAATTCATATAAAGATTTTTACGCATATTGATTTTCTTTTGTTTTGCTGATTGAGAAAATTAATGAATTCAATGAATAATAATAACAAAATAACAATGCATTTTTTTAGAAGTGATTGTGTTCAATCTGTAGAAGGTAATTTCGTTAGCATATTCAGGTTTACTTAAATTAAAAAATACGACTATTGTATGAAATATATATATATATATATATATATATATATATATATATATATATATATATATATATATATAATGCTTTAGCTTTGTTAAAAAATTGATTTTTGTCTCTTATAAATATATAACTCTTAATGTCTCTAATAAATTTGAATGTCAGATATTTTAATACCGCGTTAGCATTAATTTTTCATTTACAAATAAATTTGCAAATACCTGTTTTTATGCTGTGTTATTTCTTAATCGTAACTTATTGTGTGAGTGCATGTTACATTTCATACATATCAGAATCGAAAACAGAAGTGTTGTTATCATTTATTTACATTTAACAATTCAATTACCAAAAATTAAGATAACTCTTTTCTTTTCTTTTACAAATTATTACATCAGTGAATTTGGAAATAATATTTTTCGCAATATATAATAATATATGTAATATATATATATTACAGCGTTGTATATATATATATACATAAGGGGGTATATAATCGTGTAAAGAAATATAATATATAATTGTGAAATTTACTTTTTTTCATTTTTTTGAAATTTCTTTTTAGTGTCTAAAACAAAAAGTTATGGAAGTTGCTTTGGTTGGATTCCTTGTAGCAACGCTGCTCAGTCTTGCAACGTCTGACCCGAATATGTGAGTACATATTTATTTGATGTTTAACCCTATTATATACTATATTATACAATTTTAGTTCTAAATACATAACAGAAAATTGTGCAGCATCTTAAAGTCACAATTGCTAATAGCTTACATGAAAGTTTCTATAGTTTTAGTACAAATTTTTTTAAATGCTACATTTGGTTAAATAATGCTCTTTTTTATAATTCTGGATAATCAAAGATCTTTTACATATGAGCTATTCTGCGATTTGTATTGAAAATCGGTTTCACAGAATCAATCGAATTGCTGGTTGCTTTGTGCGTCAAACAAAATCAAATAAAAATGTAAAATATTTAGAAAACTATATTTGTAGCTAAATTGATTTATTTTAACTTAAAAAAAATGAAAATACCGTCAAACACTACTGTTAATATTTCTTTCTTTTCAATAGATATGTGTTGCTTTTGATTCTTTAATAACTAATAATTTCATTATATTATTATCCTGAATCTAGTTGCTTTATGAAGGGAGCTTTTATTTTTCTTGTATTTTGTTTTATTACATATGTAATAAAAACAAAATATGTAATATTTTAAAAAGCTTTTAAAATACTTTTTCACCGCGATGTACTGCACTTGTCTGTAATTCTCATCAGTGTTTCTTTTATTAGTAACAGCCGTTCTCAAGTAGTAATGGAAATGATATCCTCTGGGGTCACGGTGCAGTTGTTTCGAGGCTCAAAGTCCCCTCTTTGGCAAGGAGGGTTTGTTAGCTCATGTGTCGTTTTATCGACTTGACCGTAGCTTACGTCAACAGTTCCCGTGTTGTGACGGTGACAAACAATCCAAAATATAAAATGTAAAGTTCAAGACATAATATTGATTTTATTTGTTTTTTTAAAGAAGTTTTAGAGCCAACAAATTTTTAAGCAAATTATAATAATACTACAAAAACCATGATTACTTATCACTAGCCAGCAAATACAAATTGAACAAAAAATATGATTAAAATAAACACAATGTTATATGATTAGAGATAAAATAGAGCGACTATGAAATGCACAAAAAGATTAAATATTGTTTTATGCGATCATTTGTTAAGTGTTCATAAGTCAAATTATTTATATACCAGTTGATTAAAAATTAATGTGGTCAATTCTTAAATTTTTATTGAATTAAGTTGTTTGCATGAAATTTTCAATGTGGTTTCCATTAGCATTGTACGTTCTACGCCAATGCTTAGACCAGGGATCCACAACCTATGGCACGCGGTATAATTCTCAGTGGCACTCTGCACTACTTTACAAATTTGTCAATTAGTGAGTAGACAGAAGTTGTGATAAACTTGTAATGGACTTTATTAGAAAAACATCTTCTGAATTATGAACATTTAAGGAATTATGAAAAAATCTGAAAGATCTGATTGAATGCCATTTCTGAAGAAATTTAATTGTTTGAAGGGAGAACATTGCATGTACTCTGCTTTCCGCTTTTGTGGTTCTACATATATATATGTAGGAAAGTTGTATTCTTTGCGATTTCGAATAATTGGAATATTTTTAATTTCCAGTGTACTTCGAGAGATATTTAGGAGATGGTGGCCTCAAACGAACTGAATTGAATTTAGAGGCCAATCGAGGAACTCGGAGCGTCTGACGTCAAACGCATGAGGCATCTCAATGCCCAATCAGGGATTCGAGCGATGACGTCGAGCGATGACGTCGAGCGCTTATAATCCCTAAGCGCGGGATCGTTTTTTTTTTTTTTGGCTTGCTTACCTTCACTCGCACACCGGACACGACGGAGTGAGCTCGATGCCTCTTGGCCTTCAGAAACGGCATTTCTTTAAACCTAGAAATGTTTGACGCCCCCATCTCTACATGTGAATCCTGTTCTCTTTCCGTATTAACTTTTAATCTATTTTCTTGTAAGCAATTTAAATCTATAAATATAATCTGTTTTCTTACTTTAATAAATTGATTTGTTCTTTAAATTTGGTTCATACTTTCTTTCGTTAAGAATTTTATCATTACCCCTAGACACCCGTCCCATATATATATATATATATATATATATATATATATATATATATATATATATATAAAAAAATTTTCCTTTATATATATATATATATAAAGGAAAATTTTTTACTTTATATATATATATATATATATATATATATATATATATATATATATATATATATATATATATATATATATATATATATTATATATATAATCATAAAGGTTAAAGATCATAAGGGTTACAGATATTTCTTTACATAAAAGAAACGAACAGCATAAAATATAACTTGTTCTTCAACTAAAGTTTTAAAAAAATTAAATTGTACATATATTACGTAGTTTTAAACATATTTATTGAAATAAGAAATAGACAACATAAAACATAAGTATTTAAATAAATAGATAAATAACATTTTTAATCCGAACTTTGTGCTTGCATGACTCTACGTTCATATCGCAAAATCAGGGGTACAGTTTGTGACTTTCAATTTGACACGATTCTGAGTATTCAGTTGTTAAACAATTTCTTTTGCAGACTCGAAATATTTTTTCATATGAGGAAAATTTTTTACTTTATATATATATATATATATATATATATATATATATATATATATATATATATATATATATATATATATATATAATATATATATAATATATATATATATAATATATATATATATATATATATATATATAAATAAAAAAAATTTTCCTCATATGAAAAAATATTTCGAGTCTGCAAAGAAATTGTTTAACAACTGAATACTCAGAATCGTGTCAAATTGAAAGTCACAAACTGTACCCCCTGATTTTGCGATATGAACGTAGAGTCATGCAAGCACAAAGTTCGGATTAAAAATTTTATTTATCTATTTATTTAAATACTTATGTTTTATGTTGTCTATTTCTTATTTCAATAAATATGTTTAAAACTACGTAATATATGTACAATTTAATTTTAAAACTTTAGTTGAAGAACAAGTTATATTTTATGCTGTTCGTTTCTTTTTATGTAAAGAAATATCTGTAACCCTTATGATCTTTTCTTATTTACTACACGTATGTAGCGTTCGTGTCAATTTAACCAGATTCAATAAACTAACCATTGTTGCCGCAAATGTCTGGTTCCATTTAAGAAATGGTCGAAACAATAGCAATGTAAATTTAAAAATAGATATAATAATATAAAACATCTAAAAAATAAGAGAAAAATATTTGAAATTGATACTTTCGATAATAGTATAACATATGTATAAAAAGTAACAGAAAAATATTTGAAATTCAAACTTACTTTTATTTACAACTTAAAAAGTAATATCTTACATGAGTTTTGCAAATGTGATTCTTACACTTGTAGCATAACATATTAGTTTTGTCGCCATTGATAGATGAACAGAACTTGCACGTTTGACACACAATGAAGTATTCTCAGCAGATCCTGATGGTACGCTTTCCCTTTTTCATTGTATTCGTTTCACTATTTTTATTGGGTCCTCACTTCTTGGTAGATTTAGCCTAGCTTCAAAGCATAGAAAAATGAGTTATTTCCCCAGTTCCAAAATTAGCCTTCGTTTAGTTCATTTGTTTTCGTTCCAATCACTACATAGTGAAGTTCATTGAGCAAATGTATTGTACGCAGAAGTATCCAGCATGTTATAAAATACTATCATGGGCCAGTGATTGTTTTTCCTTTACAAGTGGGTTACTATGTGTTTAGAAGTTGATCAAGGGTATCCAACACCCTTTTGTTGAATTATAGTCAAAAATCATAAATGATTTTTTGTCAGGTCTGTTTTGTTAATTTCTTTGCCACAATGCAAAGTGCTCATGAGAGCAACATCCTTTTTCTTTTTTGAGAAGTAGTTGGTGATGACCCCCCTGGGTCACGCCTTGAACACCAAGATTAATTTGAGGCAAAAAACCACAAAGAGCCATTTTGAATAATAATAATATTTATTTATTATTATAACTTTCTCAAAAATCTCTGATAACATATAATACGATAATGTTACGTCGCTTAAAGGGATTTGCCTTTATATTAAATTAAATTACTAAGAATGTAATTAATTAATAATTAAGCTCAAGATCAAGTAAGGTTTACCGAAATAGGAGATCCGAGAAACACACGCGTATTCGAATTCTTAACTTTCATTAACTTTTAACTAATTCGCTCAAACTGACGCATACTTTAAGCGTACGTGAATTATATTTACCGCTGGCTTATATCAGCTTTCTGGTACGTCTAGCAGCACGACGTCTTCACGAATCTAATCTCCTTGAATCTTCTAGTAATGCGTTTAAAGTTACTGGCTCAATAGCCTACCATCATCTCTCTTGCTATCTCGCAACGCTCGACTTAAATACCTTATCTAATTTAAATATCCCGTACCTCTTTTTGGAGTTGATTGGAAAAAAACGCGAATTTATATTCCCCAGAAAGACGCCTAAGAAGATTAGTGGAAATGTTCCGTACAGATTCGTCACAAGTTTACAACTGATGTGTCTTCTGTAAAATAAAATAATTATTTGTCAACTTCTTTATTTGACATTTCTTCAGGAAGTTCTGGTTTACTTTTTCTAATGGCACCAAGCAAATTATTTTCCGTTTCAGAAGAAGTTGTCCTACGTTGTAGCATGTGAAAAAATTATCCTCATGTGATATTTTGGCCCGAATACCCATAAATGAGATCACACACTACTCGCATTCCTTGATTTTTCTCTCGATTTGAAAACTTTTTGTTTTCATGTGTAAATTTATGTTTTCAGTACATACGAAGTTTTACTGCCACATAAAATCCATATTTTGATCCCATACTTACCTGGCTTATTTGGTATATACTGTTTGAAAAAAGATAGGCCACGAAACCCTACAAATTGTTCCTCTACAGTAATATTTTCATTCGGATTATATAATTTTGGTAGAATTTCTATCCACTTTTCCCAGATATATGTCGCGCGCGCGTACTGTAGCTAATTTATCCAATTTTCTTTTTTTGACGAGTGGATTTATTGTCAAAACGATTAACTAAGTGTTTCGAGAGAAATTATCGCACGAAATATATTTTTGCCTGATTCTTTATCCCATATTCTGCTTTTTGATTCTCCATATGATTTATATAAACACCAGCTAACAATAATAGTCCAACATATGCTTAAAAAGTTTTACTTCCGATATTTTTCCACTTTTTTCTATAAACTTTTTCTCCTTCAATATTAATAATTTTTTCGTCTTTGTTTTCACAATTGTATAATTCAATACTACTTTCAATGCACTTTTTAAGTCTATTACCCTTGCCGCTGCAAATCTTGCGACCCCTGGAATTGTTTTTATATTAGAAGATGTTGACTGAGAAAAAGGAGGCATTGAATGCAGCTTCCACTTTATTTCACGATCATTCGATTGAATACTCTCTTTATTTGTTGATTATTGGTATCAAAATCTTTGTCAGATCTCGATTTCATCATTTGTATGAACGAATACTTCTTCTTCGCTGTCAGAAGCTTCTTTTAAAATACTGGCCTTTAAAATTGCTACACCAGGAAAAAAAGGCAGAGAACAAAATATTTACTGAAAAAATATAAAGGGTGTTTTTTTTTTAGAGATATAGAACTTTAAACTGCAATAAAACAACGATGTATTATTCGATTGAAATGAATTTTTTTTATTCGAAAGATAATCTTGTGGCATTACATTTTAAATATGATTTCTGGCATATGACTGCCACGGCTGGCTCGGATGTAGTCCAAACTGAACGTCCAATTTTCGATGAGTTTTTCCAACATTTGGGGCCGTATACCGACAATAACACGGCGAATGTTGTCTTACAAATGGTCAAGCGTTTGTGGCTTATCCGCATAGACCAATGACTTTACATAGCCCCACAGAAAATAGTCTAGCGGTGTTAAATCACAAGATCTTGGAGGCCAATTTAGAGGTCCAAAACGTGAAATTAGGCGGTCACCAAACGTGTCTTTCAATAAATCGATTGTGGCACGAGCTGTGTGACATGTTGCGCCGTCTTGTTGGAACCACAGCTCCTGGACATCATGATTGTTCAATTCAGGAATGAAAAAGTTAGTAATCATGGCTCTATACCGATCACCATTGACTGTAACGTTGTGGCCTTCATCGTTTTTGAAGAAGGATTCCACCAGCCCATAAAGCGCACCAAACAGTCAGTTTTTCTGGATGTAACGGTGTTTCGACATACACTTGTGGATTAGCTTCACTCCAAATGCGGCAGTTTTGTTTGTTGACGTAGCCATTCAACCAGAAATGCGCTTCATCGATAAACAAAATTCGCTTATGAAAATCGGGAACAACGGCAATCTCGTTTTGGGCCCATTCGACAAATCTACGCCTTGCTTGATGATCGTTTTGATGAATTGCCAAACCAAACTGAGAATAAATCACTTGACAGCTGTTAAATCGGTCGCCATCTTGGAAAGTAATGCCAACTTAAACTTCTATACCTGGAAAAAAAACACTCTTTATTATACTGAAAAAATATATTATACTGAAAATAACAAGTGTTAAATTTTCAAGAAATTTGAGTGCATAGAAATTGGATGGCATTTATAGGTACAGATGCCCATGCAGCTTAAACACGATGCCACAGCTCATCAACCGTCGTGACTAGCGTTTGGTGACGAGTCAGTCGCTCAGCAAGCATGGATCAGATGTTTTCTATTGGAGAGAGATCTGGTGAACGTGCAGGTCAAGACAACAGTCCAACATTTTCTGTATCAAGGAAGGTCCGTACAATACCGGCTACATGCGGTCATGTATTACACTGCTGAAACGTAGGGTTTTACAGGGCTAAAAAAAACTGTAGAGCCACGGATCGTAATACACCAGAAATGTAACGAGCACTGTTCAAAGTGCCGTCAATGCGAACAATAGGTGACCGAGACGTGTATCCAATAGCACCTCATACCAGGTGACGGGTCCTTATGACAATGGCGAATGTACGATGCCACCGAACACGGATGCAACCATCTTGTTGTTGCCAACAGAACTTGAATGAATGTGAAAAAATGACATCTTGCTATTCGTGCCCCAGGTTCGTCGTTGATCACACCATTGAAGACGCCTCTGTCTGTGATGCAGGGTCAAGGGTACCTGCAGGCATGGTCTCCGAGCTAAGAGTCCATGCTGCGGTCCATTCGTGCAGACACTTGTTGTCTTGCAAATGACCCCATTTCTTGACTCAGGGCTCGTGACGTGGCTGCTCAATCTATTAAGGGTTTCTTTCCTGAAATCATATAGACTTTAATGTGTGTTGGTGTATATTTATTCCATTCTGTGTATCTTAACTAATTTCGTAGAATCGTGCTTAATATAACGAAACGTTTTTATCACTATATTTGCAAGGATTTTAATAAGAAAATACATTGTGTCATCCTTTTTGAGAGCAGTTCCTATTGTTTCTCATCATTTCTCGATGAGACAAGGTATTGTTATAGAAATATAAGGTATGAAAATAAACACATGCAAGAACCCATCTAAATAAAACATCTAAATGGTTCTATTAAGATTTCATAATTGGGGGGAAAAGTAAAAAATGCGTCGAAAGAAACAGGGCGAGAGAATATGTCGAAGGAAAACGTATAATGAGGGATGTTAATAAAGTGAGATACTTGTGCATTTTAATGTCACTATTGTTGACGCATTTCATTCAATTAATTACATAAAAATATATTTTATATACATGTATAGAATTTTCGAGAAAGCGTTCAACAATAAGAAAATCTATGCTCAACTCAGAGTGAATTTGTAAAATATAATTTTTTTTCTGATAATTTGAATTTTTAGTTATCGAATCATTCCTAAAAGGTATAAACATTTTTTTACTAACCTTAGAAAAATGCCGTACAGTTTCTGGGAGTAATGAGAAGAGGGAGGAATAAATTGCTCATAGAATAAAAAAGTTTTAGTGAGAATTATTATAAATAATATGAATAATTCTCGTTATTAAAAAGAACTGGACTCCCCATTTCCCTTAACATGTTGACAAGAATGAGTGTTTTGGTTTATTGATCGATTTCCCATTCCGTTAGAAGGCCCATTAGCATAAAATAATTACAAAATCGTCAGCGTCACTTGGATTAATTCTATTCTTCTCACCAGATTTCTTTAATATAATGCCAAAACTGAAATCCTTATTTCTAGAATACCTATGCCAGAAAATATTTTGACTCAGGAATACCTCACGAATCTTAAGAATAGTGGCTACAATAGGAACATTATGCCTGGTGGAAATCATGGTTATGGTAAGTCTCTAATTTCATTTCTATTTCTTTCTCCTATTATTATAAAAAAATAATGTCAAAACATTATTTATGCCAAATTTATGAATAATGAAAAATGTGAGACTGAAATTTTACATGAAACCATGCAAATATATCATTTCAAAAATGATCAAAAGAGATCGCTTCTATGTAAAATCTTACTACCAAAAGGTTTTCTCTAAAAAGCACTCAAAAACTCGAATTCTTCATAGGATTTTTCCCTTCAAAAACAACAGAAATTAACCAGATTTGTGTCTTATAAGTATGCAACCCTATTTCTACAACTGAAAAAACTCTCAATATTTTAACTAGTAGATTTCCATTTGAGTAATACGTTTTAATTATCTACAAGAAAAAATTGATTGAAAATAGAATTCTAGAGATTTATGCTCGCAAGTGAACATAAAGCATTCTTAAATTCTCAAAAAGGGGTCTTGCTTTAATTTCCTGTGGTCTCGAAAAAGTTTTTTACTTTTTGTTTATAATTTTTTCAACCTCTGTCATCACTATAAAATGCGTGAGAAAGCATCATCGAATAATAGAGCGTTTGTCTAGAGCAAGATCACTGACCTAGTCTTTCAGCTAGTTTATCAAATGACGATATTTCTTCGAACCAGGAAGTAAAAAGAAATAAAAACTGTGAGGTTCCGTTATCTCTATAGAATTTCAACACTTCTGATTTTTATCAAATTTTTCTCCGTGTATTACTCCAACACAATTTTACCAGCTTTAGTTGCAATGAAAGTTATGTATTGATTTGATAGCACATATTTTGTAGGCAAAATTGCTATTTTTGAGTTCAATAGAATAGTTGACATTTTTAAACAAAGTGTTGAGTACATATGAATATATTCTGGGCTTTTTGATTGTTGGAGAATGATAAATATTGTATATGAATTTAATGACTCTTTTGATGTCGATAATTTCAACTGACTAAAATTTCTCGAATAGGAAATGATGGGAAACTGTTTATTAAAACAAACACACGTTAACTAATTTTAAATCCATATGATTTATTAAAAATGAACCTTTGGAACCTGTTCTTTTAAATATTTTTCTATCACTAACCTTAAAAAGTGTAATTTTCAAAATCCACAAGAAATATAGGAGACTTTAATGGGACCACCGTAGTGCTTTTTCTAATAGACCAATTGGAATAAAACTTGGCACATTTATTACAGGAATTACGAGACAAATTAGAACAAAATATTTTAATCAGATTACGCTGCAAGGGAAATATTGAAAAAAAACTGAGAGAAAAAATTTTGATTTAAAAAATAAATTGAGCATTTATACAAAATAGACTTAATATTACAAAAAGCTTTTGCGTTATGAACTAATTCTTCAAAAAGAATGACACTATTTTAGATTTGTGGTGACTTTCAGTTTGAAAATGAATTGAGATATTGATTGGACTATCAGTTCAAGCTAATATAAGAATCCAGAATGTTTTGAATTGGCTCGTTTATCAAGACATAGCTTATAAATAACCCTTTAGTGGACAGTGGCTAATACGTCAAGCCACATATTAAAATTTTTTCTCAAAGCGGCTGTTGGATATTTCGTCTATCCATATGCGTTCATTGTAGCTAAAACACATACAGATTAATACGGATGGCAGCACGATACCTTTTTTTCCATTTCCTGTCCTCCAATGGGTAGCTAAAAGCAGTTTTTCTCGGTGTAAATCTACACATTGTATTTTGATTAGAATAAACAAGATTTCTGATACTTGAAAAACATTTGACATGTCTTATAAGTATACTTTTCTCTCATCTGATAAATTATTTGGGTTTTTGGAAACTTTTAAATCGAGGCTCTATCCATTGGCCTCTAAAAATGACCTAGAAATGTTCCCTTTTCCTGTACTCGAGAGAGAGCATTTAGAATGTTGGGGGTGGGAAATATAAACAAACTTTGTCTACAATATGTAGTACAAGATTCTCGGGTTCGAAAATGGTTCATTGCAGCTTTCCTGCTAGGTGAAAATGTTTGCATATTATGAAGTTCCACAGTAAATAGCTCATCAAATATGGCAAATAACTAATTTAAATTCTCAAAAATACTACTTTATTTCTAACTTTTCATACTAAAATTAAATAAAATATAAAATGTGGATATATACCAAGTTCAATGTATATTTTAAGTATTCTATATATTTTCTAAGTATATATATATATAGTACAACATGGAATATATATATATATATATATATATATATATATATATATATATATATATATACACTGGTGTGCAAAAATTAAGGACCAGACGGTTTTTTCAATATAACTTTGTACAAAAGCTTTTCCAAATCAACACATTTAATACCGTAAGATCCCCAATACGTAAGGACATGTGTAATGTAAGCAACACTTACTAAAAAGAGAAATCAGAGGGATAAAAAGAAGCTTGATTGAAAAAGTAGCATGGAGCGCAATGCGACTGAAGGCCGAAACATCCCTGTGATGGGTGTCCAGCAAGAAACATCCGATCTTTAGTAGGAGATATGATCTCTCCTGACTGCTAGGCAGGTTTTACAGCCTCTGCCCATGCTGAGAATGAGGGTGTCAATGAGTTGTTGAGGCATTGCTGCCCATCCGTCTTGCAGCGCCAATCGAAGCTCCCGAATCGTTACTGGTGGTAAGGTACGAGCTGCCAAGCGTCTTCCTAGAAAATTCCATACATGCTCGTTTGGATTGAGATCCGGAGATCATGCCAGCCAATCTATACGTTCAATATCCTCACTCTCTAAGAGCTGTTCGGCAGCTACTGTACGATGACATGGTGCATTGTCGCCATGAAAAGGAACTGCAGACCCACATAGCGCCTCTAAAAAGACGCACATATGGAAGAAGAATCTCGTTACAATAACGGGTCCCGTTGACTGAACCTGCGTCTAAGATGTGAAGGTCTGTACGACTACCAAACATGAGGCCTCCCCAAACGAGAACACCGCGACCTCCATACCTGTCCCTTTCAATGATGTTCGAGGGATGATTGCGGCTTCCCCGCTCTCTCCAGATGAGTATGCGATGAGAATCGCTACTCAAACTGAATTTGCTCTCATCTGTAAAGAGTACTCGTCCCCATTCATTGTCTCTCCAATTCCGGTGTTCCCGGCACCACAGAGAATGCCTTCTCCGATGGGCAGGCGTTAAAGGTACACACCGCACAGGGCGTCGTGCAAACAGATCACCACCGTGCAGTCTTCTGGCCACGGTTAAACGCGATATCGGTCGTCCAGTCGCCTGTGTCGAGTATCTAGCGATTTCTCCCGCTGTCTGCCGCCTGTTTCTTCTGGCCTGTAAGACAATGTACCGGTCATCTGCGGGTGTGTTTCCTCGTGGACGACCACTACTGAACCCCCGGATAGCTGTTCGTGTAGTTTGAAATTGTCTCCAAAGTCGTGAAACGATGCTGTGAGCAATTCCGAACTCTGCAGCCACACTTGTCACACTGCGGCCTTCCTACAACTTCCCAATGATTCGCCCTCGATTAAAAGCATCCAGATGTCGTCTAACAGATTGATTATTCGCCATTTCTTGCTGAGGCAGCAACTCGGTGTGATTTTAACTGCTATACGGTGTGCAATCTCTTTGCCAGAAATACTGATCTTACACCGACAACATGCTTTATACTACTCAGACACTACCCCATTACGTCTACCTGCATATCTGCGCATGTGCTACCGTACATCACCTTACTTAATCTCCTGATTGGTCTTTCTGTCCGCTCTGCCTCTTCGTTCAGCTGATATGCTAATTTTTCGACTTCGTCCTTAATTTTTGCACACCAGTGTATATATATATATATATATATATATATATATATATATATATATTGTACAACATGGAATATATATATATATATATATATATATATATATATTCTATGTTGTACAATTATTCTATTATTATTAAATTGCACTTATATTTTGTATTTAATTGTTATTGAAATAGTTGTTACATAAATGTTAATTTTTCATAAAAGCTTATTGTAATAGGATTAATTATTTCTGTCCTGAAAAGTAAGTTAAATTTCTTAAATGCGCAGTGGCTATAACGTCTAGATACCATCTAGGAAAAACCCCCAAGATTAGATATCTTTACGTGACTAAATAATAATTATAGAGGATGAGAACATTACATTTATGAAGTACTTTATCAGAGAAAATTGTATTTTAGCTGTGTGCCCGTTAAAGGGTTGATAGAAAATTCTTTCATCTGGGCTGTAGATACTTTTGTATAATAATAGTTTCTATGGAAAGATAATCCTCTCTCTCCTACAGTTGTACAATGTGTGTTCTAAAATTATCTCATATATCTCCACGCTTCGAAATCTTCTCTATGCAGCATTTTTGAAAAATAGGAATCTCAAATGAAAAGACCAAATGTCATATGCGGTAACTCTGTGTGACCAAATTTTTCTGTGAGCTAAAAGCTATTTCCAACTTTTGATCCGTCCAAAAGTTAGACGAAGGCGAGATGGTTCAGAACATTTTCATTTGTACTCAAAATTGTATTATCAAATTGTATAATAAATGATGTAGATTTTATAACTGAAACTATAAAATTCAAAATACATCTTCAAAGAAAAAGCCTTGAAAACTGAGAGCAAAATCTGAGCAAGGAATGACATTTCTTGAGAATCTGTGCCAGCTTCTGCAATAGTATTTTTGTTCATTACCTCCCTTTGCTCTCAACTGACTTTCTTTCCCTTAGATATGCTGCAGTCATTGTCCTTTCCAAGTTCTAATCGAGAAAAAATGGAAAAATATTCCTTTCTGAAATATCAGACGAGATATACTGTGCGGAATGTAGTACGCGTCAAGAGCTTAATGTGTTTCATAATCTTAGTACGTGATAAAGAAAGGATTAACACACAAACGATTGAAATATTTAGAACTTTTGAATATTGAATTCTAATGATATTTTTTGTTAGTAAATGAATAAAAGAAGTACCCTAAAACGAATAACAAGTTCTTCGAAATCATAAAATCTGATCACTTTTATTAAAATATATCAGTTAATATAATAACGATCAGAGTGCAAATATTTTGTAGTTTATTACCATGATGTAATTCAACACAGACATACTATTATTCGTACTGCAATCTTAATGAATATGGAGGTGTCCGTATATTTACAGACATATGAAGGAAGTTAAGAAATATACGTTTGAAATCTTGGTTCAGGTTTAATGAAATTCCAGTAGTTATACGCCTAAAATGTTTACCTTTATATTTGTTTTTTCCCATGTAGATTAATTGTTGAATTCAAATATTAGTTATTCATTTTACTATTACAAGATTTCTTTCAGTACGAGTATAAATTTAGTGGGAAGGTATTTATTGGATATTGGCTAAGGAATCGCAACTATAATTTATATGTACTGCTTATAATTTGTATGACCTTGCACGATCATCCAGATTTCAATGTTACCACCTTTCAGGATGTTGCATTTTATTTGTCCAATTGCAACTAATATTGCATAAAATTATGTTTTTTTTTCAAGTGTAAGTTATTTATTAAAAATATTGAGTAAAAAATACTCTTTTCAGAGATTTTCACATTATTTTCTTTTGAATTATGTAAAATTTTTAATTTAGATCTTACTCAATTATTTAGCATTCAATTAAGAAAGTATTTTTGATTAACCACTTTGGGAATCACTCTTTTAAAATAAAATTTTAAAAAAAAACCCTTTATCTCAGATTAGCTCTTCGTAATAATCGTACGCATCTCTGAACTTTTATATGCCGTCTTCTTTTAAAGCTCTGTTATTTATAGTAACTCACACCTAACAATTCTGATTTCTGCAAGTTCAAGGTTTCCATCCAAAATATAAAGTTTATAAATACTTTCTCTTGTTGTCCTATAGGTCTGTGGAAATGTAATATAAAACAAGCGGTCTGTGTTGCCATCTGACATAAATTAAGATAATATTCAATTACGAGAAAACGGTTTCTTACTATATTGACGTTAATGGACATTATGTGGTGATATTTATTATAAAGCTCAGAAAAAATATTTAAAAGGGATAGTTCCCCGGTAATGTAGGAGTGAACTGATTTCATGTTTTGTAGCTATTTAGTGAATAAGATTTATTTAAAACTGGTATGTGTTTGAAATTTAGAAGAAAATAAAGGTTTATTACTCGAAACACTAATACCAAGGATATTTGGAAGTTATTAAACTGAGATAAGATTAAAAAAGAAATAAATGAGAAGATAAATGTTGCAAAAAAATTCAGTGTTGTAAAATATTTACATAGGTCAAATATTCAGCAAAAAAAAAAAAAAAAAAAAAAAAAATCAAACGGTACAAAATTTTCCATCCATGAAATGTGTTTAAATATTTGTTATGATTTTGCATACAATAGTAGCAAATACTTCTCTAGTGAATTTTGATACTTGTTTCCAATTTTGTCCAATTCCGAATGCTACTGATATTTCCAATACTATACTTCAAATGTGTGTGGTCGCGACTTATCTTTTTCCCAAAGTTATTTTTCTGTGTCCTCTTTTTATATGCATAGAAAGTAAATGCAATGTGAGATCTGTATTCTCTCATCTAGCTAAGAATATGCATTTGTCAACATTTCTACTGGATTTGGAAACAATCTATAATTTCATCCGAAGAAATTAATGTTACTTCGAATTAAAAAATATCCAAAAGTTAATTAGTTAAAAAACTTCTATCTAGCATTTTATAATGACCGTTTTTCTATACAAAAATTCTTATAGCAAATGCTTCTATGCAAAAATCTAAATGTATTTGATTTGATTACAATTGAGGACGATTTTTATATTCTATTTTTGCACAGGATCCCCAGTCGAAGTACTTTGTACAATGCATGTACTAGATGTCACTAAAGTAGATGATCTAAACATGGTAAGTCTGTCTCTGAGAAGTTCTTGAATACGACTTCTTATTCATATACTTGTTAATATATTTGAAGGTAAATTGGATACTTTTTATTGTTAAATACAAAGGGATATTTCGAATATCGTTAAACGTATTAGTATAATCGAATGTAATTATCAATGGTATTTTAATGCATTGTTACCATAAAATACCTGAAATTTGCTTTCCATTATGCCAATGAAAATTCTATTAGATTAAAAAAAAAAATTTACAATCGATACTAAAGGAAAGTCGGTGGCAAAAATTGACATCATAAAATTCCATAAAAACGCCTTTTCCCCCATGTATTCTAAAATTTCGAAATATATTTATCCTTGAAAAGAGCTTAAATCGATTTTTAAATTAAAATAAAATAGTTTCTTCTATTAAACAAAGAGCAGAAATATATTTATAAAACTACGTATCTTGTCAAGGTTATAAAAAATCAGGAGAAATCCTAGAAGAAATGAAACTGCATATATCAATCAAAATTTTGGAAAGGAAATTTCAAATGAAAGTTTAATAGTTTATTGCCGAAAGTTTCATTTAGTTAGTTAACATTTGAATTGTAAGATACATTATTGTGCTATGAATTAAGTCCTTACGGCTTTTTGAACGATATTTGAATTAACTACAAAATAACCAGTAAGATGTGTAGTAAGTAATTGAATACATCTTTAAACAGAGGTAACGTAAAAATAGATGAATACACATATGAAATATGCGTAAAAATATATGAATTTGTTCCCAATTTTACGGTGCAATGAGGAAAAAACGTAAAAAAGAATAGAATGTATTTTGAGAAAAATTTATAAAATTTTTGTGATACTAATTTTTTACAAATCAAGTCCCGGAAATTATTTCAATATAAATGTCTTCATTGTTGTTCATATATATATTAATTTTTAAAACAAAGTAATGTTTAAAATGTGTAAAATGTTTTTCTTTTTTTGAAAGACAGGTTTAAATCCTGTTAATATAAGAAGGAATATATTTCTACTTACAAAACTCTTGTTTAGCACTTGAAATCACTTTTAAAACTTAGTAAACAGTTTAGATA
Organism: Trichonephila clavipes; assembly: GCA_019973935.1. Taxonomy (NCBI): domain Eukaryota; kingdom Metazoa; phylum Arthropoda; class Arachnida; order Araneae; family Nephilidae; genus Trichonephila; species Trichonephila clavipes. The sequence goes on along the minus strand of BMAU01021342.1, from coordinate 403,263 downwards.
TATAACTTGTAGAATTTTATAAGTACAATAAACACCTTATGTTTCAAGCGAATACTGAATCTTTATTTGTACCGTAGCTATTTTTTCCCCTAAAATATCATTTCATACTTCGTGTAGTTAATGAATTTATCAATTTTTCTTCATTTATTAATTTTTTTTGCCAACCTGCAAAACAAATGCGGATGAAAGAATTCCATGAGTTTTTATTCGATTTCAGTTCCAATGATGATTAAATTTGAGTTGAGATTCTAAGAGATTAGTGTTTTATATAAAATGACTTGGTTTTAAAATTGTAAAACTCATACTTAGGATTACAGGATTACAATGTACTTTCGCCAGTCTTGGAATGATTCCCGCTTATCATTTCTTGAACAAGACATTCATTCCATTGTTTTAAATGACCCCAAGCCCATCTGGACTCCTGATTTGTTTTTCGTTCAAGAAAAAGAAGGCTATCATCACAGTCTTACAATTCCAAATACTTTCCTTCGCATTCATCCCGAAGGAGAAGTATTGTACAGTGTCAGGTGAGTAATTGGATGAAAAGAAGAAAATAGATCCTGCGTATTCTACCAACCTATGAACATACCAAATTTCATTAAAATATATCCAGTACTTTTGGAGCTCAGATTGAAAATATTTTCAATGGTTATGCTGATGGATTTTGATAGTTAAAGAGAGGAGATGTTATTAGGAAAGCCGCGACAGTTAGTACCTAACTCTCATCTGTAAAATAATCGCTTTTTTGGTTATAAATCTCTAATAAAACGAAACTTTTTTGTACTTCTTTTAATTTAAAATAGTCATAAAATTGTATGATTATGCTAGGCTTAGTTCTGTCATGAATTTTATTTTATTCTAACCTCTCCAAATCACAGTACTTTGTACTTGATTCAAAGATTATCTACTCAAGTGACTTTTGTTAAATTCTACAAAAGTATGGAGAAAGGGGGTTCACCCATGGGACGGCCTGTTTTTCAAAAATAATGAGGGCATTCTTTTCATCACCACTAAAGAGGTAGAGCTTTAAGAGGTTTTTTATGATTTATTTATATGTATTTTAAGAATATGCATACAACATTTTAGCCAACAATATCCATAACAACTGAACTCCAATATCTCTGAACACACCACCTCGACAAAATGGACACTCACTTCCTCCACAATTCCGACTGATTGACTTATCTGAAATTAAAAAAAAATAACGGTGTTTTAATTTGAAAGCTCAAATGTACCGAATGGACTATATTCGATTGAAAATACCGAAAATTGGATTTTTGGTAAACCTCTGAAAAAAAAATGTTGAGTTTCATGTTTTTTTCGTTATGTTTTTGTTATAAGAAATAGAAACATTGAGAATTTTGGAATGATCGTAGTTCATTCTTTGCTTCTATATGTGCTGAGTCTATCCTATAAATTCCAAGTCATTCGGTTAAACCGTTCTTGAGATAGAATGGCGGAAAGTTTGAAAAACACAGTTTTGAGAAAAACGTGTTTCAAGTTTGGTTAAAACCATGAAAACAGCTGCTGCTTCTAACTTCTGTATATTTATAACGACTTGAAATTTTTAAAAAGATCACTTTACCACCGTATTCTAGACAGGCTAAGGAAGCCATTTATGAAAGAAAAAAATGGATTTTTTGAACCCATCACACACACACACACATGCGTGAACCCCCTTGAAATCTTAACTTTTTGTCTCTTTCTCCAATTCCAAATCTCCAATAATTAATATTGCTCAAGTATTTGATTGATTGTACTTAAATCTACAAGACTTATAGAAACATTTCAATTCAATTGCAATCTTATTAGGGAAATGACTTATTTTAATGTAGAGAGTATTTAAAACTTTTGAATTTATATCAGTTATATATGAATTTAAAAGAAAGGTATTTTGCTTAGCAAAAAGTTTTTAGTATATAAAACACTACGTTTTCTCGAAAATAATTGTGAAATGAAGTGTTATGTTAGTTCTAATGAATTTATAAAATTATTTTGCTGTCTGTAATTTAGAGTAAAACATCATTATGTGGTCTGTGTAACATCATCAATTTATAATATAATATTTCGTTTAGAAATACAATAAGTATATTTGATCTACGAAATAGAGATGGTGTAAATCACATGAGAATGTTTTTTTCGATACAGAGTTTAATATAGATTTTGTTATATATTTTTAATAATGATTGCAAATTTTGACGAGATGTATTATTCAGAAACACCTTTTGTATATTTTATTGCGTAAAAAATTCTGAAAATGTGTATTTTAGATACATTATTATGCAACATTAAGGAGTAAATACAATGCTAAAAGGGGGTTATATAGTGCACGTTTATGATGGAAATTACATTTTGGATGTGTGAAACGTCCCAGATTGAACGATAGTGATAATAAATAGGGTTCAGATAATTGGGTTGAATCTATATCTCTCTATTTGGTTATCATAATCGATAAAATATATACATTTAACCGAAAGGCAATCAACACATTCGCAGAAATATATGTGTGAAAATAATATTTTTTTTATAAATGACGTGTTTCCTTTTTTAACTTTTCTTTGATACACTAGTTGTGTATGAATTCAACCTGAATGGCACTTCTTTGTGGCTTAGTTTTAAATATTGTAATAAATGAAGCTTGATCGTATATTCGAAAAGTTGCATGTCTAGAATCGTTTAGTTTGTATCAATGTTGTGGTCCGTCGCCAAAAGTCCTCGTGTAGCTGAACAGTGCGACGTTAATATTCAATCAATCAATCAATTTTAACAATGTTATAGCATTTCTCATCTTACTCAAACATATAAAGAGGGGGATTTAACTTAATAAAAAAGGATGGTATATTTATCAAACATGAAGGTGAATAGCTCATCCAATCCAAATTTGTGTGTCATTGCAATACGTTTCAAAGTATATCTCCATCTTAATATATGCCTCCATTAATCAGCTAGCGATTGCTTACTGTGCAGAAAATAATCGATTTATAATGATTTGTTACAGAATAAGTATAACCCTTAGCTGTCCCATGGATTTCAAGAAATTTCCACATGATCAACAGAAATGCGTATTTATGATTGAAAGCTGTAAGTATACAATGATATACAACATACATACAAATACAATAGACTCAAAGTAATATCTAGGTTTATTAATAAAAACAAAGACTGGGGTTTTTGAGGCAATTTATATATCAATTAATAGTAAAAATATGTGTACATTATTTTTTATTTATGCAACTTAGTTCATTTTTTGTAGTATTGGTTCTTTCAATCCAAGTAAAATATTTTAACTCGTCATAATATCTAAAAACATTTTTTCATTCGAATTTTAATTCTTTCAACATATGGAGTATACATTATTACACAATATAATTACACAATTTAGAATAAGAACAACTTGAACAGATTTTCCGTAGTTTCAGAATTTGAAATTTATATACGCAAATGAGTTTCTTTGTTGACGCAGATGGGTTAAGACTAAGTAACTATTAATACTGACTCTATAAAACATTCTTTTTCCTTCTTGAATGACTTCTATATACAATTTTGTTCTCTCGAGTCAGCATTTTTTACTCTTTTCTCTCCCATTTGACTGGTTGAAAGAATAAAATGGATGGCCAAATAAAACTTAGCATCGCCTCTGACAATTTGCATTATATAAATGCATGCGTTGTTTTGCCATTTAGAGGAAATAAAAAAATAGCATACATCCTTTGAACTATATTTATATCCTCATAAAATCAAACAAATCACAATTAAAGAACAAAAAATGTAACTAAGAAGAATTGCAACTGTATAGCTAGTACAAATTAACTTTTAATCTGATAATTGATATTACAATAAACAATTCTCACGTCAAATGAATGCCGAATATTTTCAAACTTTGATTTATATTTTGCATTCCATTCGAAAGTACATATGTTTCTTACCTGTATGTTATCAAGAAAAAGTAAAAAAAAAAAACTTGAACAAATTCTAATCTCTTTGTTTCAGATGGTCGAACCCGTGATAAGTTGGAACTTTCTTGGGATCGAAGGCAATTGAATCCTCCCATCACTGTCAACGAATATATTCCTCTTTTACCTTTTGACGTAAGGGATATAAAGGCAAATGTTCGACATGCAAAATTCACCTTTGGTAAGTCTTCAACCGGGTGTATTGACTCGGCTGATTCCTAATCTACTGGAAACAAGTTTCCCCCATCTGTTCGTCTCAAACTAATCCAAAACTGTCATTCCCTAACGCTGCTCCATACAGCAGCGACGCCATGTCTATTTTGTGATGCCCCGGTAAAAATACCAATTTTCTTCGACTCTTTATGAAAGCTGAATAATAAATGACCTGTATTAAATGGTTTAATTTTCGTAAGTTCCTACTAAAGTGCATTTCGGGGTTCTTTTACAGTTTTGAATTGTTACTTGTATTCACTGTGTTCTCTCATGCTTATTGTAGTGAGATAGTTTGGACTCAAGTGTGGATCTAATAAATACGTAACACATATTTTTATATCTTTACGTTAAGCTTAATTTACCTGAAATGCAAAATGATAATACGTAGAATAAATTATGATGAAAAGCCAATTAAAAAAACTTGACGACATATTTCTTTAAAACAAGTCAAAAAATTTCTGTGAAAGAAATATTAAAAATATGTGCAAGGTGAAATATATACATCCAAATAATACAAGAAATTATGATTCTTTTGTATCAGTTAAGAAGAAATTCATTTTATCATCAAATTTTTGAAGGATTTTCTGTAGTGATGCAAATTTAAAAAGAGAATGTAAAACATTTTTTTACGACTCACAGCATTCTCTAGTGTTGTTGAAATGTAAATCATTTATGTATTTAAAGGCTAGTGAATTGTTAAATAATAAGCAAGAGGTTAACAAATTTTACGATTCTTCGAATAGGTATTTTGTTGGCAAGTGTGAATGAATGTATAACCATAAAGATTTTAGTTCGTTAATGTATGAAAAAATAAACATTAAGATTGACTTGAGCCATTTGATATATACTATTACATTTCTATTCACCAAAATAAATCTTTCTGACTATTCTTTAGGTGAATATACTGCTCTCGAAGTTAGTATGATATTTGATCGGAAGATGGGGTTCTTTTGGACAAGGTTGTATATTCCATTCCTGTTGTTAGTTGCCATTTCTTGGGTGTCCTTTTGTATTCCAGCCAAGATGATTGCTTTGAGGCTGTCCTTGTTGTTTGTTATTTTATACGTCATGATCAATATCGCTTCTGGAATAAGCGATTATCTACCACCTTCCTCTTATACCAAAGGAAGCGATGTCTGGATAGCTGTGTGTGAGACGATGGTGTTCGCTGCTTTCATCGAGTTCATCGCTGTTCACATTATTGCTCGAAACAAAGAAAAACTAGATAAGAAAATGCGTAAAAATGACCCTGAAGCTCAAAGAGTTCTGGATCTTGATGATAAGGTGCGTATTTATTGAAATGATTTCTTTCTAGGTATCTTTTATGATTTCGACAAGTCATTTCTATGCAGAAGTTGCATTTAACATTCGAATGCTTCCGAAGTACTAGCATTGTAGTAGCATCCAATCTGTGCATTTTCATAGCATTCTTCAGGTTATTCAGACAATAATGAAAACTATCTAATGATCCATTAAATGCATCGGTTCTTTATAGTGTTTAAATATTTATAAGACATGTTCCGGATATCTGCTAGAACAACAGTGCAACATTTTGGTACCCTATTGAATTATTTTGATTTTATATTTTAAAGTATTCAATTCTTGCTCTAGATTCAGATTTTATCCAGCATTCAATAATTCTGTAATCATTCCCTTAATATTTTCATGAATCTTGATTGACCCAACGCTTGTTTATTTTTCACAAAACTTGATCCTTTTATCGGAACTTCATATCAATGTGAATAGAAATTAATACAATTAAGAAATCAAATAAGGAAGTTAACATTATTATTACTATCATACATTTTACCAATAAATGTTAATGGGAAAATTGATTCTTGTTTGCTTTTATCGGTAAGATCATATTTCTATAAACTGTATGAAAAAATGTTTTTGAAAATGTGATATCCTGAATCCTTTATCTTTAATATCTTCTGATATCCTATATCTTTAATTCATTTATCCTTACTTTTCTAAAAATATGGGGTCGCTTTCTTCACCGCTCCTTACCATAAATCAGATATCAGAGAAAATTTTTGAGGCTGTGTAATCCCAGAAATCAACTTTTTCAGATAAACATTTTTTTTTGTGTATGCAATCCTTTTCAGTTTTTTAAGATTGATTTGTGAGAAAGGTTAGAGAGTTTACTCAGAGATGTTGTAGTTGAAAATCAATTGAAGTTATATAAAGAGATTTAAACCTAAATAAAATATAGGCTTATATCCCTTACATTTTTACATCCTCAATATATTTACGTATACTCTATTTGAAGTATTTCTATAATTAGACAATTCCATAGCACAGTTTCGTTTCTATTGATATTTGGTGAGGTCAATAGTTTTCGAAGTCAGTTAAACGTCGGCCACTTTAAAACCCACTATTTAATTACAAAAGTACTACAAGTAAGAAATAAAAATTCTCTCAGAACAATAGTTAGTTTTTTCATTTTGAAATAATACCGAAAAAGGAAATAAATTATATATAACATTATTTTTATGTGATAAATAGCGATTGTATTATTTTTCTTCATTCAAGTTCTTCAAAATGAATTAAAGTTCAAACCAGATTGCAAATTATTTTATCGTTTAGAATTTTCTTTTTGCTTTCACCCATAAAAAATGAAAATTGTTGTTCACTTCCTAGTTTTTCATTCCATTTAAATTTAACATAAGCCAGTAGAAAATTGTTTTGAATTATTAGTTTATTTCGATTAACAACTTCTTAGCTAAACAGCATTAGCAGGCATTTCGTTTATATATATCTTGAATAAAACTTTAACATGATTAAATTCCATCTTGTCAAAAGTCCCTAAGATTGTCCAGCCTAATTAACTCATGGGTTAGCTGAATCTTTTTCATGACTATAACAATTTTCAGATTTTAAAGTATTGGAAAAACGGGAACATTTTAAGTTATATTTTAAAAGAGCTTAGAATTTAAAATTATATTGAAATTATTAATATTTTTATATTATTATGTTCCTTTAGAAAATAATTCAATCACCCATTTGCTTATGGTATTGATTTATACATATTACGATACATAAAAGAAAAAACTTATACCTTTTCACTCGTTCGTTATTAAAATCTATACATGTTTTAAATTTCTATTATTTAATCTTAATTCTCTTTTAGCCGTAATAATGTTCTCATTAGATATGTATGCAACCTAAAATGTCGGTGCACCATAATGTATTTCATTTCTTTTGTCGAACGTACTCCGAAACAATAGTTTAGGCTTACCAATAGGAAGTATTTACTTTCTATCGTAACACATTTTCTATAAATTCTAGAAAGTTTATTTTGAGTTTGAGCTTAGTAGCTCCACTATATAGTAGCAGCGGAGATGCGGAAATAAAAAACTTTTAAAATAAGCACTTACTTGGTAGGAAAGTTTCGTGAAAGTCCGTTAATGTTCCTTACAACCAAGTTTTAATGGCCAAATTTAAAAATTATACAACTCTGAAAATTGTTTGGGGCAATTTAAATGACACTTACAATTGGGTTGTTTAGTATTTTTGTAGAATACTGCTTGTAAAATTGTTACAGAGTTCAGTTCAATGTATAGAAATAAAGCAATAACTCTCTGTAAGATATGTTATCTTACTTTGCATTTTGTCTTAATTTACAGATGAATCCAGTGGTGAGTGAAGCAACTACAGCTGCAGTTACTATTGTAGCCAGACGTTTGAAGTGTGATGCTCTTTCATCGAAACATATTGATAGGGCATGTGCAGTCTTGTTTCCCATTTTATTTGTAGCTTTCAATTTAGTCTATTGGTTAGTTTATTGTACGGGTCATTGAGACATGAGTAGTCATGTCATCCCACAGACTAAGTTACTGATTCCTCTGTATTTCTTATGAATCCCTCCTTTTGCTTTTCTAAAAGTTTGTATTCTCTGTTTCAGATGAAAGTTGTATTCTTAGAACCCTTTTGCGATTTCAGAGATGCTGTTAAAATGAATAAATTATTTCTTATGATATCATATGTAAGACTTTCTAAAGAATTCAAAGATGGTTTCAACACATGTATTTGACAAAGTTTAGTTAGAGACAAGCTTTTATGTATTTTTTTTTCTGTTTTCATTCAAAATGCTTAATATTTTGTTGGATTTATCTGAACTGAACGTACCTTTATATAATTCAATGCATTGAAGCATAATTAATTTAACGTTAAAGAGGATTTATGTATTTATGACATTTTGGCTTATTTGTATAAATTGTATGTTCTTTTGTTGTTGAATTAGCTTATTGAATTGTTTTTTAAACGAATAAGAACTGACTCGATGTTTTTTTTGCTTGTATACCTCTTTAAAAGATATCTTTTATCAATTTTTTTTCTTATGCAGCATAACAACTTATTTTTCAATTGGGATATCCTTTGCTTAAACATGGAATTTGTTTTCGAACACCAGTAAAGAAAAATGAAGAAGTAACAAATAATTATTAAAATAAATTTGCATTCACTTAAAACGCTTTCTTCAACTGTTGCATCACAGTTGATTATTTTTTGAAATAGAGAAATCAATTTTACATAAAAAACTGTGTGCTTTTATTATTTTTTTCATAACTATTTCTTTTACCCTTAACTCTAAGTTTCTTAAAGGTAATTTACATAAAATTTAATTTTGCTTTTTGGGGCTCAACACACTTAAGTAAGTCTTTATTGAAGGTGTGTCTTCAACTCTGTCTCAGAAATGAGCAAATTTAGACAAATGTGTGCATTAGTGATAGATTCAACGGAATCCATTAGTAAATTTAAGCTCATTTATATATTAAGGAGTTAGTACTGCAGTTATGAAAACTACCTTCAATTCAGATCAAAGAACTCTTCGGCATTGCAAAACTTACTTCAGAATGGAAATACAAAAAGTCTTGTGGAAATATATTGGAGGCAAAATTACTTCAGATGTGTGTTCCTCCAATTTTTAAAGAAGGATTCACCCTTAATTTTTTAATTGTGAGCTTCATTTTTTTTACACAAGTTAATTGAAAGAACACATTAAGTTTAATTGTTAGTATTACTTTCACACACGTATCAGTTTAAAATCATTAATGCTTTTCATGATTAATTTACGAAACGTTTTTCACAAAAGCTCAATCATGTTATTAGTTCAATCCAGGCCAATAACATTTAGATATTTATAAAAATATTTTTTGGATAAAAGATTTTATACGTTTTTGGTATCCAGAAGGGTCGTCGTACTCTTTATAAAAATATATATGGCTGCGATATTTATCATTCAGACGACTTTCATGCATAGTAGTTCAAATGAGTCAGTAGAATTGAAAATGGGTTTTAATGGCAATACTCTGGGTTCTGCTTCAAACGAAAAACAGCCACTACGCTTGCGTTTCGAGGAATTTTTGGTTGGTCAAATTATTTGCAACTTAAATTACTCCAAATTTCCCCCGTTAAAATATGTATCATGTAACTTACTACCTTTTTTTCAAAAAGTGTTGGTTATTTTTTTATATCTACAAATGCTTAAAATGAATAAGAGTTATTTGCAATTATATATAACTGTCTATTCCATTCCCATCTGTATTATTTAAGTACATTTTCTTTATAATTCAGTCTCCAGAGTAGAAAAACAAATGGAATACTTTTTATTCAGTTTTGAAGGATAGCTTTGATATATGAGTTAACCTTAAATTTTTCGTTGAAATGTTCCGAAGTATGTATTTTAACCCCCATTCCTAACAAGCCTTATTCCTATGACTGATTTGTTTTTGGTTTAGATTTTGTAATGTATCATCTGTTATAAAAAAATTTTACTTAATATTTTTAAATATAATTTTTGTCTTGAATTCCATTTGTCAGCGAAAATATGGTCGAAAAACATTTACTGAATTCAAGGAAAGCTATTTAAAAATGTAGACATTTTACATTCATCTATTCATAATTTTTTTAACTGGCATTAAACTAATTTAAAACAGCTAAAATGAAATATGTTTTAGTAAAATAATGCGACCAGAAATAAAACACCTGATGATTATATGTTTCCGATAATATGAGGATCTCCAAGTAAAAACAAATCGATAAATTCTAACACTCTGTGTAGTTCTTTGTATTGGAATTCCCACTTCAAGTTTAAATGTTCCATTATTCTGATGAAGCGTTTTACATTGATTATTGATTGGTTTCACAGCCTGGAATGCTTATCTGATTGTGTAATTCTATTTCTTGATTCGTTGAACCTTATTTGGATTCAAGCTAAAGCTATTTTTGAATTTTGAGTTTCTTGAAACCTCTTAAACATTTCTCATTAAAAAAAATAAATTATAAATATTATTATAAATATTAAATGCTAAAAACATGTATCTTTTTTTAAAATTAAATGCGCGGAGTATTTTAAAAAAAGATTCCCTAGCTTTGAAGAAACTAATTGACATAGTGAATGATAGAAAGGAGAAATATTTAATAGAAGGTAATCTATATGGTTCAATCCATATATCAGTCGTTTCTTGGATCTATGAACTTGCTTATATCACAATTTCTTACAAATAAGACTTAACACATATGTCTCTCGAGATTTTCATTTTTTCGAAAACCTAAGTATTTGATAATAATTTTCTATGTAGGGATAATTGGAAATACCATATATCACAAAGGAGCCACAGTAGCTGTATATTCAAAACATATATTACTTGTGTTGAAATCATATACTACACTGACTACCTAAATGCAACACAATGAAGGAAGTATTCAGACCAAAGGAAATTTTCATTGCGTGTATTTTTGTAATGATATGTAATATGTAAACAATTAACGCATCAGTGCAGATGCACATCATGGGTACCTGGTGCACTATCAATAAGTGCTATATAAATGAACATTAGAAGTACTCGATTTACATTTATGTGTGACTATTTTACATCTTTAGAGTACGCCTCGAAGAAGAATACAAGCGTCATTCGACATGCTTTCTTTCAACCCAGAAAGAATTGTGGCCTGTAGAGAATGCTTATAATGCTTCTGAGATATCAGTGATCGCATTGGACGTAACCAAGTAATGAATCTGAAATAAATGGATGCATAAAGAAGTAGCTGACCAACGGGACTGTTTGCACCATGTTTGTGCATCGTTGCATGTAATGACAAGTATGTTGTTTACATAGGCAACCGAATAAAGCATCATTGTCTTTTCAGACGAATCCTTCTAAATCCTGAAAAACACCATGATAGTTTACTCTAGATATACCTAGAGAGAGGTTGCTTAGTTGTCGTTTTATGCATCACCATACTGACCATGCATCCGTTTTCAAGAATTTGGGTGGTATTCATTAGCACCTCAATGACCGACCAGCACTAAGAACTATATCTTTGAGTAGAGCCAGTTGTGCTATCTTACCTTATGTGTCCCCATTCCAACAGGTCATTCCATGGCCATAAGTGGCATGTAATGTTCAAGACTTCCTCGTTTCCCAGGGCAGTCGTACTCCTATCATCGACCAGATGACAGATAGAGAGAACAGAAAGACGAAGGTAGTAATGCAATATAGATATATATTGCCTTTATAATCATCAAAGTACTTTCGAGAAGGCCTATGGTCACAATCTATTAAATGCTTCTTCAGAATAATTTAACGTAAAGGTTTGGTTGCTGAGAATATCATATCTACAGAGATGATCAAATATGTTTACAAGATTATACTTCATCACTTAACATTTGTTTGATTAGAATAGCATTGTCATCTCTAGCATGAATTCAAACCGTATTCATATCATTGAGACGGTATTTGATTAGATATCTCATACAACCTACTTCTTAAGCCCATTAAAAACGCTTGAATTTAACATGCAGTATTTTTTATTTATTTACACTTATGATCTTCAGTACATCAAAACTCGACCCCGCGATGTACCAGCGACGAACTAAACAACTTACCACAAGTTACTGAATCTCGCATCCAATACATTTAGGTTATGAATTTGTCATAAACTCTATAGATTTTCAATACTGTTTACTCAAAAATTCATTCCATTTAATATCATATTACTATGGATTATTATTGCCTTGTAATATTACTATGGTTATGTCTAAAATGTTATTTAAAGCTTAAAATTTGTTTGCCCTCTTATAACAGATTTAATGAAAATAATTTTGTGTTATAATTAATAAATAAAAGGGGGTAATTTTTTATGCTATATATACAGAAATAAAGATAGTTGTAAGTTTAGTTTTTGAAGAACTTTGAATGCTTTCTATCTAAATAGAATAAGTGATATCTATGTATAAATTTGGAAATGACAGAATAATTAGAAAACGCTGATATTTCTTTTATAATGGTTATAATATATTCGACAAATCTCTCTTTTATAATGATAATAACCTCCTTTACATGACCTTTTGCAACTTGATCTCCTTTATATTGAAAAGACTTTAGTACAAAGTGATAAATGTAAAAAGTACATTGATGAGTCGACAGTTTCACAAGAATCGTTTTATTCTATTTTACGTACGTTTTTCGTAATGGTGCGAAAATCGAAACACTAATCAAAACATTTTCTTTTTTTTTTACATGTTCGACTGTATGTTACTGTACATTTGGGGAATGTGTTAGTCCCATGTATGACATTTTTCAATAGTGTTGGATACAAGTAAGATAAACACTCGTGAAGAACCCATATTAATAGATTTCAACTACTTATTTTGAAAAAGCACGAAAACGTATCTGGTTTGGGGCCATGTAAAAAGCCTTTTTTTCTCCTTTTGAAAAGCTATAACAAGTACCTGAAACACATGGCAGCAACTAGGAAATAGTAATGCGTGTCCGAGAAGGCATCTTGGTTTATAATTTGAAATGTTTGTAACACAGTAATTACATAGTCAGATCTAGAATTGTTTAGTTGCATTTTAACAGTTTTGAGACTTAGCATTCGTCTGTACAGAAACAAACAAAGACCACAGATTGTCTTAATGTGCACAGAGCTAACTATATATATGAGTAGCCACACTAAACATCCTACAGTTTCTACACACCTGCAGCAATGAATGAATTTTTGCACATGAAATTTGTTTCGTTTGGGATACACAAAAGAACACACAGAGAGCAAACTTTTAAAATTGTTCAACATTGTTCAGATACGAGCATAAAATTTGGTCTATTTTCATACCACTATAAATATGAAGCCTCAGCTGTAAAAGGAAAGAGAAACAAAATAAAAATGAAAATAAAATAACAAATAGGTAAATAAATATAAAAGAAAATCACGCGTATCTTTACTTTTTAAGGTTATGTATTTTTTCTTCCCTTTAGACATATTAAAAGATTTAATTTTAAAAAAAAGACCAATATTTCCCAATTAGATTTGAGGAAAAATGTCACAGAAAGAATTGATTTTGATACTGATATACGTAAATGGCATGCTTTTAAAATGTCTACTCTTAAGAATTACTTCATTTAGAAAATATCAAATTTATAGTTGAGTTATAGGACTTTTGAATTGGGTTCATTATTGTATTTAGATAATTTGCGTATTCTGTACTAACATTTACAAAATTATATACTTTACACGAATTATATATAGCTTGTATATTAATATAAATATTTTAATTATATAATTATGGAAATAATTTAATACAAGAGTCGCAAAATGTAGATACTGATATGAACTGTAGGATGCTAGTCAGCTTACATTCTACATCTCTTTTATGTAATACAAATTCATAAAATACTAAAACTATTAATAATTTTATTATATTTTGTTTAAATTTTGACTTGAAAGTTGGATTGTAAAGTGAATCAAAGGTTTTAATGTTCCAATTTCTACGTTAATAATAAGAAGCCTTCAAAACTGGGCTTACACTCTGATATTACATTTATTTTAGAGATGATGAACTAAGCTGTGATTTTACAATTTCTGGTTGAAAAATAAACACTGATAATTTTCTCCAAATACTAAATGACATTACAGCTATAAATGGCATCATAAGGTTGCAAAAAAGATACACCATTGGTAAGATAAAACTGATCAAGTTACAACATGCTCAATAGTCACATTCTCATATACAATAGAACTGTTTTCAAGTAACAGTGTTGGTTTCACAAATATGATAGAATCATTTCAAAAATGAATGAACAAATTAGTGAGCCCAAGAGTCCCATGCTCTTTTCACATCAACACATTGGAGTTTATAAGTACAATTGGAAAGACAAGATCTCTAGACTTGTTATTATAAAAAATACAAAGCACAAGAAATAATTTTTCCATGAAACATGTTATTCACACATTTAAGATACACATTGTAAGCATTGAAGCCTATGGCCTTAGATACATAGCAATAAGAATCGCCGAAATTTAATGCAATGTATGTTCTTATTTTTTGAACAATAACACTGGAGCTGTAAAATAGAAGACAATGTACACAACACATATTTCACTGTACAAACTTGCTGCTACGATAAATAAAAGGGGTATGATAACTGTCAAATACAATTTGCTTCCAACAAATATTCGTAACTGAGCCAAATTTGTCCGCTGATGCAACAATATTAAAAAGCTCGATTTTATCCAAAGGTAAATTTCATATAGATGGTTTAAAAGTAAAAGCAATTATTTTTTTAGGGAAAAAAGTCATTTAAATGGCATTATCAGTCGCCTGTAATGCATTGAAAAGACATGAGGAGTTAGCAATCTTAAAATACAAATAAGTCAATGTACATATATATTTTTTTTGATATCCCGATCTAAAGTGGATGTGCAATAACTATTTACATATACATGCGTATTATTCAGTAATAGCGAATGTATGAAACTTTGGAAATTGAACAGTTATCTAAAAATGAGGTAAAAACAACAAAACATAAAATATCTTTCGTCCATTTCTGTGAACATCTATATACACTTATGTTCATAACCAACGTTCATTAAACTTTCTACACGCTTCTATTCATTTGTATTTGGAATGAAAGTGAAGTGAAGAGATAACCTTAGAAGGGACAAAATACAACGTAGAGTGCTCACTACGTATTAACAGCACTTATATTTTAATGCACAAACAGTAATGTACTCTAAAACACTTGAATGCTTCAAGAAATATTCATGTACTTTGAGGAAGAAAAAAATCATTTATATTTATTTTCTAAGATGAAAACAAACATTAGCTCAAAACTTCATATTTGTGTGGAATATTGTTAAGTAACATTTTTCCGTAAAAATTTTTTAACAATAGCAAAAAAATTTTTCTATAAACCCTAAATGGAATAAATATAGTAAAACACTGTGTGCTTGATTGTAACAATTAAGAATATAAATTGAATTGAAATATATATATAGTCACTGTATTAATTAACTAGAACAAAGAGAAATGAATGCTGCCTAGTTAGACATTAACTACTATTACATTCAAGCTCTGAAAAATTTTGAACCTTTCTGATTCAATACCTCCCTCGTTTGCCATCGTGTTACAAATTGCGAACAAAAATCAAGAAATTACATTGGAAATTATGCTTGAATTGTCTTTTTTCATATATGTAAGACATTTTAAAATTCAATGAAATCAAAATAATTAATGTATTCATAAAAGTCAATTAAATAATTTACTGATACGTCCAAATTTATGTCATTCAAAAGTTCCTAAATAACAAAATTGCTGAGCCCAAATTCCTTCATATAAGGAAGGTCATTGGCAGTTTGAAAAATCCACATGTCCATGAACATAACTCGCATCTATACAAATTCCAATGACATTCCATGGGTTTATATTTTCTTTCAATTTAATACAAAAACTCTTAGATATTGAAACAACATTAATACTTCTAAAGATTTGCATACAACATCATATACTGTGAAGATAACTTTTCTACAGCAATACGTATTTTTAAACAGGCATGTATAACATGAATTTTCAATGTGTTATACATAATTTGTTTTAGATATATCCAAAATAAAAAAAAAGTTTAAAAAAAAATATGACACAAATACAGATAGTAAAAAAAGTCATTACAGAGCAAAGGCTAAAAAAAAAAAAAAAAAAAAAAAAGGTTTTATACATGAACTTGAATATTTCCAAAAATACCTGCTAATTCTATCGATTTGTGTGTGTGACACGTGATAATTCAAAATTTAGCCCTTTTTTTACTGAAGCTTTAAAGTTTTTGCAATTGCTCTTTTAGAATCTAAATAAAACAATCCAAAATGATTCTAACTACATTTATTGTGATTTCGCGTATTTTTTCAGATATGTTACAAACTAGTACGATATGCATTCTACCTAATTTAAATCTGTGTTTCAGAAGCAGAAATTGGTACTTAAGGATCTAACATGCAGGAATTTTAGTGACAAAAATTTTTAAGATTACATAATTATGTCCGTATATAATTATATAAAGATACCTTCTTTCGTTTCCCTAGATAAAAATGGACATTATTTCATATTCAGGAAATTAAATGACATTTCATTTGACAATCGCCATTTCATGAAATTATTCAATAAAGAAAGAAAAGAACTGAAGGAGTTGAGATTTTTATATTGAGATACGAATCAAACAATCTGTATTATTAATTCTGCATACAAAAATTTACGAAAGACATCAGATCTAGAAAAGACGTGCCATCCGATCAGATGAGTTTTATCATTGGCAGCGGTTCCCAAGCGATTAGAGATCTGAACATTTTATATTTTTGTGTCAGTCTGTGCATTCACTGTTTGAAAATGTTTTATTGCTTAAACACCATCACACGGATTTAAAAAAAAGAAAAGAAAATAGAGAGAAATAGGAACCGCCTTCACAGATGTTAAATGAGTTACAAGAATATATATATATATATATATATATATATATATATATATATAGATAGATAGATAGATAGATAGATATATATATAGCTTTGACTTAGTTATATTGCTGCCTTGTGTCATTTTAATATAATTGTGTAGTTCTAAACTCAGATTTCCCTCAGGACAATTTTATAATGCTTCAACATTTGACTACATATATGGATATTGTTTTTCCTACGAATACAAGGAACTGGTCATTCGTAGTTCCTTTATAATACGCTTATGTAGTATTTTATTCAGAATTTTTATAAAAGAAAATGGTCTGCCAAAAATCCATACTGAATATGAATACACTTAAAACTCAAAATGTTACATGAAACCACAGAATGGATATGTTACGCAATTTGTTAAAACATAAATTAAAACATATATGACCAAATTTCAAAAATTTTCATTTCCCTTGTAGACAATTTTTTAATTTCATAATATATTATTTCCTTTGAGTGAAATGTTAAAGCTTAATAAATTAAAGTTTCGCTTTGATGAAGACAAAGAGTAATAAGGAAATCAAAGACATGGCCGAAGGACACCAAGATACGGTTCCAGACTTCGTCAAGTCTCGGCGCTTCATCATAACACGGTCAATGACATGAATGATACCATTTGTAGCTTGGACATCAGGACGGACGATGTTAGCCTGCAGACCTTCCCATTCAACAGTCAAGGGACCTGGAATGAATTGCATATTTCAAGTGTGAAAATGATCTATTCAATTCAAAAGATTTCAATTCCTCCCACTGGGGATTATTGATTCATTGTTTATTGAATCTTTACTTTATTTAAAGAGTAATATCAAAAGGCATTCGTACGTATACTTGAAATTCAGAAAAATGTATAGAAAAGTCGAAATCTCATAAGCTGATTTCGTCGTCCAATGGCACTTTTTCTACTATAAAGATGAAAAATAAAAATTAAAGAAGAGGTTCTTAAAGCGCCTTTTAAGTAAAATTACCAGGATTGCATATATATCTTTCGAAACAAATATAACTTTTCTATTTGTATATCAACAAAAAAAACTTAAGAAGAATTAGTTAGAAAATAGAAATTAAGAAAGAAATTAAGAGTTAAGGTATCCGACTACGCTCGAAACCGTAATTTAAAAAAAGCGTATAAAGGAATAATTTTCATGATGATTATTATCACTTGGATTAGAATACATATATAAAATAGTTTTAAGAATATTATTAGAATAAAAAATTATTCAAAAGCAATATTTTGACAAAAAATGAACTTAGAATTACGTATTTTCAAATCATTCTTCTTTGATGAAAACTGCTTCTATAATAATAATATTTTTCTTATATAAAACAAAGATTTCTCCAGAGGGCCTTAACTAGGATTATTGAAAAATTGACATTATTTTTACAGTTACTACCAATTGAAAGAATTATTGGTGGTTTTTTTTCTTAAAATTCCTCCACTCTGTTGTATTGAAATATGGATCAATCCACTTCTAAGCTACAGACTTCAAAAATCCTAGTGTACAGAGGTTTAAGCTACATAGAGGCAAAATATTATTATTTCAGAACCATTTTCCATAAAAGGAAAAGACTTTGAATATTACTAATTCTAGGTTGATTTTTTGCCAAATTTCAATCATTTTTTACTCTACTAATATTCTCAAAACAATCTTATACTTATATTCTAATCTAACTAAATCTAACAATAACTTATATTCTAATCTGGCACGACTAAAGGATTTCCTTTTTGAACGAGATTTGGTGTAATAGTAGTACTCCTTTACGGTGTTCAATCCTCAATGCTCCCCGAATGACCAGTCAATTCGGAGAAAATAGCGTTCTAAATTTATGATTACCTTTTATACAATTAAGTTTTAATTACCTCCAGCGACTCAGTGGCATGGCTGGTAGAAAATCTGCTTTCTACGCCGGTTCAAATCATGCAATCAACTTTTTTAAACTTATTTAAATATTTTTAATTAAATAAATTTATTTATGAAAGTTTTATTAAATATTAAATAATATTTTTTATGTAATTATTTAGTAATTTATAAAGAAAAATTACTCTAATTATATAAATATTTAAATTATATTTTATATATATAAATATTTAAATTATATTTTATATATAAATATATTTTTATATTGATAAATAATATTTATAATAAAATACATAATGAAAATTAAATGACATTTTATATGAAAATTAGATACAAATATATATATATATATATATATATATATATATTTATAACGTGAAATACAATATACTATAAGTAAAATATTATTTATAATATAAAATGATTTATAAAATATATTACTATTAATATTAAATTAATTATTTTATAATTAATGTAATAAAAATAATATATGTATTTTTATATATTATTAACTCAATTATTTTATAATTATATAAAATATTTAATAAGTCCTTTTTAAATAAATTAATTTAATTTTAAAACAATAATTAAATGAATTGAAAAAAAAAGTTGACCGAAGAATCGAACCCTAATCTTCGGCACAGTATGCAGATGATATACCAACCAGGCAACGGGGGAAATTGATATATAATTGTATAAAAGCAAAGCATGAATTTTGAAGGCTATTTTCTCCGAATGAGCTGGCCATTTGGCGGAATTACATTGAGGGCCTAAAGGAGTACTTCCATTACACCAAGTCTTGACCCCAAATGAATTTCTTTAGTAGTGTCCTCCCTCCCCTTGTAAGTGACATCATAAATTTATCCATTTATAGGCAAACTAACTGTTTCGAACGTATTCGGATACCTTAAAAGTTTAATAATATTAATAGTGTATAGAATCAAACATTATATGTCAGAAGAAGGGTTTAAAAAGAATTTTGACACTGTATTGAATATTGAAATATATTTCATTAAAATATGATGCATTGAAATCTCAACACAAACATGACAACATTAATTTTCCATTTGACACCCAGCATGTTTTGGGGTATTTCATTGCACTTGCGAGATACGTGTCTCTAAGACTGTTGTTATGTGTTTTGCTTTGTGAAAAGGATTTGGATAATGCAAGTACAAGTTAATGAGTATAAGTTTGCAATGCTTAAAAATTTACTATGTGTATATTGCCGTAAATATTCGTGGTGAAAAGCAGCCAAAAGCTCCAATTAATTGAATAATAACAAATTTTATATTCGATGATTCGATGAACAAATGATTACACGAAGAAGACTTACAATGCTCTAGAAATGGCCCTCTAGAACAGTGCTTCTAGCAGGAGATAAAGTCTTTGACTTGTCACAGACAAACAAATTTTGGGCATGACTAACTCGACCCTTGTCTAAAATGTCTCTTACATAGTTTCATGAAAATTTCCATAACAATCGTACTATTCTCAGATGAGAGTAGGCTCAGTCTGTCATCGGATTGTAGACGAAAACTGATCTGGCGCGACAGTGGTACTGCTTATCGTCCAGAAAATATCCAGGAAAATAACCGATATCCGACATGCCGTATCATGGTGTGGGCCGGCATTATGATCAATGGCCGCACGCGCCTACATGTGGTTGCGAATGGGACTATGACGGGCCAACGATACATTGAGGAAGTTCTACTTCCTCATGTTCGTCTTTTCCGTGGTGTTGTCGGTGATAAATTTGTTTTTATGGACAACAACGCAACATGTCATCGAACACTCGCTGTTCAGGATTGTCTAGACAGCGAGGGTATTCAACGTCTCGTATGGCCAGCACGTTCTCCAGATCTAAACCCCATTGAAAATGTGTGGGATGCTTTGGGGAGGCAAGTTGCTGGTCGAAACTATCCTCCGACAAACAAGAACACCCACATCCGTGCACTCCCAGAGGAATGGGATAAATTGCCTCAACAGCTGCTGGATAATGTTGTGCAAAGTATGGTACGACGTGTGGAATGTTGCATCACACTCCACGATGAACATATCCCGTACTGATACCTTTCTTTAAGATGCCTGCTGACTTTTAGATGCATTGTTCCATTTCTCCGTACGCAGATCAAATGAACATTTTTTTTTCTTTCAGATGTTTCACAGCTTTTGTACTTTCCAGAACAATAAATATTCTTTATTCTAATGTCTGAACAGTGTGGCAACTCTATTTTATCCTACTAGGCCTCATGTCTCACTTAATGTTATGCTACATAGCAATTTGTGATCCGTCCTTAGCAATTGTCCAGCAGTGTATAAGTAAGATATATTTATGTAAGATAATTGATGTGTACTATTTTGTATATATATTATCTTAGTATAAATCCATATGAAAAATGTGAATCGAATAAAAAAAATCCATGCATGGGTTCAGTATTCTATGAGATGCACCCTGTTTGCCTAGACAAGCGTACCCAAGGAGTTAACTCCAGTCATGCGTGGGACATACTCAGTTTTTTTGCCAAAATCTAGTCCTTCGCCAAATTTGTCGCCCAGCTGGTAACCATGTCCACATTAATCTTATCCAAGTGAGTTTTTTCCCTTGCAAGCAGTCTATCATTGGAGGGAATTTTTTCCTCAATAGGATGCTAGTCAAAATTATCTTCCTCCATGTGCTCAACAAAAGTTCAATACAATCGAAAATATTATTAAGTAAAAGAATGAAACAAACATTTTTCTCTTACCAAAATTTAACAACTGCTGAAAACAGTTTTTAAAATGCCAAGAAGAGTTCTTTTTGTCTTTGGATAAGTGTAGCTTATGATCTATAGAATTGTTTTTAAACTATATAACATCAAATATCTTCAGAATGCAAATGAATTCAAAAGAATAAGAATCTGTGCTAAAAGAGAAATTTCTGCTTTGCTACTTGCTGTAAAACTGTAATTAAATAATATTAAATAGCATATTAGTATATGATGATTCAAATACTGTTGATTTTTATAAGGATCAGGTTCTCAACCATGAGACAATCAATCACCTCTAAGCCATGATATTGGTATATTAAGACAAAGATAAGAGGATAAACACATAAAACGGATAATGAAATATTAGATATTACAAATGGAGATACATTCGATGGATTACATATAATTAAAAACAAGCTAATAAACAAACTAACAAAGTGTTACTTAAGGTGCCTATGAATGTTTTAAATATGCGTCATGATCTGTGCACAACGTTAGTTTTAAATTTTTATTCTACTAAAAAAAAGTCACACGATTCCCACAGTAAATCCATAATTTTTCTTTTGGCTGCACTTTTGAAAGCAGTATGGCTAAAGAATGAGTGAAAGTCCCTCCAATAGAGAAAAAAGGATTTGATTAATGATCCAATGTTGCTTTGTAAATATATTTGATAAAAAAAGCATTCCTTATAAAATAGCATGGTTTATGTATTTATCAATATGTGTTCTGTACTAAACCTATGTATTATATTGATGTAGTTTTCCAGTGCTTTTTGATAAAAGAGAAATTGCAATAAAAGTACAGTTAAAAAACATAATTTATTTTGATGCAAAATAGATGTCAAAAAAACCCAACACAAAAGCAAATAATTTTGTTCTTCATGTGAATGTCTTGAATATTCATTTACAAAACTGAACAATTTGACCCAAACAGAAAGAAGTTTGCTTAAAAGTAACAAAAAAAATAACAAAAATATAGCAATCATTTAACATCAATTTAAATTCCCAAGATTTTTTTTGCTGATATATTGAGACAAAAAAATTGTCCCATGTTTAATTATGTGAATTAATTCTCTGTATTGATTATATTCAAGTTACATTCTTTAAATACACTGCTGGTCACCGTAAATGCAACACCAAAACAAGAGATAGCACAACAAAATTTATTTTGTAGATAACATGTTGACCAAGTATCAAATGATTAAATTTATAGACTTCTGTGAAGTGTGGTTCCTGCCAGAATCAGTAACCAGAGTAGCCGCTATTGTTGGAGATCACCGTTGCCACACACCAAGACATTGATTCAAAGAGACTCCAAAGGTGATCTGGTGTGGTAGCTGGTGGTGTAATCTGGGTCAATCGTTGAGCAACCATGCACCACATGTTTTCTATCGGCGAAAGATCCGGAGAGCAAGCCGGCCAAGGAAGTAATTCAATTTGTTGACTGACGAAGAACCTTTGGACAATGCGTGTCACGTGTGGTCGCGCATTATCCTGTTGAAATATAGCTGTGGCCAAAGGTAAGGAAGGACAGCTGGCTTCAACGCCTCGGAGATATAAAGCTGGCTGTTTAAAGTACCGTCAATGCGTACTAGAGGAGAGCGAGAGTGATATTCAATACCGCCTCATACCATAATATCTGGTGCAGGATCAGTGTGGCGATGCAGCATCCTCTCTCCACAGTGTCTCCAGACTTGAATCCGACCATCGTGGTGTTGAAGACCGATGCGTGACTCGTCAGTAAAGACAACTTCATTCCATTCTGCCATCCACATCCTTCTTTCATCGCACCATTAGCGGTATAGACGTCTGTGGTTCTACGTCAAAGGTAAACGAAGAAATGGACGTCTTGAGGACAGACCACTCTTCTGTAAACGGCGTCGAATGGTACACGCAGACACTGAATGATGCGTTACAGACTCAATGTGTAGTGCTATGGCTCGTGATGTGAGTGAGGGATCCATCACTGCCATGCGAAAAATTTGAATGTCCTCACGTGAAGTGGTACACTGAGGTGGATGCGATCGACCACGACGGTTCGTAGTACCCTCCTGCATCCAGCGGTCACATATCCGCATTACAGTTGTTTGGTTTCTTATAACACGATTACCCATTTCCGTGAAAGGTAATCCATAATCTTGGTAGGCCACTATCCTTCCTCTGTCGAACTCGGATACTTGATCAAAAGCTAATCGCTGTTTTCTACGAGACATAACTGATCGTTTTTTTGAAAAAAACACAAGAAATACACAATGGCCGAACTTGAAATCGTCGAAATCCCTAAGCCTTAAATAGCGCTTTGAGGTGGCGCCACAGGCGCGCGTGATGTGTGTATGCGCTGAAATTCTTATCATTTGCATATCTCACCTCCGCTAATGCATGTTGTAAATTTAATGTTATTTGCATGTTTCCTTCAGGATGTTCCATTTACGGTGGCCAGTAGTGTAAATTTCAAACATTAACTTTCTCTTTTCCAAAAATTAAAAATTGTTTCACTTCTTAACTTTCTATAATAATTTAAGAAGACACAATACGATTCAAATGACAAAAATCGGTGAAAAAATCAAATGTAATTTTTTAGCTTAAATTATTCTTTATATATTTTTCTATATGCCTCCAAAATTTGAAAGCTCTAAACATAAAAAAAATCAGAATTATATGACAGCTTTTACTATCGTTTTTATTCACATTCCTATGGCAAATCAAAACTTGAAGCTTACTTATCTCAGAAAGATAAAATAACTAGTTTGTCTTCATTTAAAATGCTAAGGCTTTTTTTTCTGTTGTGTCTAATGCTTTGAAATTTTTTTTTACCTATTGCTAATAATACATGAGACAAAATTTGGTATGCATTTTTTAATCAAAGCAATACTTATTTTTTAAAAAAATAATTGAACTCAGAATTTATACATTTTTTAAGGAATTTTCAATAAGCATTCATAAAAAGAAGTATTGTATGAATACCAATCATGTTATCTCAAAACCCATACCAACTTTGTTGTACATAGTTTGACGTACTTGTAAATCAAATTTCATGCCTGTACGTAAGTTTCCGTAGGAGTTACGTTTTAAAATCACTTCACAAATTTTAAGTTTTTTCCTTAAAAAATTGAAGAGTTAGCTTTTTATGAAATTTTGAACACAAAATCTGTTTTATATGGTATACATACATGGAAAGCAAGAAAAAAAAATTTAAAAATCCTTAAATTGAAAATTTTTGCGTAAATCGTACCATGTCCCCTTAAAATAAACTTTTGTTAGGAAAAAGATTTAGCAATAAGAAATTATTGAAATCATTATGCTACTTATCGTCATTCTAACTTTCATATTTTAAGCATAATCTCGTTTATAGTTTTATGTATCTATGTTAAAACTTTAATTATTTACTAAAACCATTATTAATTGCATTGAAGTAACTTGTAACATTATTTTAATTTTTTTGACCAATTATGTTTTTTTAAAAAAATTTTGCTTGTGTCTTTTTGACAGGGTGAAGTGTATCTTGTGGTACTTATGGCTTTACAATTTTCTTGATAGAGTTCTTTAGGTAACATTTGAAAATTTTTCATTTATCTCAAATATTTCATGTTCATTGCTTTTCTCCAATATGCTTACGCTATTATGATTAATATGCATTATTTCAGCAGGTTCTTCCCTTGCTTGATCAGTTGAGATCACATTTATATACCCTTTTCTTTTTTTTATATTCTGCTCATTTACATTATAAGCCATCAGTCGTCCAATAGAGCAATCGAAACCACTAAGTTGTTCACAGGGGAAAAAAGTAGCTTGTACACAGCAAATAATTTGGAATAAAAGTGGTCGTGCAGTGAACTCAGTCAAAACGAATACCATAAGATAGTAGAGAAACGTTTGCTACTCCCAAAAAAAGGGAGATATATGACAAATAAAGTTTGTTTCCCATGAAAACTGTCCTATAGGAGGATACTGTCAAGGTCATTGGTAACAAATAAACAGATTTCCCAGAATTAATGATTTCATGAGCCTGGGGTGACTCTGCGCCCCGCGCTCCCAGGTTAACTAAAAATATAGTGAATTCCAAAATTAAATATTATATTATTTTCAATGTAATTAGTTTTTATCACACAATTGCCTTCGGTTTTTCATATTAATGAGCGTAATATTCACTTACTCATATCAGTGTTTACCAACAAATGTAAAATACATTGAACATCTTAATGCATATTAGCCTAATATTTTCTCTCGTAAAAAGTTCAATGAAAGAAGATCAATATCCTGTTATAAATACTTACAAATACTCTACTTAACCCAGCAGTTTTCGCACTGGAAATTGGAAAAAATGGAAAATCGACTTTTTTTTGGAAAATGAATAGTTTTTCGTGTAGCTGGCTTTTAGGTCATATCTTTTTAGGGGCCTTAGCTTGTAGGCGAATTCTAAATATATATTTATGGATACCACCTTTTCAATTATGTCATACCCTGCGCGTGATTCACCGTTACAGTTCTCACAATGCATGAGTACATTTGAAATATTCTTTATGCTGTGCTGTGGCGTATTATTGTAGTTATGATGAAGGAATGTGATATTTAAATAATTTGATAAATACAGTATTTAATAGAAAAATACAACAGTATTTTTAGATGAAGACATTGTCTTTGCGGTTATGATGGGGAAGAATCAAGTAATGAACAGCAAGTAGGATTTTTCCTCAGAAATGGATCCAGGTTTAGAAGAGGGTGACACTCTTGAAAATAAATGTTTTATGTGTGGAGACACAAAAACATTTGGGAAGAACGTAATTCTAATGGAAAAAACTGGTACACATCTTATCCACTTTCAGATGAACTTTTGGAAAAAAAAACAATTGCTGAACAATAAGAGAAAATAAAAAAGAAATTCCAAAATTTTTGAATTTAAAAAATAGAGAAGTTTACTCCTATACGTTTAGTTTTAATAAGATACAGATTTAAAAAAAATAAGATCCAGTGAAAACATTGCACTCACACACGACAAGACTAAAGGAGTGTATAAAGAATGAGGAGAAAGTCCTTATAAAAAAAAAGAAAAGCTAAATTTACGTGTGAAAAATCTAATAAGCATATTGCGTGTGTGTTTCCTGCTTTTCTTCCTTTTTAACTTTTGTATGCAAACTGTACAGTAAAAACAGAATGTAAACACCTTTGAGGATGAAATACCCTGCGCGAGATCTTAAAGACGTTTTTTTTGGCGCGAGTAATGCCGGGCTAACAATTTACATATTGCTTTATTTATTACTGTACTAAATATGCTTTAATTATTAGTATATATTTTATGCGCAAACACACACACAAAATACGTACCACTCTGATAACCAGGTGAAATCTTAAACATTCCATGCACCATTTGGATTTTATCTTGACGTTCCAAATCTTCCTTTGTGAGTTCATTTCCTACTACTAGATGACGATCCAAAATCTAGTGGAAAGAATAAATTATTAAAACTCATGTACTTAACACACGTGTTTCATGTTCATAAAAAAGGAAAAGTGAAATAATAATTTTCTAGGTTCTATTGAAAGATGCAACACAAAGCAGAAGCAATGCTTCTTAAATTTGATCAAAAAATAAATGCTTGACAAACATAAATCTCCTCCAAGATTTAAAAAAATATGTAAAGCCCTCTCATTTCCTTTTAATATAATGGCAGTATTATGTGGCAATGAGACTGGAAACTGATTATTAAATTTCGAGATAGAGGTCTAAAAGTTTAGATTATTTTGAAATTCTTGCAAACACAAGAACAACGAATCGAAGTTTCTCTCAAAGAGAGTTACTTTTTTCTTTATAAAAAATGATCATGTGTGGATGTTATTCTCTTGTGTTCTATGCAGTTATTATAAATAGCGTTTTAATCTTTATGGAAATGAAAAATGACCCGATTTTTAAACTTCAACCTTGCAGATTAAATTCCAAATGCTTTAATATAAAGGGAACCTTTTAACTTGCCTTCCTAACGCGATTAGTAAAAATGAAACATACTGCTGGTTCATTGGAGATACCCACATACGAATT
The DNA here is from genome assembly GCA_019973935.1 of Trichonephila clavipes. NCBI lineage: Eukaryota > Metazoa > Arthropoda > Arachnida > Araneae > Nephilidae > Trichonephila > Trichonephila clavipes. Next base: position 375,687 of record BMAU01021342.1, on the reverse strand, counting down.
CTCAATTCACCCTCTAGCTGCGCATCCCACGATTTCCACGAGTGCAGACAATTTTACGCAGCCCGCGATTTCCACGGGATGCATTTTTTCTATTTAGCTGTGCAACCGGTGCTATTTCTCTTCATGTCTCCATTTATATTTTGGGGATCTAATTCGATATTTTAAATTCGAAATTTAATTTCTAATTCGAAATTATTTTTTTGTATATTTTAATTTTAAAATGTATTTTTAATATGTAGATTTGATAAAAGTAATATAAAAATACGCAACTTTTTGAACCTACTTAACCCTTTATCTACCGCATTATGATTTACTGCACTTTTTTTCATGGGATATGTTTTGGAATCACTACATTCAAATTAAGGGAAATACATGAACAAAATACCCAACTTTGGAAAATTTGATTAGTTAGAGCTAATTAATTAAAGATATTTAACTGTAAAATTAATTATATACACTGTTCGCTTAAAATAAATAGTTAAATCGTTTTCTAAGGTCTTAATTTACATACAAAAAATAAGACACTTAAATTTTGACATTAACTATTTTTTCAAGACAAAAATGATAATCCTCGCAATCCGATGAAAACGTCGTCAGCTGAAAGCACAATTTCTCCTATAAAACTGTTCGACCTTCCCGCTAAAATACTCATCATAGAACTCGTACTGCCATATATCTTGGAAGAGTGGATTTCAAAAAAATATTCCTGCTAACTATCGTCAAAATATTCATGCAAATGGTTATTCTGCGTAATTTTAAAACGAGTGGTATTTCAATAAAAGGTTAAATAAAATAACTACGTAGCCAGAGGGCTTACTATTTACTAATGCGTAAGATTAATTCAAGGTCGTAGTAATAGTACTAAAATAGATAAATTCTTTTGCTTCGTCTTATTTAAACCTTATTGGGTTGTTCGGAAAGTAATTTCGTTTATTCTTTTGGTGAAAATGAAAGGTAATTTTCCTATACTGAACAACTTTTTTATTAACCTTGCTGTTCTGTTCGGGTCAATATGAGCCGAAATAAAATTTATACGTTTATTAAAGAAAATGGTACAGAGATATTTTCATGAAACTTCTTGACATCATAGATAAACAATATAAATATGTACTCATCCTTGCTGTTCTGTTCGGGTCAATATGACTCAAAATAAAATTTATATGTTTATAAAAAAATATGGAACAGCGATATTTTCATGAAACTTCTTGACATCATGCATAAACAATATAAATATGTATTCCTAGAGCGATTTATGTTTATTTGTATTTCTAAGGAATATTTTTCAATTTATATGTAATGTATCGTTTGGGTCAATATGACCCAAAGGCAAAGAATTATTTATTTTTGCTTATACATGTTCACTTTTGTTTGGAATAAATTGAAAGAAAAGAATAACAACAGTTTCCCTAATTTATCCGTTTTCAGAACTTGTTTTGTTGATTTATGCCAGAGGTCTTCCAACTGTGTTCCACGGAACCCTGCGGTTCCCCGAGGCGTGCCCACACGAGTCGCAATAAAAATCGAAAAGAAACTTATAAATATGTTTTCCAAAGGGATTCGCGTTCTCTATAAAGTTGGTCTAACCAGAAGTATATAAAATCCAACCATGTCACTAAATTTCTAAAATACCAATTTGATTGGGATTATTCCGTCGTTTACTATCCCGGGTTCCATGAATTCATTTTGTACAATGCAGAAAATTCACGCATATGTCAGAAAATTTAAATAGTTTTCGAATGGGAAATGCCCCTTTTTTCATTTGTAAAGGGAAGAAAGACATATAATGAAGGATAGGCTTATCAACTTCCAACAAATTTGACATTAAAATCGAAATTTAAGCAAAAACAGCTTTTTGCTTACATTTTGATTTCAAAACCAGATTAGATTCAGAAACAGATTTCATCCTCAGCTAAAAACATTTTAAAACCATTCAGAACAACGAACTTACGTGAAAAAATTTATCAAAGAATGTGGAAACAAGCAAAATATAAAAGTAAAATAAGTGCGCGAATGAAATATAAAATGCGACCTCAGGTAATTTCAATAAACCTGAACTTAGACAGTTTGTGTAAAAAAATGTAAGTACATATGTGACGAATCTGTACTACACTTTATCACTAATATTCTTAGGCGTCTTTGGGGATTGTAAATTCGCGTATACTTCCAACCAGCTCTAAAAGAAGAAACCGGGATATGCAAATTAGTTAAAGTATTTAAGGAGAGTGTTGTAAGTTAACAGTAGGCTATTACGCCAAGAGATAGGTTGACAGTGTTCTAAGGAGATTAAAGTTGATTGTGCAATTAGCGGCTCCCTGATCATTAGGCAGTTATCTACAAATAGAAAGTTTGATACGCCTGGAAAGTGAGGTAGTAAAAGGAAGGTGATATTTAAATCTAGATTATCGGCTCATAAGAGTAAATATTTAATAAAGTTAGTGGTAATTTAATGAACGCTAGTAATTCGAATTGCGTGTATCTCTCGATCCTCTTACTCCGGTAATCCCGTTCGATATTGAGTTTAATAGTTGATTAATATTATATTTTGTGATTTAATTTAATATTAAGGTTCAATCACATTGACGTAGACATATTGATTAATCTTTGTTATTAGAAGGTTGACAATTGATTCAAGTGAAAAAATATAATTTTTTATTGTAAAAAAGTCGTCTGGTCATTCTTTGCTCCAAATCAATCTCGGTGTCCAGGGTGTAATCCAGGGGGTTGATTGATTGAATATTAACGTCGCATTGTTCAGCTACACGAGGGCTTTTGGAGACGGACCACGTAATTTTGAATTATAGTCAAGTGAGTGGACGACACCTGAGCTAGCACCCCCTCTCCTAACTACCACACCAACGGGAAGACGTTTCAGCTCTCAACAGATTTAATGTGCATCGCGGCCCTACACGGCGGGTCTTTAGAGGTACTGGGCTCGAACTCGTGACCAGGCAAGCCACGATCCGATACCTATACCACTAGGGAATCCAGGGGGTTTCTCACATATATCCCAGTTACTAAATATAATAATACTGGTACATGATTAGAGGAAACTTTGATCACAAATTAATATTATTAATAAGTAAATTCCATTAAAATATTTCCTTAAGAATTTTTAACACTAGAAAGACTGAAATTTAGTATATACCTATTTTGCCCCAAAGCAGTCAAAATGACTGCATTGTGAAAGAATAACTAATGTGTAAAAAATTTGTTTAAAAAATTAATGTTTAATATTATTTACCCTCATACATAACAAGTTATTAGTAAATATTAACAATAAAAAAATTTTCTTCACTGGAGAAAAAAATGTATTCTAAAAGTCTAAGAAGAGAGAGAGAGAGAGAGAATTGTGTCATTATATACGTAATTGTGTGTGTTTTTCTAATGGAAATCAAAAAGCAGTTAAAATGATTTCCTTGGGCAATCTAGTGCTAATAACAAATACAATACTTTTTTAATTGTCTTTACAGAAAGTACCTACAACATGTTGATCTACTTTTATTATTTCAAGGTATATTCTTTTAAACGAGTTGTGAATGGGGAAATCTTTATAGCTGTAAGGGTTCCATGAATCGAAAAGGTTGAGGTATGGGTTTGGTCTCATGATAAGAGAATACGTGAAAGGTTAAAAAGTTTTATTGCATCGTTCTTTTCTGCTGCACTTCACTTGCTAATATACAGTAAAGAAGTTGTGCCCGTGAGAAAAAATGGCAAATTGTAAAAATTGGAGCCACGCTTAACTAAAACAAGCTTCTAATACCGAAATGAAATGGAGAGGGAAAGTTCTAACAATGATTTTGATATCAATAATCAACAAATGAATTATAAAGAAAAAGGGAAAGCTGAATCCACGTTTTTTTCAATCAACAGCTTCTAGTATTATAAAAACTACTTCAGAGGTCACAAGATATGTAACGGCAAGGGTAACAGACGTAAAAAGTGCATTGGAGGTAGTATTCAATTCTACAATTGAAAATGAAAAATACTAATATTGAAAGAGAAAAAGTTGGTGGGGGAAAAAGTGGACAAAATATCGAAAGTAAAACAAATCAAGCATATTTTGGACTATTATTGTCAGTTGGTGTTTATATAAATCATATGGAGAATCAACAAACAGAATATGGGATAAAGAAACTGGCAAAAATATATTTCGTGCGATTATGTCCCTCGAAACACTTTGCACCATGGCGAGAGTTAATAGTTTTGACAATAAATCCACTCATCAAGAAAAGAAAATTGGATAAATTAGCTACAGTACGCTTGCGACATATATCTGGGAAAAGTGGATAGAAATTTTACCAAATCTATACAATACGAATGAAATATTGTCACGGAGTTCGAAAGAAGTACACAGTTCAATTAAACAAACAATTAGATTTATTCTAACGCTTGGAGCTCGATACAACACTGGACTGAGAACATCCCCAACTGGCGATGAACTCTGCTTTTATACACTTCGGAATATTCGAGAAATAACCAGTATGCACTCTAAAGAATGATCTGGATTCATCTAGAACCTAGAGAAACAATACATTAAAAACGGAAACAAAATTCCAGTCTTTGGATAAATCTGCCGGGGCCGGGATTCGAACCCGAGACCTGAGGGAAGTTCAGTCCAACGCTCTGCCAACTCGGCTATCGGGACTTGTAGCAAATTGTGCGTGCGGCATTGCTCCCCTCGAAAAAGAAGACAGCGCCCCGCTGTCATTTTGTTCAAGGGTCTTTATTCTGGAACGAGTGATGGGTCCTTTTGTATGATTCTTTGGGAGGAATATCCTCGGTTTCGATTTGCTCGGCGGGATCATGGTACGGTTTCATACGCAGTACATGGACAACTTCTCTTAGTTTTCTTTTTTCGTGAAGCAGGATCAAAATCTTGTACTTCGTAAGTCACGGCTGATAAACGGCTTAGCACCTGATACGGTCCGAAATACCTTCTTAAGAGTTTTTCGGAGAGACCGACTTTTCACTGGAGTATAAACCCATACGAGATCTCCGGGAGCGTAAGATACCATTTGGTGTTTGGAATCGTAACGTCGACGATCTTTGTCTTGAGCTCTCAGAGTGTGCACTCGGGCTAGCTGTCGTGATTCTTCGGCTCTGGCTGCTATCTTGGTGATGTTATTGTCATCAAAATCGTTAGGACAGAATGGTAGCATTGTATCTAGTGTCGTTTCCGCTTCACGACCATGAAGTAAATAGAACTGCGTAAAACCTGCTGGTCTCTTGTTTAGCGGTATTATAAGCGAAGGTCACAAATGGTAGAATTTCATCCCAATTTTTTCTGCTCTACATCCACATACATTGACAACATGTCGGCCAAGGTCTTATTGAAGCGCTCCGTCAGTCCATTTGTTTGGGGATGATACGCCGTTGTGAAACGATGATCAATGTTACACAAGTCGACGAGAGAGGAAACAAGTCTGGATCGAAAGACGGCTCCACGATCTGTGATAATTACTCGAGGAGCTCCATGCCTGAGGACAATTTCTTCAAGTAAGAACTTCGCTATTTCGTCGACTTCGGCTGTCGGCAAGGCTTTTTTGTTATTGCATATCGTGTTGAGTAATCCGTGCAGACTATTATCCATTTGTTTCCATGAGCAGACTTTGGAATCTCCCAAGGAGATCAATTCCAATGCGATGGAAAGGAGCTATAGCTGGAGGGATGGGAACTAAACGTCCAGGTGGTCGTTGAGGAACGGACTTTCTCCTTTGGCACTCCTGACAATGCATGACATACCGAACGACATTTCGGTACATTCCCGGCCAGTAAAATCTCTTTGCGTATCCTGTCATAAAAGTTTTCGCGAAACCAATGTGTCCTGCGGTGGGGGCGTCATGAAAGTGCCTTAGTATGTCTGCTCGTAGATGTTTAGGAATGACTGGCAACCACAACTTTCCATCTGGATCAAAATTCTTCCTGCAAAGGATACCGTCGATAAATCTGAATTCTTCGTTTTTGGATGAGTTGCTCAAAAGTTTTAATTTCGCAAGGTCTTGATCCTTTTTCTGTTCCATCGCAAGGTTCATACTGTCGTGACTGCTAAAAATTTGTCTGATGTTTCCGTTTCTGCTCTTCCACTGGATTTCTAGAAAGAGCGTCGGCGTCACTATGCTTCTACCGGTTTTATATTTTACGTCAAAATCATGCTCTTGAAGTCGGAGGGCCCATCTGGCAAGCCTTCCTGAAGGATCCTTAAATTCATGAGCCAGCACAAGGAATTATGGTCAGTTACAACAGTAAAGTGTTTTCCGAATATGTACGGCCGAAATTTGTTGGTAGCCCATACGATGGCAAGACATTCTTTCTGTGGTGGAATAATTCTTTTCGGCTTTTGTCAGAGTTCTAGAAGCGTATGCTATAACTTTCTCGACATTATTCTGAATTTGTACTAGACAGCTCCGATACCGTACCCGCTTGCATCAGTATGGATTTCTGTAGAAGCTCTTTCGTCGTACATCCCCACTGGATCCGAAGTAGTGCTTTCTTAAGACTGTTAAATGCTTCCACCTCTTCAGGACCCCAATGAAACTCCACGGCACTTTTCAGCAACGACTGCAAAGGTTCGGCGAGATAACAGAAACCTTTAATAAATCTTCTAAAGTATGAACAAAGGCCAAGAAAACTTCGTATGTCATGTATATTCTTTGGAGTGGGAAAATTTCTTACGGCTTTTATTTTGTCGGGATCGGGACGAACGCCATTACTAGATACAAGATGGCCCAGAATCTTTACTTCTTGGGCAGCAAAGACACTTCTTTGAATTTAATTTAAGACCAGCTTCCTGAAGACATTTTAGAACAAGTCTTAATCGTATAAGATGGTCTTCAAAAAGTTTCTGAGAACACTATTATGTCATCTAGGTAACAAAGACACATAGTCCATTTAAAATGGCGTAACAAATTGTCCATCATTCTCTCGAAGGTCGCAGGTGCATTACAGACCAAACGGCATGACTTTAAACTCGTATAAGCCTTCGGGGTAATAAATGCCGTCTTTTCACGATCCGCTTTGTCTATTTCTATTTGCCAATAACCAGATCGGAGATCCATGGAAGAAAAGAACATGGCACCTTTCAGACAGTCGAGCGTATCGTCAATACGAGGCAGAGGATAAACATCTTTTTCGTGACGCTATTCAGCTTGCGATAATCGACGCAAAAACGCCAACTACCGTCTTTTTTCTTACGAGCACAATGGGTGATGACCAAGGACTTTCAGAGGGTTGGACGATACCTTCATCAAGCATTTTCTGAACCTCTTCATGAATGATGCGTCTTTCAGTCGGCGAGACTCTGTAGGCTCGTTGGTTGATTGGAGCATGATCACCAGTAAAAATCCTGTGTTTCACATTCGTCTTCGCGGCTGTCGACTTGTCGGTCTTCGTGAAAAGCCCAGAAAATTTCCGGAGTAGTTCGGATAGCTTGTTTCTCTGTTCGTCACTTAACTCGGGTGACATCATTAACGAACAATTCATCTGTGACTCCGAAGTTTCTTGCTGGTCATCCAAGCAACCCGATGTGTCGGAAATAACACATAGATGCCCTTCATTTAGTGGTTCAGCTTGGCCTATGCACATTCCTCTAGGATGATTTGGTTTCGAACTGCAGGTTGGTAACCCAGACATCACTTTTTTCCGTTACGATATGTGGATACCATGGACGGTGTAGCAATATTTTTTTCTCGAAGAGCAAATGTTTTGCTGCCGTCTAGAACTACATTTATGTCTCCTCGGGTTTGATATCCTGATACTGTTATTCTAGTTAAAGAATGCGGCTTAAGTGTATAGTCCCTGGTGGCATACAAATTCCAGGCGTCAGGCGCTGTGGAGTCTCGACAGATGTCTTCTAGAACAAGTTCATTTTGTCCATTAGTCTATAACGGCTTGAGACGCCTCTAAAAAGTCCCATCCTAGGATGACGTCATGGCTACAATGTGATAAAACAATAAATTCAAAAGGCAGTTCTCGATTGTTTATACGGACACGTAAACACATTTCCCTATCGGCCGAACAAAATTTCCATCCGCAACTTTCAGCATAACGCTCTTGGCATCAGCAAACAGAACTTTCTTTAAAAATCGGCGATACTTATCGGATATGACAGAAAACGATGCCCCAGAATCTACTAGAGCACGTATCGGCTTCTTATCTATTATTACGTCTAGTTGGTTACCAGTCATCTTGGCGGTCGACGGAGGATTTCCAGTACACACGGCCTCACCTCCTTGAAGGTCGCTCTCCTTAGTTTTCCTCGCTCCTACGGCCTGGCGACTGACTGGATCGGCGATATGGCGACGGGGATCTGTAACGACGTATTGGGGATCGGCCTCGTGGGACTTGGCGTAAAACGGCGAGAAGAGTTTGGTCGGCGTATTTCTTCTTCAGTGCCAACGTCGTCGAAGTTCCGTCGGCGGTTTCGAGAGTTGTCAAAGACAGCCTTTCTCTCGGCAGTAGCGCATTATGTCCAGACGTCCGCAGTGGAAACAAACAGGTCTGTTGTCAGCCGTTCTCCACACATCTGTTTTTCTTGGTTCAGGTGGGAATTTCTGAACAGGAGCTCTGTATTTCCTGGTTACAGCGGCGTATGTTGGTCGTGGTCTAGTTTCTGTAGGTTTTGTTGACACTGGGGCCAAAACCCTTTCAACTTCGTCTTGAACGATCTCTTCTAAGGATTGGGGATCGGAGTCCAAAGATTCTTGCGTCTGGTTAACCAGTCGATGGACTTCTTCTCGTACGATTGTGCGAATAAGAGAGACCAAATCAGTCTCATCCGTCAGGATGCAACCGGTACGACGTTTGGAAGCCTTTCAAATCTCGGTCGACCAACTCTCTTCTGCTTCATATCTTCGATATAGTTGCACCATTTGATAAAACTTTGCTGTGTCGTTGATTTCTCTCGTCAACAGGGCCTGATAAATATCCTCAGCAACACCTTTCATTAGGTGTGACACTTTTTTCGTCTTCTTTCATCAGAGGATTTACCTCTTGGCAAAGTCCTAATACACACTTTGTATGTAGGACTGTGTACTTCTCGCCTGAACGCTGGGCTCGGCATTTTAGTTGTTCTTCTGCCCTTCTGGTATATTTTTGACGGTCACCGAAAAGTCCACTTAATCCATTTTTAAACGCTTCCCAGGAATCTAAGGCGTCTTCGTTGTTGACATACCACTGTCTCGCAGTTCCGTCAAGAAAGAAATAAACGTTAGCCAGGCACATCATGTCATCCCACTTGTTAAAGTTGGCTACTCGATCGTACTCTTTAAGCCATTTGAGAGGGTCTTCCCCAGGCGCTCCTCGGAAGGTCGATGGGCTCCTCCATTGCTGTAACGAAGGTGTTACTACAGCAGGCTTGGCTTCTTGCTCGGTCGGCATTTTTGTCCTCTTCCTACTATTTTTAACAGTCCGAATTCGGGGGATAATCCTCTTAACCGGAGGCTCCTGCGAAGGTTGTCACTATTATCCACGTTTGACGTAATTGTACCCCGCGCTTCCACCAAACTTGTCACGGAGTTCGAAAAAGTACACAGTTCAATTAAACAAACAATTAGATTTATTCTAACGCTTGGAGCTCGATACAACACTGGACTGAGAACATCCCAACTGGCGATGAACTCTGCTTTTATACACTTCGGAATATTCGAGAAATAACCAGTATGCACTCTAAAGAATGATCTGGATTCATCTAGAACCTAGAGAAACAATACATTAAAAACGGAAACAAAATTCCAGTCTTTGGATAAATCTGCCGGGGCCGGGATTCGAACCCGAGACCTGAGGAAGTTCAGTCCAACGCTCTGCCAACTCGGCTATCGGGACTTGTAGCAAATTGTGCGTGCGGCAATATTACTGTAGACGAACATTTAGTAGGATTTCGTAACTGATGTCCTTTCAAAGAGAATATACCTAGTAAGCCATCTAAATATAGGATCAAAATATAGACTTTTTTATGTAACAGTAAAATTTCCAATTTACTGAAAACACAAATTTACACTAGAAAAGAAGAGTCAAAGCCAGAAAAAAAAAAAATCAAGGAATGCGAAACAAGTGTCATCTCACTTATGGGTACTCTGGGCACAATGCGATATGTGATAATTTTTTTCACATCTAACAGCTTAGGAAAATTTCTTAAATGACTATGCTTAGCACCATTAAGAAAAATAAACCAGAACTTACTGAAGAAATACCAAATAAAAAGAATTTCACAGCTTATTATTTTATTTTACAGAATACACACACATACAGTCGTAAACTACATCCCCAAAGGAACAAGAATGTTATTCTTATGAGGAATTTTCAGCGTGGCAAAGAAATTATCTACATACATAACAAAAAAACCATTAATGATCTTCGATTATAATTCAACTTAAGGATCTGTAGATACTCTTAATCAACTCTTAAACACATGCACTTCCATAAGAAAAACAATGAGCTGAAACATGATAGTATTCTATAACAATATTCTGAGTACAATGCATTAGTTCAAAGGACTTTTGAATACGTAGTGATGGGAACGAAAACAAATGGACTAAATAAAGGCTATTTTTGGAAGAAAAATCACTAATTTTTCAATACATTGAAGGAAGGGCAAACGTACCAAGAAGTGAGGATTTAATAAAAATAGAGTGAAACGAATACAGAGAAAAGCGAAAGCGTAAGATTGGAATTGGCTGAGAATACTTCATTGTGTGTCAAACGTACAAGGTGCAAGCTCTCTCTGTCCTTCTAGAAATAACAACAAAACTAATAGGTTATACTACAAGTGTAAGGATCACATTTGCAAAACTCTTGTAAGTTATTACTGTTAAAATTTTAAATAAAAGTAAGTTTTACTTTCGAATATTTTTCTGCTATTTTTATACAAGTTTTACACCATTATTGTAAGTATTAATTTCAAATATTTTTCTGCTATTTTTATAGATGCTTTATATTATTAGATCTATTTTAAACTTACATTACTATTGTTTCAATTATTACTTAAATGTCACCTGCCATTTGCGGCAAGAAATGTTAGTTTTCTGAATCGGGTCATATTGATCCGAACGCTATATACGTGTAATAAATACCTACAGAACAGCAGGGTTAAATTATATATTGGACATTCTGGTCCAATACCATTTTCCATCTTTGCGGTAGTAGCACAATTCCTCGCTTATGAAATTTTGGTCTTTCTTGCTAAAAACTGATCGAGGTGGTTTCTGATCTCATTTGAGAAGTGTACCGTCAAAAAATTGTTGCAGTGACCGGAACAAATAATAATCTGAGTGTGCCAGATATAGAGAATATGGTGGTGGAGGTATTGTATCGCATTCAAGCTGTAAAATCTTTTGTCGAGGGATCCCACTTGTATGTCGTATCGCATTATCTTGGTGGAACACTACCCCTTTTCTGTTGATTAATTCTGGTCCTCTCTGTTGTAGTGCATCATTCAGTTTGTCCAGCTGAGAACAGTAGACTTATGAGTTCATTGCTTTGTTATCCGGTGAAAGCTATAAAAAAAAAAGAAAACGATTCCCTTCATGTCCCACCAGACAGACCCTTTTTTTGATAGATATTGGTTTTGAAAATGCTTTAAGCCGGTTCATCTTTTTGGCTGCATTATCTCTTGCGCTTGAGATTGTTACACACAACCCATTTTTGGTCGACACTTCAAAAATGGATCATTTTCCTGACGTTTGAGAAGCGAATCACAGACGGCAACGCGATGATACAAATTTCTCTGCGTGAGAGCATGGGGAACCCATATATCGAGCTTAGATTTTAAACCCCGGCCTTTCAAGTTTTCATATATATAAATAGTTAAATTTTATAAATTTAACCTCTCACCGATATCATGTGCTGTTATTCGTCGCATCAACTAATGCCTTTATTGTGTGGTTATCAGTTTCAACCAGCCTTCCAGAACATGGTGTATCTTCAACATCAAAATTCTCGGATCGTGATTGTGCAAACCAGTTCTGGAACCTGCGTACTATCAACACATCTTCTCCATACACATCGGTTAATTTCTTTCTGACTTGGACAGCATTTTTACCTTTTCTATGGTAAAAAAGTAAAATATGATGAAAACGCTGCTTATTGCTCTCCATATTTAAACCTGCACCAACCAAAACCACTGCGTAGAATCAATTAGACATTTTCACACACACAAAAAAAAGCCTTGTTATATCAGCTCTCAAAACATATAATGATTATGTGGCTTGTGTTGGGTGTAAAAAAATGCAATTAAATCATCTGTGATGAAAAAACGAAATTACTTTCCAATCCTTTCTTACTGCTTTAGGCTTGGAGATTTTACAACAGATAATTGGAGTGGAGTAGAATTAAATAAAAATAAAATTCATTTCAAATATTCAGAGTGTCTTAGTTCTTTAGAAATATCATTCAATATTCCGGTTGTTTTGGAAGGTTTACAAAAGATTAATCCAAGATTGCTTTTTTAAACACTTTCTTGAATGTATCATAATGGAATCGTAAGTCAATGGATTTCGTATCATTCCGTTCGGAATGTACCGAATACAGTTAAAAAGTCTCGAGGAAATGAATGAAATATATCGTAATACTAATTCCATTTTTAAATCATAATAGATTCCTTTATATTGTCGGCATACCAATGAAGCGTTATCTCTAAGGAATATAGATTGTAGATCTTGCACAATCTTTTCAGATGCCACATGCCAATAGATCTTTAAATTGGAAATGCCTACTGTCTAAGTGTTTTCAGAACTAGTTTATATAGCAAATTCCAATTCTCTACAGCCAGTGCTTGCATTTGTAATTCAATAAGTAACTCATGTGTAGCTTACCTTTTGAGTTATCAACCATGAAAGGAACAAAGAATACATATAATGTTGAACAACCGCTTGAATAGTGAAAAACAATGAATGCGCTTTGTTTCAGAAATTACTTTCCTGTATTTCTTTGCATACATACTCGAACGCTTAGAGAAGAGAAGTACAAAATATTTCCAAAAAATTTTTCTTAAAAAATGACAGAAGTAATATTTAAGTGATGCATGGTTAAGTGGTTGTCAATAATCTAACGATAATGTTGATCTGTGAGGGAAAAAAGCACGCGTAACTTAACAGTCCACTTAAACAGTCCTCAAAAGAGAACGTTACTCAACAAGCTTGAATTGAAGCTCGTCTGAATGATCCGCCACTTGATGCATACTTGCAGCACTTGATGCATACTCGCAGCACTTGATGCATACCTTCCTCCAGAAGAACTCATTGTTCGCCCTGTGATGTGAAGTCATGAGAGTCTATCGGAATCGATGGTGAAATTCCAAGACATTCTTTCAACCCTACAACAATCAAAATAGTTTATATCGTTCGTTTCATCTCTTAGAATTCATTTCCATCGCATCCCTTTTAAAAATGCCGGAGAATGACTAATGACATTTAATTTCCATTCACAAAGCCCCTACAGCTCAAATTTTGATGGAAGCCCTTCAAATGCATTCAATGTATATTGAGATTAGAAAAATTAAGATAAATATCAAAATTGGACTAGATGTTTGTTCCTAGCCTTTTTTGCCTCCAGTTCTCTTAAAAATTTTCACGAATGTAAATATAGAGGAATAGGATGTTGTCACAATTAATATTTTGAAGTTAACAATTAAGAATCGTCTTCCATAACATTAATGGTGTCTTTTTTAAAGTCCTTTACTCATCTACGAGTAAATGCCTCTTTTTTCAAAGACTGCATAGTAAAATATTAGAGAAAAACAGCCATCACAGTTTTAGAGAACAGAATTACAATAAAAATTTATTTCACAACTTCAGTTCATCATTCTAGTTTGAGAAAGATCCTAGGTGAATTTTTTTGTGAATACTTAATTAAAATTTCAAACATTACTGGTATATTTCCCAAAACGGAAATTTTTCCTGACAAGTTCGAGGAGCTGAATCCTTGTGAATTTATCTTTCAGATTTCCAGGCACAACTTCGGCGGCTGATTCATGAAAATTTTTCTTTAGAGTATACTCTTATGATTACCTGTTTTGTGCACTCATTAGTAGAGTTTTACAGATATTCATTGATAAAATTTATATTTTTAATGAATACTTTTCTGTTTTCTTATTTTCGCTTCGATTCAAACTATTACCGGATTTTAATTTCATCAAATTTTTACAATTGTACAGAATATTTTTCGTATCACTCACTTATACCAACTTAACTAAAACATGTTAGATAATTTTTTGTTTTCAAATCCAAGGGCTTTGGAATGGTTTCATAATATTCTGAAGGCACTAAGTTTGTATAGGGACATGTTGTGCAAAACATATAATGAAAACTCTTTCCAATTTTATCAATTAAAATAATTTTTAAATTCTGACTTCGGGTAATATACATAATAAAGATGTTAACACAAAATTAAATATTTACGAAAAACTAATTTCATTTAAAAAGTGAAATATTTGAGGTTCAAGTTAAAGGGAGTGATGAATTTCCTTTACATGAAAATATACAAAATTTTTTACTTAGGTTTTTCAAAATATATTACTTTACTAATGTTTAACATTCCATTTATGCTTTTCTCTTTGAATTTTTTTAATATCACAATTCTTTCCTGTTTAATGTAATATAAATACCATATTTTTCGCTTTGATTTCTTACCATTTACTCTTTTTCAAATATGCAAAAACATTTATTTTTCTCTCGCTTCTCAAATCCATTATGAAAATAATGAAAGAGTTTTCTCCTAAAATCAATCACTTTTATTCGCTTATTTTTATTACATTCAGATAAATTAAATATATTTAGATTAATGATTTTTCAAAGAAGAACGGAAGTATTTATTTTGTGTGTGTGTGTTCATGTTCTCATTGTAAATCAAACATTCTTTAAAAGAGACAATTACCAAACTATTTCTGATGGCAAACATTGTTCAATATCATGCTATATTTGAATATTATTAAGACGCATTATTATCTTAATATATCATTCATCTCAATGATTCAAATGAAAGAACATTTTTATCACTCGTTAAGAGAGTATTTAATAGAATCTGATGACTATTTTTCCTGCACAGATCTCGTTTATTCTTCAGGTAGCGTTTTTCATCAAATGAGGTTGCGGATGGGCCATTGCATTCCCCTGCAGCTGGTATAAATTTTTAGTGCAGCACCATATGATGGATACTAATTGTTGCAATGTAATTTTGACACCCAGTTTCCTCCTCCCCAGAGGAATTCTGATGATGGTGCTAGGAATTTAATTTGGCCGCGACCTCCTAAGCCAAACAGGCACTTTAGGTTTTAGGAATCTTTAACACGACGTATAATCATACGAAATAGACACTGGCAGTTTTCTGTATTATGAAAATTCACCGACTTGGGCCGGAGTCGAGCCCCTAAACTTGGGCATACCAGTCTAGCGACAAACCAACTACGCCACCCAGCGGGCCTTTCGGGGAGCATGCAAATAATAATAAAAAAAAACATCAATCCTACTGTGACGGGTCTTTACGCGACCTTAACTAACTAATACTCCTGGAGAATCTTTGGGTTAGCATTTGCGTTTATTTTACAGCCATCCCTCTCAAGAAGAAACCCTGATACGCAAATTAGTTAGAGTATATAATGTTAGAGTTTGATAATTGTAGGTCAGAAGAAGCGGAGCATCTGAATGCAGCGTTACTAAATAGAAATTTAGGATTAACGCATCTTGACTTAAGGACTGAGTTTGGCTACTAGACTAAATTAGTGGATCAGGAATTTATAGGTTAGGATTGATTAAAGTTAAATTGATCTGATTATGTGTGCTTATTCGCTTAGGGTTGTTGCTTTCTTTATATCAATCCTAAGGCTTCCTTTTGTAGTTTACTTTCTTGTTGACTAGTACTATTGAAAAATAATAAATTAGATTTATCATGGAGAGTTCTGGTCATGCTTCGTTTCCTCCCACATCTATAGGTAGAGAGAACAAACAGGAAGCGACTTCAGGAGTAAGTCGCTTACAATACCATACATGTTTGTCTTTACTCCTGAAGCATTCCTAAATAGTGTTTCCAATCGTAAGACAGGATAAATTACAACTTACAGCTAGACCCCCAAGACACACGCTATTACCATTCAGAAAATTTAAACGAGACAATTGCAAACTGATACAACTAAACAATCTACTTTCTTCAGTTGTTTGATATATCTCTTTCCTAATGTTTTCAATAGTTTTTTTTCATTTCATTCCACAGCCAGGACAATAAATATACTTGGCAATTTACATGGAATATTATACAATAAATGTACATGACATAACGGTTTATCTTAAAGAAGCTTTCTTCATTCAGTTTGCTATTTTGCAAAATCAAATGAATAAACTAATCAAATAAGAAAGATCAAAATAGCACCTTGTGTACATGGTAGCTGAAGAGTCCAAGATGTAGCTGCTTGTGCTCAGAGGGCATTTCCCGTTTCAGATCCTCCCAGGCTTTGCGGTTGGGCACAAAAAAGGTGTAGCGTTTTTCCTTGTCATTTAGCTTTTGATTCCAGGCCTCCTGCATGCTCAGCTTGAAAGTGGTGCTATGGAGAAAAATTTGTTATTTCCCTTTATCAATTAATGAAAACAATTTTTAAATTATGTTACAAAAAAAAAATTCTAAACAATGCGCGAAGTATGTTATGCACATACAAGTAAAAGGTTTATCACAACAATTGTTCAAATATGTGTTGGGCAGTATAGCTTCTTTTCTGTAACTACATACATCTCTGCTCATGAATGTGTTTACAAATTATCACAGAAATAAGAATTTTGTATTGTATAACACTTTAAGTGGACATTTTGTAATCCAATATACTTTAAAAAATACATTTTTTTTATTTTTTACTACTAAACACAATACTAATTCCAACCTTCATCCCCCAAAAAATGCCGGATGAAAATCATTTTAGTACAATAAGCAAACTGCATCGCTTTTTCAAAACATTTGCACTACATAACACACAATAAGAATTAAAAATAATGTCAAATCAAAGAAAGAAAGAAAATCCATATCAGTGCCCTTGCAGCGGACGGGCAAAGCAGTTGTTTGCAGGGGTCAACATCTTAAGGCAAGGGAGCTCAACTCTTTTGTTTCTGCATCCATGTGCAAGCCATTTGACGCGGGCCGAAACATGAGTTGAAACGAGGGGGGAATTAAATGTGGAAAAATTATATAACTCCTGTTTTGCTTTTTTTAATTATTATTTATATATATTTTTTATTTTTTTTCTCAATTTTTATATCAGGAATCGGTTTCATGTGATTATCAATAATGTAACGAACTTCATAGGATGTCTTTGTTATTGCTGTGACATTACCACTGAAAAAATACATTTTTTTTATTTTTTACTACTAAACACAATACTAATTCCAACCTTCATCCCCCAAAAAATGCCGGATGAAAATCATTTTAGTACAATAAGCAAACTGCATCGCTTTTTCAAAACATTTGCACTACATAACACACAATAAGAATTAAAAATAATGTCAAATCAAAGAAAGAAAGAAAATCCATATCAGTGCCCTTGCAGCGGACGGGCAAAGCAGTTGTTTGCAGGGGTCAACATCTTAAGGCAAGGGAGCTCAACTCTCTTTTGTTTCTGCATCCATGTGCAAGCCATTTGACGCGGGCCGAAACATGAGTTGAAACGAGGGGGGAATTAAATGTGGAAAAATTATATAACTCCTGTTTTGCTTTTTTTAATTATTATTTATATATGTTTTTTATTTTTTTCTCAATTTTTATATCAGGAAACGGTTTCATGTGATTATCAATAATGTAACGAACTTCATAGGATGTCTTTGTTATTGCTGTGACATTACCACTGAAAAAATACATTTTTTTGTTACTGCAAAGAATTTTGAAAGAGACAATGGAGGAAAAGTGTCATTACATGATTCTTGTTTACTGGTATTTTTAAATACAGCACTTTCGTGACAAATCAAACAATTACTCATCCATGTTTGTTTTTCACTACAAAACAGTCAACCTCTAAATTGTTCCAATATTTTTCGCTTGCAAGTAATGAAAGATTGCTAAAAATTAGTTCCACCCATAAAAATGTCACTAATCTACTGTTATCTGTTATCACTAACCGTAACCTTTACAAATGGAAAAATAATATCACTTAGCAGCCGTATGACATCGACAGCAAGCAAAGGAAATTTGATACATTTGATTTCTTGTCAAATAATTTAACACCAAATTTTGAATACATTGTTCTTAAATAAATGAATTTCTCAGAGCAATGGGTCATGACCGGGCCACTTAAAAAGGATCGATGGGTCACATGTCGCCCGCGGGCCGCATATTGAGTATTACTGTCTTAAGGGGTCATAGAATAATCAAGAAAAATTGTTATACCTACAATATAATTTTCTAATGTATTTTTTAAGTTTTTTATAAAGTTATATCAATGCCATTGATATAACTTTATTTTTCATGTAGCATAAAAGTACAAATATCGGATTAAATAACATATGAGGCAATATAGCTATAATTTCGAAATGTAAGAACAGGGCTGTCTCTAGCAGTTTTGCAGCCCCGGACAAAAATGGAAAATGCCACCCCTCTTCTCCTATGCAAAAAATTATAATTAAAAAAGATAAATTTTTCACATAACACACACCAATAAAGCTTAAATGATTCTTGTAAAAATAAGGCATATATATATATATATATATATATATATATATGAAAGAAATTTATATAATACATCAAAAACAAGAAAAATAGATAATGAACATAACAAGAAATAACTTAATAAAAATATAAAAGCAAAATATGAAGATCGAATTTATAGAAAAATACAAAAGAGAGCCTAGCGAGTCAGAAAGCAATTTCGGACTTAGGACCGAATAAGTGGGGTTAAACCAGTTTGAAGGCGCCAACCTTCACCCTTTACAACTTGGTAGGAAAAACTAAATAAAATAAACAAAAATTCAAAGTATATAAAAACTCACAGAAAGTATGATAAAACCACTTAGACTACTCTATTCTGCAACAAATTCTCCTAAATTCTTAAAGCAGAAAATTCCTAAAACAATTCGGTAAGTAAAGTATTTTTCAAAAAGAATTTCACAATTTTTTTTTACTCACAAAGCTTTTCCAAGAGAGCCAAAAGTCTTGAAATTAATGGAAGGCCAAATAACATATATATATATATATATATATATATATATATATATATATATACATATATATATATATATATATATATATATATATATATATACATATATATATATATATATATATATATATATATATATATATATATATATATATATATATATATATACATATATATATATATATATATATATATATATATATATATATATATATATATATATATATATATATATATATATATATATATATATACATATATATATATATATATATATATATATATATATATATATATATTAAGCTTTAAAAAATGCAAAATAACTTGAAGTTAAGGCAGTGCTTCTCAAACTTTCCATACTGCTCCCCCTTTTGCAATCACAATTTTTATCGCACCCCCCTTATACATTAATAATGTACTTAATGCAATAATAATGCACCTTGAGGCTAAAGCTACAATACGCGATGTTAAATACAAATTAATAACATAAGTATTAAATTTTGTATACCACTTTTAAGCAAATAAATAAATAAATTAAGTAATAGGATAATTATTATGTTATTTTACCTTTCTCTAATTTTTAAACTGAACATATTGCAAAATGCGGTCGCTGCTTAGAAGATAAAATATCGATATCTGCTAAATATAGAAAAAGAGTTCAGAGGGTCAATTTCTGATATTAAACCTTTCTTTGAGCCCATGGAAATAGTTAATACTTATTAAACTTGCTCTTAATTTAGGACTAATTAATTATTTATAAAATACGCTGTGCAGCACTGATACATTAAAAGTATACCGGCTGAAGTACCCGCTCTTTGCACGAGTTCACTTATAATTCATCTTTGGTATAAGAAAATAAAACATTTTTGATATAATAGCTGAATTGTAAGGAGAGTAAAGCCAAGGGCGTGACAATGTTCACAAAAATGTAAAATGATTTTTTAAAAAATGATTGCTCAAATTATAATTAGTTTTAAGTGAATTGTAATTTTAAGCCACACAGAATTAGCATTTATAATTGATGTTAAATAATGAACAATAATATAAAATTCCAATGAAGAATTGCATTATTTTTAATATTTAAAGCGAAAAGACTTCAACATGTTTTAACCTGAGAGCAGGCGTGCACTCGATACGGTCGAGCGGGGTTATTGAGTCACCCCAACCCTCTTTTTTATATAATTATTTTATTGTACACGATACAAATCGTTATTCCAGTGAATAGTTTAATTAAGAGAAAGTTTACATACCTACTTTCAAAGACTTTTCAATTTTTCTTTGGTTACAAATAAACAGTTTTGCCAGAATTAACGATTTCGTGATCTGTGTGTCCCGCGCGACGACTTCGGGGTAAAAAGTGTAGTCATTTTGATAATATGTATGTTACTTCTAAATTTTTTTAATGCTTTATATGTTTGGGAATACTATTGAAAATAAGTCTTGGCCACAAGTAATCCTTCAAAATCCTCTCCGTGGTTTTCCAAATATCATAAAACTGTTTTGCATGGAAAAAAGCGCAACAGAGAAATACATCACTTACAACTTCTCTAAATGAGAAACAAACACATAAGAGAGGGGTCATAACTAACTGTACCAATAACTTAGAAGGTCAAACAGATTACAGCTATAATGTGCAGTACTTCAAAAATAATGACAGTGATGAATTTTTATGTTCCTAAATTTTTTCGATTCTGGGTCTGGGATCTGTTTTTTCTCCGAAAGAGTAGAATGTTAGGATTAAAAAGAAAACGTAATAAAAAATCTCTCACCATGGGATTACAGCAAATCAAATAAAAGATTTTTTTAATTGGTTATAGGATAAAAAATAGCTAATTATGTATTGAAGAAGTTTTTATTTTTGATGACTTAATATCGCGCGCGTGCCAATAAATTATATCAGAGTAAAAGTGTATTTTTTATTATGTTTGAAAGTATTTTGTTTTAATTCATTCCAGTGAATTAATTATCTTTTAAATCTTTTATTTCCGATATGCTCGCGCCCCCCAGGGGGGCACGCCCCAAGGTTTGAGAAACACTGAATTAAGGACATAATTACTTACGAGTCAAATGAGTAAAACGAGTAAATGTAAAACTAGTAAACGAGTAAAAATAAACGAGTAAAATGTAAGATAAGAAATCACTTATTTCAGCAGGCCAATTTTTTTCAAAAAAGAGTCTACTGGTGGAGAGGATCACAAGCATTTAGTTGAATTTACACTCAAGACTAAAATAAAACTTCTCCTGTGACCTTCTACTACTAAAAACTCTTATTAATCATGTCCCATTTTGGATAGCTGATGCCGGACAAAGTATGGGTGAAGAGAATGTCTATTGTTACCACTGGATCGGGGGAAAAGTTACTAATGAAATATGTAAAATTTTCTTATTTAACATTAGATACCACCATATCAATGATATGGGGCCTCCTAGTTGCAGGGATCCCACTATGATTAACTACAGTCACATTAATAGGGCTATCATGTAAAAAAGGGCCCCGAAGGAATTTTGATACAGAACCCACTCAAATTAGCTACGCCAGGATATAACATATATTCCAGCCTTGAATCCTTCGAGTTTCAAAGAAAAGAAAACTAACATTAAACATACGGAGTATAAAATATGGAGATAAGATACTTTAAATTAAATACCAAAAATTCACACCCAATAATATTTCAAAAAATATTTTTCATCAGAAGTTTTTTGCAACAGAAAAAAATATTTTCTAAATTCAATCCAAATGCCGCCCTCAAAATTTGCCATCCCAGGCAGGGGACCGTCCCTAGAGCCGCCCATGGCAAGAACTTTTTATTTGAAATTCTATAATAAATTATATATATATATATATATATATATATATATATATATATATATATATATATATATATATATATATATATATATATATAAAGTTTTTGCAACAGAGATGGAAGGAATAGGGGCAGGAAGATATCTATTCACTAATTCATTCTTCATTGTATATTTATACATGTGTGTGTATCGCAACACAACAAAACAATTTTTAAAATTTTATACTTATATTACCCTTTATATATATATATATATAGCAGTAAATAAATTAAAAAGAAGACTAATAAATCCTAAAACATGTTAAGAACAAACCGAAAGAACCAAAAACATGGAAACATTACAAACCAAAAAAGAGAAATATAGCTATAGTGGAAAAAACTATTATGGTTTCCCGAGCTGTCACTGGCTTAGGACAGTGAAACAGGGTTAAACAGTGTTTTGCGAGATCTCAACCTTCCATTTCAGCGGAAATTTTTGACATAATAGCGTAGGAGATAAACCAAGGCAAAGGCCCAAAAACCCACGTGGGTGAATATAACATCAATAGAATAGAATTGGAAAATTAAATTACTATAGTAATCCGGACGAAATAGACAAATATAAATATGTATAAACATAAATAATTGCAATAGAGGTTAATAATGATTATGACCAAAAGTAATAATAATGAAAATGTGCGAAAACACTAAAATCTTACCCGATGTATTCCGATTCTAATAGCATACTAACGCCGAGCACAAAAAAACCACATAACTAAAAAAATGGCGCCATCTACATATATTTTTCGTAACTAAATTTATTATAAGAAAATTAAGAATAATATACTATAAACTAAATGGAACTGAATGTATTAAATAAAATAATTAAATAGCTATAACTTTGAAGACATGTATTTATATATAAAATTAGCTAGATAATTATAGTCTAAACAACTTTGAAAAAACTTTTTATAATTATTAAAATTTAAACCTTCTTCAGATACTAAATCTTTATTTCATTTTATATAATTTAGAATAATATTTCTAAAAATTGAAATGTGAAGAGTACTATTCCAATATGGTATTTTTATAACATCAAAATTAAAAGAGTCTCTTTTATCAAAAATATTACTTTTTAGCATATTATTTTCAACTTTTAATTGGAGATCCAGGAAATTTGCTGACTCTCTAAATTGCAATTGTTAAAAAATTATTAAATTCAAGTAAAGTGGATAGTACTTTAAATTAGGAGTAAAGTCAATTTTATTGCTGAAAATAATTAAATCATCGATGTATCTGAAAAAGTAACAAAAGTCTGTATCAATTTTTTTTTTATTCTTGTAATAGTGTAAATAAATATTAGCCAGACTATTACTTGCTGGGCCACCTTTTGGCGGACCATTTATTTGTTGATAATGATAGTTATTATGAAATATGTATATATGATATATATGATATATATATATATATGTATATATATATATACATATATATATATACAGAGAAAGAGAGAGAGAGTAGCTCCCCTTCAAACACTTAAAACGATAACTGAACTTTTCCGTCATTCGAAACATTCTTTGCGAATCAAATATAGTCCTTCCTGAAAGCGGATGAAATTTAATTGCGCTTACTCAAGTTCGAAACAGCTTAAACATTTAATCCGTGTAAGTTCTAATATAAATCTTACTGTAAATCGGGATCGTGAGCCAGTTTGCTGTACACCGTGAGATAAGGCATTCCCAACACACGATCAATGATGTGCAAAATGCCGTTGGTTGCTCCAATGTCGCCCATTATTGCCGTAGCATTGACTCCACCGCCTTCAACTGTTAGAGCTAGAATGAGAGAAACATGGAATCATTCTACACTTAATAAAAGTTTAAATATTTTACATCCGGAGCTTATTTCACTAAAGCCGACAAAGAGTATAAGCAAAAGTTTCTTCAATGCAAACTTATACTGAAAAACCAACAACTGATAACACTGGTAGTCTTTCACAATTAAATGTTTGCCATACTAAAAAGGCAGGATAAAAATATTATATATTACCAATTTTGTGCAAGATATGCACTCTATTTTATAAAGTTATATTCAAAATTTCCTCATTAGTTTTGCAAAATATGACCATAAAATGTTTTTTAAAAATTTATTTGCTAAAACGAATTTTCACATGAAAGTTAAATTTTACTATAATATGAATGAAGTTTAAAGTACCCTTAACAAAGCATACTACAAAGAAGAGGGAGAAAAATTCGGTTTTCTGCTATTCATTTATTTTTACTTACTGCTCAGACTCAGTTTTCATTTTATTCCAGGGCTTTATAAATCTTAAGTCTTAAATACAAAAATAATGTACCGATATATAAAAGTGTAATCACAAGCTTTCTTTCTCATTCTTCTCTTCAATCATGACTGCAGACATTATGAAAGGATAGTAAATAAAATAGTATCTAGTTTTCTTGGAACAAAATTCGCTACTTATGTTAGAACGAAATTTTTCGTTATCACTC
This sequence comes from Trichonephila clavipes, assembly GCA_019973935.1. NCBI lineage: Eukaryota > Metazoa > Arthropoda > Arachnida > Araneae > Nephilidae > Trichonephila > Trichonephila clavipes. The sequence goes on along the minus strand of BMAU01021342.1, from coordinate 351,274 downwards.
TACTTGCGCTATAAGTGCATCTAATCAAGGGATACTCATGCGAAGCGACAATTTCTATAATTCCATATTTATTAAGCATAACGCAATCTGACAGGCTTTTTTAAAATGTTTTATTTAATTATTTATTAAAAATTGCAAATTGATCATTCAGTAATAGAATTTTTTTTACCCAATGAAAGAATTTTTCTCAATTAAAATCAATTTTTACTTTTAGAAGAAAATGAATTCTGTTTTGTGTGAAAGAGAATTACAACGAGAATGATTATCTCCAGTTCTTTTTCTGCATGTAATGAAAAATTAATAAAATATATATTATAAACAAAATAAATAATTCAACTATAATAAGAGAAACTAAACACTTGATTATATTTAAATAAGATAAATATCTGATTGTTTTTTTATTAAATATCTGGGTTTTTTTAAAATCAAATAAACATCTCATTTTTTTTTGTTTAATATGAATCCACTTGACTCCAGTTTCGAAAAGTTGATACTCGTAATTCTAAACCGTATTTAAATGGAGTTGATATCTCATTCTTTTAGTATCCACGAGAGGATTTTAAGACTGGCTTCCATTGAAGGAGTAACAATTCCTATTATTTCGCATAGCGAGTCTACAATCCGTGCATAACTAATGGACTCTCGCCTCCCCATGCATTGGATAGGAATGCTAAATCACGTTTCTTTACATAAAGAGTCCTTAAAAGGGGAGTAGGAAATTCTTATCAAAGGAAAAGCGAACATTACCAACACATCACAAAAATCCAGTTTTTAAAGTTTTTCAAACTTCATGTACATTCAATAGATTACATGTATTCAATATATTTCATAGTTTCAATACTTTTCCATTTTTTTAGAAGCTTCATTTTTATTTTTCTAGTACATTCCCATTATCAACTGATATTACATCCCTTCATAGTTGTGCAACCTCAAAGGTAACACGCAGAATCAAAACAAAAGTCACAAAATCAGAAAGAAAAAACAATTTCCTTTTCTCCACCAGATCAGTTGCAACATATATTAAAAAAAACTCAGGTACTTCTTAGAGCTTACTTTCAAAAGTTTTGCTTGATTTATTCAGTTTTGGTCAATTCAGGAACTTTAAATGTTGGACAAAAATTTCAAACAGCATGTGTTGAAATCAGTTTACCTTAAAACTGCTTAATAGTAAAAGTTTTAAGCAATCAGCTCATGATATTCACTTTCGGGGGATTGACATTATTTTTTAATCAACTTTAAAGCTTAGAAAAAGTTGCAGCTTTTATTTTACAGTAAAAAAAAGGACCAAAATTCTCATAACTTGTATCTCTAGACAATTACAACTCAGTAACAATTATAGTAACAGAGCCCAGAAAGAAATATTTGAAACAATATCAAAGTCAAACATACTGTTACTAAACATGGAAACAAAACTTTCTTTGATAAACTATCACTTTCAAAAAATGAAATTTGTTTTCCTTTAGCGTTGTTGCCATAAACTGGGGTTTTAGCACTTTCTAAGAAAACTTTTAGACTTACTTAATAGACTATTTCAAAGCCCAATAATCGAAATAAAAAGAAAGAATTTACGCGTTTGAGTCAATCGGTATAGGAAACTCAAGTACCAAATACAAAAACACTAGTGGCATATCTACAAAGATTAGATAAATCGTTCCCAGATGATTTTATTTGAATTGATTTTATTTTACTTTCTGAGCCCCCCGTATTTGAATAAATCGTCTATTTTCTGCGTTCAATATCGAAATGTATTTCTGCCTATTTCCGTTCTGCACTTCCTATTGTGAAATGTCACGATCAAGTAAGCATTTTAACAACTGTAATTCCACTTCTAAAAATAAGACAAAATTCAAACAGGCTCTTAAATAAAGACAGTGAAAATGACTCTTAATAGAAATCCAAAAGTAAAAAGATTGACATTTTCCACTGAAAATGGTGTTTTCAAGGCACACTGATTGCACCCAATAAAATCTTCCTTCATTCCGATCTTTTGCTTTCAAAATTCCATCATTCCTAAAGTCACAACTAGATGGCGTTGCCCTAAAGTCAATTCACTCTTGTTCCGGTCGAACATCGATTATGAAATTCTGGAACAGAATTTCTTTTTTTCTGCACTTGAAACAAATTTTTATCCTAAAATTAATTCCTTTTACACATGTTAAGCAAATGGAACTCTACACCGGTAATTTACAAAATTTGTTTCTAAGAATTTTCTTTGCCCATTTCCACGGCAAATACCATCCATATGTCAAAGGGAAATGACGAAATTAAGAATTTCCTAAGGAATATGATCAATTCACGGGAGATGTTAAAATAACATCTCTTCAGGGTTATTTCCCTGATGAAAAAAAAAGTAAGTGCTTTCATTAAATCCCTAAAATGTTTCAGTGAAATAATCAAACGACTATTAATCTAACGACGACTATCAATAAACTATTTTAAGTAGAAACAACTCTTCTTGACTCGGCCTTTAATTTACTCATCAAAATTGAAACTTAAATCAAACAAATTAATAACAACACTTAACGTACTTTTAGACAAAGTAAAACGCTAGAATATAATTTATACATTTCAGAATATTTTCCTAACAAACGGATTTTCAAAAAAGAAAAAAAAATTATTCCGAAATAGCAGAAGATGAAGTTAGAGTGAGTGAATATCAACGTTGGCGTCGCCTTATTCAGCTACACGAGGGCTTTTGGTGACGGTCCTCTTAATTTTGAACCATGGTCAAGTGACGAGGAGGACACCAAAGCTGGCACTTCCTTCTCCTAATTTCCACACCACACCAACGAGGGGACCTTTCAGTTCCGATATATTAACGTGTTTCAGCCGCTCTACACGGTGGGTCTTCAACGGTACTAGACTCGAACTTATGACACGCCCACCACGAGTCCGTGACTTTGACCACTGTATGTTAGAAGAAACCCTATAGAATAATTGAGATGTTATTTTATAATAATGTAATTGATATTGCACAAATAGAAGATAAAAAAAGTAGACCCAAGATGTTATTTTTAAATTCAAATGAATTACATACATACAATTTTTAGAAAAGTGTTTTAGAAATTTTTAAAGCTTTATAACGAAGATGAAGATGAAACCAAACTTTAACAAATCTGTTTTCTGTAGGATTAGATTTGAATGAAAGGGGTGTTCGATATATGGCAATACACATATTTTTTTCTGTGGTGCAAAAGCCCATGAGGGCCAAGGCCTACTGTTCCCATCTCAGTATACGTGAACTTTGGGTGCTGAGATACATGGGCAGATGTCCGATCAGGTGGTCAGTCTGAAGCGAAACCCCCAGTGTTTAGTCTCCAAGCAAGCTTGGCACTCATTGACCGACCCACTGGAGAGATGAAAGGCTGAGTCGACCTTGCCCAGCCCGAGGATAGAACCACGGACCTGTGGTGTGGTAGCGCGATTTGCTACCACTCGGCCCCCGGGCTTCCTGGTGATGCATATACTGCACTTGTTAAAAGTTTGGAAGCATAGCTAAGTTAAAACTTTTCTTTACATTGCCAGTTACTTCAACAAGTGCTGAGCATTCTTTAGGCAAATTAAATTTAAAAAAAAATAGCTGTGGTCAAGACAGTGTGTAGAATACTTGAATGCACTTGCTATATTAAACATGGAAAAAGAAATTGGAAAAGTTTGTAATTTTTCTCAAGTAACTAATTCTTGAGAAAAAACAAATCTCGCATTAAATACACATGCATTATGCTATGTTCGTGTTTATAATTTTTGACTTTTAAAACATTATGGCTCCAAGTGTACTCGGCCCCTGCCTTTACTTCCCCTCTGGCACCCAAACTTTTTTATTATTCAAGTGTTTTGAAATACAATTTAAAATGAGTTGAGATGCATCCAAATCTGACCCCACTTGGATCTCAAGAACAATTTAATGAAACTATTTTAAACTAGAAAAGAAACCTTTTTTGGGCTCGAAAAAGGAGACATTGATATTTTAACCTGATTTCACCTGAAACATCAGCAGTTTTATCTTTGATTTTGTCCGAATACGAGACCCAGTTGTAAATAGAAAGCATTTTGTATCAGTTAACTGGAAGAAATAAAATGCTGAAGGGTTTGACCTAATATCTACTCAAATTGTATTGGAATTTTTAAAGCTGGGCATGGTACGTCAGTCTCAAAAAAAGCCTAACAAAAGAATCGTTGTTTAACAATTGTATCCAGTGACTTCACAATCACCGTGGCCAAATTGATTGAGTTGACTTACCATCGACCCTACATAGAAATTACAAATGGGTATTAAACTACTAAGACCATGCCACGAAATTTAGCTTTCTTCAATCATTGACTTCGAAAAGAGCTTTTCAAGTAGAAACTGAGCAATGATTTTTTTTTTGAAAGTAGGTTGTCCTCATATGCTACAAAGCGACAATTATTGTGAGTTTACAGCTGCGATTATACAAGAATGAATAAGCATGCGGCCAGCACACAATAGTGTCAATGGTAGGCCCAGACATCCAGCTAGTAAAGTGTTTTTTGTAGAATAGGATGTAGGGTCCATTTATGTGACATTTGTAAAAATCCAGCGCACGCATTGTGTGGGATTACAGTAGGAGAAGAAAGATATGGATCGAAGATTCTATGCTATTTATGCCAAGAAAAGAAGAGTACATTAAAGATCAAAGGGAAAAATACTGCAAAACACTTGAAAGACCTGCTGAAAAAATGAAAGACGTTTCTTTGAAGAAATTAAAAGTTGTGATGGTCAATTTCACTGCTTTGGTGCATGTACCTAAGGTCTACAAGATGGAACTAACATAGTGGAGATTATATTAGATTTATAAAAAAAATAGTTTATGCCAATTTGGTACCTCAGTTGGAGTTATAAAATATTGCCCACCTAGAAAAGTTCATCAAATATCTACTACAAACTTTACTGAAACCCTTCACAGATTAAACTAACTCTGCAGGAAAATTATCCTTATTTGAAGGTCAAGAATTTAAGAAATGCTCCTGTGAGTAATTCAAATTACAGTGTAAAACAAAAAGACGGGCTTGTAAGAAATAGTAATGTTTTTGTAACTCGAGATGACTCAAATCAACAACGTGTTTTAACAAGAATGACTAAGCCTTAATTATATTTATTAATTATATTCACGAAAAAAATGCTTGAAATTTTACTGCAAATGGCATATTTTTTTTTTAAAAAAATACCAGTCTAATTATCTCATTGCAGCCCAGTGGCTGAGTGGTAGTGTATCTCGCTTCCACACCACAGGTTCGGGTTCAAATCTTGGGCTGGGCAAGTTCAACTCAGCCTTTCATTCCTTCAGTGGGTCAATTAATGAGTACCAAGCTTGCTTAGGAACTGAGCACTGGGGATTTCACGGCAGTCTGACCATTTGAACGAAACATCTGCACATGCATTCCAGGACCTTAAGTCGCGTATTCTTAGACAGACGCCTTGGGCCTCATGGGCTGTTGCGTCAGTGAGTTCAGTTCAGTAGTTGTCTTATTATTTTGTTAATTAGTTTCGAATAAATAATTTGTACTTTAATGACTATTGTTGTATTTCTTACCCTACATTTAATAATGCCCCATATTTGTTTAATAAACACTTTTAAACTTTTGACAATATTTTTTCATCATTTCGTAGAAACAGTTCAGGAATTTGATCAAATTACTTACTTTCATCTGAAAAATGACCTTGAAGAGACGCTACTTTAACATCTCCCGTGAATCGATCATATCCCTTAGAGATTTGATCAAATTCCTAATTTCATCATTTCCCTGCGACATATATATCTCACAGATACGCACCACACAGCTGTAGAGAGGCCATTAAAAATCCACCGTGTTGTTTAAAGATCCAATGCTCCTTGTAAATATTATGCTGTTCACAGATAAATATTATACATTAGCCGCGAAATAAGGAACACAGGTGCATTGTTAAGGATGAAGCATACCCATATATATATATATATATATAAGGTGTACAACTTTGCTTCCGCCGTTTTGCAATAGATGGCTGTAGCGGTAAGTGGAAGTCGAAATAAATAGATCGTAGATGTCATACAATAAGCTTAGGTATTTGTAAACATAACGCCATCGAAATATTAGTCGATTTGTGTCTGCATCATAAAGTTATTCTCGATTAAACATGACAGCTTACGAGCCAAATTCTCGTCATTGGCGGGAGGTTTTTTCTGCTTTAATATGAAGAAATCTGCGGCTGAGAGGCTCATCGAATGCTCTCAAATACCTATGGTGAGGCCGCTATTAGTGAAAGAACGTGCCGAGAGTGGTTTCAACGCTTCAAGAACGGTGATTTTGAAGTCGAAGACCAGCAGGGCGGTGGAAGAGAGAAGGTTTTCGAAGATGCAGAATTGGAGGCATTACTTGATCAAGACTCGTGTCCAACGCAGCAAGAATTGTCAGGACGCAACAAGCCATTTCAAAACGCCTGAAAGTCATGGGAACGAATCCAAAACAAGGACATTGGGTGTCGTACGAGTTGAAGCCTAGAGATGTTGAACGACGTTTGTTTGCTTGTGAACAGCTGCTTGCAAGGCAAAGACGGAACCGATTTCTGCATCGCATTGCGACTGGAGACGGAAAATGGGTTCGTTACGATAATCCCAGGCGCAGAAGATCATGGGGATATCGCGGCCAGGCTTCCACATGGACGACCAAACCGAATATTCACGGTTCCAGGTCATGCTCAGTATTTGGTGGGACCAGTTCGGCGTAGAGTATTATGAGTTGTTAAAACCGACTGAAACAATCACAGGCGATCATTATCGATCGCAATTAATGTGTTTGAGCCGAGCATTGAAAGACAAACGGCCGCAATACAACGAGAGACATGATAAAGTGATTTTACAGCATGACAATGCTCGACCCCATGTTGCAAAAGTGGTCAAGACATACTTGGAAACGTTGAAATGGGAAGTCCTACCCCACCCGCTGTATTCTCCAGACCTTGCTCCCTCGGATTATCACTTTTTTCAATCAATGGCACACGGCCTGGCTGACCAGCACTTCCGGTCTTATGAAGAAGTATAAAATTGGATCGATCCGTGGATCGCTTCAAAATATAACCAGTTTTTTCAACGCGGGATTCGTACGCTGCCCGAAAGATGGGAGAAAGTAGTGGCCAGTGATGGACAATACTTTGAATCATAAATGTATAATCAGTTTTTTACAATAAAGCCTCGAATTTTGGAAAAAAAACGGCGGAAGCAAAGTTATACACCTATTATATAATTTATTATCTTCAGAGACGAAAGAAAATAATAATTTTAAGGAAAATATTTAATAAAAGGTTGGATACTACAAATACAAAGTCTCAAACCAAAGGTATTTTGATGCAGATGATTTATAAAATCCAACAAAGCAGTCTCTGCCAGCTCAAAGATTTTTTTTCTACCCGAAAATTTCCTCATAACATGCTAATAGTTTTTTTATTCTTTGTTTTGCTGAAAAACTATGCTCTTCATTGGAGTCTATATATTCTAAAATTTTTGCAACACTTCATTCATTAATGAGGCATTTTGCAAAATACCCAAAAGTGTCATTCGATCTTCTGATTGAACTGTGTTTAAGGACTACGTTTCTCTAGACCCAAGGTTTCTATTTCGCTTAGATGACATAGCAGTCTTTCAAATCTGCATAGATATATATATGACATTTAAAACATGTAATAACAAACACACACACACACTTGATAGATAAGATATAAATAACACAAAATATATTATTATAGTGTATAAATTATTAAATACGTCGATTCCACGTGTCGCGTCCGAACAATTACATCAGAAAAAGAAGAAGCGGTGAAGTGAGTAATCGAATTGTGTAGCGCTCAAACGAAAAACAAATCAACGAAATTTGAAGATCGCCTTGCTCCGGATTCGTGTAAGTCGAGGTATTTCTGTATGGATATACATTCTGACCACAATTTAACGAATTCATCGAGACCGAATATTTTGTTCCGTTATATCGGGTTTATTCGAGTCCGAATAAAATTGCAAATTTTTTGTACTTACCTTTTTTTAAATTCTAAAAAAACCCACTGCAGACAAAAAATATCCATAGTTAGAAATTAAACTATTTTTATTTAACAGCTTAAAACACTATTAATGAATTATTACGCCCAGGTTAATTGGAATTTTTAAAATACTGACTAATACAAGTGTTGGAAACCTTTGTTTGTTTCTAGACTCGAAAAAGAAAAAGAGTCATTTTTCAACTCTACGCAGAGACTAAAATAATGCAACTTACTACATAAAGAAGAAGCATGTGTTCACAGTTTGCAAGCAATGTAAAACATTAGAAATTGTGACAATTTTGATGGGAGTTTTATTATCTATTTCTGTATTCTGTTATTCATTGACTCCGACAAATGAAAAATTTCCTCAACTTCAGTTGCGCGGATGGGCAGCGTCAACAAATGGATACTAATAATTACAATCTTAAAATATACCCTGCATTGTAGATTTGAATGGAATTTTCTGTCTTACTTAAGACCCACACAATAGGTTTCACTCATGACTCGTCTGCACTAATAAAGTCTATATAATAATGGTCCTCACCTTTTCCCGTTGAAATTTGCAAGTTTTCTCCAAAGAAATTTGGAACAGGAAATTATTTTCTATGTTACGACTAAATAGATATGTCATTTAAAAAAATCAAATTTTTTCGAATAAAAATATTTTTCCCAGCGGCTGAAATAACTCACTAATTCGGGGCTTTTTATTCATTTAATAGGAGTTCGTTAAATCGGAGTCCGACTGTATATAAATACATACATATATAAATATATATATGCGTGCGTGCGTGCGTGCGTGCGTAACTGCCTTCAGGGGAAAGATAATTATAGGTTGGCAATTTTCATGAATACAATGCAGTTACCGAAGGCAAATATAATATTAATTAAATTAATTAATTCTGGAGAGCGAATTATTTACAGAAAGTGAATTTTGGAAGTAAAAAGTTATGGTAAAACATTTTCAGTGAGAGTCTCTGTTGTGTGGTTTAACATTTAAGTTGAACATTTCATGAATAATGCATTTTTTCTTTTCAAATTGATCGAAAAATACCAACTTTAAATATTGAAAATGAAACTACTCGAAACCGTCCTAATTTGGAAACCGATAGACAACGTGAAATATATATATATAGTAAAGTAAGATACGCGCGTTTACAAGTATTTCCGTAACTTATGCTTTTGTGAGAAATTCATTTCAATTTTGTTGGTTACTTTTATCCAATACAAAAATGGCTTATTTACCAAATTATATGCTCAATTTCACACAATTTATAAACCGGAAAATGAAAAAAAAAAACAGCAAAATTTACACGGCTTCAAATGGTTTTCCAAAATTAGTAATTTTATAATAGTTATCTCCCTATTACCTTCTGTAATTTTAAAAGAATCATGACAGTTTAAACATTCAATGGCGATTTGTATTTTACAATATTTTGCTTAAGGGGAAAATAAGTATTACGTTTTACTAACTCTTTAAATATCGGTTTGGAGGATAAGATATATTACCATATTGAAAAATTCATTATAAATAGTAAAATAGTAAAATGCTGCAATAAATTAAAATTCGATGAAATACTTTGCATGCAAAACTTGCTGCAAAGCTTTTCCGTCAGATGTAATGTTAAAAATAACACTGCAGTTAAATAACTTAATAATCTGAAGTTTTTAGGGAAATGGACCGAAGCGTTACGAGAAACAATCTCAAAAATGACACAATTTTAACTATGCAATAGAGTTGAAAATTTAAACAAGTTAACTCTTTGAATTCAGGAAAAGTTTAATCTTCAAATCCTAATAAAAGCTTACTCTTGTTTCGTTCGTCTCCCACGACTCCAAAATAAAGGCTTCTTCGGTTGTCAGAAGCGAGCATATTTGTCACATTTTTGTTCCAGACATCTTCAGTTGCTACCGAGCGCATCACCATGTGCAGTTCCAAGAGCTGAAAAGCAAAGCAAAAAGTTCTGAGAATTCCTTCATTTAGCATAACAAATTTTCATTTGACAACAATTCCTCATCACAGACAATGCTATACAGAAGGGAAAAACTTCATCCTTCTAAACATTCATTCGCGAGGATAATAAACTTTTCCTAAATAAGTACTTTACATTGTAATAATCTTGTACTGATTTATATAAAAAAATCTTGTATATTCAATTGACTTTAATAATTTTATAACTCGTAAGTACATGAAAAAAATAATAATTTAAAAAGTTTCCCTCCCATTCACATGAAAACATTCAAGACATGTTTTTTCAGCAAATTCAGTTTTTAACATCAAATTTCTTTCAATTTCCCCAAATCTAATTTATTTTTAATAGGCATAAGGGGTTTCGGATTTCTTATTTTTTAAAACTACACAGTACCCTACAACATACAAAAGTATCGATTTTTTTTGTCGAACCTTGTGACTTCTTATAATTAAAAAGCTTACCTACAAATTTCAGATGTGATAACCAATTAGTTTTTATGATATATAAAGTTTTCTAAGCATAGTTTTTGGTTTTGGTTTCATTTTAAAGCATTTTGCTATTCTTAAATTGAATTAACTAAAAATATTTTTGAGTCTGATCAACTATTTCTGTGCGAAACGTTATTAACTTAAATTTCCATTACTAAAATCATTTTTGTTTGCTTATGCTTTGATTTTTTTGAATTTTCATACACTTCTGTTTAAAATTAAGGTCACAAACATAAAATATGTAGAAACTGATGAACTACACTCATGGACAAAAAAATTAGCGTATCAAGAAGGAGTCGTGAAAATGAAACGATATTTTACGTACGCAATGACTACTTTGATGTAAGTAAATGATTAAAAAATCAAAGAAAAAAAGGATGATTTATTTCAGAGAAAAGGCAAAACAACAGAGGATTTAATATCCTGTTGAATCCCCTCTAACGTTAATGCACAATGCGATACGATCAGGCATTAAGGCATATAAGTTCTGTATGATGTCTTGAGACATTTCGTTCCACATTTGCTGTAGCCTTGCCTCTAGTTTGTTCAAACTCGTGGGTTGCCCAACTCGCCTTCCCAAATTATCCCGGATATGCTCGATTGGAGACAAATATGTGGATTGGGCACGCCAAGGAAGGGTAATAACAGTGCAGAGACAGTCTTGTGACACCCTTGCCATGTGAGGCCGAGAACTCTCTTGTTGAAAAATGGATCATGGAAGCTGTTGCATGAGTGGCAACACATGTGGTTGCAGGATGTCATGAACATACCGCTGGACTGTCATGGTGCCACGGGTCAATACTAGGGGTGATCTTGTATTGTAGACAATGACACCCCATACCATCACACCAACTGTGGGAGCGGTGTGTCATTGTAAAGTAAAGGCAGAATTGATGCGTTCACCACGGGTTCTTCACACACGAACACGATTGTCATCCCTGCTGAGAGATTGAATCTGGATTCTTCGCTAAAGACGACCTGGTTCCATTCCGCTACAGTTCAGTTTCCTCGTGCGTGGCACTACTCCAAGCGGAGGCGTCTATGGGTGGGTGTCAAAGGCAGTTGGTGTCAGAAAATGGGTGCCGCGATCCCAAATATCCTTCAGCCAGGCGCCATCGTATGGTTCAAGAAGACACAGGGGCCCGTAGTGAAGGTCCTACCTGTGCCTGGGCGGCAGGCGATGAAGCAGTTGGCTGTACGAGTGGATTTCTTACTATGTGGTGTTCTTCTTGACGACTAGTGTCGAGGGAGTTCTGAGCCTGGCCGTGTAAATGACATCTCGCGGATTCACTGGTCCCAACACTTCCTCCCAACGCAATCAGAGCAGTCTAATTGACGAGCTACTCGCCTAGCTGGCCACCCAGCTACCATCATGCCGATGATTATTCCCCTCTCAAACTGCGACAGCTGCTCATATTGTCTTCGATAACGATGTAATGACATGTCTACCTCAGCTCTTACTTTGTAAACGATTCAGCACACTGAAGCAATCTTTGGTTACATGTTTTATACTCTATGGAGAACGACGTTGAACGCACTCTACTGGCTATAAGTAATGCGCAATCACGCTGCATTTCTAATAATTTCTATATCTCCCCGATATATACCTTCATGCCAAAAGTTTCGTTACGATCCCGCAATTATTTCTTGGTGCGCTAATTTTTTTGTCCATGAGTGTATTTATTGTGTTGTGAGAAAATCTGGCATGTTAGAAAATATGAAAAATATTTTAATTGTGGGGGACAAGAGGAGCGCATATCAAAAACTGGGAATCAGAGATAATATCTAGTATGGATTGCTATCATTGTGAACTATTTTACAAGCCTCAAAAGGATGTTTAAGAGGGTGTCAAAAAGTAGAGTAGCACATAGCCAATTTTTCTACAAGCGGAGCTTTTAATTCCTAAAGAGTCCAAGAAGGGAAGCTACGCTGAGAAGTGACTTTTCCTAGACCATCCCCAACGTATTTAATAGAATTGTAATCCGGAGAACTCGAGGGTCAATCTACATGAAGAATATTTGCTACTTCATGAAAATGCTCAACAGTGTTGCGTTCTGTGTGGCCCCCCGTGCATTATCTTCCATAAAAATGTTGTCAGGGACCATAGCATCCAAAAAAGAACTCCCATAGGCTTCCAGGATCTCAGCCCTAAATCACTGTGAGTTGACAGTACTCGCATCTAAGATCTACAAAGGTGTACGACTGCCCAACGTTATGACACCACACTCAAGGATTCCTGTGCCTCAAAATCTGTCGATTTTCCTTACATAGGAGGGATGTAGTTCAATTTTCTCTTCAGGTGAAAAATCTACGAGATTCACTTTGTCAGGTACATTTCTACTCGTCACTGAAAAGAACATGTGACTGATGTTTTCAGTTCCACAATATCCTGTCTTTTCTGTTGGATGCAATCAAACATATGCAGGAGACTGGACTTAAAGGCCAGTCTCTGCAAGACGACTGTAGTCCATTTTTCAGGAAATTCTTCTTCCAGATACAGCAGCAAAGTCACTAGCAAGCTGAAGCCTACGTCACTTAATGCTCAGTAGTGATCCTCTGTAGATGTGGATGCTCTGTGGTTGCTGGGGACCTGTTTGGAATGGATTTCATAACCGTGAGACAACTTTCGGGCCACTTTTAACCATTGAGCCACCCCCGCCATACACTGACATGCTTCAAGCCTCCCAACGACTCTTCATCTCAAGAATTCATCTAAACGATTATGAAAAGTGATTCTTGCTGCAAGTAGGATAATTTGTTTTAATGCAATATTCACAAAACTGTAGGCAGAATTCTCATATGCTTGAATTCAATGAATATGCTCATATGCTTGAAACTCAATCCTGTTTTTCTTCAAAAACTACCGATAAAAATATCTTTTCCTAAACTAAAGTCAATATTGTACAACCCGTTCTTCGAAATATGTGAAATACATATTCTATTAATTTTACTGCACGTATTTTAAAATTATGACGAAAAACATGTTTATGATCTTAATTTTGGACATGAGTCTAGTTACTTAAGTAAGAATGATTTCAACGTCAATATTTGTTTTTGAAAGTAGTTTATATAACTTGGAATCTTTTTCATTAAGTTTTTTCATTTGAGAAAATTCCACGACAAAAACGTTTTCAGGTTGCTATGAGAAACAATGTTTGGAAGAGATGGAATACTATTGAAAATGATATATCTCTAAAAACCAACTCTCTGGTGATACTAAATCTCATTGCAGATCCATACTATGCCAAATTACATCGTAATAAACATTAAAGTACTACATTATATTATTTTAAAGTAGAGGAGCAAAAAAAAACTTGTTCAAACAGCCCGATATAAAACTAAAAAAGATTTAATTTTTTGCACAGACCTTGTGATTTTTAGTTTAAGTTAGTAGCATTATTGCTTTGTATATAAATGCTTCATAACAGTTGTAGAAATATTATATGAAGGTTAAGCTGAATCACATGTCATCGTAACAAATGATATCAATGTTATACAAAAACATATTTTGAACAAAAAATATTTCAGTCATGATGAATTTTTATTAAAAATGGATAAAATATAATTCTGATGCAACACAAGGAGCTTACAGAAGTAAGTAGAGCAAACCAAATATGATAAGTAAAATAAGAAGCAAATATTAACGGTCAAATTTAATTAAAGTAGTGTCTTAATATTTCACATAGCTGTAAAGTATCATAATGAAAAATGAGAGCTTTGCTGGTATTATTAGTTTTTGGCTTATGCCTTTAGATATATACAAACTTCATTGTGTTTGTCTTCCACTTTTCTCTTTGAAGATGTCCCTAAGAGAGCCTTGACATTTGGGTAGATACTTCAATGTACAGGTTCTATAGAGGTCTCTAGCTATTTTTTTAAAAAAATCCAACGTTTTAAAAGTTTTCGTCTTTTTTCCGGGTATAACTATAACAATAATAATTATTAGTTAATTATTAATTAACTATTAATATTCGTTTTTAATAAAATTAACGCAAAACATAAAAACAGAAATATTTTCTAATATCAAAGAACAATGTGTTTTATTTGACTGAGTAAACATTAACGTCACCCTATTCAGCTAAATGAGAGCTTTTGGCAACAGACCTCGTAATTTGGAACCATGGTAAAGTGACGAGGACGAAACTCGAGGTGTTTTAGTTGAAATATAATATTTATATAACAGGACTGTCTATGCTTTTTCATACTGCTTTGATATATGTTTATCTTCTAAAAATGCTACATTTAAGTAAGTATCAAGTAGTAATTAACTTACGTTGTTAGTTACAGTGGAATTCGTTAGAACTTGTTGCAGCTTTTCCGTGTTCTGTAGAGCTCTAAATGCCTTGTCAGTCGGTGCGAAAACGGTGCGCTGGTCTGAGCTTTTCAAGTGTGACAAAAATTTAGGATTGCTGCTGGCTAAGCTGTAGAATTGTCTGGAAAAATAATTCAACTACCAATAAACTTTTTAACAAAATGTGTACTAGAATTTTTCATAGAGAACATTTTGTAGTATTGAATTAATCAAACTCGCGTATGAAAGAATAAAAAAGACGTGTCTAATTTTATTATTGAACTAGAAACTTCTTATAAATATATAAAGTTATCTAACTCTTCAGAAAGCAACACACACACACACTATATTTTCCATTACAGCCTTTTGACCTCAATGTAGATAAACATTTGTTATTATAGTTGGTAAAAGAGATAAAGGAAGATTATGCCTCAAAAAGTTAAGCCTTGAAACAAATTCGGCCATAAGAATGGATAAAAAATTATTCAAAAGATACACAAACTTTTATTAATTAAATATTACGCAGTTTGAGGAGTGTTTGGTACACCGAAAAATATATTAAAAATGTTAACAAATACTATATAAATAAAATAAAATAATAATACGTAAAATTAAATGCAAATTTTGTTTTTAAAAAGTGCAATATTTGTATCGAGTGCCTGAGAGAAGAAAACCAGTCGTATTATTGATTTTCATGGTAATGCTTATTTGTGTCATAAAGAAATACTGAAATCAACTTGAGGGGAGGATTTGAGAGTCCTCTTAATTTGTACCAACTTTCTCCCCCACCCTCCCCATATGACCACAAGTGTGATTTCCCTATGATCTCTACCTGAATTCCTACATATTCATTCATATTTGTTTTTGTAGTTCACTGTATTATTATGCAAAATCTAATCTTATTAATAATTCTGCATATAAAGAATTTAGCTATAATCCTACAATTTTTGAAACTCTTTTTCTAATTTTCCAAGTAAAATAATAGCATTAAAATGTCCGCTTTTAGACCCTTCCATGGCTGTTAATTTTTTAAATATATTCAACATCGAATTCATGCCACAAGACACGGGTTATGTTTTCCTGTTATCCCAATGAAGTTCATTTTAAATAGTTGATTGAAAGATATGGTTACATGGTTGATGTGTGTGTGTGTGGAAATAATTTCATCATTGGAATCAATCGGATTTTCGGTATGGTTACATAACTTTCGATGTAAAGACACTTTCATAATATATGAATCCCCAATTCACCATCAATGAGATTTGTTGTACAATTTGACTAGCAAATAATTTATTGATTCAGATTGGTTCCTAGTGGATTTAATTTTTCCATGAAGGAATTGAATTCAGCTAGAAAATCTACTTCTTCATAAATAAGTGAATAAAATAATTTTCCAAAGCAATGATTTTAAGTTTATTTCGGGCCTCTCTTAAAAAAGGAAGCTTGATGAGATCAGTAACTAAAAATAAAAGGAGTAAAAATGAATGAATGCTAAGAAATAGTTCCTTTTCAGGGTCACAATTTGTGTTCTAAGAATAGGTGTAAAATAAAAGTCTACTGCAATCAATGTTTCTTGAATTTCATTTTGTTGGAGAAACTTGCATTGTTCCATTGGACAAATGACAGTTTCAAAGCCGAATAAGGGTGTTAAAAGCCGAATTAGGGGATCGTGAGGAAATGTTCTTTTTTATATTTCTGTGTAAATACTTTGTAGAATAATAAATTAATTAAAAACATAAGTTGACCGTAGTTAATCATCTCGACACTAATGCCGAAATATACATACAGTTTTCATTAGAAATAACATTCTTACCGTTCGAAATAAATGAATTGGACCAATCCAAAAGATACCCCTTGAGCCTGAACGAATTTCTTATTATGTGTTCCAAAACGCGATGAGTCTATTGTTCCATCGAATTCCTTCCAACCCCTTTCTCATAGTTTTGCCCCACCAAGTTAGGGAATGTGCTTGAAACTCGGAAATGAAATCATCACGACAACTAGTTCTAACGCATCTTACGTAAGAGATTTCAACATACCCTAATCTTTCAGTACGTTCCTCCTCAATGTGTTCCCAGATTGTTTTATCAATGACCATTAACGGCTTGCTGATGAGGTGCACAACACCGTTGCTCACAGGGATATTGGGTCGAATAATTCTGGCACGCACCACACCTTTTCGATGTCGCTGATCCCCTTGAATTGTGTTGCTTTGAATGGACCCTAAGAAGAGATTCATAAGACTCTTTCATTTCATTCATGTTTTGAATTCATTTGTAGGGAACAACTTATTTCCTTCTTTTAAACAGAATTTCTAAATTAAAAACATTTACTTTCTATCCACTGGATTTCGAAATTATATTTCAATTGTAGTAATATTTAATGATTTAAAATCAGGTCTTAATCATTAAAACATTTATTAATACATATTACTTTTAATCTATATTCACTTACTGTTATTATCTATTGGAGTGAAAATGAACTGGACCGGTTTTGAAAAAAATCCCAAAAATGTGACCTTTATACAAGTCAAAAAATAAAAAAATGATATTTTTATAAACATTTTAAAGACTTTACTTTTGTTAATTATCACCGAAACATATTCATTAAAGCAACCACAAAAGGCTTACTACTGAGCTAAAGAACAAAAATTGATCTCAATTGTTTCTCATCACAAAAACTTGTACAGTTAGCAACGAAATAAATTCTCATTCTTTCTAATATTTCTATTTAATTGAAAACGTAGTTGAGTAATAATTATTATTAAATTTTTTGATAATGAATGAAACGATAGCAAAAAAATACTTACATTTTTCTTCATCTTTAGTTGACTCATTTGTTAACTTGAGTTCAACTTTTAGATTATTCCCCCAAGTTTCCGACTTGTACGATTTCTTGCTCATAGTTCGCAAGAAGAGGACGTGATTAGATATAACATGACCTCTCACGACCTATAAATGTAAAATATTAATAGAATAAAATACGGAATATAAATTTATTGTTCAATTCTCATAATATAAGGCTCCAAAAATACACTGAATTAGGGATAGCAAGGGCTATTCAAACTGGGTAGCACTGAGCATCACATTTATGCACAAGTGAGGGTAATGGGGTTGTTCTGAATTAGTTGTTCGAGTTGCCAGTATGGGTAACCTGCCTGATTTAGACGCCTTTGATCACGGACAAATCGCAAATGTGCGACGCAAGGGTCATTTAATTTCCGGAATCGTCAGACAGCTAGGATTTTCAAGGTCGTCAGTGTCATGAGTATATCAAGATTACATGGATGGTGGACAAAATTCTAGTGACCGGGCAAACTGCAAAGGACAATTAGCCTTGACAGTGCGTGGTGATGGACGTCTCAGGCGTATTGTACGTAGCTAGCGAAGCCAAACACTAGCTCAAATTACCAGCCAGTTGAATGACGGTGCCAATCGTACAGTCAGTAAACGAATTGTGCAACGTTTGCTTCACCGTATGGATTTTGGAAGCCATGTATCTACGAGAGTACCATTGCTCAATACTCACCATCGGGCTGCACGTCTTGTCTGTGCAAGAAAGCACGGAGACTGGAGTTTAGAGGACTGGGAACGAGTAGCATGGAGTGATGAGTCTTTATTCCGACTACATAACGCCTATGGGAAGCTGAGAATATGACGTCAGGTCCATGAAGCCATGGATTCTGCATGCAAGGTTGTCACTGTACAAGGAAATGGTGGCGCAATCATGATATGGGGTGCTTTTTCCTGGCAATGTTTGGGATCTTTGGTGCATGTACCAACCTTCCTAAATGAAATTCGATGCGTAGAGTTGCTGGGTGATGACCTCCATCCGTTTACGCTGTTCTTCTATCCGCACGGTAATGGATATTTCCAGCAAGACAACTGTACCTTCCATAAGTCCCGGTTGGCTACTGGCTGGTTGGATGAGCATTTCTGACTTTTCTGTCATAAATTGGCCACCTAGAAGCCCAAACTTAAATCTCATTGAGAATCTGTAGGATGTTTTGGAACAAGGCATGAAAGGCCATCACACAGCACCAACGAACCTTACCGAATTATGGACAACATTAGCCAATATTTGGCAAGTTATTCCCGTAGAACGTTTCCAGAAACTTGTTGAACCTGTGCCTCGTCGTGTGGCAGCTATTATCAAGGCCAGAGGAGGCCCGTTACTAGGAAGGTATCTATATTTCAGTGGCACTTCAGAGAAGCAATTTGAGACAAACTTTTCCCCATTTCAAGAATTGGTAATGCTCTTTTTGTCAAAAATATAAATCATAGATGAACATAAACAGGTTGCTTTAGACATGAAGTTTACAAACAAAAAAATTGCTTGCATTTGAATTAACTCCAAATAATTAAGGACATTTCTTTTTTTATTACAAGGAAGAGTAACTTCACAAGTTATATTGGAAAAAATACTAAAGATAATAATCATGAAGTTATCGTTTCAAAAATTTTATTAGGTAATAAAATATGATTTCTTGATTAAAAGAAATACTTCTTCGTTGTCGTAATAATGAAATACATTATGTTATATAATAATATATTATAAAAAATGCAGTAAACAATGTATTATTTTATTTAATGTCTTTGTTTTATTAACCTCTATTTATTGCTATTTCAGAAGCAATTCTCCATTGTTTTATAAGATCAATTGTCCTCAGTTTAAAGCAATTTAACAAAATTTGGAATTTCCGTTTGTGTTTTCTTTATCCATAATTAATCCTTCAATTAGCTAAATTAATTCACTCTCAAAATATATTGAGTGAATGCAAGATTTCCATATATAACTTAACCAGTCACCAGAGCACTCTCAGCAATATTTTATTTTAAAAGAAATCATTGCCATCGAACAAATATGAAAAGAAATCAATAATACAATCTGGGGTAACAAAATTATTTACATTAAACTTAATAATATTACTTAAATCAATATACCTTATATAAAAAAGTTGAATAATATCTAACTTGTATTTTAGAAATAGCCGAATTAAACACTATAACTTTAAATAGTGAAGTAAATAAATAGCACGTAGTACAGTTTTTTTTTTTTTACAAATTCTTCTCAAGTGCTAAGAACTCAGGATTAAAAAGATGTAATGGTTTTTTTCTTCTTTTTTATTTTTTTTAAGGAAATTATGAATGAAATGTTAAAATGTTTTTTAAAATCATTAGATTGAATTTTTAGTCTTTCTTTTGTCTTTAGAAAATCAGTCAATAAATAAACAAATTTGTTAAAAACATAATTTGTGCACGATAGCTCGATTTTACAATACGTTACTCCGTTTAGAAAATCATTAAATGGAATCGAAGCCATCTATGATAAAATTAGACACACATGTTAAATTAAAGCAAAATTAGAGTCTTGATAGATGACAAATACTTTTTATCTTCCCATTAAAAGCGTACTTTAACATAATTTATGAGATACCTTAAATGTTTCCTAAGCAATTGGACTATTTTGATCCATTACGCTGCAGGCTTCTTTATCTAAATAAACGTTTTAAGTAAAATAGTGAAATTAATTTTATTTGACTCTCTCGTTCTAATTGAATCCTTCATTTAGATTAATCATTATTTGGTCCTCCTTCATTCTGTTCTATTTTTCAGAACAGATGGGAGGGGAGCGGGGTTTTTGATGGTCTTCATTTAGGTTTGGAGAAAAATTGGATTGATTTTCTTCGTTAAAAATATCCGTATTTCATCTAAAAATATACAAATTAATGAGAATTTCTGAATAAAATAATTTATAACTGATTTGAAAAATGTCAATAATACTAAGCGTTGGTTTTGAAGCTATAAATGATTAATAATACGTAGGTTGCTTTTTATTTTGACATTCATTTCAAATGCCCTCTACCTTAAAAACATTATAACAATACATATAAAATAAGACTACCTATAAAGAATTTCTGCTATAAAAATTAGTACTATATATTTTGTAATCTCAATAATTTATGTTATGTTGTTCATACATATCAAGTGCATTGATTTGTATGCTGACATTAAACGGGGAAAATAAATCATTAAATCCAAATTCTACCTTTCTTTTTAAACATTAAAGTCCAATTCTATTTTTCCATTGCCTCAGAATAACGAGTTAATGTTTTGAATGAGTTTAAATATCCAATTGAATTTTGTGAAAATTCTCTGTAGAATGAATGACCTTTGAAAAAGAGAATTCTCGAGTTTCTTTTCAAAGCCTTTAACAACTTCTTTCAAAGTGCGAATCAAATATTCTGTAAAAAAAGATTTCTTTAATTTCAAAAGTTGAATTAGACACCCGCATCACGTCCAAAGATCCGATAAAGCCGCTTGTTTCTTTTCACTTGGGCCAATCGTAGCAGTTGTTTCTTTTCGCTTGAACCAATCGTGGTACTGGTTCTTAAGTTAAATGAGCATCTCTCCATTAGCAGAAAAGGAAGTATTTTAACTCACTGCCTTTTTTGTTTCTTTGAATGCAATTCAGAAGACCGTGTTCGATGTCAAATTACGTTTCATCTCCGAACGATCTCCTATTGCCTAATTTTGACTTTTCTGCTAGGATGTTTGATTTTCTTTTCTTTTAAAAGATATTAAAATAAAGAGATCCAATCAGATTGAATACCTAAAGGACTCATTTCGAATTCTATTGGTTAAGTGTATTTTAGGAACCAGTTGCAAAGCTCGTTTTTAAAACATTTTCTTGTATTTTCTGCTGTGAATAGAAAGTAGAGCGATCGTAATGTTTTGACATTTGTTGAAGAATTTGTTCAAGATTAAATTAAAATTTCATACAAATTATTATTTATTATAGTTAGTGGGACACATGTACTTGAAAAAAGTTGGACAAATGAATAACCCAAAAATATGAGTTGGTAAGAGTCTAGTAACATTAAAAATAATATTCATATTATAATAGGCTGTTCACATTAAAGAGTTTAGTTGAAATAAATAGAAGCATTGAAAAGATTAAGCTTTTAACGATGACAATTGATATATTTTGTGAGAAATATTCAAGAAATACCTACTTGAAATTTCTTTGAAAAAGATAATAATGCATTCTATGTAATGCTAATTTGGAAAGTAGAGAATAAAGCCCCAATTGAAACTGAGTAATTGGATCCAATCAAGGGAGTGTTGCTTTGTAGTGCCCTCAAACAAAGGTCAGGAGACATAGGAAAGGATCATACAACAGTGCTTTGGATTTACATTGAAAAGCTATGTCCAATGCGTTTTTCTCAAATGGGAAATGGATTCTTTTCCGAGATTATGGATTAGACTGAATTGATTTTAAAATGAATAAGAAACCAACTTAAAATATATCCGGCTATAATATTACTCAACTTATAAGTTGTTCTTACGGTCTTATTATTATTACTCTTAAGCAAGGAAATAATACTATTTCTATGAAAAAGATGTATATATAAAAGTGTTTGAATAATCTCAATACATTTTGCAAACAAAAAAATACGTATACTTATTGAAAACTATATTGATAACAAGAAAACCTTTCTTACACTTTATTTGTTAAAAAAATCTTAAGACTATTAAATTGCTTCTATAATTTTACAGGTACTAATTAACTGTTAAGGAAAACTAGAATTGTCAATTGCTAAATGTATTATTTTTGCATTATTTCTCTCGTGAAAAAAATGCTGAAAATACCTTTTAAACCTTGTATCAGAAAATATAATTTATTGTATTATTTATTAAAATATTTATAATTAATGCAGTGCTACGAACTAAAATTTGATTCAGTACTTAGCAATTTTGTTACGTTTTAGAAGTATGTGAAAACAGTAATACAACAAGCATTTTATCTATACATATTACTTAAAATGAACTTGTCTCCAATAGAAATTCGTCATGTATCAAAAGCACTTGGAGGTGAGAAAAAACTCGTGATAATACAGAAATTTCTGAACAAAAAAAATTCCAAGTGATTTTGAATCTTTAGACACTAAAAGTGAAACTGAAGATAAGTAATGAGGGCTAACATTTCTTTGTTATTCCTATCAACTCGAAATGACGAGTACACGTAAGTGATGAAGATAAAAGAGTATAATAAAAGAATGGCGGAAAGATAGGAGGGGGGAGAAAGAGACTAATGGAGGTACCTCCGTCGTGATGAATATTCGTTTATTAAAGAGAAGATGAACTAGAATAAAAATTAAGTTTCAACTTTTTTTTCCACAAGAAGTATATCGATGCTTCGTAAAATAGTGCTTTTTTTCGAACGTTTCATTGGTTCATATGCATACATTTTGATTCCATATTTTCCTTTGATTTTTGACAAGGTATTTAATGGATGAAAAATAAAGAAATAATACAACGGAAAATGATTTAATTATTTCCTTTCATACAATTTTTATTTTATAACCTACTTTTTCTAATTTTTTTTTCAGAAAATGCTTTTTTTTTTGCATTTGCATATCTTTCCGGTGAGTTAAACTATTTCATTCTTGAGTATTAATGTAATTATTAGTTAATAAAAAGTAATTAATAATTTATAATTATGTTAGAAAATCTCACTTAAAATCCTTTTTATTTATTTAAAAAAAATACACTTTTTATTTTATAACCTACTTTTTCGAAATTTTTTAATATTAATGGGTTTTTTTGTATTTACATATCTTTCCGGTTCATGTTGTAAAAAAAGGAGTTAAACTATTTCATTCTTGAGTACTAATGTAATTATTAGTTAATAAAAATTAATAATTCCATTAAGGGTTTTTATAAGAAAATTTCTCCTAAAGATACTTTTTATTTATTTAAAATTACACTTCATTTTCAAACGTTATTGAAACATATTTTTTAAAATCCAACATCATCAAGCCAAAATGCAATCACTACTAAAATCTTCCACAGGATTATTAAGTAGAGTTTATAAAAGCACCAGGGGTACTAGGACATCATATACTTTCAAAAGATAGTGCAAATTTTTCTAAATATGCATAACACTTATATGTTCGTTGATAAAATAACCCAAAATTATGACGATATTAATGATGAAAATGAAAAGAAATGAACATGCCCTTTTTAATACATTTTTAAATGGGAAGTTCCTTTTGTGCTTAATGTATGCAAACCCTTTTAGTTTTTTTTTAATTTGAAAGAAAAACCACGCTACATTTTAGCAACGTTTATTCGTGTTCTACTTTTCCAAGCTATGTGACAGAATTTCTTATTTTAAATTTCAGTTTATGAAAATGTTTTGAATCCCATTCTTGCATTTTAAAGAGTCTTGTGCCATTGATCTACTTAATTTTGAATTTGTTTTCGTATGAAATATTTATTTTTTGATTATACTTATTGATATTTAGAAGAAAAGTATTTAACTTATTTAAAAGAAATAAATATGACACGAAGCAGGAGAATCCCCATCAAACGAAATCAATTGAAAAATTGCTTTCGAATCCCGTGGAGGAAGATGAAAATACTGGATAAGCCAAAAGATCCTTCCCATGTCAATAGTATTTGTTGAACTGGATTTCTTTATACAAACATTGGACCAATAAACAGCCGCGTTCGAGTGCGCTGTTGTTACGAGGTGTCATTTAATACGTAATTTTTCTTTTGAAAAAAAATAGTTTTTTCTAGTTATATAATAGTTTCACATTCGGAATTGAAATTAAGTCGACATTTTCTTTGTAAATTGAAACTACTTTCATTTATCCAACACTCTAATATGACAAACACATGTAAGACGTTATAGAAATAATAATAAAAAATACATTGGTTTTTTCTTGCGGATAAATAATTTCATGTGTTTACTGATTTATTTTTCCATTTTTTTCATGTGTCTCAATTGGATTCAAGTGCTTTAAAATGTCATAAGAAATGTACCTTTACTTTATAAAGCAGCAAATAATCGTCCCTTAAGTGGATGAACGTGTTAGTTAATTTAAGTTAGAATCATTGGTTCACACACACAAGTAGAAAGTTTCCAAGTAATTGATGTCTTTTTCAATCAACTTGAGTAAAATCAATCTTTCATAATCATGGCCTAAATCATTTCAACTTATTTTCATCCTAAGTGTAGTGATTGAATATTAACGTCGCACTCTTGAGCTACAGGAGAGCTTTTGGCGACGTCATTTGGAAGCCTGGTCAAGTGACGTGGACGACACCTGAGCTGGCATCCTCCCTCTCCTGACTCCCCCACCAACGGGAGGACGATTGAGCAGATTAACTGCCCTACGCGGGGGGCCTTTAGTGGTACTGGGCTCGAACTCGATCCGATACCTCTTCAATGTCGTGGGGAGTGCATTAAGGAATTAATCAACTCTCTATCCAATATCTAATTCGCTTAATGTAGCGAGAGATTGAAACATACAATTTTAATATACAATGGACTTTTTGGTCCTTTTAAAACAAATTTTTAATCTATTTCCAAAGTATTTTTTTTACAGTCGAAGAATGAGAATGCGTTTCATTATTCTTAAAGATTTTATAACTCGTTAAAGTGCTTAAAATACACTTAAAATATTTATAAGTTAACTGCTTTTGGAATAAAACTTGAAAACATACACAAACATAATGGTTTCATTTTATTGTTTCTGATTCTAATAAGATTTTTTTGACATTATTCAGATTTCCAATTGAATTTCTCTTGGAAAATTGTTTCAACACCAAACATCAGTTGGAATAACAAAGTGCAGTGATGCCTAGAATTTTCAAGTCTTGTCTTTCAAAATATATTTCAATATAAATTTCACCACTCAGTTTCTTATTTAAACAACTACTGAATTCTATTGAACTTTAAAGATGGAGAAATATAAGTAGGGATTGGAAAATTAAATGTTAAACTTTAATTTGCACGGCAATTAGTATATTTTGGAAGAGTTCATAACAATTCAAAGGTTGATCCAAACTAAAATTTAAGTTGGGTTAAGATTAGACGTTTTGCAGAGTAAACATATGCTGCTATTACAAAAGTCCTAATTTTATGCTTAACTGGCAATATTACAGCACATCTTTTTATTCTGCGTTGTTTATTTGGAATTTTCGAGTGAGTTTTGAGATGGGGCAAGCAGGGGGTATGAAACTCCAAGGGAAAGTTTTGTTCAACTTGAAAAAATCATAAAGGAAGACAATGGACATCAAGCCTATCAATAGAAATTTTATTAAGTAAATCAAAAGTATACAATAACAAAACAATAAAAGTGATTTATTAAAGTTATAAACATTTTATTGCTAACATATCCGTGAAATATCTCAAACTAGAGGTATATATAATCTTCCTTTACGTTCAATTTCTCTAAATATAAGGTCATCAGACACTATTTAATACCAGAAACATTTTGTGACATAATCTTGAACAAAATCATAGCAGAAACATTTCCATTACTTTGGTAACTAAAATATTAAAATGCTTCCAATTTTCCTTTTTTTTAAATTTTACTTTTAAAAAACAGAGAACGTTCCGTGGCATCTGTAGATATATTATTTATGAGACTTTAATAAATGGAATCCTATAAAATTGAATTTTAAAATTGTAAGCAAATGTGACGTAACTAAGATCCAGGTATATTTTCTCCAAAATCTGTTTTGTATTAATATGTATTATAAATACTAATTTTTACTATAAAAAATAATGCATTTTTCCAATATTATATGTTCAAACTTTTTGAGAATTCTACATTTCTTGGGCAAAAATTAAAAAAAAAAATTAATGAATAATTACAGAATTTTAAAATAAAATTTTGTTTTTTAAAATGTTAATATATATATATATATATGTCTAGTTTTGCCTTAATAAATTTTAAGTGTAGTTTTTCAATTATTAATCAAATAGTTCAAAGATAAAGCACAAAGTGAATCTTGAGAATTATCCTAAATTAGTTACACGGCTTGCAATATAGACGTTTCGGTATTCCTGATTGCTTTTTACTAACATTTGAATACTCATGAATAATTATTTGTGTTTATATAACTACTGCTCTTACTGCAAGATAAAAAATACTCCTATGTATGAGTATAAAAACAGAGCTTCTTTTGTTGTAATTTTTAAAAACAGAGAGTTCTAATTAAACTAGACATCAAATTAGCTCTAAGATATTTTCTTTGTGTTTTTTTAAAACAATAGTTAAAATATGTGTAAAAAAATCTGTAATATCCTGTAATTATAATATTGAAGTAAAAATACTTAAAATTAGAGATATAAAACTATGGTATTTTAAATAGAATGTATGGTGAATCGTCGATAACATGTGTTGATGAAGTAGAGAGAGTAATTAAAAAGACTTCTAAATAATCTAGAATTTAAAACTTGAAAAATGATGCAGAATAATCAGCTTAATTATGGTATGGTTTTATACTGTATTAAAAAATATTATTTTTGAAATCATAGATGAAAATATCATTGTTTGCAATGTTCTCAAAATGCATTTTTTGGTGATTCAGGTACACTTTTCTCAAAATCTACTTAATCTATAGTGCTGATATTTTGCACTTTATTAGATTTTAAAAAATTCAACAACGTTAATAATTGTTGAATGAACATGCACAAACTTTAGATATAGCACAGTTTCTGCATAAAATTTCAAGGGACTTTTAATCGCAAAATTTTAAATTTTTAAAAGATTTTGTAAATTTATTTATTTTTTGATTTGCTCCATTTATTATATGGACTGTTATATTTACAAACATTCTGCAAAATTGTAAAGCTATATATGCAGTGAGTTTTATACAAAATGTGTACCTAAAGGTAAGAACATGACTGGAAAATAAAAAAAAATGTGTATTAATTTCTCGTTCAGAATTATTTATATTTTAAAACGGGATTTTTTACATTAAAATGTACATATAAATACAAATAATTCACTGTAAAAATGTTACTTCCATCACTTTTAATTTAAGTAAGTAAGAGCTATTTAAATTTGGTGTAATAAAAAGTTCATTTTTCCTTGTAGCAGTCGTTCTTGTTGCCTTAACCACTTCCCAGTTTTGCTTGAACGCCGCTCGGGCACTTGAAATCGCTCTGCTCGGGCAACACATTTTCTACTCTAATCCTCTGATTTGCTCATATTTTTTGTTCGTTTAGTGTGTAATGTTTCTAACACATATACCTCTAATATTCAAAAAAAGTTAGGATTACAAAAAAATGCCTAAGCCGGTTTCAAGGTTAGGTTTTACTCCATTATTGTAGTCTAGATAAGACAGAAATTTTCTTTTTTACTAAATCGGTATACCGTAAACTACAAATACTATTTCTTTTAAATTTGGAGTTTAAAATAAAAAAAAATTAGTGATTATGAGTCTCATAGTAGAAAGTAATTCTGATGTTGACTCAGATAGTGAGTCTGCAATTTCTGTAAATGATTCTGGAAGTAATGAAAGTTTGTTATCGGATTTCTCTTGTGGTATTGATAAAATGGATTAGCATCTCACAAATTACCCAATAACAAAAAAAGAGGTTAGCAATAATACAAACAATATTCTTCCATCTTTTAAATACATAATTGTGGATTGCTTTCGTTTTATATCAGAAACTGGGAGGAAATTATGTCATTTGAATTTCAGCCTTGATATTATATATCGTCTTATTGAAAGACATGGGGCAGTAAATGAGAAAGAAGATTGACTAGGAATTTTTCCCAGTCCTTGACGATTGACAGAAAAATACTTTTTAGAAGTGATTTATCACACCGACTAAAAATTGAGACCAACAAGGCAATGTTTTGTGAGTTGTTCGAAAAGAAACGTTTTTTGAAAACGGGTAAAATAAAGAAACAGGGTATTTTTGTCTCGCTTGCGATTTTGGACTATACTTGTCTGCCTTTTTTAAAATTTACCACACAAAAACAGGATTTTAAGAGAATAACTAACTGCAAGTATAATATTAAATTTCTTAAATCTAATATACACTCATATTATTGTAAAGAGCTTTTTTGAGTTTGCTTATTTTCTCGGAAAAAAGCCAACTTTAAGGAAAAATGTTTTTTCAATGCAATTAAAAATTAGCATAATTCTTTAAATTCAATATCTATAGCATTTCTGACTGCTGATTTGAGTTTATATAATTGATTTCAGCTTAAAAATGTTAACAAAAAATATGTTTATTTTTTGACATAATTTGACAGAAAAAAGAAACTGTTGTTTAGGTCTTAATGAGTATGGTTTTAAAGAGTAAGAACCGAAGGCTTAAAGAATCCAAATAATTTCAATCTATAAAAATTAAATCAACATAAGAAATGGTTAAGGAAACATATTCTACACTACTTATATTTCCATATTCTCCATATTTCAAATAAATACAACGGTTAGAATTCATTTAGATAAAGGGCGTCTTTTTAATGTCATTTTGATAAAGTTGTTTTCTGTCAAAATTAGTTATTAAGAAATTCAGGTGATTACACAGAATTAGTTTTCTTAACCTTTTTATGCAAATTTTGCTTGGATCATGAACAGTTTTGATGAGTTTCTTATCAAGTTTCTCGAATTAAAATTCAAATGATATTTATATCTCAATGATTATTCCTTTTATCAATTTCAGAATACGTTTTTTGAGTTGAAAGTTGATTGTGAAAAAGTCACACAAATCATTCTAAAAGGAATATTTACCCAAGTATCGATCTCTTGCAATTTCGATGAGCTGGCTCCATCCACAGATCCGATCGGCAGGAAGAATGTATGATTGCCGACTCGATTGAAAACTTCTTTTTCCCTTTCAGATGTCACACGGGAGGCAAAGGCACTACGAAAAAATAAAAATTATGCAACTTGACAATATTTGCATTTCAACATTTGTATCTTAAACATTAGTTTCAAAAATGCACAGTTTAATATGTCATTTGAATTTACAGAAAGAGAATCTCTTGTTTCCTCAGTACATATTATTTGGTGAGTTCGCAAGAATTTGCAATCAGGAAGTGATTATACAAAAGTTTGAGTATAATACACAGTGATAGTAAACAAATTTATGATCAATTTAATTAAAAAGTATTTTTATGGAGAATAAGTAATTAATCCATTGACCCAGTAAACGTCCTTAAGTTTCCATGTATCTTTTCATGAATAACATTTTTATCTACTAAACAACAAATAGTTCTACACTGACTCATACCTCATTATTAAACATTATAGAAAAAATTTGTCTCACTTTACCAAACACACTCTTCGGTACATATTTTGCACAGAAGTTTGAAACTCGAGGTTTATTACAATTGTTTGGAAATGTTGAAGCGAATGAAGAATTTAGTTATTTTGGAATTGAATTCTAAGAAAGAATTTTTCTGTCCCATCATCAAGCATTTTTATGAAATGGACTTACAATTAAAGGATAGCATTTTCGTTATTGAGCAGCGCATTGTTCGTTATTACCCGAAAAAAGGCTTCATAATATCTCAAATATGGTAAAGATTCAAGTTCCCACTTCCTTGATGAAATATGTATGCTGATTCAATCTTTTTAATCATACAAATGAAAGAAGGGTCTCAAACTTGGTCTAGCGAAGTAATTGCACTCGTAGAATACTTAAAACACATGCTTTGAAAATTTCAATTTGCATAGAAAGTAGACAAAACACAACATCAAGGACGTGAATGTGGATTTACATTAATCAGGTGCAGGGTTCAAGAGCTTCAAGTTCTTCGAGTAAAAAGCCGATTAAATATACGAAACGCTTTCGTAATACAATGAAAGTTGTAGTCATACTTAACATGCATTGTGTTTTCAATTGAAATATTTGTGCTTTTGGTAAATTTTGCTTTCGAACTAACAATGGGAAATTAAGAATATCCTGAAATGCAGTAGCGTAACTTACGCCTCCTTCTCCAATCAATCACAACCTGAAGAGCTTGAGTTTCCTGGGATTTACCTCAAATCTCGTCATGCTCCTTTTTAAGCTTTGTGGGGTCCTTCCAGAAGCAGCTGGAAATTTGCCTATCACGAGGGATGGATTCCTTGGCTGTTTTAACAATAATGCTGTTGACACCGGTAACAATTGTGCATGGGTGTTGATTAAAATCTATTTTAGATTCATCCAAATTATTCTCCAAGAAATCTCTAAAGGCTGGCACTTTGAGAAAATTCCAGGACACTGTTGCAGGGGCGTAAAAAATTCATTTGGGTTTCAGTATTAGTCCTAATTATATTATTTCATAACAGTTCTAGGAGTAGTGTCCATAATGTCGGTTGAAACCATCGCCAGATCCGGACTGGAGTGTGCAAAAGTCGTTTGATCTTGTTTATCAAAAACAAATTATTGGAGCACAAAAAGTATTCAACAGCATCCCCAGCCCTATCTTTGAATCCCCATGTTTGAGAAGGAACATTGAAGTCACCAATTACAACCATCTGTTGACATCAATTACATCGTCGGAATTGTTATTGGGTGGATAATAGACTGAGAAAATTTTCAACTGGTAGAGTTTTTCAACCAACTATTCAATAAAGTTATTTCTATTTTACAATCTGTAACACCCATAGTTTTTTTTTATTTTAAAACTCGAGGTGATGGCGTTCTTGTCTGCAACCAAAATACTACTATATAGCTATTTTCCTTCCCTTCTCCAAAAAAACCCGTTATAACCCGGAAAAGCAAATCTCTCAGAGATAACACTATACGTGCTCATAGTATTCTCCAAGACAAAAATGCTTCTTTAGCAGTGCGAAATTAGTAGCAGTTTTGTGCAGCCGAGAGCTCCTTTAAAAAAAAGTATGTAAAAGAAAAGAAAAACTTTAACTGCTGGACAATTGCTAAGTACGGATAGCACTATCATCCATAGCAACCACAAAATGAAAGGAAGCAAAATGTGGAAAATTAGAATAAGTGCGGGATATTAGTAAGAAGTATGAGTATGCAAATTTTTTTCCACGTCTGTTCATCCCGTGATAGCGTTCATAAGAGCTTTAAAGGTTTTGACGCGTGTGGACAGTTGTTGTTTCAAGTCAAAGTTTTACAGGAAAGAGATTTAATAGACGAACGCAAAATTTTTGGCATGTCTTCCCGACATCACATAGATGATTTTATGCGTGGCCGAATTATTGGAAAGATCGAAAAGGGCGAAAAATAACAGATGTTGCCAGGGAGTTCGACATCGCTCACACACAGCGTTGTTTCACGGCTGTGGAAGTCATTTAAAACTACTGGAATGTGTAGTAGACGGCCCGGGGGAGGTCGTGTTAGAAGTACGACGCCTGAAGAAGACAGATATATCGTCCTATCAGCAAAAAGGAACAGGTGCACCACAGCTCACCGGTTTGCAAATCAGTTTCTTGCTGCCTCAGGAAAGCAGATCTCCCGAAAAACTGTTGCCAGACGTTTGAGGGGAGGAGAACTATACGCACGCAGACCTGTTGTGTGTGTCCCATTGAGCAGACAACACCGTACTGCCCGTTTGCAATGGTGTCGTGAGCATCACAATTGGACTGAACAGGACTGGGCATGCGTACTATTCTCAGATGAGAGTAGGCTCAGTCTGTCATCGGATTGTAGACGCCAACTGATCTAGCGCGACAGTGGTACTGCTTATCGTCCAGAAAATATCCAGGAAAAGGACCGATGTCCGACATGCAGTATCATGGTGTGGGCCGGCATCATGATCAATGGCCGCACGCGCCTACATGTGGTTGCGAAGGGGACTATGACGGGCCAACGATACATTGAGGAAGTTCTACTTCCTCATGTGTTCGTCTTTTCCGTGGTGCTGTCGGGGATAAATTTGTTTTTATGGACGACAACGCAACATGTTATCGAACACTCGCTGTTCAGGATTGTCTAGACAGAGAGGGTATTCAACGTCTCGTATGGCCAGCGCGTTCTCCAGATCTAATCCCCATTGAAAATGTGTGGGATGCTTTGGGGAGGCAAGTTGCTGGTCGAAACTATCCTCCGACAAACAAGAACACCCTCATCCGTGCACTCACAGAGGAATGGGATAAATTGCCTCAACAGCTGCTGGATAATGCTGTGCAAAGTATGGTACGACGTGTGGAATGTTGCATTACACTCCACGATGAACATATCCCGTACTGATACCTTTCTTTAAGGTGCCTGCTGACTTTTAGAGGCATTGTTCCATTTCTCCGTACGCAGATCAAATGAACATTTTTTTGTCTTTCAGATGTTTCACAGCTTTTGTACTTTCCAGAACAATAAATATTCTTTATTCTAATGTCTGAACAGTGTGGCAACTCTATTTTATCCTACTAGGCCTCATGTCTCGCTTAATGTTATGCTACATAGCAATTTGTGATCCGTCCTTAGCAATTGTCCAGCAGTGTATATAAATAATACACTGCTATTTGTAAAAAATGCAACACCATAAAGGAATCATGAGATTTAAATGAACTTTGCAGCAAACTTCAAATATAGGATGTTACGTAAAATTTCAGAGCCACCGTGCATGCTTGGCTTGCGTAGCGCCTTCTGAACAGATGCTGAGTGATTGAGCGCATATTAACGTCGCAAAGCTCAGCTACACAAGGTCTTTTGGTGATGGACCTCGTAATTTTGAACGATGGTTAAGTGATGAGGACGACACCAGAGCTAGCATCCCCCTCTCCTAAAAGACCCCACCAATGGGAGAAAATGTGAGCTTTCGACAGATGCAACACAGAGAGAACTGATGCTGAAGGCGTATAACAGAAGGTCGTTGAAAATAGTTAAGGATTATTTGTTAGTGGCGAACCTTTAGTGAGTCCACGATGAAATAACGAGAAATTCCAACAATTTACGGAATTTGAATGGAGAAGGATTATCGGCCTTCGAGAAAGAGGATTTTCTTATCGCGTAATAGGAGTTCCTGTGCAGTTCCACATTGATGCGAGTTTGAAAGCAGTGGATCGACGAGCACCGAACAACTCCAAAAACTGGCAGTAGGCTACGGGAGTTGATGTCAGTGCGAGACGATCGACACCTTCTCTGCATGGCTGTGAATGACCGTGCAGCTTCCTACAGGCAGTTGGCAACAAGTTGGTCTACTGCTACAGGTACACTAATGTCGGCTTCGTCAATTCTTCGACGTCTGCTGCCCCGTGGATTGCGTGAAAAGGGTGTTTTTATACAGGATTCCCCTCACGGCAAACCTTCGACAGCTGCGGCTGCAATGGACTCAAGAGTACAGAGCTTGGCAAGCTGATTGGCACAAAGTCGTCTTTTCAGATGAATCACGCTTCAATTTGTGAGACCATGATGGCTGCATTCGTGTTAGACGCTATGCCGCTGAATGCTGCCTTCCAGAGTGCTTTATCGAACGACATAGTGAACTGACACCCAAAATTATGGTTTGGGGATCGATATTGTATCATGGATGATCCAATTTGCTACTAATTGAGGGTAATCTCAATAGTAACATGTACGTCAGTGAAGTGCTACAGCCCGAAGTTGTTCCCTTCCTTTAAGGAATCCCTGGAGCTATCTTTCAACAGAATAATGCACACCAACATGCTGAAAAGACTGTTTTAGACTTCTGTTCAGCCGAACAAATGCAGCTTCTTCCTTGGCGTGCTTATTTGCTGGATATGTCACCTATT
Source organism: Trichonephila clavipes (assembly GCA_019973935.1). Taxonomy (NCBI): domain Eukaryota; kingdom Metazoa; phylum Arthropoda; class Arachnida; order Araneae; family Nephilidae; genus Trichonephila; species Trichonephila clavipes. The sequence continues at coordinate 317,036 of BMAU01021342.1, read as the reverse complement.
GAGCGTGTGTGGGGTTTGGTTGGTTGGCGTCTCGCTCTTGATCTTAGTCCTGCAGCTTTATAAGGCGAACTTTAGCTGCGCATACAAGCAATATGAAATTATCTTTCACAAGCAGACACTCAAAATAAGTTTGACTCCATACTACGTCGTATAGCAACACTTATTGCAGTGCGTGGTGGCTACTCTTAATATTGATTTCGGACACTTTTTTTTTCTTTGAAAATTTCGTCATTTATTTGTATTAACACAAGTCGTCTGTGCATTAAATTTCATTTAATCCCGATGATTCTTTCATGGTGTTGCAGTTTTTACGAACAACAGTTTAAATAGACACTGAGTAGTCAAAATATTATAACCGATTGACATTTTTACGTAGATCCGCTATAACTTTACGTAGTTGCAACTAAAAGGCGAGATAGCTTTTATTGGACAATGCAGGAATAGTGAAGCATCAATTACACTGCGTTGCTTGCGAAGAAATCGGAGGGAGTGGGGACCCGTTATTTGGCTGTGTTTGGATGCAGTATAATTGTAGGTCTAACGATTCTGACCTTGAAATTCAGGGTATCAAAATTTGTTGGAGAGGGGAAAAGCTAAACGTAATTAATGCTTACTACCCACCAAGTAACAAGAGTCTACTCTCTGATTTGATTAATTTATTTGTAAAAAACACAATTTTCATTGGAGATCTTAATGCCAAACATCTTATTTGAGGTTGCTCCAGCAATAACCAGCGAGGCCTAGACCTTATCAACATGATCGATGGTAGTGGCGTTTGCTTTTTGAATGACGGTACTCCAACTCACTCGTCCTACAGCTATGCCACCGTGGAGGCCTTAGATGTTGCAGTTGTTAGTCCGAATACTTTCCCCGGATGCAGCTGGTCAGTTTTGGGGAATATTGGAAGTGACCATCTTTCTATTTTAATCAAGCTCGATGCAAGGCAGTCAGCGTACAAGAACAGGAAAATTTTTTGGAACTTTAAGAAGGCTGATTGGGAGTCCTATACTTCTTCTGTTGATAGCGAAATAAATAGGAACCCTCTTACTAATGATATTGAATCTAATTGGCTTTCACTGAAAGATATCATTATCAGGAACGCTAAAAAGACGATTCCTGGAGATAACTCAGGAAGACCAATAAACATTTTATTCATAAATGTGAACCACTGCAGAATTTGCTGGAGGAGAAAAAACATTTACTTGGGGCATCTGGTGTACCTGTTGAACCTTCAATTACAACCCAGTTACAGAAATTAAAAGCTGTTATTAAGCGTACTTATTCCCAGATGAAACGAGACAATTGGAATAAAGAGTGATCCACTCTTGATACTAGAGTTTCAAATACTAAATTTTGGAATCTAGTGAAAAGCATTAGCAAGGAACAGTCTCAAGTTGAAAAATGCAACACGATTCAGGATGTTAATGGTGAAACTCCCCAAACTGATAAAGAGGCGGCTGACGTACTTGGTTAATACTGCCAGAAAATCAGTAACTTAGACTTTTCTAAGGAAGATGAATTTGTCAAAAGAAGAGATAGTAACATAGTTGATGGTTGCCGTAGTAATACCAATTATCGGAATTCTCTCTTCGCTAAAGGTTTTAGTACGCAAGAGTTTGAGCTGCTCTACGTGATACTGACCTTCGAAAGTCCCCTGTTCTGGATGGAACTCACGGCAGTATGATTGACCATCGTGGCCTAGATGGTCGGAGTAGACTCTTAGACATTTTTATGAACTCTTGGAAGTCAGGACGCCTGCCTCGTGACAGAAAACGTGCAACTGTCATTCCTATTAGAAAACCACAGAAAGACACTCGCTTTCCCGAATGTTATAGGCCCATAGCTCTTACCTTCCTTTCTTATAAGATATTGGAAAAAATGTTTTGAAAGAGAAACTTTCATTTTATCTAAATTCCCGTGACCTTTTCCCTAGGGAGAAGTAGGATTTTAAACCAGGACATAGCACAACTGATCAGGTACTGTATTTTAGTCAAAAGATCCGTGATGCTCACAATTTGAAACATACTCACCACACTGTTGCAGCTGTTCTAGATCTTTCTAAAAAGTTCGACACAGTCTGGAGACAGAAACTAATTAGCAAACTCTTTGATACTTTTGGGATCGGTGATAGGGCCATGCCTTGACTTTATAATTTCTTGCACGATAGGAAAATCAGGGTAAAATATAATAGTTCCATGTCCAAAGGATTCAAGTTGAGTCAAAGACTACCTCAGGAATCTGTTCTGTGTCCCACTCTCTTCACCTTGTTCATGTGTGTCATTGAAGAAGTTATCTCCAGAAGATGCGAAGTCGGCTTGTTTGCCGACGATATTGTCATCTGGAAATCTGGTGCTGATATTTCTCTTCTAGAGCCACAAGTTGTGTTTTAATGCTCCGAAGTCTTCAACCAGTTTCTTTTCCACTCATAGAAAACTATATAAATACCAGCGTAAGATCTTTTTGGGTGGATCGCTTCTATCAGTGGATAAGCATCCTAAGTATCTCGGGTTTGTACTGTACCCAGAAATATCCAGCTCAAGACACATCGATCATCTCGTGCACAAGAATAGAAAACGACTGAATACTTTAAAATATATTTCTGGCCGTGATTTGGGTGCTGACTCTTTCACCATTAGAAATACCTACCTGGCACTTATTACACCTATTTTAGAGTATGGTTACCCGATTTACTGCAGTGCCTTTCAAGACAAATCTTCAGAAACTCGAGCGAGTTCAGCTGAGCGCTGCACGTATTTTAACAGGACTTCGTAGCAGTTGTCCGCGAGTGACATTGTCCTTTTTGAGGCTGATTTGCAGCCGCTCAGCGTTCGAAGAAATTCAATTCTTGTGAAATATTATAACAAACTCCTTAGTTATAATCCTCGTAATCGAACATCAAAATTACGAAATAATTAGAGTAACAATCAAAGACTGAAGAGGAATAGCCCCAGTAGTCAGGTGATTAGTGACAATATGATTCTCCTTTCTGTTGAACGGCATCATTTGAGCTTTATATTGACCCATCTGAGGGCCTCCAAGGAGTGTTTTTCCAACCGAACCTCTCAGCCCATGTCAACAACACTTCAGATCTTCCTGAATTTCTTAATCAACACACCCTTGAAGATATTAAGGTATCCGACTACTCTAAAACCATGATTTTTTTCAAAAATTGACATTTTTTTTTCTGACTTTATTTTATAGACCATTTTATTAGCTTAATAACAATACCAAGTATTTTATTTTCCCTCCACTAGAACAAAAATTACAAGTGTTTTAGTAAAAACAAATGCCATAACTTTACACAAGATGTCAATCTTTAAAATGCGTTTTACTCGAAATGTGTTTTTTTCGAAAAACTCAAACGGGGACAGTGATTGCTCAAAAAGTTTTGAAAATAATTAGTTGAATTTTTTTGCTTATGTTCTGCATAACAGTAGAATTGTTTTGATCTTCAGATTTATCAATAACTATTTTATTTCAAAATTTGCAGTCCTTTATGTGAATATAGTCAATGTTTTTTTAAGCAATTTCGTATAATCACTAAGATAAAGTGCTCTAGTTTTTGTAAAAATTAAAATATCTCTTATCCTGAAGGTCACTTCAAACAGGAATAACAAAGTAACACATCAAAATTGAAAAATTGAGAATTTGTTCATAAAATCTTTGTACAGAGCGGGCCCCGTTTATGTAATTTTTCGCACATTTTTACTAGTTTTTTCCCATTTTAGTAATTTTTTTTCTTTTACCAATTTTAGGATTTTTTCCTTAAAAATATACTAAATATACATAAAAATCACAAAAAAAACCTCCATATCTTCTTTTTTTCAAAAAAAGTTGTCGCAAGTAGTCGGATACTTTAATACAGTGCTTCTCAAACTGTGGGGCGCGCCCCCCTGGGGGGCGCGATGACCTTACGAGGGGGGCGCAAGCATATCGAAAATAAAAGATTTAAAAAATAATTAGTTTACTGGAATGAATTAAAACAAAATACTTTCAGACATAATAAAAAATGCACTTTTACTCTGATATAATTTATAGGCGATATTAAGCCATCAAAAACAAAAACTTCTTCAATACCTAATTAGCTATCTTTGATCCTATAACCAAATAAAAAAACTTTTATTTGATTTGCTGTCATTCCGTGATGAGAGATTTTTTATTACGCTTTTTTTTAACCTAACTTTTCAGAGAAAAACCAGATCCCGGACCCGGAATCGAAAAAATTTAGGAACATAAAAAATTCATCACTGTCATTATTTTTGAAATACTGCACATTACAGCTGTAATCTGTTTGACCTTCTAAATTATTGGTACGGTTAGTTATGACCCCTCTCTTACGTGTTCTCTGTTGCGCTTTTTTTCATGCAAAAGAGTTTTATGATATTTGGAAAACCACAGAGAGCACACACACGCACACGCACACACACAAGCACATGAAGGATTACTTGGCCAAGACATATTTTTATAAATATTCTCAATGTATAAAGCATAACGAAAAACGTTTCACACAATTTTTTAGCAGTAACATACATATTATCATAATGAATATACTTTTTACCCGGAAGTAACAGATTACGAAACACACAGATTACGAATGGGACACAGGGACACACAGATTACGAAATCGTTAATTCTGTTTATTTATTACCAAAGAAAAATTGAAAAGTCCTTGAAAGGAGGTAAGTAAACTTTCTCTTAGCTAAATTATTCACTGGAATCATGATTTGTATCGTGCACACAATAAAATAATTATATAAAAAAAAAGGATTGGGGTGACTCAATAACCCCGACCGTACCCAGTGCGCGCCTGCTCCCGGGTTAAAACATGTTGAAGTCTTTTCACTTTAAATATTAAAAATAATACAATTATTCTTCATCGATATTTTATATTATTGATCATTATTTAACACCAGTGGCGCACACAAGGGGGTCCGGAGCCCCCAAAGCCCTTGATTTTTTCCGATTGATTATAATTCTAAGTTTATAGTACGCAAAATTTAGTTAAGTATTTGTTATTAATGATTAATTTTATTAGTCAATGCTAATTATTTATTCAAGAATTAGTTTTTTACTGTGTTTTGTTCCCGAAAATCGACAAAATCAAAAGGAACCTGATACAAGATTGGTGAACTTTCGACCCCGGATCCCCCCTTGAAAAATTCCTGTGTGCGCTACTGTTTAACATCAGTTATAAATGCTAATTCTGTGAGGCTTAAAATTACAATTCGCTTAAAACTAATTATAATTTGAGCAACGGTTTTAAAAAAAATCATTTTACGTTTTTGTAAACATTGTCGAGCACTTGGTTTTGCTTCCCTTACAATTCAGCTATTATATCAATAATGTTTTATTTTCTTATAAATGAACTCGAGCAAAGAGAGGGCACTTCAGCCGGTATACTTTTAATGTATCAGTGCTGCACAGAATATTTTATAACTAATTAATTAATACTAAATTAAGAACAAGTTGAATAAGTATTAATGACGTCCATGAGCTTGTCTTGGAAAGCAAAGTTTTTGTAAGGATTGCTTATGATTAGAAATTGACCCTCTGAGTTCTTTTTCTATATTTAGCAGATATCTATATTTTGTCTTCTAAGCAGCTACCGCATTTTGTAATATGTTCAATTTAAAAATTAGAGAAAGGAAAAATAACATAATAATTATCCTATTATTTTATTTATTTATTTATTTTGCTTAAAAGTAGTATACAAAATTTTTAATACTTATGTTACTAATTTGTATGGCTTATAATTAAGATCGCCTATTGTAACTTTAGCGTCAAAGTGCATTATTATTGCATTCAGTACATTATTAATGTATAAGGGGGGCGCGAAAAAAATTGTGATCGAAAAGGGGGGCGCCAGTATTGAAAGTTTGAGAAGCACTGCCTTAATAACATTCCTGATGATGCATTACTTATACATACTGATGGCAGCAGGAATGAACGCTCTCGTTCTGGTAGTGGTATTTACATAAAGTACCAAAACTATTCCAATCACATTAAACTGCGAAACTCTGATGGTTGCACTGTCTTTAGCAGGGAATTCATTGCTATTGATATAGGCCTTAAAGAGGCACTCTCAATTCCTGGTTCAAACAGCATCTGGATACTATCTGTGTGTGTGGCAGCCATAGTGCCATTCTACATCTCTCTAACTGGCATAAGGTTGGTGATAACACAGGAGTGGTTATTTTGGAGAAGTTAAAACTTCTTTCTTCTCTCGAGGTCCATCTACAATGGGTTCCTTCGCACGTTAACATCGTGGGCAATGGGATTGCTGACTCTCTAGCAAAAGATTTCGCAGTTCAACACACTATGAACTCGGTCACTCTCATCTATTCAGAACTTCACTCCACCTACATCAACAGCAAGCAAACAACTGTTCCTCCTGCTCATCGCTGGTATGAGGCTAAACAACCTGGTGGTTCTCTTTTCCTTCAATGCAACATGAAGGAACAAACTATTCTGATTCGTTTCCGGAGTGGCCACCTCCGAACTTTGACTTTAAGGGATGGTAACAAAGTTTTTCCAACTTGTGTAAGGTGTTTTGCCTGCCAGATATCTCCAGAGCACATTCTTGACTGTCTAGGGCTTTCAAAACAAGATCTATATGAAGACCCTCTATTAGTATTGGACTTTTTGAGAGTGAATGGGATCATGGACTTGATCTAGCTAGGCTAGAGATGGAGATCAGAAACAACAACAACATGACTGCAGGTTTTCGAAACGTCGGAATCAATATAGGCAAAACGGCTGCACTTGCGAAGTTTTCGAAAGCAGCAATTAATGTTTACAGAGAATGGATTCCCAAGCAGACTACAGGGTCTCATCGCCAGGATTGCGGTCATCACAGTCTACTAAAATTTTGTTTGAAAGGGAGAATTGAGAAAGTTGCTTTTTACTTTGTTTTCATGAATTTTTTCCTGTTGAGAAAATGCCACGGCCAAAGCATACTCAGGTTGCTATCGGAAACAATATCTGGAATAGATGGAATGCGCATAAACATAATAAATACAAAACTCAGCCTTCGACTAATACTACAATGAGGCTTCAGAATACTAATATTCTGAATACAGAGAGAATTGATTATTTGCATGTTTTAACAAACTACAGAGTAAATATACTGTAGTACTACATTACACAATACTATATTACAAGTCACACAACAAAAACTTAAACTTGCTAAATTGTCCCTAATTAAAATTGAGAAAAGATTAGATATTACTTACAAACTTGGTGTTTTCTTGCTTAAGTTTGTATTATTATTATTTTGAGTACAAATGTTTTGTATTTAATTTTTTTGTGAAAATATTAGGTTAAGATAAAGCTGAATAATGTGTCGTTGTAACAAAAATGCTATTAATGTTATACACAAACATATTTTGAATTTAAAAATATGCTTTTAGTCATAATTAATTAAAGTAGTGTTTTGATGTAAAACATAAGTCGGAAAAAGGCACATTAAAAATTAGAGCTTTACCATCATTATTAGTATTTGTTTCATGCCTTTAATAAATTTAAATCTGTTTTTCTCAGACTTTTAATTCTGAAGACGTAAGCATTGTCTAATCCCTATTGCTTTTTTTCTGCTCGAGATAGAGTCTTGAAATTTTTTGCAGATATTTCCAAATAAATGTTCTATAAAAGTTCGTCTAGATTTAGATCTCAGAGATCTAGCTATTTTTTTTTAAAAAAAAAAGATTCAAGAACCTTAAGCTTTTAGGTTCATTTTTGTGTAAAAATTTAACAGAAGAGAGATATACTCATCGAGAGAATAATTATAAACATCAATATTTGCTCTAAGATTTGTTCTTTACAAATATACGCTGATCTTGATACAAATATCTGACAGAAATTATTTGACTCTTGGGGAAAAAAATCACCAGGTTAACTCTTTTTATCGTATGTTAAATTGTTAAAAAAAATTTAAGTATCAAATGGAGTATAAAATGAGTGCATTTGAATGTTTTTATTTATTTAATTTGTGTGCACGTATTAAAAATTGTGTCATATACTACTACAGTATGTTTTTAATCAAAGATTATTAAGAAATATAGCGGAGAAACATTTGTTGCTACTTATTCCCCGCTAATCGACATTAACATCAGATCAAGATCCATGAAATTCATCGCAGCGAATGGCCAGATTTTTGCGCAAGTCGTTAGTCTTAGCTTTGGGCACCATGCAGGTGACAGTATGATTTGGCTCGGTTCCACCCCAAGTTTGAGGGAGAACACCCCAGGAGGTGGTCAGCGGCCTCCCACCTCTCTTCCTCTTCTACTGACATCACGAGAGGACTTGCAGCTCGACAGCTATTTAGAGTACCCCCCTGCCACGAAGGCACTATACACTTACAAAAATCCATGCCTTCTCCGGGATTCAAGCTCAGGCCCTACGGCACCTCAGTCAGCGTCACTAACCACTATACCGGATCACAGTGCAGGAGAAAAATTTAAAAAGGACAAATGAAAAAATTAATGCTGTCCATTTTAAATTTAAAAAAAAGAAATCGAATGTAAAGATATTTAAAAAAACCACACAATTTATTATTCAATTCATATAACAGGCAGGGATGTTTACGAAATAGTTATGCGTTACTTATTCCACCCGCGATTGACAGTAGCATCAGATCGCTCCCCACAAAATTTATCGTGAGGTGAAATACGTCTGTCGTTTCATCCACAGCTTTTAGTACCAAAAGCAGGTAATAGTACTATATTTTGCTTCATTCCACCCCAATTTTGAGAAAGCTCCCCTGAGGGAGAGGGTCTTCTAACCCTCTCTCTTCCCTTACCAACAACTTCTCAAAAAGATTTCCGGCTGACCGAATAGTTAGATAACCACCAAGGCGTACTGGCACTATACATTTAAAAACACCAGTGCCTTTTCCAGGATTCGAATCCTCGCACAGCATGAATTCCAATCCCCGTCATGTATAAGAAAAAAACTTATCAAGCAGAAGGTTGAAGAATATAGAGTAGCCACTATTCTAAGCCATCTCTCTCAGAATTCAGAGTTTATGGAAAAATATATGATTGAAAAAATCAGTTCTTGTTAGGACGAGTTTGTAAGTGTCAAAAAGTGTTTTTGAAATGTTAAACTGGAATGATTTTAATAAGTGAAAACTCCTAAGTAAATTATTTTATTAGAACTATGTTACGAGGAATTAGTTTATATATATAAAAATACCAAAATAAAAATACAACAACGAACCGAGTGCAACTTGTACTTTGTCAAAGTCTTCAGTACGCAGTCTTCGTTTCTTAGGAAGTTCACCTTAAAAAACATTTTTATTCGTTCTCTTAATATTTTGAATGAAAAACAAAGGAACCATTCAAAGCAATCAATCAATTTCAAAAATGGGAATCTGTTGTGTGTGTGGACAGAAAGGATCAACTCTCAGTTATTTCCCTCGTTCTAAAGCCTCATCTACAATCACTAATCTAGTTGGCTATTTCGAATCTGGATTGGCACTAAAAAAGTCGTAAATGAATGGATTTTAATGTTTCTTGAAGAATCTGAGAAAACCTTTGACCCCAATAGCAGAAACTGTGATACGAATCAATCAATCGAAAAGGAAATATTACTTTCGTATAAGCTAAAAATGTTCCTTCTTGGTATTTGCAACTTAAACAAAAGCTGCACGGCCCAAATAGTTCAAAATGAAATGGATTGTCGACTCCCTCTTTGTCTATCGGTTTTTGGAAGTGGTTCAAATATAACGCATTGTATTAGTTGATATATATGAATGTGTACGGTTGGAAGCTCTAACTATTGCATAAAAGATTTAATAAAAAACTAAATTTCTCGTCTAAATCAGCAGTTTTATTATAGCAAACATTCACACAGGCTGATATGTCTCCAAAATTTAAAATATCTGCCAAGAGTGCATGTCACTTTATTTGAAAGATATGAAACATATGCTATTGTATATTTGCTGCTTAAAGGCAAAAACACACTTCCAGACCCTATGTGAGAAATACTACGTCATTAAATATTTGGGATATTCTGTAGGCATTTACTTTTGGTTCGATTGCCTATCGGATGGTTGTCTTAAGTAACGAAACTTCAAATTCACTTTTGGACCATTTATGAGGCTTTTTATTGCTAATTTCTACTTGAAGGGGAACGGCCATCCCAAGCAGCTCGATTGAATAACTCGGAATGATAAAGTAGAAATAAAAATACTTCAGTTTAAGGTATCCGAACGCGTTGAGGTGACCCATTTCGATCAACACACGCAGTTTTTGGTTTGATTGAATAGAGCTATATTTTGGGGTAAGTTTATTTCTACGCTACATAAATGTCGAGTTACAATAAATTCCATAACATTAGAAAAGCCGGAAGTGGATATTTAGTGTACCAGAACTGGGCATTTAAATTTTTAAAAATTTATTATGGCAAGCCTGATAACTCAAAATATAATAAATGGACTTTTATGAAACTTCTTGAACCTGATATTTATATCATTTTCTAGTAAACGTACTGTGTGAATATTTTTTGAGTGTTATGGCCTGTTATTTCAATAATAGCTTCAGAAATATGTTACATTTCTTAAAATATATATTCGATCAGCTGTAAAATTTTTGTATTTAAATACAACACTAAAACTTTAGTATATTTCCTATATAAATGTATGTATTTATTTCAGTGATACTTTTATTGATATAAATTTATTACTGTTTTCTCTTACTGCTCTAAAGATCATTTTTACAAAAAATTGCTAGTTCCCTTTATAATTCTAATTTTGTAAAATTCAGATAATTAATTTTAAATATCGCTCTCTCTCTCTCTCTCTATCTATCTATCTATATATATATAGTTAAGTATTAATAATTAATCGTATTGAACCCTAAAAAAATATTCAAAAATTTTAGTACGCTAATTTTAAAAAAGTACTATGATCGTGTCCGGATACCTTAAAAATAAGATTATAATACGTAACATTTTTGAAATAATTCCACTAATGTCAATGACAGATGAGGACTGACTAAACTCTTCCCTGGTATTTGAGTACTAAAACATCATTAAATCGAAATTTTTATGACTAACTTAAGTGTATAGAGAAAGCGTCGGCAACTTATGCATGCGTGACAGGTGTGGCACGTGGAGCAATCCTTAACAAAACTCTAAGCCACTCTACAAAGCTATAAGATAAAAATAATTTCTATTTAAGACACTATCATTTCCAGTCATTGCTTTTAGATTTTGTAAATTCCGTAATAAAATTGAGCATTATCTGATATTTTGTATAAGTGATATTTTGAATCCTGTTGCCGGCTCTAATCAACAAGTTGATGGTTAAAGTCAAACAAAATAGGATTTGTAAAATTCAAAATGCACTAATGGAAATAAAAACACAAATACCAAGAAGTTGTGCTAGATATCTAAAATTTGTCAGGGGTGTTTATGTATCTGAAAGGTGACTTTGAACATGTATTTGTCGCTGAGATTTGTTGTAGTGAACTGATGTTAATTAAGGATGCCTTTAAGAAGTCGATGGAGCCATTATCAACAGGTCCCTGAGTTTAAAGAAGGTCGCATTATATGGCTAAGAACAGGTGGATTTTTCTTCATTAATATTTACAGAAAGATTTGATAGGAATACATCCGCTTTGTATAATTGGTGGCAGTAAGGGTTCAGGGAAAGCCCGATCTGTTACCAACCACGCACGGTTCGCCACTGACAGAGAAGACCGCTCACCGTATTCGTCGAATGTCTGTAGAACATCGTAGTGCATCTACAGCAGAAATTAGAGATTTTTCTGACGTCAGAGGGACCCAGTGAGCAGCATCGAATCTGATTGTTTGGAGAATAGTACAGAACTAGAAGACCTGTAGCGTTCCTGTCAAATGAAGTATGGACTCCTAATGAGTCGTTCAATTAGCATCGAATTATGTGAAAGATGAATGAGATTCTGAGAATTTTTTTTTCAAACGATCTCTCACCCAATGTCGATCTTGACATTTTAGTACCGTTCCAATAGAGCATCGAATGAATGGCAACGGTCGTGAGTTCGTCTTGTTGCCCTCGAATACTCTTCGTGTAGAGAGCACCTTCAAGCCAAATCCTTGATGTTGAAGTTAAGAGCTCAGGTCACTTGACAAAATGAAGTCACCAATAGCCCTCGTGTTGATTTAGAGATAATATATCCGATCTAACAACTCCTACGAACGATAAGGCTTCTTACTGAAAAGAAATTTGGAAAATTTTATGTTCTCTCATATTTATGCGAGAACATAAAATTAATGACTAACATAAGACTTATTATAAATGAAAAATCACTTCATTTGCTTTATTGACTGAAATATCTAATTCACTAAAAGAAAATACCTAAAAAGATTCTTTGATTAAGTTATATAATTGTAATCATCAATGCTGTGGAATTTTTTGAACAAGATGGCTTTTTAGAATTAAGTTTACTGAAATGTATGTGATCGTCAGTTAATCAATTAGAGATAATAGAAGTTACCGTAAAATCTGGTGTATAACGCATACCGCCGTATAACGTGCACCTATACTTTAGAGATGCATTTTTTTATTGTTAGGTATGTTCACCGTATAACGCACACCCCCTTTTTTAGAAGAAACATGGAATGTACATATGCAATGCTCTTATGTTTTCAAGTCCTTTTTTCGAGGTATTATTTTTTTAAAAAGTTGGAAAAGTTAGTAAGAAAAGTTATTAGGAAAAAAAAGTATATATATTTCTAGAATTACAACCTCTTAAGTTCCTAAAGAATGTCATTTCTTTTGAATAAACAGTATTTCGATATACATTGAAATTATTTTTTTCTATGCTCATCTCGTATTTTTATCTCTCACTTTTGTACACAGCGTACCACGCGCACCTGTGATCTTGGATCTTATTTGTTGTGTTCAACGCTATCCGCTGCATTTGACAGTACGCTTACTTAAAAAGATTGTTCAAAAACTGAATTTAAAAAAATATTTTCTTGACAAAAAATACGCACGGACTTTGGTGTTTTTAATCGATGCCATCTGATTGTTGAGAAAAAATCCAAGTAAATCAGACAAAGGAATGTAAAAGAAATGTGAAAAAAAGATTATTAGATGGATCACTTTTTTAAACGAGTCCTCTCGCAAGGTTGGTGGGAGGCCCTAACCACCCTCCATCAAAATTGAAGGTGGTTCCGAGCCAAAACGTATTGTCACCTGCATGATGCTCAAAGCTGCGGAAAATAACCCCGTGCAACCATGAATTTCGTGGGCCTCGATATGAGACCGTCTATCAGGTGGCATAAGCAATGACAACACCGCAACTTTTTTAAACGTCTCTCATTTAAACTTTTGATCTAAAACTCGTCTATAATTATTTTCTTGTCAACCATTTAAATTCAAGAAATTTTTTATTAATCATATTGCTTTAATTTATAAATAAATATACAAATATAGCAAAACTTTGATTAAGAAATATACATTCTAAAATGAATTTAAAAATAATGTTTCAACCGTAGCATTAATCACTTTAATTATAATTTATTGAATTTCTGTCTGTGGCATAGTAAATAAAATGTGCCACAGCATATGTTAAATAACTTATGCTTCGCAAGATGAAGCGAAAACTAACGCAAAACAACTTTCAATCGATTTTTAAAGAAAAATTGTAAAGAAAAAAATTATCCAGTAATTTTTTACTCTTAAAAGCAAAATGACACAGCTGTTCATGGATGAGATGGATTTTGAAAAGATAAAGATTTGCTTGTGGCGAAGAAATGAAAGGAAGATAAGAAATATATTACAGAATTTCTAAAACCACCTGAGTCTAATCTTTATGTACTCATCGAATTCTTATTAAAATTTAAGAATTATGCAAATGATGCTTCTATGATTGGGCCTCCTCCTTTGCACATTCTTCAAGCAGCCGGTTGGAAAAATGATTTCTCTCGTCTACAAAAGATCTCGGTAATATGAGAAACAGCTTTGTAACTGAGTAGGATAAAAATCCTAACCGATTTCACAAAATGTTTGTCTTTTCAGAATTTTTCACTTCCAAAATAAAACAATCACTAAACTGATCCTAAAATGGAGTGACATTAGTTTTATAAATTATTTGAGAGTTAAAGAAACAGAGAACTTTTTACTTTTTTTTTCCCTTCGAAATGGAGACTTTCCCAAGTTTTATTTGAGATGCTATTATTTTCAGGTTTTTGAATTTAGGACATTTCTCACAGAAAATATCTTAAAAACAAAAAAAAGCCTTTTTAAAATGTTTTTTTAGGGAGTTATTCACAAAAAGTGGTCAAAAAATTTATTTTTTAAAATTTTTATTGCAAAAGAAACACTATTTTTAACGGTTTAAAATGTTTGTTCTAGTTCAATTAGAATCATTTTAGCTGAGGTACTTTATTTAATAGTAAGTTAGTCTATACCTTAAAGCGGAATTTCTGAAAAGTACAAATTTCAGCACAAAAACGAAATATTTTTGAAAAAATCACTTTACTTAGATTTTGGAAACGTGGCTCTCCTATTAATACTATACAAGTATAAATACTGTAATAAGGGATTGTGTCATAAAACTTATTCAAAAATGTGTCACGAATTTTCATCGTTTTTCAAACGCTACTACACACACACTCATGAAATTTTTAAAAAAAGAAAATCTAAAATATCATCTTATTCAAATAATGATAAAGCACAATCAATACACACAAATTGGTGGCTGCCAATTTTCTAAAGATGTTCCCTAAACTTATTCATTTTTAGTTTTACAGAGATAAGAAAAATGTTGCATGTGATGGGATAGAGAAATGTTGCATCGAACCCCCTAATCAAATGAATTTTAACTTAATTCTCAGGGTTCGATATGTTCAACAACATCTTCTTTTATGAAACAAAATGTAAAAATCGTTTAACTTCTACTGGAGTTTAATTGAATCGAGTATGAATAATCTCAATATATGTTTATGTCACACATAAAATGCGTATGAAAAAATATTTGTAGATATTTGATTTATGAAATTTGCTTATTCTTATACATATTTAAACTGTTCCTCGAGATTTAGAATTTAAAATCATGTTATAAAAATTTTATTTACAATTTAACGTAAAATAAATAATTTACTGCATGTATTTCGAACTGAATCGTTAGTTAAAAAAAATTCAACTATACAAGATAATTTTGTTTTCCTTGTAGAAAAAAAAGATAGTTCCATAATGTTTAAACAAATTATCAAATAAATAAAAAAATCAATGAGCTATTTTTATTATATAATAACAAACAACACTTTAAAGTTTTGTGGCTTTCAAATTAAATTTGAATCAAATTTAAAATTTGAAAGAAGAAAAGCATTTTGAGAAGAAATATGAACCAAGTAAAAAAGAAGACTTATTAAAAAGTAACTTTTTCTTAAAACAAAGATA
This sequence comes from Trichonephila clavipes, assembly GCA_019973935.1. Classification (NCBI taxonomy): domain Eukaryota; kingdom Metazoa; phylum Arthropoda; class Arachnida; order Araneae; family Nephilidae; genus Trichonephila; species Trichonephila clavipes. The sequence continues at coordinate 301,648 of BMAU01021342.1, read as the reverse complement.
TAATTGAGAAAAATTGTCCAATTTCAATAAACTTTGATGAAAGTGATGGATAACTCTACCTATAGTACTTCTTTTTTCAATCTGAAATATTTTTTAATTCATTCTTTTGTTATTATTTTCAGTAACACAAAAAGTTGTAAAATGACTGAAAAATTATCCAACTTGAGTGAATTTTTAATTCTATATTGACAGATAATTGGCAATAAAAATTTGTTACTCTAAGAATTTTTTTTTAAATCAGACTCTTTTTTGTATATTGTTTCTCTTTTAACATTATAAATATTATTAAAGAACTTTGTAATAAAAATTCCCATTTACATAGAAATCTTTACTTTATTTTAATTATTGAATCTACGAGGTATGTTTTATAATAAAGCATTTGTTATTAAATATATGTATATATATATATATATATATATATATATATATATATATAAAAGAAAACAGAGGATGGACCTTACAGAGGATGTAAGGAGAACCTCAAAATCATCCTATCCTTTTCCTACCTATGTCTGTATGAAATTTTTGGAATTCTAAGCAGCACATATTTAGTCCCCACCCTCTACACTAGACACTTGGAATACCCTGCGATTGCATGCACTCTATTGATTTGCGTCGCTGAAGTTGAATTGAACAAACTCGGCAAACAAAAATTAACTTGATCAGTCAGGCAAGTGGCGTCTGTCTTGCGCATGCAGTTTGTATAACAGACACTTTCACCTTAGTTATCAAACACCCTTTGTGTTCTGCATGCACAATAAAAATAGTATCAGAGTATAGATAATGAATGACTTACTCGATGGGCTCATTAAGTCCGTAGATACTGGGTTGCTTTAGAAGCTCTAAAGAGGTTGGTGGTTGAGCAGAAATGGGCTTATATGGCTCTAACAATTCATCGATAACGTAAAGAAGTTGAGTTTTTCCTTCAGTCCCTCGGTGTTCAGCTTGTCGGATAATTTTTGCGTTGTCCACGTAATACTCCTGCAAGAAAGAATGAGACATTTTACCTGATTCTTTTAAAAATTGTTGATGGAGATTTTTATTTAGTGTTTCGATACTCTAAACGTTTTTTACCTTTGTGGTCATTTCATGAGTGACATATACACGCATATATATACGCAGAAATTCGGGCCCTGAATAGTTCACAGAACCAAAGCATGTTCACCTTCTAAGAAGTTCCCTTGGGCGAAAATACACTTTGGCCAGCGTTCGTATAACTTCTGGAATCTTTCCCGTCATTTTTCGCCATTTTTCGTAACCTCTCGTAAGGCCTCCTGCGATGCTCCTTTCATCTCATCTGATGACACGAAACCCGTAATTGTTTTTTAATTGATGGGCACAGTTAAAAGTCACACGGGGTTAAGTCCGGTGAATAGGTGGGATATGGATACATGTTAGTGCAAGTTTTGGGGAGGAACTCTTTTACCAATTGGGATTGATGTGCTGTTGCATTGGCATGCAGAAGATACCAGTCGTCATTCTGCGGGAATTAAGGCCGTTTACGACGAATGGATTCCGTCTTCGAGAAGTGAGTATCTTCAACGATTTGTGCAAGTGTTTGGCAACGATCTTTTCAAAGACATTCAGACACCAAAGCAATATTTTCCGCGTTCTGTGAAGTTGGGTGACCAACGTGTTCATCGTCTACAATTGAATATCGGCCCTCTTTAAAACGCCTTTGTGACCATGGATCTCGCTGTGGTAGATTCACCATACACCTTATTTAGCATTTCCAAAGTCTCCATTGGTGTTTAACCTCAGCGTTGACAAAATTTAATGTTCAACGCTGTTCAAACACTGTTCATTTATTTAGTAAATTGTGTATTATTAAATGCAGAGTAAGTAATACGATAGTCATTGAAATACAAATTATTTTTTCGAAACTAATTAACAAAAGAGAAATAGTTACTTAAGTTGACATTTTAAAAACAAATGATATGTTTAGTAAATTTTTAAATATTTTTCGTGTAAATGTAATTAATTTATTAAGAGGACATGGCACCTTTGAAAAACCGAAAATCGAGGAAAATATCGATTTTTCAATTTTTAGTTTGAAATGTAGTTTGATACCTTTGGTATAACTGAGTGAAGTTTCGAAACGATCTGATTATTTTAAACGCAGTAAAATGCATTTTAAATATTTTGACAGCTCTGTCAGCAGTTTAAATGCCACGCCCACCTCAATGTTTACATTTTTTTACTTGAGAATAAATCCATTATTTTACATTAAAAACTACAGAGAAGAGGAATCCGTTAAGCTGTGACTGTAACTATCAGCAAAGTTGTTTATTTACATTAGCTTTGCAAATTTCGCTTGCTGTGTGATTTTTAGTTTCATTAGTTTTTAACTGCATAGAAACCTAAAACAGCATTTTTTAATGCTACTTCAATCATAATTCATTTTATTAGTTGTTATTATCGCTAATATGCCTCTTAGAAAACGTTCAGTACGTGCTTTGCAAATGAATGAAAAGCGATGGTGTAAAGCGAAAGTTGATTGTGAAGTGAACAAAAATTCAGTTTTTTCAAATGTACGCCTGGAAAAATTGAACACTGTGATAAAAAAGGATACCTCTGCTATTGAAAATTATATATTGGTGGACTTTAACCAAGTTAACAATCTTCTTCGAAGTGCAAAGTGCCAATATTGTGAAAAACAAGCTTTGAAACTGGAGCTTGGAGCCAAGTTGGGATATTCATACAATTTAAAACTATTGTGTAGCAATTGTGATGAAAACAAAACTGTTGTAAACACATCTCTAAAGTCTGTTCCTACCGGCCATGATGTGAATTTGAGAATAACTCAAGCTTTTTCACATATTGGGAAAGGTTATTCAGGTATAGAAAAATTTTGTATGGTGATGAATATAGATCCTTTTTCATCAACTACATATGGGAAGTGTGCGAAACGGCTGGATAATGCATATACTCTGGCATCTGAAAACATATTTGCGGAAATCCACCGAGAAATTAACAATGCGTACGAGAATGGAGCTGAAATCGCAGACTTAAGTGTTAGTTTTGATGGAACGTGGCTAATGGTCACACCTCACTTATCGGTGTAGGATGTGTTATAGATATCCTCACCGGATATGTTGTTGACTTTGAAGTGATGAGTAAGGTGTGTGTCGTCATTGCTCTGTGGCAAAAAATAAGCTAGGCCAGTCAAGTGCTGAATTCAGCATATGGTATGAAGGACATAAAAGCGAATGTGATATAAATCACTTGGGCTCATCTACATCAATGGAAATGGAAGCTGCATTAATCTTGTGGAAAAGATCCACATCACTTGGATTCCGTTATATTACAGTATTATCCGATGGTGATTGTAAAACGTTTAACTACTTGTGCGAGAAAAAAGTGTATAGACCTGACATTGTGATAAAAAAGGAAGAATGTATTAATCATGTTAGTAAACGGTTAGGAACAGCTTTGAGATCTGCTGTAAAAGACTGTCGTGCTCAAGGTATTTCTTTAGGTGGTAAAGCTCATGGTAGTTTGAAAGAAGCCACGATTAAAAAATTAACTACTTACTACCAAAAGGCTATTTTGAGAAACAAAGGGGATGTGAATGCTATGAAAACAGCAATATATGCTACATTGTTGCATAGCATTTCTACAGATGCTGAACCTCAACATTCGAAGTGTCCTGCAGGAGAAAACTCATGGTGTTTCTACCAATCTGCGATTGCTAATGGTGAAAACCTAACAATCATAAATTAAATGTAGGAACACCAATAAATGAAAAGTTTCTTCAAAAATTCTACCGATTTATCAAAGACTTGCATCTAATGAATTGTTAGAAAGATGCATTCGATGTGGAACACAAAATGCAAACGAAAGTTTCCATAGCATGATTTGGGCAAAGTGTCCGAAAGAAATTTTCGTAAACAAAGGACGTGTTAAGCGGGCAGTAACAGAAGCTGTCTGCGAATACAATAAGGGTACAGTACGCACCATTGTAGAAACACAGAAAGCATTAGGTGTAGCTACTGGAGGTTCAACGAAACAACTTGCTAGTACAGTGCTTCTCAAACTTTCAAAACTGGCGCCCCCCTTATCAATCACAATTTTTATCGCGCCCCCTTATACATTAATAATGTACTGAATGTAATAATAATGCACTTTTTTTTTACGCTAAAGCAATAATCTTAATTGTATACCGTACAAATTCATGACATAAGTATTGAATTTTGTATATGTAGCTTTTAAGCAAAAAAATATTAAATAATAGGATAATTATTATGTTATTTTTCCTTTCTCTAATTTTTAAATTGGAACATATTGCAAAATGCGGTGGCTGCTTAGAAGGCAAAATATAGATATCAGCTCTTTTTTAGAAAGAACTCAGTGGATCAATTTCTAATCATAAGCATTCCTTTGAAAAATTTGCTCAGTAAGACAAGCCCATGGAAGTCGCTAATACTTATTAAACTTGTTCTTAATTTAGCATTAATTAATTAGTTATAAAATACTCTGTGCAGCACTGATACATTAAAAGTACACCGGCTGAAATACCCGCTATTTGCACGATTTCATTTATAAGAAAATAAAACATTATTGATATATATATAATCGCTGAATTTTAAGGAGAGTAAAGCCAAGTGCGCAACAATGTTTACAAAAATGTAAAATGATTTTTTAAAATCATTGCTCAAATTATAATTAGTTTTAAGCGAACTCTAATTTTAAGCCTCACAGAATTAGCATTTAGAATTGATGTTGAATAATGAACAATAATATAAAATTCCGATGAGAAATAATTGTATTATTTTTAATATTTAAAGTGAAAATACTTCAACATGTTTTAAACCTGGAGCAGGCACACACTCGATACTAATGGTCGAGTGGGGTTATTGAGCCACCCCAATCTTTTTTTTATAATTATTTTTATAGTACACAATAAAAATCGTAATTCCAGTGAATAATTTAATTAAGAGAAAATATACTCACCTACTTTCAAGAACACAGAAAATATTTCGGAAAAAAAGTTATCACAACGGGAACTCAGTCAAAATAAGTACCTTAAGATTGTAAAAAAAAACGTTTGTCACTCCCAAAAAAGAGGGAGATATGTGACAAATATATTTTAGTTCACACGTTAAGACTGTCAAACAGGAGGATAGTGTGTGTCAGAGCCATTGGTAACAATTAAACAGTTTTGCCAGAATTACCGATTTTGTGCACTCTGACAGGGCGTGACAGCTCCGGAATAAAAGTGTATTTATTACAATATGGATGTTCAAAAAAATTATGTAAAACCTTTTTTTCATTACGCTTTTTTATATGTTTGGGAATAACTCATAGAAATAAATCTTGGCCAAGTAATCCTTCAAAGTGCTCTCTGTGCTTTTCCAAAAATCATAAAAATATTTTACAAGGAAAAAATCGCAGCAGAAATAGTTTATTTGCAACTTCCCTAAATGAAAAAACGAATACGTAAGAGCAGGGACGTAACTAACCGTACAAGTAAGTTCGAAGGTCAAACCGCAGCAGCTACATTCTGCTGCCTACATCTGATGACAAATATATAACAGTGATGAATTTTTTACTTTCCTAAAATTTTTTTCGATTATGGGTCTGGGTTTTGTTTTTTCTCATTTTGGTTTGAAAAGAAGTAGCTTTAATTTTTTATGACGTAATATCGCAGATATAAAAATTATATCAGTGTAAATGTGTATTTTTCTTATTATGTCTCAGAAAGTAATTTTGTTTTAATTCATTCCAGTAAATAAATTTTTTAATCTTTTATTTTCGATATGCTCGCGCCCCCCTTGTACGTTAACACTGTGCTAGTATCTTAGATTGTATAAAACAAAAATTTAGAAAACGTCGTCAAAATGCCAGTAATAAGCTGGCTCTTAAGCTTATTAAAAAAGCAATACATAAAAAAGAGTTATTAACTGGGAGGAGAGAAGGAATTACTTATGGCGCAGGCCAATTTTAAAACAAACCTGTTTTAAAAAAATAATACACTTTAGCATAAATTTGTTTTACTTTATTTTATATTAGATATTGATTTAAGTAGCAAATTAATTTTATAAAAGCTTTTTAAGTTTGTATTGTACATTTCATGTACTTTTATTACATTTATTTCATGTATTTGATTTATTTTTTAATATATTTCATACATGTTTCTTGCAAAAATAAGTCACAATGATATTTCCTATTTTTCGTAATTTTGGGCTCACAGACAGGCACTTTAAAAAAAGCTTATATTTTTGTTTAATGTTTTGAAATTGAATTGTATTATGTTTTATTTTAAAGGTATATATTTATACAACATATTATAAAATTATTACAAAATTTAGACATTGTTTTGATATATATTTGCTGATTGGTAGTCTTAAAAATGCATTTTCTCTCAGTTCGAGTTTTTCATGAAATCATGGTCTTTAAAAGTACAAAACTTCTACAGATATTTATCAAACAACTTGAATTTGGGTGTGTATCTTTATTACAATGTGCTTAATTAAATTAGGGATCAATTTTTCAATATTTTGAATAGAAAAAAATTTATAAAAGAAAATGTAGCAGAAGTCATGTTTTTTGTAGCTTTTTTTCCATTAATGTTTACATTTTAATTTTTTTTCCAAAACTAATTTGTTTGTTGCAAAATCGATCCCTAAAGTTATTACTCATAGTCTAATAAATTCAAAAAAAAATTTGGGTGTCAAAATAATGATAATTGTAAAAGAAGAAGAATTTTGAAAATCGGTAAAAATTTTTAAAAAAATTTAAATTTTAAAATTTTTTTTTAATTTAGGAATTTTTTTCATGGTGAAATTTCTTAGTTTAGTAGTAACTGTTAATAATATACAAAAAAATATTTTAAAACCCTTAAATAAAAAAAAATTGAAAAAAGGTGCAGTCCCCTTAAAATTAGTTAAAACACGCTGTTCATTTGTGGCATCTCGAGTTAGAAAATACTTTTATTTTTTTTTATAAGCTAAGATTTTTGATTTACATTGTAATTTCGATTGCTCATGGGAACGATTCATAAATCTTGGACATCCAATTAAGGGTAATTTTCTTGTCATCCAGACTTAGATTTAATCTGTGGAACTCTTTCGGTAAATGTGTTTTTGTTTTTATTCGAAAAACGCTTCTAGGCAGCCAATATTTTATATTTTAAAAAAAAATTCAGCTGCACTTTCTGGTTTTTTGTTGCATTTTCTCATTGATTTTTAATGCTCTCTTTTCTTTTTTTTGGTATAGATAACATAGAATTTTCTCGATCCATGTCCTTCTTCTCCTATTGTATTCCTACATATTGTGTGCCGCAGATTTTTGCAAATGTCTCTTGAATGGACTCCTGTAGATTCTATTCTACAAAAAAACGGAGCATGTTTTACTGAAGCAATCAATTAATTCAGATGCTTATAGATCTTTTGGAGCTAAAACGTCGTTTTTGTTCTCTAAAGAAGCAGCTGGTAAGTTTTTTGGTGCTAAAATAAATCCATGATCCTCTTAATTAAGGAGTAGATCCAAGTTATGTTCAGTAACACGTTTTTCAAGTAACTCTATCGAAATATCACAAGATTGGCATCCTGTTTTGGGTTCTGTTCCAAATAAAGTTTTATAAGGTTTAATTGCTCGATGAAAAGAGGAATTGTTCTGGTATCGAGCCAAATGATTTTATGTGCCATTGTCAACATAAGCACGTAACATAGCTTAAATATCTTCATTTGATCGCTCAATGGATTCTTGACTAGCTTTATGTCTATTTACAAGTTTGCAAGTTAGCAACGGCTTGATAATTCTTGTACGTGGCAGTAGCTGTCAACTCACAACTGTTATCTCTTTGTAGTGTATGAGGACAACCTACTTACAAAAGTATTTTAATAGCTTCATTTCTATTTCAGAAACTCTTCGTCAAGTCAACAGTTGAAAAAAAAACTAAATTTCCTCTCGTGGTGCTGTTACTTAAATAACCATTTCAAAATTCTATCTGGTGTTGACTGCAAGCCATCTAAATTAACTTGGCCACGTCAATTCAAGTTGCTGGATACAATTGGGGGAACAACGATTCTTTTGTTTGGAAAATATTTCTTAGGTTAACATATTGTACACTGCTTTAAAAAATCCAGTACAACGGAAGTATTTATTAGTTCCTTCAATTTAAAACTATACAGCCTTTGATCTCTTCCTCTGTGACTAGTTGACTGATGTGTTTCCCTCAATACGTGATAAAAAATTTCTGTTGGTAGTATTTTTACAACTGGGTTGGATTCAGACTTTCTCCTCAACATCAAAGATTTTTTAGTACCTACTTTCATAACATCGTAATTTGTTCCTTAAAAATACTGTTTTTGTGTCCGTTGCAGCATGAGTAGTGGTGCTAACTTTAATTGCCCAAGGATTTGTATAGCTTCTTCTATCCTTTCTGAATCCTTTAACATTTTTCTTTTTCATCCCAATGAATTCCATTCAATTATCCTTCAGATACAAATGCATTCAGAGTTTGATTTTTTTTCTATATGTGAATTCCATTTTAGGTCTTGAGAAATCGTGTAATGTGACCGGCACGGACGCAAGGTAAAAGGGAGTGGTGACAAGCGAACAGTGAGCTGAACGAGCCTTTCCTTTTTTCACTTAAGCAGTTCAGGGAAATGACCCAAGAGTTGATTATTTAACATCTTCTGGGAATGGATCATTTACCTCAGGAATTGAAGCAAATCCCTGATTTAGTCATTTTCCTGCCACATATACATTTTTCTTTTTTCTTTTTGGGGGAGGAGGAGGTATTCGAATGTTACAATATTTATTTATTTTTTGAGTTAATTAATTTATTTCAGAGTTAATATTTTTAAGAAACTACACATTTTGATTAACTAAATAAAAATCTTAAATTTTAAGCAATTAAGATACACTTTTTTTTACGAAAGAGTGACTTAAATATAAATGAAATTAATATTTTTCTTTTTCTTTTTCTTTTACTACATTATTACCAATTAGCTAAATTTATTAAAAGGGGAACATTCATCTTGGCGGTTTTTTAAAACATGTTCTTACCGCTAACTTATTGTCTAGAATTATACGAAAGTGAGAGAGTCTGCTTCTTAATTTTTAAACATAAGATAAAATTTATATACATCAGAATATTTTTCAAAATTCTTTATGTTTAATTTTTGTAGATACAAGTATATAATTATGGTTTCTTTTTCATATATTTAATTCAGAAACATAATTTTAACTCAATTTAGAATTTCATTCAATATATTTTTTCCAAGACTTTTTAGGAATGATTTTCACGAACTAATGTCGAAACAACTGAACCCGACTGATATTTAGATATGGATATCAAAATATGAGATGTTAAAAAAGAGAAAGCGAAAATTGATTGGAAAAATAAAGTTAGTTTCAATTCATTTAATTATTTTATTTTTCATGAAGTCTTCCAAAATTGTGGTTCCATTTGAAGAAGTTAATTCTGTAATACTGCCATCTTTAAAAAATGCGTGGATGATTTCAAGAGATATTTACCTAAGGCGTTTATCATATCGATATTTATGTTTTTCATGTTTGTCTTAAAAGATAATTTACTCTTAGAAGACAAAATTTTGAGAACTGTTTATCCATTACATCTGCATATGTTTACTTTTGTCGTTGATTTAATCTCGGACATTCACACCTCAATTCAAAATACAATCTTAACCCTCAAAAATGTCTTTGGAATCTAGTGCCATATGTTCGTGTTTTATTTATGAATTGAAACTTGGAACCAGAGGCCGCAAGAAAAAGTTGTACTGCGCTTGGGGAAAAGTAAGAACATTTATTCTGCTTGAACTGAATCCCTAAGAAAATCGGTCATTCAATCAAAATATCGACCAATTGAAAAAAAAAGTTATTGAAACCAAGTTAAACGCCAAGTTAAAGAAATCTAGTTAAACGCTTTAACAGCTTTCAAAAGTGTTACAGTTTTTTATGAAGGGTTGCATTTGGCCAGCTAAGCCTTTGCAGGCACGGCAAGTCGCCAAGTGGGAGAGCCATTTTATTGGTGGCAACATCTAGTGACAGCACTCACAACTAGATTTTTGATGTCTGCATTCAACCAAAGCTCTTCTCAGGTGTTAAATAGTGTCGTGAGTACCAGAACCAAATTTAATCCAATGGCTCAAGGAATCTTTTACATGCCACATAATCAATCACATGGCTTGCGTGCCTACGATTTTCGCAACCAAAAGTCTATTGATTTCCTCCGAGATTTCACTCACTACCTTGGGTTTACGAGACGAGTTAAAAGTAAGTGATAAAAAGGGTGGAGATTAAGTAATTGAGTGTGTGTGAGGTGGAATATCACACGGTCCCACAATGCAGTAGAGTCCAAAACAAAAAAAAATATGTATTCCTTACTCACCCTCCTTATTCCCTACGTCTAATCTATTTTTATCATGAGACAATGCTATGATAAAAATAGATTAGATTTGTAAACAGTTTAACAAAGAATAATTGAAATGAGAGGTGTCAATATCTTAGAGAATAACAATAAGCAGTTTTATAAAAATGGAATTTATAAATCAATTTTTCACTGAGGAAGCATCGCTTAGTGATATTTTGAGGAATAAAAGTATTGAATGTAAAAATGCACAAGTGTTTTTTTTTCTCAGTTCAAAAGCAACCGAACCAATATTATTGGTGTATGAAATAATTGGCTATCTGATATTATTATGAGGAAGTATTTCCTCGGTATATTGATTATTACATAAGTTAAGTATTCTTCTTATATGCTTGATTAAATGATACCTGTATTTTTTTAAGGGGACACAGTACGATTCAATTAGCCAAAATCGGTCAAAAAATCAAATTTCAATTTTTTAGCCTAAATTTTTCTTTATATACTTTTCTATATCCTCACAAAATGTGAATACTCTAAACTAAAAAAATGCAGAATTATGATATATTTTACGTTCGTTTTTATTCACATCCCTATGGCAAATCAAAACTTTAAACTGACGTATCTCAGAAAGATAAAATATAAGTAGTTTGTCTTCATTTAAAATACTAAGGCTTTTTTTCTATTGCGCCTAAAGCTTTGAATTTTTTTTACCTATTGCCAATAGTACATGTAACAAAAGTTGGTATGAATTTTTGAATCAAAGCAATATTTATTTTTTTTAAAATAATTAAACTCAGAATTTATACATTTTTTTAATGAATTTTCAATAAACATTCATAAAAAGAAGTATTGTATGAATACCAATCACGTTAACGCAAAAACCCATACCAAACTTTTTTTATACATAGTTTGATGTACTTGTAAATCAAATTTCATGCATGTACGTCAATTTTTGTAGGAGAAGTAGCACTTTAAAATCACTTCAAAATTTCAAGTTTTTTTCCTTAAAAATTACATGGCTAGCTTTTTATGAAATTTTGAGCGCAAAATCTGTTTAACATAGTATGCATACGTAGGAGGCAACCAAAAAATTTTAAAAATCCTTAAATTAAAAATTTTTGCGTAAATCGTACCATGTCCCCTTAAAAAAAAGTTTCCTTTCAAATAAATTTCATGTACACTAAAACCACATTGGTAATAATTTCTAATTGTTATAATAGCCAATTTAACTTATAATGACACACGAAGTAATAAAATAACGAAGAAATTGCCCTAACCTTAGTATTGCACAATCAAACTTGAAGGCATTTGAAAATGAATATCTAAATATTTTGAGGAAGAGAAGTCATTATTATTTTCATTTAACACAAAAACACTTCCAACTGTGAAGAATTAACATAATTCAATTAGAGGAGTATTTCAGGCATTATAATTAACAGTTATGAAAACTTTAATGATCCATAAGAGACTTGAATCGGATTCTCTCTGTCCTCCTCTTCTAAAGGCAGATCATTTCCTCTTATGCAATTACTTCATATGATAATGCGAAACGTTAATGCATTCTCCAGTTACATTATCTTAATTTCCAACTGGATAACCGTTTATTATATCCATTGGATTTGAAACTCAGTATTATAATATCAAGTCATAGAATTCCTGAAATGTTCTGAATTACAGATCGATCTTAGTCATTTAAATGTATTAATCCAAGAAAGAAATTATAAAGGCAGATTTCACATATTTCCAGTAATATACCCCAGTAAGATATTTTTTTTATTTTGATCTTACTCTTAATGACAAGCATTAAAAAAGAGAGAAAATCTGAAATTTGTATCAAGGTTTTGAAAAAATCGGTGTATCGCGCGCGAGAACATTTAATTAAATGACTCACACACAAAAATTCTTACACGGAGCCAAATTGCATTGAGCCATATTCTGAAAACAATTACTTCAGACTCTTCGATTTAATTAATGAATTCATATATTAAAAATTTCTCAATTATACAACAACCATTTGAGAATTATTCTAAAAATATACTGCCTAGATATATATAATAATAATAATATACATTTGCTTTTGCTGAATGCTAGCAGGAAATTATGCTCTACTGCCATTCCTATTCCTATTACATTTTTTTATTACTAGAATGTTATCGCAGTGGCATTGTCAAAGTTGTGTATAGATTTCATGGAATATAACTGAAGCTTATTTCAATTCAAAGTCACCCAGATTGTATTTTGCTTGATATGCTTTAACGTACTTCAACAGGACTTTCTTGTCTGAATTTTAAATTCATATTTGTTTGTATATAGAGCTTAAAGTTAGGCTTAAAAATAAGCTCGCCAAGTTCAAGAATCTATAAGAATATATCTGAATTTTATTTCACAGTAATTTTGGGCAAGAATTAAATTATAATATACTATTAATAATATACTATAATATACTATAAATAATAATTTATACTATTACTTCAAGTTTTAGAAGAAGCAAAACACTCTCTAGATTCTGAAAGATTTCTAATTATTTAACCCTTAACTTAGCAAATTTTTTAGATTTCTATGAAAAAATTATATGAACTAGTTCTCAAGTAGTAATAAAAGGGAAAAAACATGAAAAAAACTTAAGCAGTTTTAAATTGAATTTCAGTCATTTTTTTTGTTTGTAGCAGAAATGCAATATTGCGCAGTAGTGCTGTAATTTAAAAAACTTTTTTGTATATGATTCATTTATATTCATCATAAAATGTTTAAATTTCTTGCCTGAGAATTTACTTCGTCAATAAACAAGATGAAGCATAACATATAATGTATTCTTTTTATAGCAAAAACACAGTTCTTGAGGCATCAGAGATTTTTATAATTGTTGTGATTTCTAAAAAAAAATGTACTTTCATCTAGTGTCAAAATTAGCATGTATTTCGTTGCAGTAATCTTTTTTTCTCCTATAAGTGATTTGTTGGTAGTTAAAAAAATATTGAGTCTGTTAAATTAAAATAAATCATATGTTGCAGAAATGCAACATTGCGAAGTTAAGGGTTAATATTAAATAAATATTTAATAACTATTTAATATTAAAAAAAACAAAAAATATTCTTACTAAAACATCTGTCAGCTCTCTTTTATTTTGGACCGAGATAACGGAAAATAATAACACATGATTAGTATATTTTATTCAAAAATATTTAATATATAAAAAAAAGTTCATTTAGAACACCTTGTTAAAATTATTGAATATAATCGAGTAAGATCAAAAATTCTTTCAAAAGTGATTCTTTCAAAAATGAATTCAGGGAACAAAATCACCTCTCTCATGTGCGAAAGCAACGCAGTCTTTTCATGATTATAATTTTTTTGATTATTAACTCTAAGTCAGTGCTTCTCAAACTTTCAATACTGGCGCCCCCCTTATACATTAATAATGTACTGAATGCAATAATAATGCATTTTTTTTACGCTAAAGGAACAATCTTAATTATAAACCGTACCAATTCATGACATAAGTATTAAATTTTGTATATGTTGCTTTTAAACGAAAAAAAATTAAGTAATAGGATAATTATGATGTTATTTTTCCTTTCTCTATTTTTTAAATTGGAACATATTGCAAAATGCGGTGGCTGCTTAGAAGACAAAATATAGATACCTGCTAAATATAGAAAAAGAACTCAGAGGGTCAATTTCTAATCTTAAGCATTCCTTTGAAAAACTTTGCTTTGCAAGACAAGCCCATGGAAGTCGTTAATACTTATTAAACTTGTTCTTAATTTAAAATTAATTAATTAGTTATAAAATACTCTGTGCAGCACTGATACATTAAAAGTACACCGGCTGAAATACCCGCTATTTGCACGATTTCATTTATAAGAAAATAAAACATTATTGATATATATATAATCGCTGAATTTTAAGGAGAGTAAAGCCAAGTGCGCAACAATGTTTACAAAAATGTAAAATGATTTTTTAAAATCATTGCTCAAATTATAATTAGTTTTAAGCGAACTCTAATTTTAAGCCTCACAGAATTAGCATTTAGAATTGATGTTGAATAATGAACAATAATATAAAATTCCGATGAGAAATAATTGTATTATTTTTAATATTTAAAGTGAAAATACTTCAACATGTTTTAAACCTGGAGCAGGCACACACTCGATACTAATGGTCGAGTGGGGTTATTGAGCCACCCCAATCTTTTTTTTATAATTACTTTTATAGTACACAATAAAAATCGTAATTCCAGTGAATAATTTAATTAAAAAAACATACTCATCTACTTTCAAGGACACAGAAAGTATTTCAGAAAAAAAGTTATCACACCGGGAACTCAGTCAAAACAAGTACCTTAAGATTGTAAAAAAGCGTTTCACACTCCCAAAAAAGAGGGAGATATGTGACAAATATATTTTAGTTCACGCTAAGACTGTCAAACCGGAAGATAGTGTCAGAGCTATTGGTAGCAATTAAACAGTTTTGCCAGAATTACCGATTTCGTGCACTCTGTGCTCGGCGTGACCGCTCCCGGATTAAAAGTGTATTTATTACAATATGGATGTTCTAAAAATTATGTAAACTGTTTTTCATTATGCTTTATATGTTTGGGAACACTCATAAAAATAAATAAAATAAATTTTGGATAAGTAATCCTTCAAAGTGCTCTCTGTGCTTTCCAAAAATCATAAAAAAATTTTACAAGGAAAAAAGCGCAGCAAAAATAATTTATTTACAACTTCACTAAATGAAAAAAACAAATACATAAGAGCAGGGACGTAACTAACCGTACAGGTAAGCTCGAAGGTCAAACAGCAGGAAATGCTTTCTGCTGCCTACAGCTGATGGCAATAATATAACAGTGATGAATTTTTTATCTTCCTAATTTTTTTTTTGGTTATGGGTCTGGGTTTTGTTTTTTCTCATTTTAGATTTGAAAAGAAAACGTAATAAAAAAAATCTCTCATCATGGGATTACAACAAATCAAATAAAAGGTTTTTTATTTGGTTACAGTATCAAAGATAGCTAAAATGAGGTTTTGAAGTAGAAGCTTTTATTTTTGATGAGGTAATATCGCAGATGATATATATAAATTATATCAGCGTAAATGTGTGTTCTTGTATTATGTCAGAAAGTATTTTGTTTTACTTCTTCCCAGTAAATAATTTTTTTTAATCTTATATTTTCGATATGCTCGCGTCCCCTTGTAGGTTTATCGTGCCCCCCAGGGAGGCGCACCCCACAGTTTGAGAAACACTGCTGTAAGTGATGTCATTTGAAGTGAAATAGCGAAAATTAAACTCACATAAGTCCCAGACTAAAAAGTAGGAGTTAGTACGAAACTATATAAGAATGTGAAAATTATGAAAATTGTCCAATCTGTGTGTGCTATTTGAAGTGCTGGAATGAAAAATAAATTAGGGAGTATACAAAGTATTTTTTTAATGTAAGCAGATGAACCGCAGCTCTTTCATTAGTATGAATTAAAGAAAGAGTATTAAATCAAAGCGCTTTCTGATATTAAAGAAAGTTTATTGAACGAAAAGTCAGTGTCCTAGCAACTAACAAACACAAACTGGGAAGCAGATATCTACAAATAGTTTAAAACGAGGCTCTTTTACGAATCGACACATTCGCAAATAAATGTCTTCATATGCTTGAGAAACAATAATCGTCAATATTTTGTGTATTTTTGTTTTCTATTCTAAGCTAATTTATGGTTCATTTCAGGAAGACACGTGAAAAAGTTGCTTTTTAACTATCCTAATTAATAGTTTTTTAACAAGTACAATGAAAAATTATAAATAATTCGAACCCTTAGCAATAATCTGTTGATTTTGATTTGCCGGAAAATTATTTACCAACTGTGTGTGAGAGAGTCTATTTCTTATTAGTTCCAACAATTCTTAAGCTGCCAAATACTTCTGCTCTTAAAATATTGGAATAATTTCCAATTGAAATAACTTTTAACATTATTCAAAATAATCGTTTTGCATAGCAAAATTTTATATTACTTCATTTGAATGTCAGTTAGATATTTTCTAATGCATTTCAATTTATACTCTAAGGAAAAGTTATATTCTAAAAAAGGGTACATCATGAAAAACATGGATAAAAAAATAGTACCGTTAAACCTGTCTTCCTGTATTATTCTCACATTTAGAGGAGTTCGAAGTATGCTCATACAAGAAATTGTGCATTAATTTTTTCTCCAAATTTCTGTGTTTCATTTTTATTTTTTAAAAATTAAACAATTAATTTTTAATTAATCTTTATTAAAAACGTAACTGATTACATTTCTTAAAAATAAAGCATCCAGAACTTTGTTATAAGTTATTTCAAATCATTCTAATAATGCTTGCTAACCCCAAGCAATCAATTTTTTTGCCCAAAATGTTCCAAAGAAAAGCACATTCTTTCGTTGCATGTAACTAAATGTGAAAATATGGAAGAATTTTATTTTAACTGTAAATTTTAATGTTTTCACACTATTTTTTATTTTATAATTGTGGAACCCAAAAGCCTTCAATGTTTTCTTTTTATAAGTACACTCTGCACGCTATGAATAATGTTACATACATTTTAAAATAATTTCTCTCATACTTACAAAATAAATGTCAACGGTTGAGGATTTTGTGTGTGCATATATCTATATACGACTACACGCAATTTGAAGCATGGCTTAATACTAAGTCTTCCACTGCAATGGAAATTGATATAATACCCGTTCTTTAGATTATCTTTCCATTTTCATTTCTTCTCAAGCAACACATTGCATCTTTCCTTGCCAATCTCAGTTCATTATCGAATGTTTTCAAGAATCTTCATTCCTACCTACAATGAAAAATTCCCACCTACACCATTAAGAAAATCCCGGATGAGCATTATTTCAGCAACTCTCTTAAAAGCCAAGAGTTAAAAATGTATGCAAATCAAAGACAGGAAGAGAATATCAATGCTCGTACAGCGTACGAGCAAATGGGTTGTGGCTAGCTTTCGGCAGCCCGTATGGTGTACGGGCAAACCAGTTCAGGGGTTAAAAAAGACTTATTTTAAAACTTATTAGGAAAGAATTAAAAACACATAATACATATGTATTACGCAAATTAATTTTCTACTGATGCATGATTGAGGAAATATCATACCCAATTCAAGTGTCATTTAACTGTTAAAAAGAAAAACTTATTGCGTTTCAAAATTAAAATAAAAACCCGACCGAAATACTTATGAGATTTTGACAAGAGTGAAAATGTTATAAAAACCAGCGTTTGAAAGGTAGTGGATGGGATAAACGAGATTCTTGCTAAAATAACGGTAAAAGTTTCTACAGCAGTGTTATGCAATTGTATTCCGGATAGTACGGGGATGTATGGAAGGGGAGATATATGAGAGATAGAGTCGGAAATTCAAGAGGTTGTTATGAGGTGTGAGGTAGTTAGTAGATGTCAAATAATATTATTTGTTTCTAAAGAGTGGCCCTTTTGTGAGTTGAGATAGTATCGTCATCGCCGGATGGTTTTGTTAAAAGTAATTAAGATGCTTAAAATGAACAAGATATCTGTATGAAATATTAAGTAAGCTAATTAAAAAGAAATACAAAGTACAAAAAATATTAAATAGTTTCCTTTTTTGTGTTACACTAGAGCGGTATTGATTCCATTTATTTTTTACGTTGGATACATCTACTGATCAATATTTTAATTTTTTCGCTCCCGACAATAGTTTGCTTGCAACTCAAGACAGATTTTAATTCACACCAGGCTAAATTATGCATACGATGACGCTAGAAGCAGCTTATTGTGCACCTACTTTCAATATTTCACGGAAATTAAATTCCCTGTTATTATTTTCTGGGAAAATGCCGACTTTATATTTAACACAATTGCTGCAAAGAATTTTGATTTTATTTAAATGGCTGAATTTTTATTTAATACGTGTGATAGTTACTTTTAAACACTTGATTATTACTACAGCAATAAGAAATAGGTGTTACAACCATTCACATTAATAATTTCAATAAAATTAATATTAATACTATTGAATTAAATGACTTATAACTAAAGTATTTATGGCAATTTCTTTTAATGTTCTTAAGGAATGGTGGCATAGCAAGCGCTCAGAGCGAAGAATTTTTTCGGCTGACGATATACACACACACACCACTTGTACGGCGTTTCCACTCGTTGTAGAATGATTACGGCAGTTGGTTCGGCAGGTACGGCCGCATTGGTTTGTTACCGTTTAGTAAAATTATGAAATCATCTGAAGTCAGATGGCGATAAATCTGGCAAAAGACATATTTTTGATAAGAATTGAATAGAACGAAGGAATAAACTGTACAAATTATCAAGGCGCATTTCTCCTTCGCAATTAAATTATTTAACTAGAAAAAAATTTCAAGTGCTGAAAGTAGATTCGATAGACTAAGTGATTTTTGTGTTGACTCTTGGTCATAATGTTCACAATCTTAACATTATCTTCATAAACATAGCATATTTTTCATCAATCGACAAAGAAATATTAATTTTATGATTGTTTTTATTTTTTTACTAGAGATTTCAAGACTTATCAAGAAGGTACTTGATAAAATATTTGTAACAATTCAATATTTCACTGAGTGTACTTGCAATCGGACAATAGTAAAATATTATTCAAGGCACAAACAGCTATTAT
Source organism: Trichonephila clavipes (assembly GCA_019973935.1). Classification (NCBI taxonomy): domain Eukaryota; kingdom Metazoa; phylum Arthropoda; class Arachnida; order Araneae; family Nephilidae; genus Trichonephila; species Trichonephila clavipes. Next base: position 282,647 of record BMAU01021342.1, on the reverse strand, counting down.
TGTCATAATCCGATACTATGTGGTAATTTTTATAAATTTGGGTTGGGTATTTTTTTCGAATGATAATCTTAGGGCTCTTAATTTATTTTCCATTCTGCTGAATAGAATGAATGAAAGTTTCCTGGTGTCTTTTGTAAGGACTGTAGAACAATATTTTTAATGTGACCTCTTGAGCAAATGCAACCTTCGAAGGTTGTCGTAAAACACATCTCTCTTCAACTCTGTAGACGCAAAAGGGTGCGCAAAAAGTGTAAGCATCTTAATTCCGCCCCATTTCATAAGGAAATGTAAAGATAGATCTTTTCACTCATAATGAAACACTGATGGCATCAGCTTGAAATGGACGCATGATTCATGTTCAGGCAAGGATTACGAGGAAAAATTGCAGTTCGTAACGACTAGTCGTTGAGGTGAGTTCCCCCTTTTTGTGTAAAGAAGAGAAAATGATTCGATTTCAAATCATTCAAGGGATCACTAGCAATGTGGCAGGGATCGCATAGAAATTGCTCTGACTTATTTGCTCGTTTCAGCAGAGATTTTTATCACACAAATGATCACTCGTGCCATTAAGAAGATCCTAAGTTACGAAATATCAATTCCGAAATAACAATGCAAGTTTCTCTCTCTCTCTTAAGAATAGGAACAAACAAACAGCATTTCTTTTAAACTGAGTCAAGTTTTGTGAACGTCTTTTATATTCAGTGCTTTTTCTACTACTACTATTTATTTGCACCCGCAGTAATGTTTCGATTCAACGGGATTCATAAGCGAATATGCAAGCTAAACGAATTAGAAAAAAATTATTGCCTTTTCAGATTCATTTTTGAATAGTATTTTATAATAATGAAAATATCATTTGTGGGTAGTAAAATAGAGACATATTTGTGTGGGCAATAGAAAATCAATTTTATGTTAATGAAAATAATCTTCTTTGTGTGAAATGATGAAAACACGAATGAAACAAATCATTCAAAGTAAAACGGTTTATAATGATGTAAAAATTTAATATAAAAATCATAAATCTAATGAATGCATTTTAAGGCAAAATTATGTATTATGCCTTTTAAAAATTCCTCTAATTTGTTTCAAAATCACTGCGCTGTAAGGCAATCATCAAATGATTCCTTTTTTAATCTTCTCTTGGAATTGTTTTGAGTTCTTTATTGAAGAATTGGGCGAAAAAACTATTTTCCTCCGTCTATCAAATGGTTCATAACTTTTAGCTCAATTCAAAAATCAGATCAAAGAATTTATGAACGTAACATATCAGAGGCATAACATTTTATTATTAGTAGCAACAAAGCTGCAATATTTAACGCAATGTAATTTTTAAAAATAGGTTTTGCTTCAAAATAATAACAAAGCTAAATATTTCTTATTTAAAAATATAATTTAATAAACCTTAAAAAACCCTGTACATTTCAAATTTATGATTGCTTGTTTTCACCGATTTACGTCAGATATTTTAGAATCATCAGAACAAAACTGGAATACTGAAAAATATTAATCCACTTATGTAACAATTATTACGCAGAATTTATGAAAGACAAGAAAATATCATTATTATAATGCAACTAATTTAAACAAGCAAAAGTTAAATTTTATTGGATTTAATTTAAATACACTGGCCTCAAAAAGTTAAGGTACAACATGTTTTTCGAAGCTCACCATAAAAAAAATGGCAGTAACAATAAAATGCATAGTTTACATGAATGATAATAACGAACTTTAAAAACATTAATGCAAAAACGATTGCTACAACTTTTATTTTATAGAAAAGAACGTATATTTATGAGTGAGAGAAAAATATGCAAATATCAAGCTTTCGTACTTTTGTGTGTAAGTTGTGTTGATTTTCAACAGTTGTTGGCAGTTTCGGTGACAATAGTCAATAGAGTTTAGAAAATGTCTCAGAGACGTCGTTTACCCAATTCGTTAAGGTGGGGGGCAGTTGGATGAATGGAAATGGGATTGTCGCAGGCTGATGCTGCTAGACGTCTCAATGTGTCTCGTAGTGTTGTTCAGCGACTTTGGGATCAATACCAATCCGAAGATTCTGTGTCCAGAAGACCTGTTCCAGGCCGACCACGAGCTACAACACCTGAAGAAGACCGTTTTCTAGCTCTTTCGGCACGAAGGAGAACCACTACTGCGCCGCAGCTCGTTGCAGACCACTTTCAAGCATCAGGAAGAAGAATCTCCGCTACTACGGTGCGAAATCGTCTTCACAATGCAGGTCTGTATGCAAGAAGACCAGTTGTGTGCGTTCCCCTCAACGGACGACAGCGAAGGAACCGCTTATGCTGGGCAAGAGAACATGTTTCTTGGACGCAGCAACAATGGGCTTCTGTGCTGTTCACAGACGAGTCCAGATTTACAATGGAGAGTGATTCAGGGCGTCTACTGATCTGGAGGGAACAGCGCACTAGATACCATCAATCCAACACTGTTGAAAGACACAGTTATAGAGGTGGTGGAATCCTGGTTTGGGCAGGTATCTCGCTCGGTGGCCACACTGACTTGCATGTGTTCCATGGAGGAACCGTAACTGGTCTTAGATATCGGGATGAGACCCTTGATCCATATGTCCGCCCATGTGCTGCTGCTATTGGTAACGACTTCATTCTGATGGATGATAATGCACGACCTCACCGAGCTCGGATTGTTGAGGAGTATCTGGAGGATCACGGTTTGGAACGAATGGAATGGCCAGCTCGATCTCAGACCTGAATCAGATAGAACATCTTTGGGACTATCTTGGCAGAGGTTGCTGCTTTAAATCCTCCTCCAAGGTCGTTACATGAGCTGAAACAAGGCTTACTCTGTGTCTGGTCTTCGCTTCCAATTCCGGTGTCCGACAACTTAATAAACAGCATGGGAAATCGATGCCGCCAATGCATTCAAGTTAGGGGTGGACACATTCCTTATTAGAACCCATTTTTGTATTGTTTTTATGCAATTTTACCACATAACACTGTGATGTGCTGTTTTCTCCAAGAATGGACTTTTCCGCAGAGATTGCTTTTTTTTTTTTTTGTTATAAATCGTTTTTGCAATACACTTATACAAATTTCTATGACGCATTCAATAAAAAACTATTTAATGCACATATCCTCCAAATTTTTTGTTTCTACATTCATTCATTTGCAAATTAGACACAAAAACCCGGTTGTACCTTAACTTTTTGAGGCCAGTGTACACGAACTAAACATACTGTGACGGGCTCGTCGCGTTTTCTTCTAAAATATCCTTTTGGGTAAGAAAAAGGCAAATTCTTTCAAGCAAACCCAGAAGCGAAACGGGAACATGCAAATTAGAAACCTTTTAAATAGCAGAAGTTTAACGTAAGCGCAGGACCTATTGGGAAGTGATTATGCTAGTCTAGTTTGAGCGCGTAAACTGAAGGAAGAGAAGAAAGCAATCGTTGAGTGTGAAGCTATCCGTGACAGAACGATCAAGTCAAGGTGGATCCAAATCCACACGAGATAATCTATAGATATTGAGGATCCGAGAGGGTTGCGATTAAACAAGAGATTAAGGTAGGATCATTCTGTTGCTGTTGCACGCCCCCATTGGTCAGCAGTGCTAGACCAGGTCCATGACATCGTACACTCTCAGAAAGTCTAACACCAGTAAGGGATCGTCTGCTAGATCCTGCTTGGGGAGCCCTAGGCACTCGAGGATGTGAGCAGGCGTGGCCGGCTCAGAAGAACAGTTTTATTGTCAGTAATTGTTCATTTCACAGTTTTTTCATTGTTTTGATATGGCCACTTCGAAAGCGGGCTAGAAGAGTTTGATTCTGTCTTGTAAAACCGTGAGACAGAGAGCCTCCAGGACGAGAACACTAATAACAATGGAGCTCGGGAGGGGGTAATCAAGCGGTCTTATTATGGTGTTTAGTTCTAGAGAGAATCACCAAAAAGGTGAGGGGTACTGACGGCTCAGGTACCTCGCAAGCGCCAGCCTTGGCCAAAGTGTCCGCAATCTCATTTCCCTCTAAATCTATGTGAGAGGGAATCCACTGCAGATGAATTTGATGTGATGTAGAAAGTCGTTTTAACTTGGTGAGTATTGACACTCCAACATTATCTCCCACACTTTGCCAATTGGACAAGTGCTGTATTACACTTCTACTATCAGACAGTATCCAAATTTCGTTTCCAATTGGAAGAGATGCAAGAGAACCAAGAGCCTCATCAATGGCTATTAGCTCACTGCAAAAAACCGAGCAACCGTCTGGATTTCTCCTCTGGATTCTTAAAACATGGTCTTGCGCTTTGATGTAAATTCCGATGCCAGATCATTAATAATCGTCTCTAATGCCATCCGTATAAACCTGAACGGCGTCAATTAGCATACCTCCAATTCTCTCTAGAGCTAATTGCTTTAGATAGGCAGGAAGGTCTGCTTGTTTATTCACGTGTACTGATAATTCTGGATGGAAGAAGACTCCGTCACACAAGATCATCCACTGGGTCAAGACATTGTGACAGGTGATGAGGTTCCACAGCATCAATGGTAAGGTTAAAAGAGACCATTTGGCTGAAGGGACTGTTTCTCTTAAGTCTCTGGTTGTTACAGCAATCTTTGAAGTAAGCTGAAGTACGAGTTCGAGAATCCAGACTTCTGAGTTTGTTGTAGTATTTTGTTAGACATGCACGTCTCCTAAGGCTAAGGGGTTGTAGGTCCGCCTCGAAAAGTACTATATCTCTGGGACAATTATTTTTTAGACCAGTGATGATCCGTGCAGCGCTGAGCTGGACTTTTTCAAGTTTCTGAAGATTTGTAATAAATGCGCTAGAGTAAACTGGAACGCCATACTCCAAGATGGGCCGGATAAGTGAGATGTACGTGTTTCTCAGAGTGCCAGCATCAGCTCCCCAATCACAGGATCATTCTAGTATCTATTAGTAACTGTGATATAAACAGATATTAGGAATTTACGGGAAAATTAAATATAGTGGTTAAGATCGTGCTTATTGGGTAATACGTATTGTGTGTTTTCTCACCTCAGATCCGCTAAGTTGTAATATAAATATTATCATTGTTAGTGTTTAAGTTAAGATCTTAATAAAGACATTTTAAGATCATGACAACGCCTGGTTCTTCATTCACTCCCACACCTCTAGATCACGAAGTTAACTTAGGAGTGAGGGATCACCCACGGGGGAATACTTCACAATACAGCAAATAAAGTACATATAGAAATGCTGTGAATAAAGGTGTAATAATGTGTGTTAAAGGGACTAAACAAACACTTTATTTAGTTTAATTATTTTGTAAGTGGGTTCATCACAACCAAAAAAGATACGTTTCCTGTTTTTCACAATCATTTTTGTGTAGATGGAAACTGATGTTCATTGAACAAATATTAATTAAAGGGAAAAATCTATTAATCTATAATAATTTTGAGAAAAAAAGTATTCTAAAGCTTCAAGTATTTACATATAGATTTTGAAGAGTGGTGACTTGCCTCATTCTTCGTAATCTAACTACAATTTTTGTAATTAGCGCTATTTCTAACAACACATAAACTCCTTTTATGAAAGGCGCTTTACTGTTTATCTTTTTATTAAAGTTATTTGATTTAAGTTTGCAATCTCATTGGGCACTTGCATTGGGTTTATCAAACATTTATTTTTGTAGTTAATTTTACGAGCAGTTAGTTTATTCTAAACTTTACCTTAAGAAATAAATCAAACCAATTATTCTGAGATAAAAAATAAGTTTGTTTTCATTTCGCATTAGGATCTTAACATAAATTCTATTCATAAATTAATTCTAAACATTAATTATTAACTATTATTAAATTAATACATACATGGACTCTATACATAAATGCTTGATAGTGGTTATTATTTTTAATCAGATTTAGTTTTCCCAACTGGCAATAAATAATTATAAAATAATAACTTTTGTAAGAGTAATCATATAATTTTTACTAAGCACTTTATAACTCTCATAGTCATTCAAGAAAGAATAAGCTAATTTTTGAATTTTCAAGTAGTTGTTACGAAATTGAGCACACATAAATTACTAATACTCTGAATGAAAAGCGTGTAGTATAATTTTCTTTTTAATTTTATGAGGAAGAATATATTTGTGAAGAAGGTATGTGAATCCTTTTCTAAAAATACTTATCTATTCAGTTTCATTCTTGGGAAAAATAACTTAATTACTCTTGGGATCATTGAAAAGAAAATTTTAAAAAATTCAGCAACCAGCTGTGAAAAAAGGTAGAATACTTTCATAAAACTAATTAAAAATTCTATTGAAAAAGTGTAAATGATTCCGATTTCAACCCAAAATGACTAGCATCGTTCCAGAAGAAAACCTTACTGTTTTGAAGGAGAAAAATGCATCTTAATTGTTAAGCCTTTAAAAAGTGAACAATTGTATTTGAGTTTTTCTGTTCTCTTTATAATTGTCGACTCATTTGATAAAATCTCAAGAATTAGGAAGCCTCATGAGATAAGCGTGAATTGAACGCTATGTTTTAATTCCGTTTCAAAGTTGTTTCGGAATTGTTTCAATGCGAGTTTCTTATTTTCATTCAATTATCGCTGTGGGAATCTTTGTTTTAAAACACAATGGTTTCATTTTTGTTCACACAAGTTGATTTTCTCTTGCATTTATTTTTCTCTCAAAACAAAATGATGATTTTTAGAGCAAAACTCATCTGAGTTTTTTTTTATTATTTATTTTGAAAGAAATGAAGAATGAACATAAATGGTAATTTATTCGAAAGAAAGGTTTTATCTCATCCGTACTGAGAACATTTTATTAGCTTCGTATTCTATATTTAATTGAATAAGATTATAAAATATCACTTACTCACAGTATATATATTTTATATGTACTGTTAGTCAAACAGAAAGAAAATTTAATTAAAGATCAAGTGCTTTTTATTAATGAAAATTTTACAATTTCCTAATTAGTATCAAGCACGGGGATTAAAGAAGTTAAGAATTATAAATCCGTCTTTTGAATGAATGATAAGACATTCGACATAATTTTCGCTCTTTTTTCTAACTTAACAAATAAATAGTTACCTTTTATGAGTACAAAAAGTTGATTTCTAGGAAAATTACATTTCTATTTATCATAGAATTCACAGTTGGTTAAGCGAAACGATCAATATATAGGTCTTGTTTGAATAATATTTTTTAACACTCTTTTCCTTCCAATAGATTCTATAACCATTCTATAGGGTGTTTTTTTAGAGGTATAGAACTTTAAATTGCAATAAAACAACGATGTATTATTCGATTGACATGAAGTTTTTTTATTCGAAAGATAATCTTGTGGCATTACATTTTAAATATAATCAAGCAAGGCGTAGATTCGTCGAATGGGCCCCAAACGAGATTGCCGTTGTTCCCGATTTTCATAAGCGAATTTTGTTTAGCGATGAAGCGCACTTCTGGTTGAATGGCTACGTCAACAAACAAAACTTCCGCATTTGGAGTGAAGCTAATCCACAAGTGTATGTCGAAACACCGTTACATCCAGAAAAACTGACTGTTTGGTGCGCTTTATGGGCTGGTGGAATCCTTCTTCAAAAACGATGAAGGCCACAACGTTACAGTCAATGGTGATCGGTATAGAGCCATGATTACTAACTTTTTCATTCCTGAATTGAACAATCATAATGTCCAGGAGCTGTGGTTCCAACAAGACGGCGCAACATGTCACACAGCTCGTGCCACAATCGATTTATTGAAAGACACGTTTGGTGACCGCCTAATTTCACGTTTTGGACCTGTGAATTGGCTTCCAAGATCTTGTGATTTAACACCGCTAGACTATTTTCTGTGGGGCTATGTAAAGTCATTGGTCTATGCGGATAAGCCACAAACGCTTGACCATTTGGAAGACAACATTCGCCGTGTTATTGCCGATATACGGCCACAAATGTTGGAAAAAGTCATCGAAAATTGGACGTCCAGATTGGACTACATCCGAGCCAGCCGCGGCAGTCATATGCCAGAAATCATATTTAAAACGTAATGCCACAAGATTATTTTTCGAATAAAAAAAATCATGTCAATCGAATAATACATCGTTGTTTTATTGCAGTTTAAAGTTCTATACCTCTAAAAAAACACCCTTTATATAACATTCATTAACATTCAATCAAAATGTGAAAGTTACATCATCTTACGTAAAATTAGAACTTGAAATTGTGTAATGTAAAAATAGTAAATTACAAATGAAATTCCGCATACCTGCACGCGTAAGGAAATTGTATTAGTTAATTAAGACAAAGCTGTAGTAACATTTTTTTAAAAATCACTAATAATAATAATGCTGGCTGGATCCATTTCCTTTACAGTTTTGTAATGATAGCGCTTTATTCAATGGATATGTATAGAGATTTTCCGATAATTGTTGAAGTCTATATTGTCTGAAGTTCTGTGGGACCTTACACATGTTTTCATCACACCTATCGATACGTGTTTTTCAAAACTTTTCAACGGTTTATTTTCTAACTAACATTAAAAGGCTTGGAAAGCAGTGAAACTAGCAGTAAACGCTTAGAATGTGTGATTTCTCATCAATGTCATTAACATCGGTTACCATATGTGCTCCATGGATGAGTCCCAATTCCTTTCGATCTGCAAAATACAAACTTGAAGGTGAACCTTTTGAATCGGCAGGGTTGTTGACATTCCGATTCCACTGAAGCCATCCAATAGAGGTCATTTCAACCATTAATTGATTGATTGATTGGAAGTTACACGAAGGGTATTGACGTCGGATCAAGTGACAAGTCGGACAATCAAGTGACGAGAACGACCACTCTATTTATTTCCACACGCCAACATATTAATCCTCACCATTTGGATCGTGTATCAGACCCTCTACAAGGCGGGTTTTTAGAGATACTCGAATCCATGAAATCACGAGTTGACTTAAAAGAATATATCTTAAAATATTTTTTAAAGTAGATCGAGACATGTTATAGCTATTTTTGCAAAGAGAATTTCAAAAAGTGACATTTATAATGTAAAAGGGATTTTAATGTAAATTTAGTTTTACGCATAGCTAATATTAATTTGTAATCACCTTCTCATGCATTACGTTTAGTAAAGTGTTAGCAACTATCCAAGTCTAGGTCTATTGGAATTATATATATATATCTGTGGTTAAAATTCCTATTCTGTGTTTTACTCGTTTTTACTCACGTTGAGAAATATTTTTCTCTTAAATTCAAATAACAATAAAATGTTTAGAGTTGGGAAAGAAATGTTGTGTATTCTGCAAGTATTTGCTACCTCAAATTTGGGAATTATTCTTGCTTAAAGTTAAGACTTTAACGTGTAATTTGTTGGTGTGTCGATAAGTTGTTCTCTTTTATTATAGGTGTTTTTTTTTTTCAATGATGAAAAAAGGTGCATCTTCCCATTTGAAAACAATTTAGTTTTGCAAAACATTGTATTTAAGAGTATAAAATCATTTCCTGGAACCCGCGTAAAATATTCATAATATAATTGGTAGTATATATAAAGAAAACACACTTTTTAGCATTATTTTAGACAAAAAAATAATATCGTTGTCTTCTGGTACATTAATTTTGGGGTCAAAGGCAGAGATAAAGAAATTTTTCCTTCCCATTTCAAGAGGGTTAATTTATTTCAAATCAGAGTTGTTCCAGTTCTTTTGACCCAACTTTCAATATACAATACTACGGAATACTACAATACCACACTAACGGAAACTTTTTTATTTATTCGTCAAAAAAAAATTATAAAGCAGTATTATTGTATATTGGAAAGAAGTATGTTTGGCACCTGTTAAGCATTAAAGGAATGCTACGAAAGTCTTGAGTTGATGCTTAAGATATCCGACTACATTCGGAACCATGATTTTGCAAAAGCGTATAAATGGATAATATTTATGATATTTAGTGTTACTTAGATTAGAAAATGTATATAAAATTGTTTTAAAAATTGTATTACAATAAAAAAAAATTTAAGTACAATATTTTGACAAAAAATGAACATAGAATGGCCTATTTCAAAATATTCTCCTTTTGTAAAAAATGCTTCTATTATAATAATATTTTGTCTGTATATAGATCAGACATCTGTACGGAGGCTCAACTAGAATGTTTGAAATGTATAACTTAGAAGAGTTTTTATATCCATGTTTTACGACCACAGAGGGGAGAAATGTTAAGAAAAAAACGCCGATAATTATTTCAATGGGTTGTAACTCTGAAAATAATGTGAATTTTTCAAAAATCATAGTTGAGCCTCTGCAGAGGTCTGAGCTATATACAGGTAATATATTATTATAATAAAAGCAATTTTTATAAAAGGAGAACATTTTAAAAAAAAAGTTATTCTAATTTAATTTTTTGCCGAAATATTGTACTTAATTTTTTTTGTCACAATGTCCTTAAGACAATTTTATACGTGTATTCTCTAATCTAAGTGACACTAAATATCATGAACATTATCCATTTATGCGCTTTTTTAAAATCACGGTTCCGAACGTAGTCGGATACCTTAATAAATATTTGTATTCAGAATGCCAATAGTCAGAGGTGATTAGAAAATAACATCTATGGTATGTGATTAACGAAGTATAGGTACACAAAATCCCCTTAATATTTTTCCGAATGGAGTAGCCGTGATTGAGAACAGCGTTAGAAAAAGAAAGGGTAGCCCAAAAGGAAGTAAATGAAAATGGAAGTCAAAAATATTTAAAGAAAAATCTTGATTAATCCAAAAAAAAATTTTATTTTCATTATTCGCTTCATACAAAATACAAAATTAGGCTTCATGAAATGACTTGTTAAAGCATTATGAAAAAAAGGCTTGAAGCACCTTTGTAAATTTTCCGGGTTTATCTGAAGCAGAGTTATGTGCATATGAAGGGATATTAATAGAATCTAACTTCTAAAAACTGACAAAGACTGCAATTTTGAGTTCAAAATAGGAATAAAAACCACGGAACGTTTTAAACTAGTTTAAAAACTTTCTTGCAAACCTAAATTACCTAAACTACAAATGTATTGTAGAAGAGATGTCAGAACATTTCAAGATGCCATGGTGAAGTTCGTTTTCTCCTTTAGCACCCAAACCTTGAAAACTTCGATGCAGTCAGCGAGAAACTAGGTCAAGACATAGAAGTGGTAGGCGATACCAAGGAAACTTGGAGTATGAACATAACTGGATATATTTAACAGTTGAAAAGAAAACGGTAAGAAAAATGAAAACAAGTACTAAATTTTTTTTAATGTCAACTCCTACTTTTTAAATGATATAATTGTGTTACCACTTACGTCTGTAAGCCTCATGTTATGCAATGTGGAGCATGAGGAGTTTTGCAAATAAATTAATTAAAAAATTCCTACTTTGTTAGAAAAAACGTATTTGTGCCATCTGCCGCTGCTAATTGTAACTACAAGGGAAATAACGCGGAATAAATTAAAAATAAAACTTAATTAATGAATTAATATTTTAAAAAAACTGTATTAATATCAAGTGTCATCCCTACAATTTTTAAAAATATTTATTTGAACTTGATTGGAAGAATAGAAATTATTTTATTAACGATTGAAAATCCCAACAAAATAAATAAGCATTTAGAGAATGTGAGCTAATAGTAGGAATTGAAAAAGAAAGAGAAAATACTACTATACCGATTTGTGTTCTTTGTCACTTACATTGATTATTTATATCTTGACAGAATTAGGATTCAAATGTAAAATATGAGGCGATATATAAATTAAAAATTTCAATATATTTTTATCTGAATTATTTTTTTTTCAAAAATATGAAATTGTTTTACGTAAAAATTTTGCATGATAGAAAAACTGATTTGAACAATTCAAAAATCAGCAAACGAACAAACAATTTTCATAAGCGTATCTATTTTGTAGACTTTTTTAATGAGTTTCAGGTATTAGCAATACATTTGATCATTGTTTTTTAAAACGAAAAAGAGAAAAGTATACGCTTCTACTTTGAAAAATATTTAAAATTTATCAACGAATCTAACAAAAAAAATTTTTTTCACCGTTTCGAAAGAAAATCTCGGTTAGATGAATTTCGTAAGAGAATTTAATTTTGTACAACTTGAATGTGTGTGACGCATTATTGTTTCTTTCGAACAAAATTGATTTTCTGTTTCAGTTCTTGTGAATAACGTCAGAATCTGTTAGTGTCGCAAGGGAATTTGGACCCTTGTTAAAATTGATTTAATAAATATACCAATGAGTTCTAAAGAGAACGACTTAACTTCAGCCGTGATACACTGATTTCAAAATTAAGGTCATTTTCAGATAGGGTCGATGATCTCTTCAACCACAGGAAATATTTTAATGAAGTTAAAACCATGACCATGAACTCGCGCACCATACATTTTATACTGGAAACAAGTTAGTGGTTCAGTTACTGGCTATAATTAGTGTTAAGAAGTTTGCAAAATTTCTTAGAAAAAAGCAGATTCCTTAATTTTATAAAGCGTATAAATATGTCATTAAGCTTTCATTTCTGAGTGAACAAAAACCAGAAGCAAGACATTTATATTTTGAGGTAAATTTTTTTTTCATTAATTGAAAGTTGTAAAGTATTAATTCGGTGGATAAAGATTGTTAAGTTGTTTTATCAGCGAAAAGTTTAATTTCGATTCCAACTTATTTAATGCCAATGCAATGAAGAAGTCCCCCAGTAGAAGGTCTTTTCCAAACTAGAAAAGGGGGATGTCACGTATCAGATAGGGATGGAGAATTACTAATTTCAAAGAAAACAAATAATGCTTAAATCAGTCCTATTTTTATAACTGGATATTTTAATTACTCGTTACCTTATTTTGATCGTTGTTTACAATCCTCTCATAATTATTTATAAAAATAATGAAAATAAACTGTGTGTGTCGGCTCCCACGCACGACTGGAGTTTACAATTTAAGGGGACATGGTACGATTTACACAGAATTTTTTAATTTAACGATTTTCATAATTTTTTTGGTTGCCTCCTATGTGTATGTATAATGTAAAACTGATTTTGTGCTCACATTTGATAAAAAAAATAAACATTTAATTTTTTAAGGGAAAAACTTCCAAATTATGAAGTGATTTAAAATTCTACTCCTCCTACAAAAATTGACGCACGCATATGAAATTTGATTTACAAGTACGTCAAAATATGTACAGCAAAAGCTTATCTTTTTTTCTGTGCAACCCTAATTTTAATTTAGTGCCAAAAACATAAATTAATAAATTAGTATTCTTTGCTAATCAGAACTTCAACATTATTGATAGCAATTTTTTTGCTCACGTTTTATTTTACCATTAAGCGTAGGAAGGGTTTAGGTTAGCTCTTTTAATTTTTGTTATAAACGGGTGGCATTTTACCTCTTTGCCCGGGACGGCGAAACTGCTAGCGCTGGCCATGATCATATGAATAATGAAATCAAACTGAAGTATTATCAAATGATTTTTTTATGTTCTTTAAAGTTATTCTTATTTATTATTATGGGTTATTATACATGAATATGTATATAATGAATCTGAAAAACTATTTTGAGCCCCTAAGTATGATATGTAAATACAATGCGAATAACAAACTCAACAATTTAAAATATATAGAAATATTACGCACTTTGTTCACAACCACGACCTTGTTTTCACAGATACGAATATCAAACTGCAAATCATGTAATAAGACAGTTTTGGCCGACCTCCTTGGATGATTCTCATATTTTATCACTTCTCTTGATTGTACAGTGCATCTTTATATCCCCAGTCTAACTAATTTCGCCGGTTAGAGAGTCATACAAACAAAAACGTATACTATTTTGCTATGTTAGCCGATCCCTGAACATGGAGACAATTTTAAAAGATTTCTAGTAAATACCGAAAAACCGGTAATTCAACTTGGGAATACCGGTATTGCAAAACTGTATAAATAGCTCAAAATACCGGTATTGCAATCCCTAGTTCAAAGAGATAATTGAATTTAAAAACACCAAAAAGTTTGTCTCTATGTATAGTTCCCAATGTGTGAAACGAAAAATCCTAAATATTGTTTCTTTTTAGTAAACAAGCCAAATTATCTTTCATCCTTTTTATGCAGCCTATTTGACATGCAATGGACCCAATTTTAAAAAAAGAATCATAGAAAATTTCTTTGTTCCATCCTTTCGTCGCAGGAAAGACAAACATGATGATTCAAAAATATATTTAGAAGACAGCATGGAAAGATAATTGCAAAAGAATTATTTTGATTATATGTGTTCGGGGAAAACTCTTCTCTTTACAAGAATTGAAGGCCAACTCGCAATCTTATAAATGCAGTAATTGAATTTGAATTCTTAGTTATTTAAGGTTTTCCTTTGACTTTCTCTCGTGTTACTGAATAAGAGAAAATATAAAGGATAAGGCTCTATGCTTATGAATTTTTTAGTTCAGTATTTTATAAAAAACGGTTCAAAATTACAAGATTGTCGCCACTAGCCCTTGTGTAGCTTCAAAGAGTGAAACAATAAAATGAGGTAAAAAGTTTTAAATATAATTTCAAGTGATCAAGAATACGAAACGAGCCTAGCAGATAGTGAAATTAGTTTTAAGGAAAATATTTAGTTTAATTCTGTGATTAACAAACTATTAAAGTTGAATTAAGTTTTTAAAACAAATAACTAACTATATAGCGTTATATTTCATAAAATTAAGAACATAACTAATATGCAATAATTTTATGACTGTAGTATAAAAAAACTTAAATTAGAAAAAAGACAAAAAAATGTAAAAAAAAAAGCAGTAGATAAAAAATACAATTTAAGAAATGTAATAAAACATTAAAATACAGCAGCACCTACTAGAAATTTTAGTTTGTAAGGTGATATTCTAAGCTATTCAGGTATGAATAGCTTACAATTTCACCTTTCATGGTATGAATATACTGTATATTTAATTGCTGTTGTTGTTGTTGTTGTTTTCTGATGCCACCTGTCTGACGTAGTCAGATCGAGGCCCACGAAATTCTTTGTGGCATGGGCAAGAGGTACGCCTGTTGTTGACCTTGGGCACCATACAGGTGACAGTGCGATTTAGCTCAGCGAAATTCCCCGAACGGACGATAGATGGCGACACGACCTCTATCTCCATCTCCACAATTTCTGCATGTAAATTGAATTGTTTGTTAATTGTTTCTTTCTCTTGTAGATTACGTTCCAAGGGTATTTTATTTTTTACTTCATCTCATTTGTATTGCTTGTTTAACTTCTTGTTGGATATATAGATCTAGATAACATGGGTATATATGCTAGATAAAACTAAATATGCCAAGTCTTGCATTCTGCGACTAGCAAAAAGGGTTTTTCTTAAATTGAAGCACATATTTTTAGTAAGTTCAAACTATTGTAATTTCCTAAACATCTTTATTACGTAGATTTACATAAGTCTAGTAACTAGTCTAGAACTATGACAAGTTTCCAAACTTCAAATGGTTCCATTATTCTTTCAAGAAAATAAATTTTAAAAACAAAAATTAGATTCAACTAACATAAGGTGGTGATCGACATAGTCAAACATTTTACATTTATTAACATAATTTACTGAGAAAAAATATGTCTCAGAAAGAGCCTACATTCTCGAATAATTTTCTCGATTATTTATGTAATTGAAATTGAATCATGTTGATCTAAAACGAACTAGCTTTTTAAAGTTAAAATGCTTTAGTAATACACAAAAAAAAGGATTGATTTCAATTTCTTAATAGGATATTATGGAATTGAAATGAAGGTTCATTTATTTCCTCTCTTGTGTTTTTATTCCTCTTACCTCGTCCCTGTACTTGACAAGTATATTTTAGTTCCAGTTATTTGGCATTCAGTAGATATTTGACAGGTTAGATTTATTCTTCACAAAGCCCTTGAAGAAAAGGATTGAGCATCACTGTTAGAATTCTTTATTAATAAAAATGAAATAAGAAATTTTTAAAAGTCATTTTTCAAAAGTAAAAAATAAAGGTTATATTTAAGAAGTGGACTGTTAAATTTTTAATTCCAACTTGAATTATTATTTTTTAAACAAACAAGAAAAGAATTCATTAAGAACTTTTAGTCATTTAAATAAAAAAGGAAATTTTAATGAATATTAACGAATAGTTCAATTTTCTTTAAAGTAGGCACGCTTTTTCAATGGATTCAACAGTTTTAGAGAAAGAATGGTCGTTCCAATAAGTTTCTTCGAAAGCGATGCATAATTTAAATTATTTGGAACTATCTAACTAATATTACATCTCTTTCGAATATTAAAAACTGCCTGAATCAAGAAACATCTTCTTTAGTGTCAATGAAGAAATGAATCTTTTAGTTACTGTTAAACAAAATGATGTGTAATCCAGAAAAAATTAAGAGTTAAAATTTATGTGTCTTATTTATTTTGCTTCGTTTTATAAAAGTTATTAATTTTGTTAAAAACTTTTAAAAATACTCAAATTATTTAAGTAATTTTCTACCTCTCCTCCAGTAATTCAAGATACTATCCTTTAGCTGTAAGATGAAAGATGAAAGCTTATAATTTGAACATCAAAAGAATAAATCACACAGAAATAAGAAACAAACTTTAATCTAAAATTCAGTTACACACGCCAGTGGATTCAAACATTAGATAAAACTTATTTTCAATGTTTATCGTACAAACTAATGCCAAAGGGAAAATATGACTTGGCAAATGCTGCTTTGTTGTATAGTGTTGTAGATTGATAGAAATTCAGATTTTATTGAGTTTTTAAATCTTGTAGTCACAATGATTTACAAAATATCTACCAGAAATACTAAGTCCGAAAGCCTAAAAATGTAAGTGGAATTTCCTATTACTTTACCCTACGGGAGGAAGTAAGAAAAGCCTGGGGGGTCCTTTGAATTATTCCAAAAATAAAATATCAGAATTCTCTTTCAGGTTATGAAAAACAATCCAAGCACTCAGAGAAATAAAAACAGTATTGAACAGCCTTCTTCTTTACGACGCTTCTGGAAAACATTCACAATAGAACTTCAAAGATGGACTTGCTTTTGTTTTGTTTTAACACAAATAAAAACGGTGCTTTCTTCTCAAACATAAATAGTTTAGGGGGAACAAAAAAATCTATTTTGAGATAGAAAACAAACAAAATTTTAATAGGAAGACTCCTAAACAATATTTTACATTTCGTGAGGCACGAAAATAGAAATAAAAGAAAAATAATGAGCCATTCCCAATGTGATGCCCTTCAACAGTAATGCGACTAGAAAAGTTCTTTAAGCAGATTAATCATGAGAATGCGGAACACAGTTCTAGTTTCAGTCATTATATCATATTAGGAAAAATAGAAAAGTCATTTGAATCAAGTCCATGCAATTATTCGTAACAAATTAATTCTTCACACAGGAAACAAGTAATATATATCAGTAAAAAGTTTAATGAATATAAAATGCATTTTTAATTAAAATTTCCAACAAACTATATTCTATACAGAAGCACAATGAAATATAATTTTGCTCTTTATAATGACAGCTTTTGGAAAAAAATGGCATTCTATTCGAAAATAAAGAAAATATCCTACTTACTCATCAAGATGATCAGAAAAGAACTAATCGATATGTAGAGCAATACATTCATTAAAGTTTTAAGCGTTTGACATGTGTGCTTTTGACATAACACAATGCTAATTCGTAGCATAAATAAGCTACTGATTTTGTTTGTTTTTCCGAAAACAATGTATTTTTTTAAATACTCATTAATTGTTACCTGAAGCTAATGAAATGAATAAAACTAGCTTCAATGGATAGAGAAAAAAACGTCAATGCCTAATAACAACTAAGTAGAAAGAAATATGCGAATATTTTACAAATACCAAATGTAAATAGCCTTTCACTGAAAGCATTAAATAAGCGACCTCAGCCAATCTAAATTGGATAGGAAAGATAGTTGAAAGATGAAATTAATTTACAATGAATGAGAAGAGATCTACAGAAGTTTACAATTTGATAATGCCGCATTATGTGTGCTATGATTCCATAAAAAAATACATTTATTAAGTCTACAATCGGTTAGATTGAAATAAAGTCGTTGAAATTGTTGTAATTGGTTAAGACTGAAAGCCGATATGAGGAATGGGAGCAATAGCCGACGCGTTACAAACTATCGGATTCCAGTGAAAAGGAAACCTATTTTATGGGCTTTCGCATAATGAACAAGAATCTTCACAACACAAAGCGTGATAAGTTATAATAAGGAGAGCATAATAATTTAAACCGAATATCAAATATTTGTTTAAAACTTTGAAGCCGTAAGAAGGATTTGTGAATCTCCATATAGGTTTTTAGCTTATTTTTAAAGTATTTATATACTTAGGAGTAAAAATAAAAATTTAAAACATTAAATTTTTAAAACATTTAGACAAAAATACATATTATTTTGATAAAACGCGCACAACGTGTTCCCTTGCTAAACGTGTTAATTGATACTTGCTAAATTGATTTGCAAAATTTATTTCCGCTTTATCTAAACATTGCACTGCATTTTAAGAAATTTATCTTTTAAAGAGAGGCAAAACATTCAGAAAAGTAAAGTATTTTTTATTTAAAAAAGTGCATGGAAAAATACCTGTGATTAGAAACAGGAATTTTTTTAATTTCAGCAATTGTTCATTTTCGTAGCATTTTGTTTTGGTACCATTCATTTACAAAAAATAAATTTTCCTGTTATAATGGGCTCTATTCGGGCTTTCTACTAATCCTTTTGGGTAAAATAATCTTTTTAACTGTGGTTTTTCAGTTGAAAACCGTTTTCCGTGAAGAAGACTTGGTTTTATGTAAATTAGAGATTCTATTTAAGTGTTATAAGGCGAGATGATGGTTGAAAGTTGCGATAGAAGAAAGCAAAATGTTTAATTAATTCGAGTGGAGATTCTGAATCCAGAGCACTCAGTAGATTATAAAAGTGCTCTTATTTCTATTATATTTAACAGATTGTTCATTTTTCCTCAGGTTCAGTGATTCTCAATTAAGGTTAAGTGACGTAGTAAATAAAGTTCTGTTAATTGTAAAAAGGGCTGATCTTGACTCGACGCCCACGGGGCAGGGGACGTGACACTGTGTTCTGAAGGGGGGCTTTTCCCTTTAAGTTGCATTTTTAATGAGGAATGAAAAAATCCCACATGCTGTTGCAACTAACTTTAGAATTTATTCCAAAATTTCATTACTGAAAAAAACTTTGAATACAAAAAAAATTGCACGGTAAATTTTAAATTTGTTCAATGTTATCATATCAAACTTGATCCATAAATATCTTTATTTCGTATGTATAAATATGATAATAAGTTTTATAAAAATATTGCATTAAGTTTAAAACAACTAGGAGCAATTGAAATATACGTAGCTGAAAAAAGGCAACATAAATTTAATTACGAATGTTCTTGTCGTGTGTTTTTATCCTGGGTTACATATGAAATACCAGTGGAAGAACATAAGCATACAGAAGAATATAGAAATTTATCACAAACGAGGATCCCAGCATATAACTGAAGGGGGGCACTGCTTTCCATTCGAAACGGAAATCCATTACAGATCAAAATCCAACTGCTTTTCCTGAAGAAGCTAAAACCATGCCTTACTCGAGATTTGAACCCACTCGGTTACAAGCCGAGGGTGATATCCACCACACTGACTGGGTGGCTACGAATGTTGTCTTAGATATAAATACATGTTACAGATCGTTTGGGCTAAATTTCCTAATGATCCGACGAAAATTATTAAATTTTCAGCATTTTGAGTTTTGTTCTCTATGAAGTACTCGAAAATATTACTCGCACTTGAAGCATTTTTTCATCAAACTAGAATCCTATTTGCGTCCCGCAGTTGAATACAAACAGTTTTTCTAAACATAATTTGCAAAAGGATTACTTATTTAAATCTTTATTAGTTTTATGTGTTATTCTCTACAAACTCGAACATAATTCGACTATATATTAATAAAAAAAATAAATAAAATAATTCGTTTTAACTTTAAGAGATGAAAATAATCGAAATATTATTTTTATTGTAAGCCTGTTTATTAATATGCAATTCATTAAAATAACCTTTCAAATGTCTAATTAAAGATTCCTTACGAAAGCCTTCAACAATTTCTTTTTCAATCTTGTTAAGAATATTTTTAAAACAAAACTACTTCCATTGGGTAATATGATTTATGTAATTAATGTCATTTTAATCAACCCTTAGCGCGCGATTTTTCTTAGCGTGTTATTTTAAAATGCTTATTGAACAACATTAGTGAATTTTCAATAATTTTATAAGCTTTATAAAGTACACTTAAAACTTCTACAATTTTTTTTGCGTACTTTTTTTGTAATTTTAGTTTTTTAGCACAGCTGGTTTTTCAAAAACTTGACAAGTATGATTTATAGTTGTCAATTTATAAAATACATCCACATAATTGAATAATATCCTAAATATTAGTTCATTTTTGAAAAAGCAAAGCAACATTGGTTTTCACGGATATTTTAAAAAGGATTATATTTCAAAAAGGCATAAGAAAATATTAAAAATTGTTCAGTATTATTTAAATTTTTGTTAATCATAAAATGACCCAAATTGAAGTATATATAAGAATTTATAATATTTCTAAAATATTCAAAGTTATTTTTAAATTAATTCTCGCGTATATACAACAAAAAATAGAGATGAAAGAAGGGTATTGTGGAATACAATTTATATATATATATATATATATATATATATATATATGTATATGTATGTGATTATATATTGAAAAAAAAAAATTTTTATATTGGATTATATATATATATATATATATATATAATCAATATAAATTTTTTTTTTTATATTGGTTCCTAAGGCCAGGAATTTGACTTTATACTATGTGCCTCCTTCCTACTTTTAGTTATCTTAGGTATATAACTATATGATTAATTTTATATTTTTGTTTATGTATATGTATATGTGTGTATAAATTTATATATATGTGTATGTATATGTATATGATTATATATTGAAAAAATTCTTTTATATTTGATTATATATATATATATATATATATATATAATAACTTTATCGGTTTTGGATTAAAATATTATCATGAATACCACTGTAACTATTTGTAATTAATTGTTCTTTGTCAAAAAAATACTGTTTTTCTTTGGTTGTGAAATTTATTTTTAAAAAGTTACAAATGCAGAGTATTATGTAATAGTTGGATAATATGAAATAAGCGGTTTAAAGCATTAGAAAACTAATTCGACTTCATAAAACATAGTTATACTTAACTAAAAACCCTATTTTCAAAATACGTTTGAGTCATTTCTGTTTCGAATCTTTTTGCAAAAGTCACAAATCTAATCTTTTTGCTCCAGTACAGTAAAGGAACAGAAAACAGCTGAATCCAAACTTCCCGTCATTGTTCTTCGGTGAATTTTTCATTACATTTAGCGACTTTCTTTTCTGGTTCTTCAGTTGATGTTATTGTATTCCG
Organism: Trichonephila clavipes; assembly: GCA_019973935.1. NCBI lineage: Eukaryota > Metazoa > Arthropoda > Arachnida > Araneae > Nephilidae > Trichonephila > Trichonephila clavipes. The sequence goes on along the minus strand of BMAU01021342.1, from coordinate 261,157 downwards.
TTGTAGATCACACAGAATGGAACGATTCATCGCTGCTAACACTGAAATAATCTCTAATTGGTTTAGATTTAGAAAAAATCGGTCTAAGTTTAATTTTTTTAACAGAGAGCATTTGAATGCTTGGTTGATTTTGTTGTTTTGTAGTTTCCGTGTCTTTCTTTTTATTTCTTTCCTTTCAGATTATCCTCTAATACTTTTTATATGGAGAGGGGATTGTTAACATAGCGAAGATACAGCTTTCTATGTTATGAAATATCTAGGATTCCAAAATACCTGACACACCATCTTGGAAAATGTACCTTTAAGCTGAAGGACCAAACAATATCTTCCAAAAATGACCCCATTATAACAAATTACAACTCTTTTAGTGTATATTATGCTCAATATCAATGTTCAAGTAATGTGTGCACTGGTATGTTTGACAAATTACGAGCCAAAACTTTTAAAATTGATAAAATCCACTTTGTTCTGTTGCGAGTAGTACGACAACAAGTTGAGTTCTTACTATAAGGCATCGTGGGAATCTTTTTGAAGTAGTTCCCCCTCGTGTCAGCAGCTGCCAACAGAATCAGTATTGCCTCTTTCCATAGTACTCTTCTCTCCTCTGCAATGGGATGTATTTTAAAAATTAAAAGCAATTAGCTCTTACGAAACATAAAATTAAATTTGGAATGAGCAATTTTTTCATTCATAACTCTATAAAGACAAATAAAAAAAAGAATTTGCTTTTGCAAATTCTTCTGCTGATATGGTGACAAGTTGCTTGGAATTCATTCTTCTCATTCCTTTCTTACAAAATTATTATGCATAAAATAAACCGATATTTTCCCAAGTGATTAAAATTTAGAATTTCTGAAAAATTTTCAAGTTTCGATATAATGAATTGAATTCTAACATGATAATCCTTGTATATAAATCTATTTGGAGCAACTTCAAATGGGACATTGGTTGAAAATTAATTTTCTGAAAAAAATGAGGCACGTATTAGCTAAATATACATATAAGATAGGGAGTGCAGTATTTAACATTTATTACACTCATAACATATTATTTGATGTAAATATTGTCAGAATACACAGTAAAAAGAATAATAGAAAGCGTAACAAAACTAAAGTTAAAAATGCTTTGAAATGCATACTAAATAAGGTTGGCATGACTATAAAAGACGAATAGCTTAGTAATATCAAATGATTTTTTTTCTAGAGCTTAAATTTCTGAAAATTAGTTGCCTCTTTCAGTGTAATTAACAGATTCGAGTTTTTTAAAAAAAATCAAATCGCCAACGTCATTTATCAAATTTCTTTTTAGTAAAAACATTTTAATTTTGCTGCTATTACCGAAAACAAAGAAATGAAACTCGTAAAAAATTTCGCAGGAAAAAAAAACTAGAATATGCCTCAAGATTTCTTTTCTCGCATTAATTACGAAAGATCTTTTTTTCTTTTCTTCATTCAGCTCGAAATTTTCCAGTCCTTTCTCTTTTATGTGAAGAGCAATTATATCCCAAATCAGAACAACTTCCTAATTATTGACGATATGTGAAAGAACATCTCTTAATGAGAGACAAAAGAAAGTAAGTCAGTAAGAGCGAAACCCAAATGAATTATTCCTCAATCAAAAGCTATGAATTACTTTTCATTACTAATGACACCGGCACCTGAGAAGGAAATCCTCGCCTTCACTTCAATTTCATAGAAAAACGATCTTCATTATAATATTCAAAAGACTTTTGAATAAACGTGAAATGTCATAAATGAGTAATGAATGACTTACGAAAAATGGCATTTTTTTCATTAACCTTAATATACAGTGGAATGCACGCAACATTTAATATCATTCCATATCTCACTATATTTCTTTAAAACATTTTTCTCCACTTATTACTCAAGTTTAAGCAGTGAATATAAAAAATAGAATTCCCATAAAATTTTACGATTCGATTTACTTGGTTAAAACATGTCATTCTTGGCAACTACTAGTTTTGAATAATTTTTTAAAAGTTACTAAGCGACTATTTCTTAACGAATTGAATCAATAACTACTACTTTATATCAGACACAATTATATAAAAGGATAAGTAACTGAAATATAACGATAAATGGCAAATAAAGCCGAGTAGAAAAATTGTGATGTTTTATACAAAAGCTAGCTAACATCAAATTATGAATTTCGAGAACTTAAGATTCTATAGAGATGCTATTGTTCTGAAATTGTTGGATATTTTTTTATTCCCAATTCTTCTAGGTAATCTATATAATTTTCTGAAATTAAATTCCATTTATCCTTCAACCATTTACGATACAACTTATTTCTAAACTTGTGTAAGGATCACGGATAACTGAAAAAAGAAGCATTTTTGGAAGCACAGAAAAAGTAATACACGTCTCCGGAGAAAGTGTTTGGGATTTTAGTGAAACCATTGATTTCAACATAAAAGTAAAAAAAAAATCACCTGAATAATAAAAGTTGAGCAAGACTCCTACCGAAATCTTTAAAGAGTCAAATACATTAAGTTATCTTCCGTTCTGAATAATAAAGGTTTCCTTTTTGCATTGAACTATTAAGTCATCCCAGACTAAAAGAATAAAACCTTTTAAAGGCTCAACCAGTCTTATTTCATTGAAGGCAGCTAGCAAATTAATAATGCATTACCATAGAACACGTTCTCTTAAAAGCATTACTTAGTTTTCTTTTTAGCTGCAGTCGAATGCATTTATCTCGTTGAGCTATTAAATGTACAAATTACTTGTTAGAAGCATCAAGTATCATGTCTTCTTCAGACTACGATATTTTTTGCTCTGAGTGAAATGGGTCTTTATATGAATAATGTCTGAAGATGCTTTACGAGGCTCAGTTATGTAAAAATACTGATGCGAGGGAGGGAAGATTGTATTTGTGTACAAGGTAAAAAGTTTATTTTTCAATGTAAGATCAAATATTTCCTTATTGTATTCACTTTAATTCGTCAACAAAAATTTTCCTCAAAATGCTTTTAAATCTACCTTCTTTTGATCTTCCGATTTGAACTATATTTTTGCACCGCATTTTAAGTCATCCAGTTAAATGCATTTGCGTGAATATAGCATAAGCATACATTTACAATATACACCTCGAAGTGTTTGTTAATGCTTCTAAGAAATTTTCTTTTATAATTTTGTATGTGTTATTATTTACTTCTAGCTCAAAACAATGTTTAATAATTAAACCTAAAAGTTACGATTCGAATGATGTATTACTAGAAAAACTCTATGTATTTTTTTGTATGTATGTATTTTGAGAAAACAAAAAGCATAAAAGAATTACAATAGGTACAAGATGAAAGACAATATATACGAGGGCAAATCATTCAATTACAAGAGATAGAAAGGGCGTTACTTAACGGCAATAAAACATTAACTTTTTATATAAGAAAGGAAGATATTCTTCAAATTATGTGTTTATTAATTTGGAAATGATTGTTTTAAAAATAAAATGTCGAAAATGCATTTACTCCAGAAAGATGTTTTTCCTAAAGTACATTATCAAAAGTGTTTTACGTTGAAATGAAACATCTATAGTACTACAAAAAATAATTCTGAATACTAATTGTAAACTATTCATTTCGATAACATTAATACTCGACAGGGGTTCACCATAAATTGCCTTTCTTTGAGAAACAAGTGAAATACGCAATTTAGATTTTTCTATACATTAAAACAGGAGTGATCTTTAATGAACCATTCATTAATTGTTTCAATTTTTTCTCTATCTCAAGGAATACTTTATATTCCTACAACTAAAATTATGTATAGATATTAAATTAATATAGTTATTATATATATATATATATATATATATATATATATATATATATATATATATATATATAAATGGAAAGTATAAAAACTATTTTTAATACTATAAATATAAATACAGTTTTAATTAATATTAGAGTCTGTCATATTATTATTAATAGTATTTCACAATAAATAAATGCGCTATAAAAAGGCTTTTCCTATATTCTTGCTTTAAACTAGTATACAGATCACAGAATCCAGAAATAACTTGCTTATTATTCTTTAATTGGAGTAGTGATTTCAGCATTTTCGAATGATATTTTTGGTACGCATTTTTTTCCCGTGATTCACAGGAAATTTATTCATCATAATCTCTAAGATTTCGCTCATAACCATAAACATAAAGAGCAGTAGAACAAAACTAATTTTAACCACACAAGCAGTCCTCAGCCTGATTTTCTTATCCAAATTTAGATATATCTCTGTTATCTAAACTGTTTAAACCAGTGTTTCTCAAACTGTGGGGCGCGCCCCCTTAGGGGGGCGTGATAACCCTACAAGGGGGGGGGGCGAGTATATCGAAAAGTCAAAAATGCAAAAAATTATTTTTTAAAAAAATTATTAGTTTAGTGAAAGGAGACAAAACACAAAATAAATTCTGACAAAATAAAAAAATAATAAGATACTCATTTACACTGATATAATACGCTTATAAATGTATCAATATTACATAGTGGGTTTCATAAATAACTTAAAAGTAATAAGTTAAGAACAAGTATTATAATTGCCAGTGGCATGTTGTAAATTTATGTACAAATTTACTACATATCTTGATAATTTTTACGATTTATAATTAAAGTGGTATTGTAGCTTTACGTCAAAGTATATTATTTTTGAATTCAATACATTGTTATTGTATCGAGGGGGGCGATGAAAGTCATGGTTGAAAATTGGGCCACAAGTATAGGAAGTTTGAGAAGCACTGGTTTAAGATCAGTTAGTAGGTTAAACCCCTTTTAAAAATCGATTTTGGGATTTTGATATTTCAGAAATCTTCAAATCAAGACCTTTCCAATGATATAACATGCAAGCAATTAAATGAATTAAAAGTATTTTAAAAAGATTTTTAAAAATTAATCAGCTGATTTACCACTCCCATTTTGACAGATAGAAATGTAAACATTGTCTTTTAAAAATTTGGGAAAAGTTGCAAAGCCTCGATTAATTTTTATTTTTTAATACGTAAATTAACTTTAGATAACTGTTTAACTGCAACAGTTAGATTTGCTAAAAACCTTTGCAGGCAATTTCAAATTTTACATGTGGGTTTTAGTAACTGTTATACTTAAAATGTAGGCATTTTTTACTGAAATTTAGGTCTTTTCTTTAATTGAAATTCCTTTTTAATTAGTTATTCTTAATTATTACTAAATCTTCCCTTGTTTAAGTAAAGTATTAAAAAAAACTAAATTAAGATATATGATCATGTCCAGGTGAGAAACATACTTGTAATAAATCTTAATTTAATAACTACATAAATAAGAATAAAGATATGTGATGAAAAAAAATAGGATAATACTTTTACAAGGTAAGATTTTTTATAAAAATATATACTGTTTTCTAAATAATTTTTTAAATTTTGTAAATTAAATGAATACATGTACTATGTTTCTTAAATGCAATTGTGTATACTGAAGTAACATTTTTGAAATTTTTTTAAGCAGATATCATAACAAAAAAATTACAATTTTTAATAAATTCATAATAATCACATTTGCTCGCTCAACTAAATGTTTGTTTTTGAAAAAGCTAATTAATGTATTTAAAAATTTCACTTCAGTATAAATATAAATATATAATTAATACATGTAGTCAAAATCTTAAGTGTTTATATTTAATAGTTTCTGAGATAAAGGTATGAGATGATATATTAAATGTGATGTTTGTTGTCTTTGCGAGAAGCTTGTTACATACTTAAAAATACATAAATTTCATATTTAAAAACATAAAAACAGTTTTATTTTGTCTGTTTTAGAAATCTTTGTACAGTTTAGAGAAAATTTTAAATTTTGGAACTTTTAGAAATTGTGTTTGCAAGGAAACATACAAATCCATAATTAAATTTTTCTAACGTCGTAAAATTACCAAAAATTCCAATCATTAAAAGTCCAAATCATGACTTTTACATATTGATACATGTTTACATTATATTTATGACGTTATAAGGTCACATTTGATATTTATAATGCATTGAAGTTAAAACTTCTTCACAGATTGTTACATAATTTGTGAAAATTGATACAAAATGCTAAAAAAATCTCGTTGAACAAAAACTGAAAATTACTATATATGTATTTTCTGAACATTTTAATGTTTCCTATTTTCTGTTTAAAAAATTAACAAGATACTAATGTTGAACAAAATAGGGCAAATACATGTTGTAATCCATTATTTTTGTAATTACGGGCTTTTTTACACCTAAAATGCAATGATCTCAAAATGATTGTTTTCAAAGTGCGTGTACCTTTTTCTTAGAAAACAATTAATGAAACCGCTTGCAATTTTTACTGCACATAAATAATATGTAACTATATATAATAGAGCTACTTTCTTGGAGATTTTCCTAAAATATTTTGCTCAGAAGCAGTTATCGTAAAAAAATGACAATTTTCACAAATTTCAAAGCGATACTTTTACGATGATTTTTTTTGAAAAAAGTAAACAATATATTTGAAACATTTTACTGTTATTTAAATAAAAAAGCCTAATTATTATAAAGCCAAAAAAATTTTAAGTTTTTATATTCAACAATTTCTGAGAAACATGTTTCTAAAATGGCTCGATTTAACATTGTCGGTATAGCCCCTACCGACTACTTTTAAACACATATGTGGAGTAGTCCGTTTCCCAGAAGACATGCCCATGATATCATAAGGAGCCTGAGTGTAAATATACATTGGAACTATGAAATGCTGCACTCCATCTTCTTTTATTCAACAGTTGATAGCCTGCTACTTTAGCAACAATGTTGGAATGGGAAGGGGAAAAAGATTTTTTTTGAAAAAAATTCATATATATTTTCAGAGTTACCACCAATTGAAATAATTATTGGCGTTTTTTTCTTAAAATTGCTCCCCTCTGTTGTCGTAAAATTATGAATAAACCCACTTCTAAGTTATATATTTCAAAAATTCTAGTTGAGCCTCTGTAGAGAGGTCTGAGCTATATAGAGGCAAAATATTATTATAATAGAACCATTTTTCACAAAAGGAGAACATTTGGAAAAAAGATTATTCTAAGTTAATTTTTTGCTAAAATATTATATTTAAATAATTTTTTTTGTCAAAATGTCCTTAAAACTATTTTATGCATATATCCTAATCTAAGGGACATTAAATATCATGAAAATTATCCATTTATGCGCTTTGCAAAATCATGGTTCCGACCGTAGTCGGATACCTTAAGGTTTTTTTTAAATTAATTATGTTTTTATCAGTTTTAAAGACATACTACGCAGAAATTATACCCACAATAACTCGGATATTGGAGAAGCAGACAATGTATATTAAAAATAGTAAATCTTTTTGTTTGATAAGTAATTATTTTTTATTAATTTGAAGAAGATGTAATTGCTCAAAGGAAACATCTCCATTCGATACGTGGCTCTCTGTAAATAGATTTATTGGAATTTTTTTTTCGTACTCGTAATTCTCGTTCAACAGGAAAATTTTTCCGCAGTAACCAATTAAAAGCATCTGAAGGATCCGAAATCATTAAAAAAGCAGACGACTGTTAGTGACAGAACTTTGAAAAAATTCATTGTTCATCGAAAGGTATTATCGATGGGATTGGAATTTCGTCTGACAATGATAATAGACGGTAGGGAAAATACTTTCAAATAAGCTTTTTATAAGAAAAATAAAGCACAAATACTCCTTACTTGAAAAATTAAGGCATATATAGGAAAGTAACTTATCCCAACCAATGTGTAAGCAGATGCTATTTTTTTTACTTGCAGAGAGTAAAAAGAGTTAACAGATATATTTGATGTATAGTATACACGTTTTTCTCTTTTAAAATGCAAAACATCTATCGACAAAAAGAAAATTTAATAGAATATACTTTAGAATAAATACATCAGTGGTTATAATAAAGAAAGGTTGTCGCAGCATTGGAAATTTTTTTAAAAAGTCGTTATGTATTTTTAACACCACAAACTCCTTCATGTCTGATTTAGATTTCAAATAAGCTTCCCAAATACCGTCATTGATGAGTCTGAATACAATATATTTAGTAAGAATTTACAGTAGCGATTCTCAGAGTGTGGGGCACACCTTCCTTCTAAAGGGGGCGTGATAACCTACGTGAGGGGCCCGAGCATATCGGAAAAATTGACTTTAAACGATTATTTAAAAATTATTAAGTACTGAAAGGAAGCAAAAAAATATATATTCTGACATAAAAGATTCACTACACACATTTACACTGATGCAGATACTTTAAAATGTATCAGTACTGCACAATGTATATGATCAATACTAAAAAAAAAAAATTAAGAACAAGTTTAATAATAACTAGTGACTCCCATGATTTAAAACTAAGATTGTATTGGAGCGTCAACATTAGATTTGCATTCAATAGATTGGTATTGTATGAGGATGAATTTTAGGATTGAAAATAGGGTCCCAAATATAGACTGTGCAATTGAGAAACATTGACTTCGAAGCACTTTTATCAAACGCAATGCCAGTAGGAGTCGACAATCATCTCTTTTAGGTGCTTGAATTTCAAAACGATAAGGGAAGCTATTATTGGGTTGCCAAGAATTAATTTTTATCGAACCCTTAAAACTTTTCAATTGAAATACTAAAAAACTTTCAAAACCTATTTATTACTAATGGACAAATTTACTCTTCTCAACTTCTCAGTAGCATGTGTTTTACGATTTCATTTGAATCTATCGCTCAAGTAAAGCTTCTGAATGAATAGAAGTTCTGAATGATAGTGTTTTTTTCAGAATTAATAACTGACACTTGAATGGATTCAGAAATTAATCATGGACTGGTTCAATAACAAAACCAACAAAATGTGTCGTTCTGAATTCGTTCTATAAATGAATTATTTTATCAACGCCATTTAAATATTATAACTTTAATAAAATCTATTAAACAATAATTGATAAATACAGGATTTAAACAATGAGTTTATTGATAAAGAGTCCATTGTAAAATTCATTAATTCATTCCATTCATAATATTCGATCTAAACACTATTAAGGTATACGTTCGGAACCGTGATTTTGCAAATGGATAATATTTATGATATTTAGTGTCACTTAGATTAGAAAAAGTATATAAAATGGTTTAAAGAATAGCATTACAACAAAAAATTATTCAAGTACAATATTTTGACAAAAAAATGAACATACAATGACCCATTTTCAAAATATTCTCCTTTTGTGAAAAATGCTTCTGTTATAATAATATTTTGCCTGTTTATAGCTCAGACCTCCGTTCAGAGGCTCAACTAGAATTTTGGAAATATATAACTTAGAAGTGAGTTTATCCATGTTTTACGACCACAGAGGGGAGAAATGTTAAGAAAAAAACGCCGATAATTATTTCAATGGGTTGTAACTCTGAAAATAACGTGAATTTTTCAAAAATCATAGTTGAGCCTCTGTACAGAGGTTTGAGCTGTATACAGGCAACATATTATTATAATAGAAGAATTTTTTTAATAAAAGGAGAACATTTGAAAAAAGGTTATTCTAAGTTAAGTTTTTGCCGAAATATTGTATTTAACTATTTTTTTGTCACAATGTCCTTAAGACAATTTTATACGTGTATTCTAATCTAAGTGACACTAAATATCATGAGAATTATCCATTTATGCGCTTTTTTAAAATCATGGTTCCGAACGTACCTTAATATAAATTATTGAAATTCTAAATTGTCTTTTATTTAATGTGATGTGTTTTTTTAAAATAGTTCAAAACCAGCACAAACTAGATTAAAACACTTCTATTTATATCTAAAGTTTATGGTAAAGTTAAAGTAAATTGTCAATCTGAAGCGCACAAAATATGGGGTTGGAGATACACTACCTTCTAAATAGTTTGCATCGACAGTAAAATATAGAGAAAAAAAGGACTTTTTATACTTAAGCTCTTTTTAAAAACTTTCATTCTTTAACTTATAATGAAATAACTTTAAGCAAATGTGAACAGAAAAAGTTTTAACCGTTACTTTAATTTCAAAATAAAATGAGCTGTTATTTTAAAGTTACACAGTACCCTAAAAATTTCATTTTTACCGAAAAAAATTGTTTGCATGTTTTGGTGGCCCATATCATTGAGATGCTTGCTATGAAATTTCATATCTGTTAGCGAATTAGTTTTTAAGATATTTGAAGTTTTATGAGCTATGGTTTTGGTTTCGATTTCCTTTTAAAACATTTTTTCACACTTAAGTTGAATTAATTAAAAATATTTTTGAGCTTTTAGTTTGAAATGGCTATTAATTCCAATTTTCATTACTAAAATAATTTCTGCTTGATTATGTTTTGAATTTTTTGTGTTCTCCTAATTAATTAATAAAGATTAATTTCATGGCCAATTTTTGCTTTAAAAATAGTTTATATAACTTAAAAGCTTTATCATTAATTTTTTTCTGTAGAGAAAATGCCATGGCAAATGCGTTCTGGGTTTCTGTGAGAAACAATATTTCGAAGAGATGGAATATTACTGAAAATGATGTATCTAAAAATCAGTCTTCAGCTGATTCTGCAATTATGTAGATTTCCGAATACAAGTACTCTGAATTCAAATGCTGCAGATATAACTGAATATTTCCTTGATGTATACCAAACTAAATTATACTAAACATATTGTAGTACTATATTTTAGTATTTTAAAGTCGTACGACAAGAGCTAAAACTTCCTAAACCGCCCCAATTTAAAACTGAAAAAAATTAAATTTTATCAGCAAACCTGACTATTTTTAGCTTACGTTAGTATCATTATTATTTTGTACATAAATGCTTTGTGTTTCAAAACTTTTGTGAAATATTAGGTTAAGATAAAGCTGAATAAACTGACGTCTTAACAAATGCTATCAATATATTATGCAAAAATATATTTTGAATTAAAAATATAACTTTCAGTCATATTTTATAAAAATAGTGTTTTAATGTAGAAAATACATTGGAAAATAACATATTAAGAAAATTAGAGTTATACGGGCATTATAAGTTTTTGTTTTATGACTTTACAAATTTTAAATGCGTTTTTCTCAGACTTTTAATTTTGAAGGTATAAGTGTTTTCTAATCCCTAAGGCTTTTTTCCTGTTCAAGATAGAGCCTTGAATTTTTTTGTATATACTCCCAAATGTATGTTCTATAAAAGTTAGTATGGATTTAGGGCGGAGAACTAGTTATTTTTCTAAAAAATGCTAAAGTTGATATTTTAAAAAATTTCGTGTTTTTTCCAGGTTTTTCTAGAAAAATAATTATTAAAAATCAACAAGGGAATAGATTTTCAAATCCATACTAAATATTGTTTTTAATAATCTAAGAATCATAAATAACTTAAAATTACTAAAAATTTTCAAAAATTGAGTATTTTATAAGAGATTGAAAAAACTTCAAAAATTCCTAATTTTTTAAAATTGTAAAATAATGGCTGGTCAAACTGACTTTTTGCTTATAGAATCAGCTTAATAATATAATCTAAATATAAAACATCAATTATTTTTACTGTAACTGTCTCCAAAAAATTTTTTTGAAAAAGGGTACCGTGTAGCCTTAAAAGATATTGAATGCGTGTTAAATAATATTCAGATTTTTTTTTTACTTATCAGTACGGGTTATAGAAAAATAAAATGCTTTTCCTTTGAGAAACTGAAGCATCATAGTTAATATTGTTCTCTATTTTGTTTAAATAAAAATATAGATTTTTAAAAACATTTTTTTCAGAAAGAAAAACTTTTCTTTTTTTTCTAAATAATTTTATATACGTGATCATTTTCTTCTTCAATATTGTTTCCGATTTTTTTTATTATTCCAAAGAATTTAGTAAATATTTTTGTATGATTTTTGTTTATATATATATATATATATAGATATGTTTCTGATCTAATTCTTACGAAAAAGATTTGTAAGAGATTACTAGTTAAAAAACTAACTTAAGAATTACAAATATTAAATATGTTATTTAAATCATAAAGTCTAAATTGATTATTCCAATTAAAGTAATAGTACTGAAAATAATTCATTAACGTATTTCACAAATTGATTAAAATTGAATCTTTTTTAACGATCTGAATTTTGTTGTGATTTGCTTTTGAAATTGTATCTCTTAAGACCAGATCATAATGAAGTTATCATAGATTTCAAATAACCTTAGAAAATATCAGTTTCAATACATACTAATTCCTTGCTCGTAAAATTTCTAAAAAACTTTTACTTTACTTGAAGGTTCTCATTTCTCGTGAATACAACCATATTTCTTTAATCAGTCATTCTTACATTAATCAACCAATCCAATTTGAACACATTTACAATTTTCTACATGTTTTCAAAATGACAAAATTTTCTATATTATATTAAATTTTCGATTGAGACTTGATGAATCAAAATCACTCGGTCCTTGTTTTGTCGCTTCCAAAGTGTCTCCACTTGAAATATGCTTGCTTCTGAAGAATAAGGCCGAGGCAGATGAAAGGCTTAGAGAAGAAAACTACAATTGTTGTATTAAAAGGCTCAAATGAACCCTTTCTTCCACAAAATTACAATTACTACCATACTGATCATTCCGGGCGGAATGCATACAAATTTTTTTTCGCATTTTCCATGTTTTGCAAAGAATATTCTTTTTTTTGTCTTGTTAATACATATTCATACGATTCAAACTATTTTATGTTGAAAATAGTCATTTTCCCACGGCTTTTTCCGATCTTTAACTGAAATATATACTTTCAGTGCAGAAATGAAAAAAGCAATGGAAACATTCAGCTGCACATATATATGTAACATTAAAAGTTTATTTTACATTTTGGAAATTTAAACACAACTATTTTTTTTTTTTTTGACTTGAACAGAAGAAACGTCTGTTCTCGTATTATCTTCTAAAACTCGTTTTATAAATCAATTCTTACCTTTCTTTTTCTTTCCTCTTCTTTGACACTCAAGTAGAGGGGAGCCACTCCAGCCAAATAAGGAGTGATGGACATCGGAAACATATGCTTCTCAGCCAAGAAATTCACTGCAAAAAGAAATACAGATTATTTCATTGTCAAAATGATACGGTGATTCACGTTTGAACGCAAATTGCTGCTAGTAGGACGATACAATTACGATCATTTATTACAATCTTTATTTTAATTCATGCCAAAATGTATTAAAATGATTCTCTAATTATTTCAGGATTGAAAAGACTATTGATTATACTAATTTTCTTCCCAAGTTTATTAACTGAGAGTCAGGGGGCTTCAAATGTTTTGCACTTATCAATAAGGAATGTGTTAAATAGACCTAATAGGAATGACAAATTTTTGCAGAACTAATTTCACACTTATTTTACTCTCTCTCTCACACACACACATTTATTCCTCCTTACTTTGAATCAAGTTCAAGTGGCGTAGTGAAGTGACTACATGAATCAAAACAATAATGTTAAAGACAGAAGATTCAGATGAGAGAAAAGAAACAGGAAGCGTAACAAAATATTTGGCAAATTATAACATGATTATCTCAATGAAGATCCATTAAAAATATAATTTACTTACCCTTACATCATGCAAAACAGTCAGTCTTGTAAGAGTTTTAACTTACATACATATTTTTCATTTAGAAAGAAAATATAATTTTTTCATCAAAACATTTATGAGCATTTCTTTCATTCATAGAACTTTAAAAATAACTCGAAATTTTTTGATATTGCTCAGAAAACATACCAAAAATGACAGCAAAGTAAAGCAGAAATATAATTTTACAAAGCTATATATCATTCGAACTCTCATCATAAAAATCAAATTGTCTTTGAAATATTCAAAGCTAAATAAGATAAAAAATAGTAAAGTATCAAGTGTCTCAGGAATTCCATGTGAACATAATAAATAAGGTATACTAGTGTAACAAAAACAGTTAATTTAATTTTAAAATTTCCCAATCTGTAGTCATTACACAGAAAGTTCTAAGAGAAAAAAGGGCTTGATAAGCAGAAGCGGAAAAAATAGTTGGAGATTACCATGCCACGAGGTGTCAGTGTATATTAGCAAAGCAATAAGTGAGGGCTGTGAAGCCATTTAGAGTCTAAGAAGGAGATGGGCTCTTCAGAAGGTCCCGAGTAAACCCGCCTGAAGAGATTAGTAAAACACATTCAAGTTTAACTAAGTGGAAATATCAGTTAAGGATAACGAAGTAATATAATTATATTGTATATTTTGTCCAGATTTTTGGTTTGTGAAATCACTCAGTGCGTATATATTTATTATTTTAGGTAATTCTATTGAAGCCGAATAAATTATGTATTACAATTACTGACATGTTTGCTTCTACTTCTCACCCTGCGATTTCTTAGAGTTGTTTTACATCCCAATTCCTACTCTATAAGAGTTGTGTGAATTGATTGCCTTTGAATATAGTGTGTGTCAGTAGCTTAGAAATTGTACGATATTTGGTATGATAGTTCATTTTGACCTTTTCAGTTTATTTTTCGATACATCAGCACATAACATATTTTCTATATTTTACTTATTGGTTTTGTTCAAGGTGATAAAAATCAGCAGCCCTTTGAGAACAAAGTAATTCATTAACTAGAAAGAAGAAGTCCTCGTTATACTAGGATACCTTATACTTGAACAGATTTCAACTCTTGTCCCTATCTTACTGTTTTCCTTTTGGGGTACAAGGTATTGATTGGTGCTTATTTTTCGCAAGAAAATGTTTTGTAATTCTCTTCCAGATTTTTTTGTTTTCCGAATTCGCTAAGCAAGCCTTAGGTCCACTGCTTACTATTCGTTTTCTTTTATATGATTTTCTTTAGATACAAAACAAAAGTTTACAAAAGATTATTGTTTTCGGATGAAAAAAATATTGGACCACACGCGCTGAAAGCAACGTAAACTCTATTTTTCTTTTTAGATCATTTCATATTTTCCTTTGATTTTGTCATTAAATTTCAAAAACGTTTGCGAGGGCAAATTGGTTAAATGAAAAAGTTTTCTTCTTCGGCTCTATTGATTCTCTTCGATGTTTTCTGAAGAGTTTTCTTAATCGTAAAAATAGTGAAACAGTTTTGAGTTTTTGTATGCTTTTGCAGAATGATTGTGAAAACGCTTTGGATGCATCAACATCAGCGATTATTAGTATATACAGTGAAAATTTTCTTCGTGCAAGTTTTAAAAAGTTCTAATATATATATATATAGTCAAAATTCTCTAGTAAAGAGCGATGAATATTTAATAATCAAAACTGAAAAAAATTGAAATTGTAAGATAACCAGATATAAGTTTTTAGGGAGGATATATGAGAAATTAAAAATATAATGTAGTTTAAAATATGACAATATAGATGCTGCAATATTATAAACATTGCTGACTCAGGACAACTCTTATATATAAAATAATTTATATAAAAGTGGGGTTGAACAGGTTTTGTGGTCAGTCAACCTTCCTCCTTTCTATTAATAATACTGAGCATTATATATATATATAGAGAGAGAGAGAGAGAGAAAGAGAGAGGATGATTCGCTACCAGACCGACAAACTTGTAGGGTGTGTATGACGTACAGAGACAACTCAGAACCACATAGGAATATACGGTCGCAAATGCCATAATAGCGAGTTGAGGTGCAAAGAAGCAGATAAAATAGATCAGAAACAACACCACATTAATAGGACAGAAAATGTTTTATTGAATTATTATACTCCAATGGATGTTCAAAATTAAGACCGAACAGCCTCGCTACATAGAATTCCTTACATTCTGGAAGATTCCTCCTAGGGCTAGATAGCACTGAATAGAAGATGCGGCGGTACCCCACCAAAGACCCATTTCCCGTAGAGAACGAGTGACGTTTCAGCGGTCAAGTAGTTTCTCGTGGGGAAGTATCCCAGGGTGGACACCCCGGCGATGATGTCCTAAGGGAAGTCCCTTGATCTAGCCGACAGTAAGATGCCAACACAGTTCCCACGCCGTTTTCAAAGTACACCGCGCGAAGGGGACCAATCGAAGAATGGTTTCACCAAATACGTCCAAACAGAAGTGACTATACATCACGTGTCACTTTCGTGGGCGGGACGTATTTCACCTCAAAAAGAGACTCTGAAATTGCGAGAAGCAAGAGAGCGACACCAACGCAGAGACATGATATAACTCCAACAGTCTCTCCAATTCCAATAACTCCACCAGCATCTGCGCCCCAGCACTTCCAATAGCCTTACCAGCATCTGTTCCTCCAGCACTTTTCCAGCTCGTTTCAACGCCGCCTTCATCAGGAGCTAATATTACTGCCTGTAAGAAAACATTATCCTCCCAGCAATACAGCTGTGGCAAAAGTTTCATTTCGTCATTTGTGATCCGTTTCCTGAGGTAGCAGAAGGAAACTCAAACGAAGAACTAGTCGACATGCTGATTGTATATGGAGCTGTGGAATGTTCACCAACAACCCAATGTATATTTTAAACAGAGGGGAATATTGGCCTAGTTCATTGGCCTGTCAAATCACAGGATCTATCATGCACGGACTTCTTTTAACGCTACATGGTGTATGAAACACTTTCTCTTTCACTTAAAAACCTCACCACTCGAGTTTCTGTACCTGCTTGTAGAATACGTGGCATGCCAGGAACCTTCCAGAACGTAAGGAATTCTGCACAGCACCGCTACCAGGTCTGTCAGACGACTTCTAGTAGTAGTCTAGTCTGTTGTAGTACAATCTTTCAATAAAACGTTTTCTGTCACATTAATGTGTTAGGGTATCTTTTATTTTTTTTCTCTGCTTTTTTGCCCCACAGCTCACTTCTACGGCCTTTGCAACCCTGCAATCCAATGTCATTCCGTGTCGTCTCTGTACCCCCTAACCCGCTTGAAATTTGGGTCGGTCTGGTAGTGAATCACCCTGTATACATATATATGTATACACTAACGGACAAAATTGTGGACACTTTTTAAAATTGTTACGTTTTTTTAAGTTTGTATGCTTACAGAAAATGTTTTTGTTCACAAAATGCAAAGTCTTTTATATCATTTTAAAGAGAATTTTATACTAAATTAAATACGAAAAACAAAATTTAAAAATTTGCAGCGCAAAAAAGTTATGTTGTAATAACTATCGATATACATTAGATACTGATGATAGCAAGGCGTTATCAGTGCTTAGTGGAGCAGCCTTTATTTTTTATTACAACTTGACATCAATGTTTCATTTAGCTGGAAATAGTTTTAAGCTCTTCCTTCGTTATTACGTGATGCCAGGAAACAATTTTATCCTCAGTTAGCTCTTTATTATCTCATTCGGACAAGAGTTTTCAAACGAAATTTTCGATAGGATTGAGGTCAGGACTGTTTTCTGACCATGACAACAGCTCAATCATCTTTCGATTACTTTACTGTATGGTAAGGATCAGAAAAATACATAAAGTATTGTTGGTCTGATGAAAGGAAAGAGTTTGTGCACTAGAATATATGGTGTCAATGATTTCTTTCTTTTTTTTGCCATTCAATGTCCCATGAATAATATGAAGGAGACCGATAACATCTGCTGATGTGCATGACCAAGTCATAAAACTATGTGGATACTTCACAGTTGCCTGTATGCAGTCAGGGTGTAGCATTTATCATATTCTACGCTTTACATATTTTAGGCCATCACTACCGAATAACGATATCTTAGTTTCATCCCTCCATATAACGTGACCACTAATCATTTGTCCAATTAATGTGTTCCTTTGACAACTGTAGTCTTTATTAACGCTACTGTAAAGTAGGATAATACTTTTTTCGAGGAATTTTACTTCTTATTCTAGCATCTGCTAATCTTCCCTTGATTGTTTTGGAACTGACATAAAAACCAACATCATTCAGATAACCTTTGATGATCATTGAGGGCATTCTTTTATCTTGGAGACATAGTATATTTGTTCTTCTGTCATCAACATATGTGGTGCCCCTATTTGGGGCTTTTTCTACTTTGTTCTTTGTTAAATTTTTCTCTTGACATCTTAAACAAAACTTTCAGTCTTCAGTTGTAGTCCCTGAACCACCCACCTGTCTTGCAATGTTAACATAAAAAAACTACTTTCGCGTCCCACATCTCCTTCTCGGTGTCCAATCTACTCTTTTGTTTGATTTCGTTGCTTCTTGACTAAATATCATTGTTGTCCTGGCCAGAAAACAGTCCTGACCTCAATTCTATTGAACACTTGCGGCACCGTTTGAAAACTCTTGTCCGAATGATGAAATAAAATGGAACTCATTGAGGATATAATTGTTTTTCCTGGCATTACGTTATAACAAAGGAAGAGCTTAAGACCACTGTCAGCTCATTGAAACATTGATGTGGAGCTGAAATAAAAAATAAAGGTTACCCCACTAAGCACCTCATAACTCCCTGCTATCGTCAGTATCTAATGTATATCGATAGTTATTGCTACATATCTTTTTTTTAATTGAAAATATTAGAATTTTTTTTGTATTGAATTCAGTATTAAATTGTCATTAAAATGATGTAAAATACATTACATTTTATTTCAACGTAACATTTTAAATAAGCATACAAAATTAAAAAAACATAAGAAATTTAAAAAGTGTACACAATTTGGCCACCAATGTATGTATACAGTATTTACTCGAATCTAAGCCCCCATCGATTCTAAGCCACACCCTCAATTTACTATACGTTTTTAAGAAGAAATAAAAATTGTGTAAAAGGTTCATCGATATCCAATACTTAAGAAATTTTAATGAGAAACAGTAAGAAAATATAGTTCATTTACTTTACCAGTATTTAAAACTTTCAAATACATATATGAATCTAGGTTACTCAAATCATCAGTATCATGTTTTGAAAATGATTCGTCACTCCCATTGTCACAGCTGACTTCGGAATTGATGCCAGCGACGCCATTTTTCCACACGATGTCGTCTTCTGTGCTATCCAATGCACTTGTTAAGCAACATTTTTTAAAGAAGAATGTATTATAGAAGAATACAAAATACTTACTAAAAGCTGTTGAACAATTATTTATAAGCAACAATTATATCATTTTGTTTACATGATCGACGTATATTTCTTTCATTCGTGTCAATTTATCACTGTTTCCGTTTTTTTTTTTTTTTTTTGCATGATAAAAGAAGGAAGACACAAACAAATGTTCGAAATGCGATGTTTAGGATCGAATGAATACTGGAGATAAACTGTGGAATGGGATAAGTCATCACAATGCAAGTGTCTAGAATATTTCCCTTTGAAAACTCAATTTTTCCCATCCAACAAATGTGTTGCTCTCGATTCTAAGCAGCACCGGAAAACTTCCACAAGCAATAAAAGGTTTTTTATTTGTTCTCAGCTTCTATACCTTCATCAACCAGAAGTTTCTAGAATTAAGTTTTCGTTAATGACTAAAGTTATTAGCTAGAATAATTGGATAATTTAATATTGCATTATTTTATTATAAAATATGGGACCTTAGCAGTTTTTTTAGATCTAAATCACTTGGTAAATGAGTACAGCCCAAGTAATTGAGAAAAGATAATTGTGGTACCAAAGATTATTCAACAATCTTCTTCAAGTAGTCTAAGAAATCATGGCAAATAAATGGCAAATGTTCAACATGTAATCAGAGGGGGAAATGATGAGCAAAACAAACGAAAACATCGCTCATCTTTATGTACGATTATAAAATTAAACTCATAGACTTTTTTATGCCCTATGATATCATAGCAATGCCGAAATATTTTCTCATAATCCAAAAGTTTATCTCATGCTCTGGATCAGATGTCGGCAACCTATCATGCGAGTGCCACATGTAGCACGTGGAACAATTTTCAATGCACTCTACACTAGTGTTTCTCAAACTGTGGGGCGCGCCCCCTGGGGGGGCGCGATAAACCAACAAGGGGTCACGAGCATATTGAAAATAAAAGATTAAAAACTATTATTTACTGGAAAGAATTAAAACAAAATACTTTCTTACATAATAGAAAAATACACATTTACACTGATATAATTTATATATATCATCTGCAATATTAAGACTTTAAAAATAAAAGCTTCTACTTCAAAACCTCATTACCTATCTTTGATACTATAACCAAATAAAAAACATTTTATTTGATTTGCTGTAATTCCATGATGAGAGATTTTTTTTATTACATTTCCTTTTCAAACCTAAGATGCTACTCTTTCAGAAAAAAAAACAAAACCCAGACCCATAATCAAATAAATTTTAGAGAAAAAAAAATTCATCACTGTTGTATATTATAGCCATCAGCTGTAGGCAGCAGAATGTATTTCTGCGGTTTGACCTTCGAACTTGTACGGTTAGCTACGTCCCTGATCTTATGTATTTGTTTTTTTTCATTTAGGGAAGTTGTAAATAACTATTTACGCTGCGCTTTTTTCCTTGTAAAATATTTTAATGATTTTTGGAAAAGCACAGAGAAGACATTGAAGGATTACTAGGCCAAGATTTATTTTTAAGAGTATTCCCAAACATATAAAGCATAATGAAAAGTGTTTTACATAATTTTTTAGAGCATCCATATTGTAATAAATACTATTTTAATCCGGGAGTGGTCACGCCGAGCACACAGTGCACAAAATCGGTAATTCTGGCAAAACTGTTTAATTGTTACCAATAGCCCTGACACTATCCTCCCATTTGACAGTCTTAACGTGAACAAAAATATATTTGTCACGTTCCCGGTGTGATAACTTTTTTCCGAAATATTTTCTGTGTCCTTGAAAGTAGGTGAGTATATTTTCTCTTAATTAAATTATTCACTGGAATTACGATTTTTATTGTGTACTATAAAAATAATTATAAAAAAGGATTGGGGTGACTCAATAACCCCACTGGAGCATTAGTATCGAGTGCGTGCCTGCTCCAGGGTTAAAACATGTTGAAGTCTTTTCGCTTTAAATATTAAAAATAATGCAATTATTCTTCATCGGAATTTTATATTATTGTTCATTATTCAACATCAATTCTAAATGCTAATTCTGTGAGGCTTAAAATACAGTTCGCTTAAAACTAATTATAATTTGAGCAATTATTTAAAAAAAATTATTTTACATTTTTGTAAACATTGTCGCGCACTTTGCTTTGCTCTCCTTACAATTCAGCGAATATTGTTTTATTTTCTTATAAATGAACTCGAGCAAAGAGCGGGTACTTCAGCTGGTATACTTTTAATGTAACAGTGCTGCACAGAGTATTTTATAATTAATTAATTTTAAATTAAGAACAAATTTAATAAGTATTAACGACTTCCATGGGCTTGTCTTGCAAAGCAAAGTTTTTATAAGGAATGCTTATAATTAGAAATTGATCCTCTGAGTTGTTTTTCTATATTTAGCAGATATCTATATTTTGTCTTCCAAGCAGCCACCGCATTTTGCAATATGTTCCAATTTAAAAATTAGAGAAAGGAAAAATAACATCATAATTATCCTATTACTGAATTTTTTTTGCTTAAAAGTAACATATACAAAATTTAATACTTAGGTCATTAATTTTACGGTTTATAATAAAGATTGTTGCTTTAGCGACAAAGTGCATTAGTATTGCATTCAGTACATTATTAATGTATAAGGGGGGCGCGATAAAAATTGTGATTGAAAAGGGGGTCGCCAGTATTGAAAGTTTGAAAAACACTTATCTACACCAACTGCAATGTATAAAATAAAGTCTCTGTCTCTTCTCTCTACGCCTTACACATTTGTATTTAAATGCCATTCCTTAATTTTCAATTCTTTGTTGTAAAATGAGACTGCTGAATCTGCTAGAGTGTAATTTGTTTGATTTATGTGAAAAAAATATCCTTTAGTTAAATGTGACTCATTCTCAGCGATAAAAGTTCGATTCAAATTAAAAGGATTGTGTAATATTTGTAAAATGAAACATGCTACGTTGCGAAATAAGTATTCACAACTATTTTAAGTAAAATTTTACGGAATTATAAAAAAAAAACTGGAAGATAACTCTAACGATAAATCAACAGCTACTTTCAATTGCTGTATGTCATTGCTGGGGCGATTTATTTGTTTTAAGGAAACTGCATGCGCTCTGCTTTCCGCTTTTGGTTCTACATATATCTTTGAAAAAAATTTTCTCATACGAAATATATTTTGAGTCTCCAAAGAAGTTGCTTAACAACCGAACATTTAGAATAATGAGTGAATGTCAAATTGAGAGATACAAAGTATTGTATCTCTCACTTAGAACTGAGAGCAGAACTTTGCGGTTCACATTAAAATTTTAATATTTATTTAATTATATTGCATGAAAACATTTGATTTATTAAAGTTTTATTACTTATTTTATATTAAATATCCTTACAAGATACATAATTCATTATATACGCACAATTTTAGTTTTTTTATTTATGTTGAAGGAACAGTCGTATTTTCTGTTACTTATTCTTATGTAATAAATGTCTTTAAATAATGAATTATTAATATATATAACAAAACTCTAAACCTGTATTTTTGACTTCTTTTCCCTAACTCTGCATGTATTGTCTTGAAAATCGAGTTGTTTCAAATAGTTTCTACCATGTGGCGCCCTGAAAAATAGTATATTTGTTTGGCACACCAAAGCTATAATGTTGCCTATTTGTTTGAGAAGTCTTTCTAAAATCATTAATAAATCAAAACAACAGATAAAAATCAATGTTTAATGTCTTATTGATAGGGCTGAAAAATAACGCGAAACCAAAAATTTACATTTAAGCGGGAGAAAATACTGTATTCCAAATATATAACTACATAAGATATTACTTGTTTGCAACCTCATCTTCGTTTCGTAAAAGAGATTTTTTTTCATAATTATCAGAAGTTTCTTACCTATGAAAAATGTAGTTGAACAAATTTTACTTTGATAGTTAATAAGTTTAATTATTGGTTTAATTTATTTAGCCGAACTATTTCAAAATCTCACTCTAGTATAAAAAACCCCCTTTTCATACGATGTCTTAATTTCCAAGACCTACCACATAGGAATTTGGAAGTGAACATCCCAATCTTTATTATTTTGTAAGAGGGTCCAATATATAGAAACACGATTCATACCTTCGACGTGGCTAGAAAATGGATCCCTAACTTACCTAACTTGAAAATACATTGACTCTATTACAAGTCTCATGCATTTTTTTATAAAATGACATTGTAATATCACTATTCACAGAAACATGATGACTTAACACACAATTTTAAACAATGAAAAACTTTTTCTTTACAGATAATAAAAATTACAATATGTAAAGAAATATACCTTAAAAGCCATTATTTTCTTTGTTTTAGAAAAAATGAAATTCTACACTGATTATTATCTTTCAGCAAAAAAAAAAAGCACAACTTTTATTAATTCAACAATTTATAAATTAAAGCAGTTTATTAATTTTGACAAGTTAAAAGCTGTTTTACAACTATTTAAGTTTTTTTCGATCTAAACGAGTTGTTCAGCTTTTTAAAAATGCTTAAAATTGTATAAAAATTGATGATGAATCTTTTTCTGTTATTACGTAGAGTACAGAGCAACATAATAATTGAATCAAAGATGGGGAAAAAGTTTTGACACAAATAACAATTTATCACCTGCAATAAAACGTGTTTACACTGGAACCAAAAAATGCTGAAAGCACTTCGTGGAATGTCAATGTTCATGATAAAATGATAAATTTATGAATGTAGAACAAAAATAAATAGTTTAGTTAATATTTAAATATTTTATTTTCTTCTGTATTGTATAATAATAGCTTTAGTGGATTTCATTCTACTACTATCAGACATTTCTCGACTTTGAATTTTTGGCAGAAAAATCGCTATGATCACCGTCTAAGAAAATTCCTTCGTTGTGGGAATGAATTTTTGTGGAATCTTCCGCATAAATCCTTGCGCATATTATTGACTTTTAGAGCAAATAGTTTTTCTTTTATTAGAAAACATTTAAAAAAGAAAAGTAACTAAACAAATCATTACTTTAAATCGCTTATAATGGAAATTTCTCCCGATAACGGAGTTTTCATGTCCATATGCTTTCATTCTTAATCAAACCCTATCTTGTATTTTAAACAAATAAAGCTTCATCTCAATGTATGCGAGAAAAAAGTTTTGAATGGGAACTCTTCTCTAGATGAGACCATTCTACTTTCTTTCATGAAAACCAATGATAGCTTAGTAGGGTTCCTGAAAAAGTCAGAGACTGAAAAAACAAAGATAAAACTAACATTCATGGTTTCTCAAAAGAAAGTATCATCAAATGCAGCAAGTGTGAGGAATTTTTAACCATATTATTCAATTGAAAAAAATAGTTTCAAACTCCCATTGTATATTAGCGGCAGTGGAAAATTTCGATATACAAATGCAAAAAAAACTTAATTTTACAGATATGAACAACGAAAACTTTTTATTCAACATAGCCACACTATAAAAAATAACATTTTAATGGTATGTTGGCATACCCTTAGGAGACTTAAAAACGGAAAGAAGGAGAGAGAAGAAAAATCAAAACGGACCTTTTTCTGTAATTCCGCATACAAGTTAGTTTCCTTTAAAAAATAATACAGAGCAGGATTTATTTGAGGTACGCTAATGTAAGCATTGTAGTTTTCAGAATTATCTTTACATGCATCAAACTATTACATTTTGCTTAACGCCAGAATGACATTTCTTTTTCCAAGAAAATGATCAAAAAGAAAAGTAAGTCAAATTGTCTAAAATATAAGGGTCTTCCAAATGAACGTTATTAATATAAATTAGTATACAGAGGAAAGAAGTAATACAGACATAACAGATATGCTCGACAAAGTCACCTTGTAGGTTGAAACAAGTGTCCTAGTGTTCCACGAGATGATGAATACCGGGGTGATGAAGCTCCAGATTTGGGTATGGAACTTATTTTCAACTTCAGCTTGGACCTTATTATTGTCGGCAAATCACCGTCTCTTCAGAGCTTTCTTGAGTAGACAGAACATGTGGTACTTTTACGGTTTTAAGTCCGGGCTATAATGGGGATGTTGTCAGTCCTGTTTCTCCCTTTATGAAAATCCCTACCTCATCGGAATACCAACTTGAGACCCATACACTCCGTGCAATATACATTTTGCATTTCACGATACATTTAACCATCACTCACATTTCCCACTGTTCAAAACTGCACGACCACTTGTTGAGATAGTTTGGAGACATCCATGATGCGAGAGAGAAGGATGTCTTTTAACGAATTACCACACTAGAATACACGCATTTGTCTGTATCAGCCGTTATCGCATGCATTCGCAGCATTCTGTGGCCTCTCAAGGGGCATTCGAAGTCATCTTTCCCTTCAAATGATGGAGTTATTGCAGCAATGCCATTTTCATTTTGGTTACAATTATAGTTAATTTGATTTTGAATTTCAATTTCATTCCAGCAACAATTAGACAAGTGCTGTCTTCGATGTATTTCTCAATAGTTGTGGCAATTAGACATTTGATTTCGAAGCTCATTCCAATTTTTATTAACCCTCCATTTCGGACAGCACGGATTTTTCCGCCCTACTAGAGAGGCTTCGAAAACGGACCACACTGAATTTTTCGTAAGGCCGGGGACTCACCAAAAATGAACCAAACTGACTTTTTCCTCCTCAAGTAATGTGTTCAAAAACGGTAAAGTCGTGTTTTTCCGAATTCTTTCCCCCCCCCCTCCCTTTAATGGTTTAGTATCTTGAAAGATAATTAGAGATGGTCGGGGAGACACAATGGGCATTGAGGGGAAGTTTTATGGCTCACGGGGAGACCGGTTCCTGTAGCAATCGTAAAAAACTGGGAAGAATTTCTTTAAACCCTAAAGTGTAAGGAAATAATTGCAAGTCAACGAGTTGAGAATTCTCATTTTTTTCTTTACCTTTAAAAATCTCAAATGGAATTAAGTTTTTATAATGTATGCTAAGTTTTTAAAAAAATATCTGTAGTATTTAAATTCAAATTATATATTAAAACAATGAGGATAATTTACTGTTTCATTTTTCTTATTTTAATCAATACTTTCAGGGATTTTTTTTAAAAATGATTATTTTGTTATGTGTCAAAAAAAATAAAAAAAAAGTTCAAAATTTAAAATCTTTTAAAATTTCGGACACTTCTAAACATGAATAATTTTTAAGCTTCTGTATTACATTATTTGCAAAAAAAAATTATGTATTGTTAAAAAAAACCCTATTTAAATCTTTTAGTTTTTCATAATTTTAAAGCCAGATATTCAGGGCATCTTACATAAGAATCCCTTGTTTTGTATTGTTCAGATAACAAATTATATTTGAATTTTGAATGTCTGAACATGAATTTCATTCAAAGAGAACTTTAACTACAAGTTTATATTTTTGAACTTGAATCTTCAAATAAAGAGTATTTAAAAGCACCTGGACAAATTTACAGTTAACATTTGCGCATATAAATAAATATAAAGATCCTTTTTAAATTCAAGTTAAAAAAATATATATTTATGCATAATCCCTCATCATTCATGTTCCATTAGTGGTTGACTGAAGAAAAGGTTATTAAAATTTGGACATTTTTATAATCTTAACCATGCAAAACTAGGAATTTTGTATTAGCTCCACTGAAATTCTGCATTGGAATTTCGAAAAAGATATTCATGCGTGTCTCACATACTCAGTTGAAAAACATATATTTACAATAAATACTAATAATTCTTTGGATATTTAAAATTATCATTAGATTAATTTTTTAATATATATATATATATATATATATATATATATATATATATATTCGACTTCTAATATTTTTTCAAGTATTCCTTAAATTTCATATAATTTAATTAAGTGAGGGGATATTAAAGTCGCACTCTCTCTCTCTTCTCTACTCAACTACTTGAGGGCTTTTGACGACGGACCTGTGGCCGGGGTACCAGGTGGTCTAGGTTTCGAATCATGGTTGGCATGTCTCGAGTTCGAGCCCAGTGCCACAAAAGACACGCCGTGTAGGGCAGCGATGCACGTTAAATCTATCGAGAGCTGAAATGTCCTCTCGTTGGTGTGGTGTGGTAGTTAGGAGAGGGGGTGCCAGCTCAGGTGTCGCCCTCATCATTTGACCATGCTTCAAAATTACGAGGTCCATCAATAAAAGCCCTCGTGTAACTGAACAGTGCGACGTTAATATTCACTCACTTGGCGACGGACCTCGTAATTTTAAACCATGGTCAAGTGACGAGGATGACGCTTGAGCATTTCTCCCTTACACGGCGGATCTTCAGTGGTGCTGGGGTAGAACTCATGACACGTCAGCTACGAGTCCGTTACATTGACCAATAGGCTACCGCGGCCTCACAATGTGGTTGAAAACTGCATGTTATGAGTAAAAATATGCTGAAATATTTGATGAACTTATAATAGATTTTTGCATAGAAGATAGATGTGTGATATGCTAAAATGACAATATGTAAAAGTTATGAGAATATCGATGACAATTTTTGAAAAATTCAATTTAAGTTTCTGTTTGAAACTTATTCGTTTTTTTTCGCATTTAATATTAAATATAGTCGCGATAACAAATTAATAGTTTAACGCATTCATAGATTTTAAAAAATAAAGGTATAAATGACATTGTTGGGAATAATAAGTTTTTATAGTTTTGAATTCAGACTTCTTTGCAGGAGTGTAGACCATTAAAAGGCTGATGTAGAAGTTAGAAAACTAATATTTAAAATATATGGAAAACAATATCTGCAATTCCATGATCTTGACGAGCAGAAGACGGCATTTTTACTTAGTAGGGCAGAGTAAGCATAAGGTAGGAGCTTGTGGAGTAAACAACCAGGCCTCTGCAGTTTTGGCAGGTAATGAACTCCCATTTGTTGCTTTCAGTAAGGAATATAAAAATAACAAATACAAAAAAAAAAAGTCATGTAAAATTTTATATATTTTAATAACAATGCATTGTGAACTTAATTTCCAATTCATTGTCACGAGTTGGCAGTAACTACGGTACTCTATCGACCGTACTTTATTATATATATATATATATATATATATATATATATATATATATATATATATATATATATATATATATATATATATATATATATATATATATATATATATATATAAAAGAAGTACGGTTGATAGAGTACCAATAATTGTAACGCAATTTTATATTTCGTTCTCGTAAACTTTACTCCTTTTAAAACATGTATTGCCAAAATACTCTTCTTTTGTATATTTATAAAATTTTAAAAATATAATGGTTATCTTACCCAACATTTTAAATCAGGGGCGGCAACTGTGTAGCTAAGACGTGCCAAACCAATCTGTCAGTATCATTCAGCGTGCCACATAGTAGGAAATTTTTGAAATCCTTCGATTCTTACGGTAATATTTGCAGATTTAAAGAATAGAGGTAAATAATTGAGATTTACAGTTTTATTTTATATTAATTATGGATAAATAAAATAATTTATTAACATAAAATTAAACAATATAAAATGTTACTATTTCTTCAACAAAGATATTAAAAATTAAAAATGTATGTTTCCAACATATTTATTTAAATAAGAAATAGACAAAGTGAAATATAAATTATTCCTTTCGTAACAGTTAAATAAAAATTGTAATGCGAATTAACTCTTTCACCACTCTTCTTTCATATCGCAAAACCAGGGGTATAATGCGTGACACGATTCTGAGCATTCAGTTGTTAAACAATTTCTTTGCGGAGTCGAAATATTTTTCATATTAGGAAAGATTTTTTACTCTGATATGCCGAATCATAAGTGGAAAGCAGAGTACATGCAATTTTCTTTTTCAACAATTAAATCCCCTAGCAATAACACTCAATTATTTACAAAAATAGCTGTAAACTTATCCTTAGAATTATCTTTCAGATTATTTTGTAGTTCCATAAATGTCCATAACTCAGAAGATGTTTGTCAAATAAGGTCTATTATCAACTTCCATCCACTCAAGAATTGACAAATTTGTAGAGTAGTGCTGAGTGCCACTAAGAATTGTACCACGTGCCACAGGTCCATAGATTGCCGACACGTTTTAAATGTTCTTATTAACTAACCATCTCCTATTCAAACTCAATTTATATGATAAAAAAGGGTTTTCATTCATTTTGTAGGGAATTGTATTAGATTCAACCATAAGTAATTTTGTGTATCAAAAAAATTACATTGTTTCGGGGATCCCCTTAGAGCAAAATGAAAGGAATTTGACATAATTATAGTAAGTTTCTCTAAAAGGGGAAACGTTCACTTTCAAAATACACTGCATAAAGTGGTTTTAGGTGTACGAAGTTATATTCAATATTATTCCTAAAATAAATTTTGATATTTTGGTTTTTCGTTAAGTTTTGAAGTTATTTCTTCAAATATACTTCTCCATTACATTTCTTTCAAACTTGCTATTTTCTTTTGCGGCTACGGTAGCCTGATGGTCATGGTTATGAACTCGTGTCCAGTGTTCGAGCCCTGGTACCACAAAAGTTTAGCGTTGAAGAGGAGCTGATGCACGTTAAACACGTCGAGGTCAAAAGTCCTCACGTTGGTGTGATGTGGAAGTTTGGAAGGGGAGTTATCAGCTCAGGTATCGTCCTCGTCACTTAACCGCGGTTCAAAATTACGTAGTCGCTCGTCAGTAGCCACCGTGTTGACTTAGAATGCAATATAAACCCTTGACGTGGGCACTTGAGTTAATTCGAGTACGCTAAACAGTTCCAAATATGCACATTAGATATAATTCAAACGAGGTCGCATTTTATGCTGCTGTAATTTTCTCATATTGGTTTTATAATGAAACTGATAGAACGATTGATAGAAGAAGGAGGTAGTGATTCTAGTTCTCGAAACTTTGTTTCCCCTAAAATTTCTGAAAATGTAGTCCGCTTAATTGGAAGGCACTTCCCTTTATATGTAGAAAGTGACTGTTCAAAAAAAAAAAAAAACATCGCGAAAATGTGTGGTATGCAACCTTAAGATAAATGATAATGGAAAACGCATTCGAAAAGAAACTCGTTTTCAATGTAAAGACTGTAATGTTGGACTGTGTGCAGTGCCGTGTTTCGAAAAATATCACACTGTGACATTTCTGTAAACGACATGTATGTGTCTTTCTCATACTTCTTTGATATTTTTTGCTATTTATACCTGTTAAAATTATTTTTTATAAAAGGGTTTTTGTAATTAATTGTAAATTGAATAAAACCTTTTCTTACAATTATATGTATTTGAGGATGAAATCTGATTTACTTTATTCAGGAAATTTTTAGTAAATTTCATTTTTCTTAGCCAACTTATTTCTTTTAAAACATGCATATTTGTGTATTATATAATTAAATTTCTAACTATCTAAAATTATGTCTGGCTTTTTTCTTCATTAAAATCTTTCAGGATTTTACAAATTATCTTGCCATTATTCATTATGTACTTAATAAGGAAAAATATATCTAAATATAAATAATTTCTGGCCTAATAAACATATAATTGTTTTTAGCTACAGTTTGGAAAATGCATTGAAATTTGTATCGGGGCAGGATTTTAACATATTATGAATGTGTTTTTGACTGCCACTATGTTATATATTTATCTTTCATTCTTTTTACAGTATGAGTAGAAGTCGTAAACAGTTTTGTCACAGTAAAATTAATTTTTGCTTTATATTCAAATTATACTTTTGTATTGATTCTGAAAATAATAGGTTAGTTTGACAAGCCATTATTTCACAATTTTAAAGCATTGAAATTTTTGAAATTTTTAAAATTTTTATAAAATGTTAAATTATTAAAAATATTTAATTATTGTAAGTGATTAATATTTCTTAGATTATTGGAAACAAAAAGTATAAAATTTAAAATATATCTCTTTGTTGAATTTTAATAATTATTTTTATGGATAAACCTGGAAAAAACCCAATTTTTTTTAAATATTAACATTAAGATATTTTAAAAAAATAACTATAGCTCTCAGACCTAATTCCATATGAACTTTTATAGAACATATGTAAGGGAACATTTACAAGATATTTCAAGACTATCTTGAACAGGAAAAACGCCTTAGGGATTAGAAAACACTATCATCTTCAAAATTAAAAATCTGAGAAAAACGTATTTAAAATTTGTAAAGGCATAAAAAAAATTCCAATGCCTGTAAATCTTTAATTTTTTATTCTGTTACTATCCAACTTATGCTCTACATGAAAATTCTACTTGAAATATAAATATGACTGAAATATCTTTTAATTCAAAATATTCTAAGACATTATATATATATATATATATATATATATATATATATACAACTATATATATTTATATATATATATATATATATATATATATATATATATATATATATATATATATATATATAAATATATATATATATAACATTGATAACAACTGTTAATTTGATCAATTATTCACTTTTATCAGAACCTTATATATTCACAAGAGTTTTAAATGCAAAATATTTATATAGAAATTAGAAGTTATACAAACGTAATCCAGAAATCACCAAGTTTGTAAATAATATCTATTTTTTTCTCAGTTCCCCATCGTAGCAGTTAAGCAAGTTTAAGTTTTTGCTGCATGACTTTAAAATACTGCAGTGTAGTACTACAATAGATTTATTATAATGTAGTTTGTGGTACATCAGGGAAATATTTAGTTCATTCTGCAACATTTGTATTCTGTAGTCTAATTGTAATATTACCTGAAAAAGCTGCATTTTAGATTTACCATTTTCAGTCATATTCCATCCCTTTCAAGTATTATTTCTCACAGTACCCTGCGTACATTTTGGTCATGGCATTTTTCAAAAGGAAAAAAAAAATAATGAAAACAAAGTAAAGAGCTTTTAAATTATATAAAGTATGTGTCAAAAAATATATTGGTCTTTAAATAAATCTTAATTAAGTAAATGTGAGAAAACTCAAAAACTTAAAAACATGAGCAAACTGAAATGATTTTAGAAATTAAAATTGTGGTTAATAGCCATTTCACACGAAATATTGGATTGTGTTAAAAAATATTTTTAATTAATTCAATCTAGGAATGCAAAAATGCTTTAAAATGAAACCGAATTTAATATCAAAACTCAGAAAATTTAAATTTTTTAAAACCTAATTGGTTTTTAGATCAGAAATTGAGCAAGTTTTCCAAATATATGAAATATATATTTGCAATAAATTGGGAGAAGTTTCTGTTGGCCGTGAAGTGAAGAAAATGTCCATTTCACAATCCTCGCCCTAAGCCACAGCTGTGAATGAAAAACCTTCCCTTTCGAACAACACAGAAACCGAAAAGGAATAAAATCATCCCCTGCAAAACCATTTGAGCACCCCCCCGCAGTTTTAACAGAGGAAGGCATAAAACTGCTGTGCGTTTTCGAAGCAGTTCGCGAAATTCATCCGAAACCTTTTCGCTACCACTAGCTTTGAAAAAGTAGACCGCTTTCGAAGTGAAATTCAATTAGCGGGTCATCCACTCAGAGGGTTAATTAATTTTATTGATTGAAAACATTTATCTATGCCTTTGATGTATACTTTACTCATATATTGTATATATTTTTAGAAAAAGTTACCGGTTGCTTACAAGCTGAGATTGATGGATTTTAACGGAAACCTTCATGTGTTTTACAACCGTCTGTTACCTTTAAAAATAGTATAAAAAAATTCTGGAATTGTTAGACAAAATCTCAAGAAAAATAATATATTTTTTGAATAATATATATTTTTAATTTATACCGAATAACATTAAAATATTTGTTTCCAATATTATATAAAGATTAAGAAAGGTTTTATCTTCTGGAAAACAATTGAATGAAATGTTTTTAAAATTACAACACGTAATTTAAAATGCGGAATATCATGATAAAAGGAATGATTTAATTTGATAATCATGGTATGTTAAAAATACTTATAATAAAGATTAAAACTTGTTCTTCTCATGTCATTTTGTAAAATTTTAATTAGCCGCATCAGTTTTAAGTCTTTGCTTGAATTTTTGTTAATATATCCAAGTTTAAAGAAATTTATAAGAACTGAAACGAAATTTATTGTCTGGTTTCTTCTACAAAACGTTTCACCAAAACAGTAATATTGGAAGGTTATAGGAGAGATTAAAAGACTTTTTGAGTTGTTAAGTCGGTGTGGTCAAGATATTTCAATTCAGTTATATAGTAGCTGATATTGATAGTGATGTATTGCTATTGGTCCACAAACCTAAGAATTGTAAGAACATTTTTATGAAATAAAAGACGGGTTTCTTTGTGAATTTCTAGGACGATCGTCTGGTCATTTATTCTATTTAGAAAGAAACAGAATAAACTATGCTAGGATTTTACAACATTAAATAGAAGATTTTTACAAATATTTTTTATTCCATCAGAAAATGTTTCCTGTCTATGTCAGTTTTGAAATGCATACATTCACAGAATCTAAATATAAACTCTCCATCGTAAATATTGGGGAAAAGGATCTGGATTTGTTCTGGATGATTTGGGTAAAATTAGATTCATTTGAAGCTAGAAATAAAAGCCACTAGTATGTGCGGGAAAAAAGATGAAATATAATTTCTTTCATTAATAAACTTTTCTCCTTTAATCGGAAGAAAGAAGCATTAAACAGCAATAAATAAAAAAAATCTTTATATTTTTTAAAGATGGGTGGTTGAAATGTTTCTTCCCTGCGTTTAAAACTTTAAAATAATACACGAGAAAAAAATATGTGTTATTGCGCTTTCTACTTAAGATCCAAACACTTTTACCCGTGATGTTTTGCCATAAATTCGATTCAATTTGGCTCCCCCAATGAAGAGTGAAACTTACTCAATCCCTATTGAATTCCTATTACTCATTTAAAAATGTCGCCAAAGGAGAAAAACTCTTGAATGTGTAAACATCAATTGTTTGAATCAACCTCACCATATTATTTTAGTCCTGTAAAGGATATTTAATTATATGAATAAGGTCCTGCGGGCGTAACCATTTGTTATTCTAAAGCCTTCTGCTCTGTTATTTCAAAAACCAAAAAAATAAGTACATTTCTTAATCAATGAGGGGAAGCCTCTTCAGTGGGATCATTTCTTGGGTGCGTTATCGATTGTTCGGAAACTCAGTGCTCCGAGCGCCCTCTGGACAAGCATGCTGCTAAACATTCCCCTTTAAATCTTGTTCAAGTGTAGGTTTATTGATCCATCAATGCAACTGGGATGTTTTTCTTTGTCAAAACATGATATATTTTTGACTGCGGTGGACATAAAGATGAGAGATGAAGGGGGAAAGTTCACCTATCGGATTTATGCCAAAAGAAAGCTTTTTAAGTGAGCTTTCAGTCAACTTTTATTTGATCATGTTGTCAAATGGTGAATTTGACGGAGAACTTTCACTCCTGCCACACCTTTACTCAAACCTTTAGGTGTCAGACATCCCTTCAAGAAATTTAGATTATCATTTATAATTTTCTACTGGACGGAGATACCACTTTATGCCCTAATTTCATGGGATTCTAAACATACAACCTCTCAATTGATAGTTGAGTTAAAATGACGTGAAAAAACAATTATTTTGTCCATGGGTTATTTTTACTAACAGCCTCAACTATTGCTGATGATAAAAGAGAGTTCAATTTGTGATACATCGTCAGTGTGTTTTCTGTAATTCCATCCCATTTTCAAGAGAGGATCCTATGCAGCGTATTTTACGAACAAAGCATATTTAAGCAGAAGCTGAATCGAAGAAGGATTATTTCATAACACATATTACCAATGCTATTGAAAACCACCAAAAGATTCATTTTAGATCGATACTTTAATTGTTATAATCTTTTTCACCATTTATCTATTTTTCCTTTGTAATTTATCTTCTTAATGCTTATATATTATATTATCTTGTATAAGTGGTCATTTTAACACGAACATATTATGTCAATAGAAACGTAGAATTCAATAACAGAAAATTAACATTTTGTCCAATTTTTCTACTTATAACTTTTCGTCAATTGCCAGACAGTTTATTTTGCTGTAGATATAGCAAATACTTATTTATAAATTTTGTAATCGAAATAGCTACTTTGAAGGCAACGCCATTGGTTAAAGACTTAACTGCAAATAGTTATAAAATATTTTGCAACATCAAAAAATCGTTATCCAATAGGATTGATGAAATCTTCCAAATACTTTACATATATTTTGTATATTTTAAAAGAACATAATTTAAACTGATGCATGGGATAGGTATCAATATATATTTCTAATATCATTCCTGCATTCATACAACTACTTCTCCAAAGATTTGTGTTTGGTTGGGAGATGATAGTTAAAAATTCCTTCAATCGAACTGCTGTATGAAGGAAATGTAAATTAAAATCTAGTGCATATCAGTCATGTTTATATGACAATACACCTGGGCTTTTCCCTATAGAAAATTTCCTAATTTAAACTTGACTACAACAAATCTAGTAGAACCCAATAATAGTACAAAATTCATAGTTGCCTCCTGTCACTTCTATGTCAAGTGGGAACTATACTTTCCAAACTTTTCGGAAGTAAACCTCTTCGACTAATGACGACCTCTTCGACTAATGACGACCTCTTCGACTAATGACTTTGTATTGCAATGGATGGATAAAAAAGTGTCAGTTGCATAAACCAATACTTTTTATTATGTAAATAAATATTCAAAAAGATTGGTTCACAATGAAAATGAAAATATTCACCCAATTTTTAATGTTTTAAAAATTACGCTTCGAATTAATTTCTTAGTCAGAATGAAATTTTCAAGTGAAAAAGAATACTTTCTTAATCTTATTTTGCATGATTTAATCCTGAACTATTTTCAAAAAGTTTATTATATATATATTTTCCAAAGTTAATTTTTTTCTCAATTATCCACTGACGAGTTTTTTTTAATTAAAAAAATAGATTAATATAATCTACCTTGCTTTATTACTTTAAAAAATGTATAGTCACTTCTGAACTTAATTCATGAGAACATTGCATTAAATTAATTAATTAATCACTAAGAAATACAGCTTATTAAATTTCTAGAAGTTTAAGCATATATCAATAAGGGCACAAATCTTGTAATGAAATAAATCACAAAATAGAAACCGACTAAGTTTAGAAGATACTCCTCTGTCCGTTTTAAAACAACTTTTGAAGAAAAAATGGAGAAAATAAGAAGTCAGTAGCAAAATTTAAAAAAATTAACTAATTAAATTCGCATGGAAATAAAAATTTAATTTAATGTGAACTAAACTTTATTTCAGACATCCACAGATTATCCACATAAAATTTAAGTATCTTAAAAATATCATTTATTTTGGTAGATCATTTTAGTAACGTTGCGCCTTGAAGATACCCGGTGGCTTTTGGCGATGAACTCGCAATTTTGACACATTTCTATATTCAAGATCATCGATAATTACTCTTGTTGCATTTCTAATGTATTGTAAAAAATAAGAGTTTAAATTTAGTTAAAAAATTATTATATATATATAGTAATTTATATAGGGGGGATGTTGTTCGGTATTTGTTCAATATTACAAATTACTCAGTGGTGCAATAGCCCATGCGTCCAAGGCCTACTGTGCCCAACTCAGTATACTTGACTTTGGACCATAAGGGGCATGAACAGATATTCCGGTCAGGTGGTCAGTTTGACGTGAAACCCCCAGTATTAAGTTCCCAAGCAAGCTTTGTACTAATTTATCGACCCACTGAAGTTATGAAAGGCTGAGTCAACTTTGTACAGCCCTGGGTTTGAGCCTCGGACCTGTGGCGTGAAAGCGCGAAGCACTAACCACTCAGCCGCTGGGCTTCGCTCAATAATATAATATACTTTAATAACATCAACCCACTAAGTACATCAGAATCTCTATATAACTAAAACAAAGGTAGTTCTAAAAAGTATATTTAAAGCAGTTATAATATGATACTAGAATAAAAAAATATTCCACAGTCCCTTATCAAAACTAGATTGAAATAAAAACATAAAACAGAAACCACGACGGAATTTAAAATATAAAACATTATATCGAAAAGTGCAATAGAAATTAGTACGAACTTGAAAAAATGCATTTGTACAAATGTTTCCACAAACTAAAGTATCAGCAATAAAAGTAAAAATTTCAATTATATAAGCATAACATATTTCGTAAACTTTTAACCTTTAAAATTTTCGAAAAAGGAAGTTTCTATTGAGATTATCTCATTATTTTTTAATATACTTCTTTAATTCTTCTTTTTGTGCAACCTGTATACAACTTTACATATTATAAATCATAAATTAAACGGCAATATTTTGATAAAACGTATGATTTTAATATTAACATTTTTAAAGCCCATTTGGGTACAGTTATATCAATACACAGAAATATAGTACTTAATTTTTTGCAGCTTAATTATTGTTATTAATTCAATTACTTATTTTAATTAACTAAAAATTATTTTAAAAATCTCCAGTAATTCTCTAGTCCTAAAGCTGATTATGATACTCAGGCTGCCCCCTCCCCCAAAAAAATATTTGTCATCTTAGTATCAAATAAAACAAGGAATAGATTATTTGAATAAATCTATTAAAATTCGATACACTTGAACTTACCTGACAAAATAAACATCTATTTACATAAAATTGTTTGTACAAAATTTCGAGAACTTTTCTGTGACACCCAAAAGAAACTTATTCCCTATGAATCGGAAGGAAGGACTTTGAATAGGTTGAGGAAGAAAAGGAGTTGCAAATATATATACCAAAGAAGACAGCGGCAACAAACATAACATTTTCCGCAATCCAAGTGTGGCAGCTCTTTGTATTATTTGGATTGTAAAACAGATATGCTATTACGTTCCCTGCAGGGCAAGTCTTGCATTGGTTAGAATTAAACTTTCAAGGAAGTAATGAAATTCATACAATTGTAAGGTATTCGAACACGTTGAAAATGACCGAATTCAGTCAAGATAAATATTTTTTTTATTTTATTGAATAGAGCTATCTTTAGGCTTTACAAAATATACTTTGTTTTGATTCTACACTACCTAGAGGCCAAACTACAATCAATTTTGTAAAGTTAGAAAAACCGGAAGTGGGTCTTTGATATACCAGAAGTGGGCATTTAAATAGCTCAAAAACTATCATGGCGAGCCTGATAATTCGAAATATTACAAATGTATTTCTCTTAAACTTTTTCTACCTGATATTTATGCTATTTTCTAGAGAATGTACTAAAATATTTCTTATTGCAGGAATACTTTCTGAGTTAGGGTTTGTTATTTAAATAATGGTCTCATAAAGAATGTAACTTTTCTTATACTGTTTACTCAATCAGTTCTAAAATTTTCAAATTTTAATAAAACATTAGCATTTCAGTACATTATCTAGATAAATGTATCTTCTTTGTTTGGGTAATACTTTTACTAATTTAAGTTTATTACTTTTTTTTCTAATTGCTTTGAAGTTTTACAAAAATATTGCTAAAATTTAACTTATAATTGTGATTTTTGTGAAATTTAGGCAATTTATATTTTAAATATTGTTGGTTAAATATTAGTATGTATTGCTATTGAGTCCCCTAAAAAAGCATTTATAATGTTTGAATATGTTATTTTGTCAAAAAGTACTCCGAACGTGTTTGGACACCTTAAATTTAAAATCCTAATGTGCGTTTGGCAGTTGATGCTACCGCCAGGAAACAGAGAGGATAATTTAATTTCTGCTGAAATGATCAGATGACCAACCTTGGTTAGAAAATGGGCATACCACATCAATGAAATATCGGAAAAGGCACAAAAACCACAAAATTAATTTAAAAAATTTGCTTTCCAAAATTAAACAGTTCATTCATTGTTATGATGTGGAAGACAATATTGAACTATGTTTATCTGAAGATATTTTTTTTTATTATTTACGTTTCCTTTCATGATATTAATTTTGAACAAAAATACTATACTAAAACTTTAAAATGTCTAATATAAAAAAATCCCCCATCTAATGACATCAGTATTTAAGTTATTATCTTTCTCTGTTATTACGTAGTAAATAAAAGAATTGCTTCTTATACACACAGAGCATTAAATGGACTACCTGCGCGACAGGCAGACGCTAAGTAAGTAATCACGTGATTCCAGCGTCAATATCAGCACGTGTGAATTCATAGCGTCGGTTTTCCTATATGTTTGTTGACGACATTCTTGTGTCTTAATTTTATCTAATTAAAAATATATGATATCATTGTATTTTTGCATTATTCTAGTATATATATTTGTTAGGAAATATTTTTAACAACTCGTTTACATAATTTTTGTCTTTTTCTAATTTATTTATCTAATTAGATATTCGTCTGCTTCGTTAGTGTTATCTGAATTATTTATTTATAGTTCTTGGTACACTAAGATATATATAGTTCTTAGTTATTTTAGTTATTAATTAATTTTGTAGTTATATTTATTTCATATTTTTTCACAAGAATGGCTCATAGTATATAGGTTCGATATCACTTCTTTTGAAAAATTTCAATTTGCACGAAATATTAAGCAACAGTGCGAAGTTTTCTAGTGCCTCTGGAAATCGAAGTGTTGCTGCGAATGTTTCGAAAGGATTAAAATTATTCGACGATAAATGCGTAATCAAGATATCATTTACTGAGCCTGATTGCTTAGTGAATGATGATTTTTTTATTCAAGGCTTTGTTAAAGCCGAAATGAAGAAGAGAATGACGTACAAGCCATCAAATCAGAACAACTTGTCAGGTAAGTTATAAATTATTTTGTTTTAATTTAGGTACTTTTTTTGAAAATATTATGATTGCATTACTATTTACTCTGTCATGCTTTAATGTAACTCATTGTTTTAAAATACAAAATAGAATTCTATGTTTTAACATTGATGCTTATTTAATTATAAGTTGATTCCAAAAGATAAAAAGAAATGTGAATGGGCTAATTTATATTTTTAATAGCTACATTATTAGTGATAAGTTTATAATTTGATTCTTATTTTTTAGAGTAGCATTGAATATCAATTGCATTGTTTTCTATTTTAATGAATATGCATTATTAAGCTTTAATCATTCTATAATTATTGCTATTTATGAGTAAATCCTAATTTGATTCCAACACATTAAAAGTAAACGCAAGAAATGCCAAACCATTTTGAAAAAGAAATGTAAATTTTTCATTTAAAGCTTCAATTCAATAAGGAGTAATAGTGTGTAATGATTAAGATTCTCCCAAACAGTTAGTACTTTTTTCTTATAAGGCATACTATTTTTAATTCAAATACTTTATGACGTGTTCTTATAAACTGTTAATTTTTATTTATTTGAAATTTTCATTCACATGATTTATTTATATAAATTTTAAATTATTGTCGTTACTTAAAATAATTAAATTTAAACTGAGCTGTAAATTAACTTTGGCATATTTTTTTCAAAATGTATTAATCAGTAGACTGATATGTAAATACCGAAAACTTATATGAATTTGCAATCTAATTTTAAAATTTATTTCTTTAATATTTAATACTTTTTTTAACTTAAGGTTATAAGTGCAACATGCACTTGTCCTGCTGGAGGCACTCCAGCATTTTGTAAGCATGTATTTGCATTACTTCATGCAATCAATGATTACATACCAAAAAAAATGTATGAAGAGGCCAACGGAAAGATTACAGACTTATGAATTACGTATGATTTATCTATAAATAGATGGTCCCAAAATACTTGTAAAAAAGTTCACTTGTTTAAACCATTGTTTATCTCATATTAGAGAGTTAAAAATATGAAAGTTCTTGATTAATAAATATTTATGCATTGATGAAAATGAATTTTATTTTAACAACACAATGAATTGATAATTAGATTGAAAGAATGCAATACATATATATAAATGAATAGTCGCATAAAATATCCATTCAGAATTAAATTAAAAATGTATCTGCTGTAGACAAAACAAATACTTTTATACAATTTAAAAGATAAATAACACTATTTAAAAATGTGTGAATTTAAAACAAAAAAATCACAAGATTGTTGCATTAGACATTCCACAAATGTCTCAGGTTATAAAAGTAATTGAATATGTTTCAGCCCCAGCAATGAAAAATAAGAATTTTTAAAACAACGAAAAATGTACAACCAGACTTAACAAATAATTTTCAGTAATTGAGTTGTTTTTGTTCCTTAAATTGGCATAAGTCACTTTGTTTTTAAAGCTAAAAATAGACCCTTTTTCAAAAAATATTTTTGGATACAGTAACTGTTTAAATATTTTTTTTATGCTTTATCAAATTATACTAAGTTGATTCTGAAAGCAAAAAGTCAGTTTGACCATCTTTTATTTCATTATTTAAAAAAAAAATTAAGAATTTAAATTTTTCAAACTCATAAAAAGCTTAATTTTTAAAATTTTTTATTCGTTTTAAGTGATTAGTGTTTCATAGATTATTGTGCACATAACGGATCTGGAAATCTATACCCTTGTTGGTTTTTAAAAATTATTTAATAAAAATTGGCCTTGAAATCAATTTTATAATTATGTAAATATAAAAACTAAAAACCTAATCAAGAAGACACAATTTGAGTAATGAAGATTGAAAGTAATAAATCCAAATAAACAGTTACAGAATAATTAACTATACGAGTTTAAGAGCAAGATAGTCGTAAACAAATGACACCGTATGCACGTGCACAAGATCTAACTGGAATCATGTGACCGTGACGTCACATGAATTTAGTCCATTGAGATATATATTATATTAAATTAAATTGAGATATATATATTACACACACATATATAAATTATACAATGTATCCATTTTAAATCATTATTTTCAATGTTTTTAAGATTATAAATAAGTACTTATCTATATATTTCGAATTCACACTCATTTGTATTATCCCGAGCATTCCGAGCACGTTTTTAAATTAAATTTTAAATGTATATTTGATCTCTTCAGATAATCACAGTTATCAATCAATGTTTCTAAAATTAGAGGGTCGAAAACTTGCCTGTTGAAGTAACATTTAAAAATAAATTGACATCAACAAATGAGCAATTACTTGAATGGAATTCTTTGATTTGAATCTATTACTTAAGAAATGCGTCTTAAGAAAGATTTGGGTTTGTTTATTATTTCACCTGTGATCATTAAAAGATTTTAATTTATTTCCATTCATAATTGGATTCTGCAAATGATCGTGGCCGCGGTAGTCAAGTGGTATAGGTATCAGACCGTGGCTTGCCTTGTCACGAGTTCAAGCCCACTACCACTAAAGACCCGCCGTGTAGGGCAGCGATGCACGTTAAATCTGTCGAGAGCTTTAACGTCCTCCCGTGGTGTGGTGTGGTAGTTAGGAGAGGGGGTTGCCAGCTCAGGTGTCGTCCACGTCTCTTGACCATGGTTCAAAATTACGTGGTCCGTCGCCAAAAGCCCTCGTGTAGCTGAACAATGCGACGTTAATATTCAATCAATCTGCAATTGATCACCATCTTCATGGAAAGTGTAATTAGGATAATTAATAATACCCGAGTGAACATCTCCAAGCGGAAATAAAAAATCAGAGCATCTTAAAAACGAATAAACAAAAAAAAAAAGAAATCCAATTTCGTCACACAGAAAACCGCTGTTGTTCCAAGAAATGAATTGAACGTCAGATGGTTATAAAATCCGAATTAAAAAAAGAATGATTACTCAAGACCAATTTGAAATTATAAAGCGTAACGATATCAAATATTCATAGCTATTCACAGGTCTTTTTTTATATATATTTTCGATGAGAAATCAATGGAAACGTTATTTTTTCTAATGAAATTCTCCAA
This sequence comes from Trichonephila clavipes, assembly GCA_019973935.1. NCBI lineage: Eukaryota > Metazoa > Arthropoda > Arachnida > Araneae > Nephilidae > Trichonephila > Trichonephila clavipes. Next base: position 218,340 of record BMAU01021342.1, on the reverse strand, counting down.
CTAAGCCTCGTGATAAATAAATTGGGGAATTATATAAATATTTGTTTTCAGATTTTAAATGTTTTACTCTCTAAAAAAAGAACCAATGTATTACAAGTAAAATTATTTTATACGCATTTAACTTTCATTCACGTAGCTGTAGACTAATTTGTGGGAAAACTTAATTTCCTCCTTTAACAGAACCTCAGAAATAAAGAAACTGAGTGAATAAACAAGTATCAGTTTAAGTACTTCCAATATTATGTTGCAAATATTTTGATTATTTAATCACAATAAAAACAAAATAAAAATAAATTACTTTAATCTTCAATAGTTTTGAGTACAATACAAATGCATATCTATTGTAAGCCGCATTTAAAATAAAGATTCTTCATATTTCTAGCACAATATTGCGTGCTTTCTTGATTCAATTGAAATATACTTGAAATATTCCTATTTAAATAGTCACATTATTACAACTAATGAGATAAAATGGATAGCACCTCTTCCTTAAAATCTTCTACTTAAGAAAATTATCTTCACCACAAAATGTAAACGAATCTAAAAAGATTAAGAAGCATTGTTTTAAACAAAATAATTTTAAATTAATGTGCGATTTAAATCGGGCATTATTATTTAGTCTTACGCAGAAAGGAAAGTTAAATGTTAAATCTGTTACAATGTATGCCTTTGATTAATATCTGTCTTATTTACAAACACACAAGTAATCCAAACAAATGTTTTAAGTCAATTCCTACTTTTAAGGGATAAATAGATAGTATTTTAATAACGCTTGAAAATTTAAACAAGATATATATATATATATATATATATATTTATTTATATATGTACTCAATTTTTTTCGGTTTTGCTTGATGAATGTTCATCTCTCATTAATAGAGAATTTAGACTACATATATATAACCAAAAAGTTAAAAAAAAAAGAAAAAAATTAGACTCCTCAGATAGAGGGGTGTTGTTGGCGAGATGTCTAGGGATTTTTTCAATTTATGGTTTAGTTTGAATAAATCGAATCAAAATAACTCAAACAAAGAGGCTTCTTGGAAATAAACGAATTTATTACAAGTTATAGGGAAAAATTTACAGGGGTAGAGTATTTACAGAGAAATAGGAATTAAAATATGTAGATATTAAAGAAATAGAAAGTCAGATAATACCCTTTAGAAGGACGTTAGAAATCTAAAAAACTCTCATTACGTGACTGAACTTATCGCCTGGTTAGCGAGTGAGAGCGAACGCGCAAAAGCGCTACGCCTTTTTTTATGGTTCTCTGTCGAACCGTTATTTGTGTAGGCATTTTGTAAGTCCGCCATATGGCATTGATCTGGAATGTTGTTTTTATTAAAGTTACCATTTTCTGGAAAGGGATATAATCTAACATTTTACAAAGATAATTAGACTGAATATCCTACACACACACACGCACACACACACACACACACATATATATATATATATATATATATATATATATATATATACTCCTGTTTGTGAAAATTGCAACACCACGAAGAACCTACGCGAGTAAGCTGAAATTTTCAGGAAATGTAAAGTAGGGCATGATATGCAAATGATTAGAATTGCAGACCGGTAGCGCATGTGTATGCTGAGCAGCGCCCTCTGAAGGGTGGATCGAACCGATTATAAATAGACGGCTGTAGCGAGGCGTGTATGATGTGGACGTTAACTGAATCTTTACTATGAATTGTCGACGAAAGGGAGCGAAATTTGAGCAAATTTCGGAGTTTGAACGAGGCAAAATCGTCGGCCTTCGTGAAGCTGGATTGTCTTATGGTGCAGTAGCCGCTCGTGTGCAGCGTAACATCAGCACAATCATGCGTGTTTCGAAGCAGTGGACGGACGAGGGTCGGACAGCTCGAAAATCCGGGAGTGGACCCCGAAATGTGACGTCAGCTCGCGATGACAGACGCCTGGTGCGAATGGCTCAGACGGACCGCACAGCTTCTTCAAGACAATTGGCAGCACAGTGGTCAACAGCTACAGGTGTTTCATTGTGTGCTTCATCAATTCAAAGACGTCTGCTGCAGCGTGGGCTGCGCGTAAGGATTCCTTTATACAGGATTCCTCTCACGCAAAACCATCGCCACCTGCGGCTACAATGGGCCAATGTGCATAGGAGCTGGCGTGCTGATTGGCAGCAGGTCGTCTTTTCTGACGAATCCAGCTTCAATTTGTGGCACCATGATTGCCGAATTCGTGTCAGGCGCTATGCCGGTGAAAGGCACATTCCGGAGTGCATTATTGAACGCCACAGTAGATGAACACCCGGAGTTATGGTCTGGGGTGCCATAGCATATCATGGACGATCACAATTGCTACGAATTGTGGGCAATTTGAACAGTACCCGATACATAAACGAAGTTTTACAGCCCCAAGATATTCTTTTCCTGCAAGAATTGCCAGGGGCTGTATTCTAGCAGGATAAAGCCCGTCCACATGTCGCCAAGACTGTCAAATCCTATTTTGATTCGCAGCAGGTACAGCTTCTTTCTTGGCCTGCGTATTCGCCGGATATGTCACCGATTGAACATGTGTGGGATATCGTTGGGGGGCGTCTCGCTCGTGATCTACGTCCTGTTGTTTCGATAGACGAATTTTGGTTGCGCATACAAACAATATGGAATACTCTTCCGCAGGCAGATATTCAAAATTTGTTTAACTCCACGCCGCGTCGTGTAGCATCTCTTATTGCGGCGCGTGGTGGCCACACAAAATACTAATTTCTATCTCTTTTAATTGTTTGTTTGGTTTGAAAATGTAATTATTTATTTGTACCATTACCACTCAACTGTGTATTAAATTTCATTCAACTATGATGCTTCCTTCATGGTGTTGCAATTTTCACAAACAGGAGTTTATATATATATATATATGTGTGTGTGTGTAAGGATAATTAAATTAGATTAAAAATTAAGTTCCCTACCTAGCACTTGATTCCTCTTCCTCAGTTCACATCTTCAAGTATCGAACTAATCACCCATTTATTTCTTCCGAACATATGGCCTAGCCAATAAACATGTCTAATTCCAGATCGTTAGATTTAGTAGTCAACATATGTCAGCATTAAATTTCAAATACCCTCTTCAAATCCGCGATACTTACCCCATGTTTTTCAAGTGTTATCCATTTTAACCGAAAATCGTGGAATGCTTTGTTACTCCCTGCTTTTTGCGTCAGAACAGATGTAGAAATGATTGAATAAAGATCGTCTTTTCATTTTTCTAACTTTTAATCTGATTTTGTCTTCAAAATCATGAAAAATCTAAAGCTGGCAGGATTTTATGTACCAGTAAATTTCAAATTTTAATTTAAAGTTATTCTTAATAGAAAATAAATTTAATGTAAAACTAACGCCAAAGAACGTAATAACTGATAAGGAGAATTTTATGAAACACCGACGGTGCTCTACATAACTTTGCTGAAGACGTCGGATTGACGAAATTAAAAATGGTACGGAAAAAAAAAAGAAAAGCTCTAGTAATATCCGCGGAAGAACATCACTCTTAACCCCGAGAAGAAACCGTTTTACCGCTGAACGATATTTCTGTCTTTGCTGAAGAGGCCATCCAGTTTACCGTGAATGAAAGAAATATACTAATGGAGAGGAAAAAAAAAGGAAGCGTGTGGGTCCCCTATCTCCGGGATGAAAGACGTCACTCCCTTCCGCCAAAAAAAAACTTCTTCCCCGGAAAGTCTGCACGGTAATACTGTGAAATAGTGAAGTATCAACATACAAAGAGAAATAAATAAAATTTTACTGGTGAAATAAAGTGACAACAACATCTGGATGACCGTTCACCAAGGGTTTCTGCCGCTGCGAAGTAGAGGTCAATTAGATTATATATTTCCAATTTTAGTAACATTGAAGTAACTGAGTTTTGCTGAACAGAACTTTGCGAAAAAGAATAATATATGATAATATAATATAATTTATAATATAGTTGTGTTAAATGAGATATTTTCTTTATATTTTAATTGAAAAAACAAAGTATATAGGTTTTGTCATACAAAATTTTGAGAAATTTTAATATTATTCTCATAATTTTATCTTAAGATGTCAAATGAGTTAACAACTGTTAATTCATTTCATAGAAATTGATGTTTTAAAGTTGAAAGATATAATTTAAGTTTTTAGAAAAATGACTAATATACTAATACTAGTTATGTTGATTTTTATAAGAAACAAAAGTAAAATCACTTTGCATTCTTTTTTCTCCACTGAAATTTAGTGTCTTCTTAATTATTTTATTCAGCAGTAATCTTATTGCATGTCAATTAATTATTTTTTATTTTGAAATTGTGTGTTTTGATATACCAGCCATATATCAGGATTCACTAATTCTTGAAATTTTCCTTAACTAAATTTAAAATTAATTTAATAACTTGAAGCGTATTTTTGGATATCATACAGTGGATAAGGGAGAATACAATCTTTATAAGTTTGTATATGTCTCGAAACATTAAGAGGACAAACGTGTTTAGTTTCATATGTACACCTCTCATTGTTTCTTATCAGCGTCCCTGAATATGTGTGAGTTGATCACGCAGATTTCTCAGAGAGATGTGTTCAAAATTAAGTAATGTGATACAGTTTATATTAGGGAATGTGTGATGTAAGAGAAACTCAAGAATTTTTGTCGATGAAACGAATTTTTAGAAGGTTACGAAAAGATTCAAAATATTGTATGCGATATTGTTAAGTTACAAAGAATATTGAATAATTGAATATTGAGAAAAATTTCATAAATACTAAAAGTGATTATTGAAGTGAGTCCACTTTTCTGACTCACAGATAAAAAAAAAACTCTTATAATTCTTATTTTCTCATATTCCTATATTCTTATAATTTTTACATTTTTATATTTTATAACACATATGAAATAAGATATTGTTTATTATGTTGAATAGTGCACATATAAGTTGTGTGTTGTATACCGTTTTCATATTATTAATAATTTCATTTTTTTAGTGTCTATGTTTTTTTAGCTTTTTAAAAAATGCATTTCATGTATGCAAAATGTGTATAACAATATAAGGTATTACTACGATGGCGGCAGAGTATATTTTTATACGAAATTATTATTTTAGCATTTGTATGATATCATGTATTTTTTATATTTACTATCTTATTGTTTGATATTATATTATTTTCGAATATAAATTTTTTTTGAAAATAATATCTACTAGCTATAATACGAATCTATTATTATGAAGGAATAGAAGGAAACGCGAGCTTTTATTCTAGATGTCGAATAGATTTGAACAAGCTAATCTTCAATTATATGTATGGAAATTCATTTTTATCAATTAATATTTTGGAAGTGTCATTACTATGTTTGTTGTTACAGTTTCGTTCATTTTACTGCATTTTGATTTTAGTATTCCTATTACTTAAATATTTCTACTGTGTATAATATGTCTTTTTAAATAATGTTATGTATGGTTTTCTCTGTTTGTTGAAAATTGATTAAGTTTGTAAAGAGAGAAAAAACCACGCCATGACTATCTTTTAAAATTGGGTGGGGGCAAATGTAAGGCTAATTAAATTAGATTAAAAAATTCAATTCCCTATCTAGCACTTGACTCATCTTTCTCAGTTCACATCTTCAAGTATCAAACTAATCACCCATTTATTTCTTCCGAACATATGGCCTAGCCAATAAACATGTCTAATTCCAGATCGTTTGATTTAATAGTCAGCATATGTCAGCCTTAACTTACAAACACCCTCTTCAAATCCGCAGTACTTACTACATGTTTTTCAAGTGTTATCCATTTTAACCGAAAATCGTGGCCTGCTTTTTTACTCCCTGCTCTTAGCGTCAGAACAGATGTAGAAATGATTGAATAAAGATCGTCTTTTCATTTTTCTAACTTTTAATCTGATTCTGTCTTCAAAATCATGACACACACACACACACACACATACATATATATATATATATATATATATATATATATATATTAGAGGAGAGAGAGATCTAATAGAAGGAATCGCAAAAGGAGCACGCTTTGTCTGCATTGCTGTAAAAATGCACAATAATTAAATTGTTACAACAATAGAGACAAATCTAAGTTGGTGTAGAAAACCAGTAATTAATTTAATTTAGTTAATGAATTAATATTTGAAAAAAACTGTATTAACATCAAGTGTCATCCACTACAAGTTTAAAAAAATTATTTGAACTTGAAAGGATGAATAGAAAGTATTTTATTAGCAATTGAAAGTTTGAACAAGATATTTATATATATGTATATATATATATATATATATATATATATATATATATATATATATATATATATATATATATATATATATATATATATATATATATATATATATATGGAAAGAGTGTACTAATAGTAGGAATTGAAAAAGCGATATCATAAGAAATTAAAAGGATTGTTTCAAATTTCCTTAAGACTTGTATTTCTACCGGAAAACTAAGAAATTGGAATCTTTTCGAAAATAGTGAAATTTCCGCAATTTTTAACTTGAGAAAGTCGTCTCATTAAATCGTTTTCAGTGACCATCTTTCTCTAGAAACTTTATATTTGCCGTAACACTTAATGAATCATAAGGTAATTTAACGGATATATTAATTTCGAAAATTGGTTACTTTTTTACAGATAACGATAATTTATGAACTTATTCATCAATTTTTATCACGGTTCTGTTTCGATTGACTAGTTTTTTGAAATGCATCAGACGGAAATTTAATTTCTACGAGTGCATAATGGCGGTTTAAAAATTAACGTCTTTCCGTTTTGTAAGAATGCATTCCTACGCACTTTTAAAATTAGCTTTAATTGTACTTAATATAAAATAATTTAGATTATATAGAGATATTTCATTTATATTTAGTAATAAATAACCAACAAAAAAGTTATAATATATACTTATCGGCCCTTTTAACAAATTTATAGGAAAATATCTGAGATACCTGTTCAGAGACCACGATGACAAAAATCACTTCGTACTGAATCAGTTCCAAATATTTAATCAGGTTAATGAAAGCCTTTTGTCCTCAATTGTCCTAACGATTCCCATCTTAAATCGATAAATATAAGCTTTGACTTCGCAAGTGACGCATAATGTCAAGCATTTAAATTTGTAAATAGGTATAATAAATAGGGAGAAACATCATTCATAATGAGAATTTCAGTTTTGGGTAGAGTAACAGTCTAACTTGTAATGGACATTATTAAACTTTTGTGAACTTTTGAATCTTTTTTTGAAGATTTAAATCACACGAATGAGATATATTACTTAAGTGGCTGAGCTTCCGTATTGTATCAAACATACACAAGATTTATTAAATCTGGAAAAGCATTAATATGGAGACAGCCACAATTTTCTCCATTTCAACACGTAAATTTTAAAACCTTTTTACTCAATTTGTCATTATGATCTACAATTACAATAATTGGTTCTTCATTTGCAATTCTTGATAATACATTTTCGTAACTAATAACTAAAATAATGCATGAAAAAGACACATATTTTTTTTTATCATTCTATGTCAATTCGCAAATGCCAGTAATTCATAACTACACTCATGTCGAAAATTAAACATAAAATCTCGGGAAAATTATAAACTATTGACTGTATTGCTACCAAATATGACATATTACAATGTCAGAAAGAAGATTTTAATTGGAAATTGGTCATATCAAAAAAAGTGAAATCATGAATCTAACAGAGCGTCCATAAAAATGTAGTCTGGGCACAAAACATCCCATAGGACTATAACCCTGTGAGTTGACATCCAAAATCTACAGGGATGTGCGACTGTTCAACATTATTCCACCACACACAAGGATTTCTTTACCAACAAATTTGTCCATTTTTGTTACATGGGAGGAATAAAAGCCCTTTTCTCTCCAGGTGAAGGCTGGGCAAGAATCCCTTTGTCTGATACAATTCGACTCATCATTGGACCCCATTCTTATGGTGTCTACGTGACTGATGTTTTTAGCTCTACGATATCCAGTCTTTTTCCAACTGGATTCAGTCAAGACTCACAAGACTGACCACCGGGCGTAAAGCCCAGTCTCTGCAAGACAGCTGTAGACTGTTTGTCTGTAAATTCTTCTTCCAGATACATCAGCAAGGACACGAACACGTTAAGGTAACGTTGCCCACCTATGTAGTCGTGTGCTTAATGTCAAGTAGCTGTCCTGTGCTTATGTCGATACTCTTTGGCAACCTTGGTTGACTTTCCTCGTGACAGTAGCACTTGTTTGGAATTGATTCTATAATCGGGAGACCACTTTCAGGCCACTTGTAACCATCGAGCCACCTCCGCTTGAGACTGAACAGAGTCATGCCCGTCAACGGCTCTCCATCTCAAGAAATAGTCAACACGATTATGAGAATTCACTTTCACTGCAAACGGTTGCTTGTTTGTTTTATTGCAATAATCTGGAGGCAAAATTCACATATGCTTGAAACGTCTCAATCCAATAGTTCTGCAAAAACTAACGCTAAATAACATATTTTCCTAAATTGAAAGTTGATATTGTACTACTCGTTCTTCGAAATATATAAATACAAATTCTATTAATTTTACTGGAGGCATTTTAAAATCATGACGAAAAACTTTTGTGTTCTTTATTTTGGACATGAGTTTGAATTATTTCGAATATATCAACTAAAAGTAAAAAAATGAAATTAATAAATGAGTAAAAAGTATGAGAATGAAGGAATAAATGAGGAAGTTAGATAAAAAGGAAAATGAAAAGTTGTTCTTGGGGAGAACAAGAATAACGATTATCATGTAAAGCGTAGAAAGTATCATATTCTTAACGAACACTGTGTTGAAATGAAGAAAATAAGATGACTGAGGGAAGGATAAAGAGTAGCAGAAAAACAAGCTACAAATTCAAAATCCTTCTCATAAAGGAAAGGAAAAATAATTTAACTTGGTGTGAAAGTAAGCGACGTTTCAAGATTCTTTTACTTTCAGGAAAGAGTTTCGAAGACTAACTTGGGCCAATATTCATAGAAACATTCATTTCGAAAAATACACTAGAATAAACATATAAATAAGCAAAATGTACTCCTGACATTCACCAACTCTTCTCTACTAATATTTTTTCCTAATTTGGAAGAAATTTCGTTCGCAGTGATTACTTCCGAAACTGACACAAGTTGAGTGACTATTTCTAAAAGGAGATTTATTTCCCTTCCTAACTGAAAATCGCACCGATAAGTACTTCCAAACATGGTAATAATTTCATACGCGAATTTTAGAGTGTTTTATAACCTGGCTGGTAAGTATTTGTAAAATTCAGGCACACCCACTTCAATGAACTTTGCTTTAAAATTTAAGTCGCACTGGATTTCGATCATCTCTATTAGCATATGGCTGGGTACAGAGTCTATATTTATTGAAAAAATCCAAGAAAGCGAATTAAACTTGTCTCTCAAAGATATAAAACCTTTAAGTGTTGTTTCAAATTCAGTTTTAAGATTTAAAATTTTTTATACATATATTTCATACGATGCAGCAGCATCTAAACTTGATTTGTTTATGTTACACTTCAGGAAGTGCTTTAAATCTTCATTTACCAGTTGCTTTTCCCAACGAACTAACTTACATAAAAATGCTTTCATTGCGCTTCTTTTCCTTGTAACAATAAATTTAAATCGTAGGTAGTGATCGAACCGTGATTTTAAAAAAGCCCATAAATGGATAATTTTCGGGATATTTAGTTTCACTTAGATTAGAATACATATATAAAATTGTTTTAAGGACATTTTGAGGAAAAAAAATTAATTATTTAAACACAATATTTCGGCAAAAAATTAACTTAGAATAACCTTTTTTCAAAATGTTCTCCTTTTGTGAAATGTGCTTCTATTATAATAATATTTTGCCTGTATATATCTAATAATATTTTGCCTGTATATATCTAATAATATTTTGCCTGTATATATCTCAGACCTCTGTACACAGGCTCAAGGATGATTTTTGAAAGATTCACATTATTTTCAGAGTTACAACCAATTGAAATAATTATCGGCGTTTTTTTTTAACATTTCTCCCCTCTGTGGTCGTAAAACATGGATAAAACCACTTCTAAGTAATTTATTTCAAAAATTCTACTTGAGCCTCTGAACGGAGGTCTGAGCTATATACAGGCAAAATATTATTTTAATAGAAGAATTTTTCACAAAAGGAGAATATTTTGAATATTGGTCATTCTCTACGTTCATTTTTTATCAAAATATCGTATTTAAATAATATTTTATTGTGATACTGTTCTTAAAACAATTTCATGTACATTTTCTAATCTAAGTCACACTAAATAACATAAATATTATCCATTTATACGTTTTTTCAAAATCACGGTTCCGAACGTAGTCGGATACCTTAAGTGTTTGGTTATATCAATCATAAAAGAAAAATCATACAACCATATTAAATATGAAAACAAACTTGTGTCTTGTTTTTTTAATTTTTAAAAATTGACATACTTCTTTCAAATCCCAGAATTGTTTAAAAATCTTGGAGCAAGATAATCATCTGCCAACAACACTTGGAGCAACTACACAAATCAATAAACGTAATATGAACTAAAGAATAATTCTACATAAACTATGCGTCTCATTTTCCAAGAACAAAATATTTTCTGTTACATGAACTAATCCATACTAGAGTTGGAGAACTGAGACCCATATTTTTGCACACTAACTATATAAAATATACGCAAATCAGTTGTTTTTACAGATAAATACTGTAAATTATTTAACAGGATATCTTATTAAAAATCAATACTTTTTACTGTTATTTATTATTAACAAATTACTGTTTATTTAGCAGTTGAACGTTTAATCAAAGCATTATGTGTGAGCATGTTTTTAATAAATATATTTTTACATTTTTCATCTATTAAAATTAGTAGTCTAAATTTTGATATATTTTAGATTTCATTTATGTGTTTCGATACCGTATTTACCTATATGTAATTGTGGTATATTCAAAATAAATGTAAATACACTGGTGTGCAAAAATTAAGGACAAAGTCGAAAAATTAGCATATCAGCTGAACGAAGAGGCAGAGTGGACAGAAAGACCAATCAGGAGATTAAGTAAGGTGATGTACGGTAGCACATGCGCAGATATGCAGGTAGACGTAATGGGGGAGTGTCTGAGTAGTATAAAGCATGTTGTCGGTGTAAGATCAGTATTTCTGGCAAAGAGATTGCACGCCGTATAGCAGTTAAAATCACACCGAGTTGCTACCTCAGCGAGAAATGGCAAATAATCAATCTGTTAGACGACATCTGGATGCTTTTACCCGAAGTCGAATCATTGGGAAGTTTGAGGAAGGCCGCAGTGTGACAAGTGTGGCTGCAGAGTTCGGAATTGCTCACAGCATCGTTTCACGACTTTGGAGACAATTTCAAACTACAGGAACAGCTATCCGGGGGTTCAGAAGTGGTCGTCCACGAGGAAACACACCCGCAGATGACCGGTACATTGTCTTACAGACCAGAAGAAACTAGCGGCAGACAGCGGGAGAAATCGCTAGACACACGACACAGGCGACTGGACGACCGATATCGCGTTTTACCGTGGCCAGAAGACTGCACGGTGGTGGTCTGTTTGCACGACGCCCTGTACGGTGTGTACCTTTAACGCCTGCCCATCGGAGAAGGCGTTCTCTGTGGTGCCGGGAACACCGGAATTGGAGAGACAATGAATGGGGACGAGTACTCTTTACAGATGAGAGCAGATTCCGTTTGAGTAGCGATTCTCATCGCATACTCATCTGGAGAGAGCGAGGAAGCCGCAATCATCCCTCGAACATCATTGAAAGGGACAGGTATGGAGGTCGCGGTGTTCTCGTTTGGGGAGGCATCATGCTTGGTAGTCGTACAGACCTTCAAATCTTCGACGCAGTTTCAGTCAACGGGACCCGTTATTGTAACGAGATTCTTCTTCCATATGTGCGTCATTTTAGAGGCGCTATGGGTCTGCAGTTCCTTTTCATGGACGACAATGCACCATGTCATCGCACAGTAGCTGCCGAACAGCTCTTAGAGAGTGAGGATATTGAACGTATGGATTGGCCGGCACGATCTCCGGATCTCAATCCCCTCGAGCATGTATGGGATTTTCTAGGCAGACGCTTGGCAGCTCGTACCTTACCACCAGTAACGATTCGGGAGCTTCGATTGGCGCTGCAAGACGAATGGGAAGCGATGCCTCAACAACTAACTCATTGACAACCCTCATTCTCAGCATGGGCAGACGCTGTGAAACCTGCCTAGCAGTCAGGGAGATCATATCCCCTACTAAAGACCGGATATTTCTTGCTGGACACCCATCACAGGGATGTTTCGGCCTTCAGTCGCATTGCGCTCCATGCTACTTTTTCAATCAAGCTTCTTTTATCCCTCTGATTTCTCTTTTAGTAAGTGTTGCTTACACACTACACATGTCCTTACGTATTGGGGATCTTACGGTATTAAACGTGTTGATTTGGAAAGCTTTTTGTACAAAGTTACATTGAAAAAACCGTCTCGTCCTTAATTTTTTGCACACCAGTGTATTTTGTTTAATAACACCAACAACAGGACTATAATTTTAAAAAAACGTTTAGCAAATTCTACCTATCATATTTTTATTCTACGTCGGTTTGTTATTTTATTGTAGTGTGCCGATGTATTGGCCGGGCCGCAAACATGTTCGTTATGGGCCGCGACTTTGACACCCCTGCTCTAATACAAAGCATCCATTCAAACAGGAATGTTTGAATATGTGGGAACATTCGACTCTCTTTAATCTAAATCCATTTGAATTGGACGATTTTTTGGAGTCCTTGATCTCCTGTCACGAAGAGTTGGTTGTTGAACGTTAATTAAATATTTAATTGAAAATTAAGAATTTGGAAATTTTAAATTATGAACTGTACAATTAGAAAAATATAATTTAAATTGCTTGGATAGTTGGGATTATTGCGTTGTTAAGTGAAATGTTTTATTACATTCTGTGAAGACCATACAAAACTCTGTTACCGGAAGCTAATGAGTGGACAGCTTGATTTTCTTTTACGCAGACTCAGTTGCGTCGCTCTTCGTTCCTTCAGTGATGAAAGCCACAAAAAACCTTTTACTTACGTGGTTTAGATGTCCGTTCAATCAGGGAGCTATTACTTGTTGGGAAGAGGGGAAGGAGTTAGTTAAATTTTCGAGAATGAAAAATTTTCATTTCAGAGGAAAAGAACTCGCCCTCTTATTGGCAAAGCAGAAAGGAAAAATAAATAAATAAAATAAATTAGATTAAAGAAGAATATTAAATGTGTGGATTATTAAAGGAGGGATATGGGTCACATAAATTTGTATTTTCTGTATATTTTAAATGTTTGTGAACAATTTAAGAGAGATCTTTTTGATTATTTCCTGAATGATTCGAAATTTAAAGAGAGAGAAAACCTAAGGTTAATTTCTTATGAACCAAATGGTGTTGGTAACCTAGTATAATAAGATTTTGAACTATTTCCTGCATTTTAATATTTGTTTCAGCAGCATGACCCCAAACTGACAGCCATATGTTATTACCGATCTGAGAACCAGAGTATAGATAAATATTATATTTTTAATTGATAAAACAGAGTTCCAAGCGAATGAGGTCAGAGACTGCACACTTTCAATCGAATTTATATCTAACCTGTGTATTGTGTTGTCTAAAATTGAGATTTTTGTATCACATTTACACCTAGCTACTAGGAGTTTTGAGACAAGGTTATCGGGTGGTTATGTATGTGTACTATTAGTCATTTTGGGATCTATGTGGGTTTTCATTTTTTAAAATGTAGAGCCTCTTTTCCTTTGGAAAACCAATCTTCTTACTCCTGTAGAAGTCTGTGTAATAGAGTTTAATTATGTTCGTGGAGCATCTGCATACAGGAAATATATATACATATACACTGGTGTGCAAAAATTAAGGGCGAAGTCGAAAAATTAGCATATCAGCTGAACGAAGAGGCAGAGAGGAAAGAAAGACCAATCAGGAGATTAAGTAAGGTGATGTACGGTAACACAGGCGCAGATATGCAGGTAGACGTAATGCGGGAGTGTCTGAGTAGTATAAAGCATGTTGTCGGTGTAAGATCAGTATTTCTGGCAAAGAGATTGCACGCCGTATAGCAGTTAAAATCACACCGAGTTGCTGCCTCAGCGAGAAATGGCAAATAATCAATCTGTTAGACGACATCTGGATGCTTTTACCCGAAGTCGAATCATTGGGAAGTTGGAGGAAGGCCGCAGTGTGACAAGTGTGGCTGCAGAGTTCGGAATTGCTCACAGCATCATTTCACGACTTTGGAGACAATTTTAAACTACAGAAACAGCTATCCGGGGGTTCAGTAGTGGTCACACGAGGAAACACACCCGCAGATGACCGGTACATTGTCTTACAGGCCAGAAGAAACAGGCGGCAGACAGCGGGAGAAATCCCTAGACACACGACACAGGCGACTGGACGACCGATATCGCGTTTTACCGTGGCCAGAAGACTGCACGGTGGTGGTCTGTTTGCACGACGCCCTGTACGGTGTGTACCTTTAACGCCTGCCCATCGGAGAAGGCGTTCTCTGTGGTGCCGGGAACACCGGAATTGGAGAGACAATGAATGGGGACGAGTACTCTTTACAGATGAGAGCAGATTCCGTTTGAGTAGCGATTCTCATCGCATACTCACCTGGAGAGAGCGGGGAAGCCGCAATCATCCCTCGAACATCATTGAAAGGGACAGGTATGGAGGTCGCGGTGTTCTCGTTTGGGGAGGCATCATGCTTGGTAGTCGTACAGACCTTCAAATCTTCGACGCAGTTTCAGTCAACGGGACCCGTTATTGTAACGAGATTCTTCTTCCATATGTGCGTCATTTTAGAGGCGCTATGGGTCTGCAGTTCCTTTTCATGGACGACAATGCACCATGTCATCGCACAGTAGCTGCCGAACAGCTCTTAGAGAGTGAGGATATTGAACGTATGGATTGGCCGGCACGATCTCCGGATCTCAATCCCCTCGAGCATGTATGGGATTTTCTAGGCAGACGCTTGGCAGCTCGTACCTTACCACCAGTAACGATTCGGGAGCTTCGATTGGCGCTGCAAGACGAATGGGCAGCAATGCCTCAACAACTAACTCATTGACAACCCTCATTCTCAGCATGGGCAGACGCTGTGAAACCTGCCTAGCAGTCAGGGGAGATCATATCCCCTACTAAAGACCGGATATTTCTTGCTGGACACCCATCACAGGGATGTTTCGGCCTTCAGTCGCATTGCGCTCCATGCTACTTTTTCAATCAAGCTTCTTTTTATCCCTCTGATTTCTCTTTTAGTAAGTGTTGCTTACACACTACACATGTCCTTACGTATTGGGGATCTTACGGTATTAAACGTGTTGATTTGGAAAGCTTTTGTACAAAGTTACATTGAAAAAACCGTCTCGTCCTTAATTTTTGCACACCAGTGTATTTTGTTTAATAACACCAACAACAGGACTATAATTTTAAAAAAAACGTTTAGCAAATTCTACCTATCATATTTTTATTCTACGTCGGTTTGTTATTTTATTGTAGTGTGCCGATGTATTGGCCGGGCCGCAAACATGTTCGTTATGGGCCGCGACTTTGACACCCCTGCTCTAATACAAAGCATCCATTCAAACAGGAATGTTTGAATATGTGGGAACATTCGACTCTCTTTAATCTAAATCCATTTGAATTGGACGATTTTTTGGAGTCCTTGATCTCCTGTCACGAAGAGTTGGTTGTTGAACGTTAATTAAATATTTAATTGAAAATTAAGAATTTGGAAATTTTAAATTATGAACTGTACAATTAGAAAAATATAATTTAAATTGCTTGGATAGTTGGGATTATTGCGTTGTTAAGTGAAATGTTTTATTACATTCTGTGAAGACCATACAAAACTCTGTTACCGGAAGCTAATGAGTGGACAGCTTGATTTTCTTTTACGCAGACTCAGTTGCGTCGCTCTTCGTTCCTTCGAGTGATGAAAGCCACAAAAAAACCTTTTACTTACGTGGTTTAGATGTCCGTTCAATCAGGGAGCTATTACTTGTTGGGAAGAGGGGAAGGAGTTAGTTAAATTTTCGAGAATGAAAAATTTTCATTTCAGAGGAAAAGAACTCGCCCTCTTATTGGCAAAGCAGAAAGGAAAAATAAATAAATAAAATAAATTAGATTAAAGAAGAATATTAAATGTGTGGATTATTAAAGGAGGGATATGGGTCACATAAATTTGTATTTTTCTGTATATTTTAAATGTTTGTGAACAATTTAAGAGAGATCTTTTTGATTATTTCCTGAATGATTCGAAATTTAAAGAGAGAGAAAACCTAAGGTTAATTTCTTATGAACCAAATGGTGTTGGTAACCTAGTATAATAAGATTTTGAACTATTTCCTGCATTTTAATATTTGTTTCAGCAGCATGACCCCAAACTGACAGCCATATGTTATTACCGATCTGAGAACCAGAGTATAGATAAATATTATATTTTTAATTGATAAAACAGAGTTCCAAGCGAATGAGGTCAGAGACTGCACACTTTCAATCGAATTTATATCTAACCTGTGTATTGTGTTGTCTAAAATTGAGATTTTTGTATCACATTTACACCTAGCTACTAGGAGTTTTGAGACAAGGTTATCGGGTGGTTATGTATGTGTACTATTAGTCATTTTGGGATCTATGTGGGTTTTCATTTTTTTAAAATGTAGAGCCTCTTTTCCTTTGGAAAACCAATCTTCTTACTCCTGTAGAAGTCTGTGTAATAGAGTTTAATTATGTTCGTGGAGCATCTGCATACAGGAAATATATATACATATACACTGGTGTGCAAAAATTAAGGGCGAAGTCGAAAAATTAGCATATCAGCTGAACGAAGAGGCAGAGAGGAAAGAAAGACCAATCAGGAGATTAAGTAAGGTGATGTACGGTAACACAGGCGCAGATATGCAGGTAGACGTAATGCGGGAGTGTCTGAGTAGTATAAAGCATGTTGTCGGTGTAAGATCAGTATTTCTGGCAAAGAGATTGCACGCCGTATAGCAGTTAAAATCACACCGAGTTGCTGCCTCAGCGAGAAATGGCAAATAATCAATCTGTTAGACGACATCTGGATGCTTTTACCCGAAGTCGAATCATTGGGAAGTTGGAGGAAGGCCGCAGTGTGACAAGTGTGGCTGCAGAGTTCGGAATTGCTCACAGCATCGTTTCACGACTTTGGAGACAATTTCAAACTACAGGAACAGCTATCCGGGGGTTCAGTAGTGGTCATCCACGAGGAAACACACCCGCAGATGACCGGTACATTGTCTTACAGGCCAGAAGAAACAGGCGGCAGACAGCGGGAGAAATCCCTAGACACACGACACAGGCGACTGGACGACCGATATCGCGTTTTACCGTGGCCAGAAGACTGCACGGTGGTGGTCTGTTTGCACGACGCCCTGTACGGTGTGTACCTTTAACGCCTGCCCATCGGAAAAGGCGTTCTCTGTGGTGCCGAGAACACCGGAATTGGAGAGACAATGAATGGGGACGAGTACTCTTTACAGATGAGAGCAGATTCCGTTTGAGTAGCGATTCTCATCGCATACTCACCTGGAGAGAGCGGGGAAGCCGCAATCATCCCTCGAACATCATTGAAAGGGACAGGTATGGAGGTCGCGGTGTTCTCGTTTGGGGAGGCATCATGCTTGGTAGTCGTACAGACCTTCAAATCTTCGACGCAGTTTCAGTCAACGGGACCCGTTATTGTAACGAGATTCTTCTTCCATATGTGCGTCTTTTTAGAGGCGCTATGGGTCTGCAGTTCCTTTTCATGGACGACAATGCACCATGTCATCGCACAGTAGCTGCCGAACAGCTCTTAGAGAGTGAGGATATTGAACGTATGGATTGGCCTGCACGATCTCCGGATCTCAATCCCATCGAGCATGTATGGGATTTTCTAGGCAGACGCTTGGCAGCTTGTACCTTACCACCAGTAACGATTCGGGAGCTTCGATTGGCGCTGCAAGACGAATGGGCAGCAATGCCTCAACAACTAACTCATTGACACCCTCATTCTCAGCATGGGCAGACGCTGTGAAACCTGCCTAGCAGTCAGGGGAGATCATATCCCTTACTAAAGACCGGATGTTTCTTGCTGGAGACCCATCACAGGGATGTATCGGCCTTCAGTCGCATTGCGCTCCATGCTACTTTTTCATTCAAGCTTCATTTTATCCCTCTGATTTCTCTTTTAGTAAGTGTTGCTTACATTACACATGTCCTTACGTATTGGGGATCTTACGGTATTAAATG
This sequence comes from Trichonephila clavipes, assembly GCA_019973935.1. Lineage (NCBI taxonomy): Eukaryota > Metazoa > Arthropoda > Arachnida > Araneae > Nephilidae > Trichonephila > Trichonephila clavipes. The sequence goes on along the minus strand of BMAU01021342.1, from coordinate 199,957 downwards.
TGTTGATTTGGAAAGCTTTTGTACAAAGTGATATTGAAAAAACCGTCTCGTCCTTAATTTTTGCACACCAGTGTATATATATATATATATATATATATATATATATATATATATATATATATATATATATGTCATGATTTTGGAGACAGAATCAGATTAAAAGTTAGAAAAAGGGACGGTCTTTATTCAACCAATTCTACATCTGTTCTGATACCGAGAGAGGAGGAAAAAGCACGCCATGGTGTTGGTTTCAAGTGGATAACACTTGAAAAACATATGGTAAGTATCGCTGCTTTGAAGAAGGTGCTTGCAAGTTAATGCTGACATATGTTGACTATTATATCTAACGATCTGGAATTAGACATGGTTATTGGCTAGGCCATATGTTCGGAACAAATAAATGGGTGATTAGTTTGATACTTGAGGATGGGGACTGAGACAGATGAGTTAAGTGCTACATAGGGAATTTAATTTTTAATCTAATTTAAGTATCTTTACATATATATATATATATATATATATATATATATATATATATATATATATATATATATATATATATATATATATTAAAATAGTTTTGGTCTGAGTAGCAAACCCTGAGAAACTCCAACTTGAATAGGTTTTTTATTTGAGTAGCTGTGCTTAACTCAGTTAGAGAAATTTATATTAGAGAGGTAGATCATTTTAATTAAGTACATAGGAGTATTTATTTTAATAAACTTCTACATTATCCTCATATGTCAAGCTCGATCAAAGGCTTTCTGGAACAAAGAACCGGTAGACTTTGTAATCGTGTATAAAGCCGAGAATCGGAAAAAGTCACGCAGCTCGGTGGTTGTACCAAGAACGATACCTGAACCGCTGTGTTCTACATCACAAGACCTTCCCAAGTGTGAGCAAAAGATCTGATTCTGGTCACATGAACAGTTTAGTGTGCGAGACGTCCGAAAATTCAGTTGAAGATCTCATCACTCTAGTATCTGTAGCTGCCGGTAGGATATGTGTATCATGTCAGGAATCTTTGAGAACGTAAGGAATTCCATGCAGCACCACTGGCATGCTTAACAGAGGACTTTTGGTCGTAATTGTGAACACTCGGTTTTGTACAACTTTTCAACGAAATATATACTGTCTCAGTAATTGTTGCTCTTTATGTTCTTTTTCTCTAACTCATTGCACTATAGTTCGCAACTACGGTCTTTGCACCCCTGCATCCCAATAGAATTCAGAGTCGTCTTTGTATCCTTTGTCTGTCTGATTTAGAATCCCCCTGTAGAAATCACTTAAAAGTCTTAAAATAGCTATTTCGTTAGTTCATCTACAAAAAGTGTTTCCGTGGAGAATAATTTCAACTGGATTTCAACTTTTCTCTAAATATTAAAGGGAAAAAGGAAGAACATTATAATGAGATTTATTCTGAAGAATGACAGATAAATATTGGTGCTCTATGTTAATTAAAAATGGTTGTTCATGTATATTAATTACAAATAAAATAATTTTTGGAACCCTTTCATTCTACTAAGAAAAGGCTTCGAAAATGGACTGCACGGATTTTTCTGCCTTCAAGTAACGTTTTCAAAAGCAGATTAGCCGCACTTTTCTGAAATCCTTTCCCCCTTTTAAGGTTTAACATCTTGAAAGTAATGGGGGACGGAGGAAGCAACACAGCAGGAGTTTTATGGCTCGCAGGGAACCCCGTGTTTTGACCCCCCAAACCGTAAAAAATTGGGGAGAAATTTCTTTACAACCAAAGAAGCGTGTGTTTCTTTGCTAGCTTGTATTTTAAAAGTTTCCAAAAGTCCCAACGCATAAGTAAAATATGTTACAATTCCCTTTTGGTTTCATATTAATTTCAAACTGTAACAAGTTGGGCCGTGTCAGGGCAATCTGCTATTTTATATAGTTAGACAAATTATATCTTTTTTTAAGTATATTCTCTTTCGCTTCATTTTTCTTATTCAAAGCTTTCAGTTTTTGAAACATGATTATTTTATTATAAGATACCGAAAAAATTAATAAAACATCAAACTCTTTAAAATTTGGAACCTTTTCAATTTTCCAACCACTAAAAATGAATAAATTTAAACTTCATCAAATCATTTGAAACATTTTCTTACACTTTGATAAAAATAATAACGAAAAAAAAACTAATTAAGATTTATTAGGTTTTTTTTTAGATTTCAAAGCCCAAGTGTTCAGGGAAGTTTAAGTACATTGCCTGGTTATATATTGTTAAAATACACCGAATTATATTTGAATTTTAAGTGCTTGAACTTCAGTTTACATCAAAGACAACATGAATGAAGATTTTCACACATTTTTTTTATAACTTGAATGTTTGAATAAATCCGAATCAAAAATATACGGATACATTTACAGTAGACATTTATGCATATAAATAAACATAAAAATCAATTTTAAATTCGAGCTATTGAAAAACATTCGAATTATATATTGTTCAAAAATATCTATTTATACAAAATACCTCAACATTTATCTTTTTTAAAGGCTAACTGAATAAGTAATTAAAATCTGGATGTTTTGAAATCTCGACCTTATAAAGCTAGAAATTTTATGTTAGAAATTCCATTTGAAATTTCGAAAAAAAAAATCCATCGCGCAGTTAAAAATTATTTACCATAAGTTTTAGCAATTGTTTGAGTATAATAAAAATTTCAAATTTTATTATATAGCTTCTTTGGTATCTTTTAATATATTTCGGCCGCGGTAGCCGAGTGGTATAGGTATCGGAACATGGCTTGCTTTGTCACGAGTTCGAGCCCAGTACCACTAAAAACCCGCCGTGTAGGGCAGCGATGCACGTTAAATCTGTCGAGAGCTGAAACGTCCTCCCGTTGGTGTGGTGGGGTAGTTAGGAGAGGGGGTGCCAGCTCAGGTGTCGTCCACGTCACTTGACCATGGTTCAAAATTACGTGGTCCGTCGCCAAAAGCCCTCGTGTAGCTGAACAGTGCGACGTTAATATTCAATCATTCATTTAATATATTTCGAAGATTTCATACAATTCGGTTGAAAACCGCATGCTAAGAGCAAAAAATATACTAAAAAAATTGATGAATATACAATTACAATAAATTCTTACATAGAGAAGCAAAACTGAGAAGCTAAAGCGTAGGAATAAAAAATTTTGAGTATATCCGAAGTAGTTTTCGAAATATTTATTTTAAAGTTTAGAAAATTTGTGTGCGTTATGTTATACTTCATATCAATTAAATGGTTAAAATAATGTGTGTTAATATATTAGTCATGTAATCGTTTGATGACACACATTCATATACTAATAAAAATTATCATGGTCATTGATGCGAATGTCAAGAATTTTATGTATATTTAAATTCAGACATTAAGATATTGATGTAGAAAATATAAAACTACCATCTAAAATACATGAAAAATGCAGTCTGCTATAAAATGATCTTCACAAACAAAATCCGGCATTTTCGCTTACTATGGCAGAGCCGGCTTAGTCAGGGGCGATCTGGAAAAACAGAGAGAGAACCGCGGTTTTGATGGATACCGCTCTAGCTTTTAAAGCTCCCAGGAAAAATTATATATATATAAATTACAAATTCAAAAATAAATCTTGTCATTTTCCATACATTTTTATAACAACGAATTGTGGAATTGGCTTCCAATACATTGTTGTAATTGACAATGTCTAAAGTAACCAACCCTACTTTAGACAGATTTGTACTACTTTTTCGTAACCATTTTCCTTTTAAAATTAATTCGTGCAGCAGAAATACACCTTTTGTACCCTTAAAAATTTATGTTAACTATAACGGTTAATTTTAATTTATGCAACTTGTGAAATGTTCATAATTAACCATTTCCGTCTAAACAGTTTACATGAAAAAGAAAGTTCGGACTCCTTCATTCATTAGGCATTTATATAAGATTCTAACATTAAATTTTATTTTTCACCGAATAGGGTCGAGTGGTAGTGTATAGTGCTTCCACACCACAGGTCTGGGGTTCTATTAACGGGCTGCGCAAGGTCGACTCTTCCTTTCATCCCCGCTACATTGGGTCGATAAACGAGTACCAAGCTTGCTTCGGGTCTTAAACACTGAAGGTCTCTCTTCAGACAGACCACCAAATCGGGACATCTGTTCATGCACCTCAGCGTCCAATGGTCACGTGTATTATGATGGGCACAGTAGTTCCTGGCCCTCATGGATTGTTGTGCTTCTGAGTTTGAGTCTTAAGTTTGAGGATTACCTCACTTTGGGGATACCCCTTAGATAAACATGTATTTCCACTCATTTGCAATTAAACATTTTTCTTTCAATTACGTTTATTTCAGAAGGAAGTTTGATTTTTCAAATGTATTTGCTTCATAACATGTATATTTGTGTATTATATTAAAAATTTGATCAGTCCAAAATTACATGTTTTTAGCTCCTCTAAAAGCTTTTAGGATTTTACAACTGATCTTACAATCCATATACGTTTTATAGTAGTATATTTAAAAATGATAAGGACATTTTTACGACTGTGTGAGCTGTTATGCCTCGTTTATAAATATAAAAAATTGCATTCAGCTACAGTTTTTAAAATGTACAGAAATAAGTGGAGCAACAGGATACTTACATATTATGAATATTTTTGACTGCAGTAAGATATATTTATATTTCAGTTTCTTTACAATTTTGAATAGAAGTTGTAAGCCATTTTGCAAATAGTTTGATATTGAGTATAAACCCATAGGCTGTTTAATATTGTAAAGTGTTTTACTTTGATACCAGCACACATTAAAATAAGGCTCATTTGCAGTTATATGATCAGCTTCAGTGATATTTAAATTTTCAAAAATAGTCTACACGTACGAAAACATTCTTTCTCAACCGCACAACATCTCATACTATATCTTCCCTACAGCAGGAAATATTTGTGTATACTGAAAAATTTAATACAGGATACATTTCCAAGTGTTAAATTTGTTTTTAAAATTTGGTATGAATACATTGTGGAAACTGTCGGTTAACTTCACTGAACAAAATTGTTTTAAGTGTACTGTTTTGAAAGACAAGATTAATCAGGGAGAACTTTTCTCACAATAGAATTTATAATGACTGAATTGTGTGAAAATGTAGTTATCGATGTGTGACATTTTTCCTTGTAATAAAAGAAACAGAAGGATAAGAAATTTAACTTGAGTAGAAAATGGTTAGAAGTACTGTCATGCGCATTTGAAGAAGTATATCCCCCATTAAAATTAAAAATTATTGACTGAATGTGTGTTATGTCCATCACAAATGCCGATGTAGGAAAGATATTTTTATTTATTAATACAAGGAGTTCGAAAAGGAGAGCACTAGGAATGAAAATTTAGATTTTTTCCGAAAAATATTCAGTTAACATAAAAATATCATTTATATGATTTAAATTTAAATAAATTAAAAGTATTGAAATCATTTTTTATGTTATTCTAAATTAAAAATATAATTGAATAGAGAAAGATCTGTTTTATTTCATAAATATATGCACCATTAGTTGTCTTATTGTTTAAAAAAAGATAGGGCCTTTACTCTTTTTACCTCATAACTTTTTTTAAAAACAGGAAAGTGAGCGCATTTTCTTACTATCATATTCAAAAATGAATACAGGATGCTTTTTTCTGGTTCAAATCGCAATACCAAAAAAATATATACACTCTGTCGCAAAAAAATATATGCACCCAGAAGAAATTGAGCTACATTCACGAAATTTGGTATGCATGTAGTGTATATGAAAATAAACAAATGATTAAAAATTCAGAACAAAATATCATTTTATTAAGCGGTTACAGCTTGCAAAAGGTTAAAAATCAGTAAGTAGTAAAGCCACCTCTGGCAGCTATACGAGCCGAAATTCGGCGTGGCATCGATTCAATTAGATCACTTATGACCCCCTGTGGAAGATCCTGCCATAGTCTTTGCATCTGCGCAGTTAATTCTCCTGTATCTCGGGACGGCTGCAGTTGCCTTCCCAGCGCGTCCCAGACATTCTCTATTGGCGAAAGATCTGGTGACCTGGTAGGCCATGGTAGGACGTCATATCCTTGAAGACATTGTTGGGAGAGTCGCGCAGTATGTGGACGAGCATTATCCTGTTGATAAATATCACCTGGGCGACTTGATAGCATGGGTAGCACAATCGGCGTTAAAATATCGTCCACGTATCTGCGAGCTGTCAAAGTGCCTTGATGGACCACTAAAGATGATCGTGTGTCCCAAGAAATTGCTCCCCACACTGTCACACCTTGTGAAATTGCTGTATGCCGCTCGATAATAAATGCCGGATCGGACCGCTGGCCGGTGCGCCTCCAGACACGTGTGCGGTGGTAATTAGCACTGAGACTGAATCGGGATTCATCACTGAAGATGACACGTATCCAGTCTGTCACACTCCAAGTTGCCCGAGGTCGGCAAAAATCCAGTCGACACTGCCTATGATGTGGGGTCAGTGGTAAGCGTCTTAGCGGACGTCGGCTCCTCAAGCCAACTTCTGTCAGTCGTCTCCTTATGGTTTCTCTTGATGGCACTGGATGTCTGGAAGGAGGTAAGTGGCGTTGAATCGATGCTAGCGACGTTGTTGGTGCCGAAGTGGCCACTCTTCTGATTGCACGATCCTCGCGATCATTTGTGTTCCTGGGACGTCCTGACCCTCCGCGACGGTACACTCTACCTTATGTGATCCACTGTTGCCAACACCGAGCAACTACCATATCGCTCCGACCGAGGTGGCGGCCGATACGTCTATTCGACCAACCTGCTTCTCTGAGGCCTATTATACGGCCCCTATCAAAGTCCGTCAGCTGCTCGTACTGCCGCCGGTTACGTCTTAGAGGCATCCTAAGTCTCAATATCGTCTATCAAAGTCATCAGATTCGTTTGGATAGCCGTACGGCGCTCGTACTCATGCTTTTAAACTCTCCCAGTTGCGCAACTAATATGCGCATAGCACACTTAGCCTTGTCTCATTGGCTTCGAAATTTTAATCATTTGCATATCTCTTACCAGACTACATTCTTGCCGAGTTTCGTGATTGTAGCTTGATTTCTTCTGGGTGCATATATTTTTTTGCGACAGAGTGTATATATATATTTTAATTTTTAAAAAATGACAGAAAAATAAATTTTCTTTGAAGAAAATATAATTATTTTTCAACTTCTAACACACTATTTATTTCATTTTTTCCTCTTTTTTTTTTTTTTACTTTCATTTCGTTTTTAATTTTACTGTGACTGAACATATAGGAGAAAGAAACACCGTATCTTTTTCAAAGAGGATTGATCAAGAGAGGATATCTACGCTTTCAGAGAAGATTGCCCAAGACAACTTAACAGCTAGCTGTAAACGATTGATCTCTTGGTTCTTACTTTTCAAAGCGACCGAACTGGGTCGTAAAATTTTCCCCGTTGGACCTCCCAAGTTCTAAAAGGGGAAAGGAAAAAAGTCTGTTGCATTTTTGAAGGGAATCGCAATATAAGAGTTAAACGCTTTCGGAATAACTTTTCAGGAGGAAGGTGTCCAGTTAGAGGGTTAAAAGGGCTATTTTCAGACCATTTGAGCCGCTGTTAACTCATGTTTTCTACCATGAAATCGATACTGGGGACCAGGGGCCGGCAGTGTCAAGACCCTACCGATATGACAGGGTCAAACAAGGAATAATTGACTATCACATTGAGAAAATGTTACAGGAGGGTTAAATTCGTCCTATTCAATCCCCATACGCGTCACAGGTGGTTTTAACGCGCAAAAATAATGGCCTTCCTCCAGATTCTCCAGAGGCGTATCGATTCGCGATTGACTATCGCAAATTTAACGCCATCACTAAATACCCTCAATATCCATTACCGGTGATTGATAACCTGATCACAAACATCCCGCATACCTGTATGATGTCGACATTAGATTTAAAATCGGGCTACTTTCAATTGGCGATTAGTCCAAAAGATATCGAGATAACCGCGTTTATAACACGAAATGGCACTTTTGCATTCCTCAGAATGCCATTTGACGTTTCAGGCGTGGCGCCAAATTTTCAAAAGGACACCGACATTATATTGAAACCGGTTATTGGGCGATTCGTGATGGTGTATATGGACGATGTTATTATTACATCTCCATCGTTTAATGAACACATAGACCATTTGAATCAGGTAGTTACATTGTTACAAAACGCAGGACTAACACTCGATAAAGACAAATGTCACTTCGCACGTGACAAATTGAAGTATTTAGGTCTCATAATTAGTAAGGAAGGGATTGAAACCCACAATAGTAAGGTCAAAGCAATTCAGAAATGAAACCCCTTAAAAATAATAGGGAAGTGTCGAAGTTTTTAGGGATGGCGGGGTGGTATCAGAAATTTATACCCCACTATGCAGATATATGTGAACCAATATATCGGTATAAGAAAAAGGGGGCTAAATTTAATTGGTTAACGGAAGCACAGGATGCTTTTAATAAAGCAAAACGAGCATTAACAGAGGCACCAGTTTTACAGTTGCCGAATTTTCAGGAACAGTTTAATTTATTTACGGATGCTAGTGGGGTCGGATTTGGTACTGTGCTGAATCAAAATCACAGACCTATTGCATTCGCATCTAGAACCCTAAACAAGGGCGAAATAAACTATACAGTTACAGAACGAGAATGTTTGGCGGTGATATGGGCATTGAATAAGTTAAAACTTATTTTGGATCACTACCGGTGAAGGTAATCACAGATCACGCGGCATTAACAAAGCTAACGAATGGGAAAAACTTATCTAGTCGGATGATTAGAAGGGCAATCAAGTTATCCGAGTTTAACATTGAATGGGAACATCGAATTGGTGTCCAAAACGTTGTCGCGGACGTATTGTCTATGAATCCAGTAGGCAATATGGATGGATCACAAATTTCGTGCGCAGCTCTTCGAGCCTTAGCCTTAAACTCCAGAGAACAACTCATTCGAGAGCAAAGGGAAGATCCTGAGTTAGGACACATCTATCGTTATTTAGAAAATCCAGACAATGGTTCCGTTAATGCAACTGTATGCGAGGGTTGGTCCCAGAATTTTAAAATAATTGATGGTCTACTCTTTTACGCGAAATATTCTACAACTCTAGGAGAACTAAGAGTGTACATTCCTAAATATCTTCGCGAAGCAATAATGCAAGAAATTTATGATCTACCATTAGCAAGCCATTTAGGAAAGAGGAAGACTTATTTAAAATTGCGGGACACATGTTATTTTCCGTATATGAAGAAATATCTATTTGAATATGCATCAACCTGTGACCGGTGTCAAAAATTTAATTATAAAAACGCGCTACCAGCTGGTCGATTAATTCCGATAGTATCAAATTACCCTAATGAAATCGTAACGTTAGACTTATTAGGCCCCTACCCCGCATCCCGACTCGAAAGATATAGATTTCTATTGGTAATAACTGACCACTTCACTAAGTGGAGTGAGCTTATTCCTGTACGAAAATCTTCGGCCCAGGCCATAACTAACGCCCTTTTTGAAAATTATATTTCACGTTATGGGGATCCGATTTCTTTGATTAGTAAAAATGGCCCCCAATTTATATCCGAGGTCTTTGAACACCTAAGTCATAGGTTGGACATAAAACATATTAAAACAGTAACATATCGGCCGCATGCAAAATTAACGGAAAGAGTTAATAGCACCTTAGTGCAGACGATAGCTTATTTTGTAGAATAAAATCACGAAAACTGGGACCGATATCTCCATGAGTTCACTTTCGCGCTGCGCACATCAGTTAATGAAACGACAGGTAAAACTCCGGCTGAGTTATTCTTAGGTAGAAAGATTATAACACCCTTTAGTAAATAAATAAATGTCACAGAGAGTGCTGAATATGTGGGAAGAAATATTAAGAAATTATTCGTTGAGGCAAGGCAGAATATGCGGAAATAACATAAGACTTGGGAAAAATATTATAATCGGATAAGGAGTGAGGTTAACATCAAAGTAAATGATTTGGTGTTGGTACAAACTCATTTTATGTGTGCTGCGGGTAGGAGATTGGTCGGAAAGTTTATGCCTAAGTTTGAAGGGCCATATAGAGTGTTGGAGGTTCGGAATAACAATTTGATCACTTGGAAAAAGGGAAAAAAGGTCGTAGTTAATATCGATCAAGTGCAGACCAAGGAGGAAACAGTGCAGCTGAGAGGAGACCAGTCCGAACTAGACAACAGTGAGACCTTGTCCTTACTACCTACGGAGCCGAGTAAAGCAGCTCGAAGGAATACCAGAGGAGCAAAGAAGCAATGGAATCGACAGTATGCCACAGAACCACATCAGGGGAAGGAGCCTCAGCATGGAAGCCTTAGACGGAGATCCGGTGGATAGGAGCGAATAGAGGACAAAGAAAAAAAATCAGGTTGTATCGTTTCTTTTTTTCTCTCCTTTTGAACAAGTGGTCGGAAGAATTATTGCAATGAAGCAAGTCTCGGGCAGATTTTCAAATTTAAGAAGTCAAGCAAAAATGGACACTACAATGAGTGTGTTTTTTTATGAGAAAAATCAGCTTTTGTCTTAAGTTTTTTTAAATAAATATGGAGAAAACATTTGTAAGAATGCATTTGTTTACTTCTATGTATGACTTCGCTAAGGTGCGACAATTCCTTTGGTTATTTGTTTTAATGGTTTAATGAAAAATGTTTGAAATTGTATGTATATGTATGTGCATATTTTTTCTCACATCTGGTGGCTTGGAACGCGGCGCAGTTATGTAGGGCTAACATTTAACATTAACAAGCGCAGCATGCATGGAATGGGAATTTTAAGGAGCCAGATGCTTTAATTGATGTATAAGAAAATGTTATGTAAAATGTAAATAAATTGGTACGTACAGTAAATGTTTGTTTCTTCCCGCTACTTAAAGAATTTTTCATTTCAGGGTAGCTGACCCTGAGCATTGTATAGAAAGCGACGAGTCAACTGTAAATGAAGCAAGAATAAGTGTGTATGGTTTTGTTAAGTAGTTAAGTAAAGCACACAGGCAGGTTTTTTTCCACTTAGATGGTTTTTCCCTCGCCTCTTTGCCAAATGGGTGTGCTGTAGGGAAATCTAAACTTGTAAATGTTACTTCATACAAAATGAAGTTTGTGGTCGTAATGCTTTTCTTTCCCTTAAGGAAGGAGAATTTATAAAGTATCCGATGGGTAAATACGTATTAAAGTCGTAGAGACTATGAATTAAGAATTGGTTACGTAATTTATTTTCAGGCCATTGGGGACTTTCGAATAAATCCCGTTTTCTTTTTGGAGGGGATTGTGACGAATCTGTACGGAACCTTTCCACTAATATTCTTAGGCGTCTTTTTGGGGATTATAAATACGCGTATATTTCCAATCAACTCCAAAATTAGAACGGGATATGCAAAGTAGATAGGGTATTTAAGTAGAGCGTTGTAAGCAAGCAAGTATGAAGGCTATTGAACCAGCAGCAGTAGTCTCAAATTTAGAGGATTCCATGAGATAACGTTAGTGAAGACTTATTGCTGCTAATCTACGGAAGAACTAGAAAGCTGATATACCCAGCAATAACTATAATTTATGTACGCTTAAAATAAGCGTTAGTTTAGTAAAATTAGTTAGAGTTAATGAAAGCTAATAATTCGAGTACATGTATTTCTCGGACCTCCTATTTTGGTAGACCTTATTTGATCTTGAGCATGCAACCTTTAAGCGAAAAGAAGAGATTTCCTAAACAAAAATCCACATCAGCAAAATTCAACCACATAAAAAAATATTCCGAGCCATAATCAAAGCACTCTTTTTCATTCTATAAACATAACATCACCACGAATTGAAAACTGTGAACCCAACCATTCTTAAATCACTAAATATTTTGAAAAACGATTTTATGCTTCCAACCCATCTCATAAAAATACTACTATCACAGCCGAGAATGAACATTACTCAACCTACTAATTCCCTTTCGTAGCTCCTATCTTGTACCATAATAATGAAACGTTATTTTTGAAAAAACCCCAGCTGTATTTTTTTGTGCCAAACTTTTCTTGCCATTTCCCTCTGGAAGGTAAATACTTTGTGGGAATCCCCCTGGATTCCACCCTGGACACCAAGATTGATTTGAGGCAAAGAACAAACAGACGACATTTTTACAATAACAAATTATATTTATTCACTTGAATAAATTATCAACCTTCTAATTACAAAGATTAATCAATATGTCTACGTCAATGTGATTGATCCTTACTATTAAATTAAATCACGAAATACGATACTTATCAAATATTAAACTCAATATAGAACGGGACTACCGGAATAAGAGGACCAAGAGATACACGCAATCTGAATTACTAGCATTCATTAACTTGCCACTAACTTTATTAGATATTTACTCTTATGATCCGATAATCTTGATTTAAATCTCACCTTCCTTTTACTACCTCACTTTCCAGGCGTGTCAAACTTTCCAATTGTAGATCACTGCCTAATGATGAGCGAGACGCTTGTCGCGTATTCAAGATGTCAGTCCTTGTTTTCAGGTTTTTTGAAACATTTATTATGACAACACAAACGACACACAAACAATTAAATATAAATTGAAAATTACTATTTTGCGGTTAGGCACACACACCGATTTCGGGGGTTCCGTTATCGGCCAAAGCTGTTTACAGACTGATTGAATTCCCCCATCGGTTAGGGAAAGTTCACACATATTTCCCCTTAGCGATTACTCAGAAGCAAACCGCCACAACTCTAATCGCACAATCAACTTGAATCTTCTTAGAACACCTTCAACCTATCTCTTGGCGTAATAGCCTACTGTTAACTTAAAACACTCTCCTCAATACTTTGACTTATTTGCACATCCCGGTTTTTTCTTTTAGAGCTGGTTGGAAATATACGCGAATTTACAATCCCCAATGACGCCTAAGAGTATTAGTGATAAAGTGCCGTACAGATCCGTCACAACTCTTCTTCTTCTTCCGCTATAAACACAGTAGGTTTATAAAATGTTCTTTCTCACGCTGTCCTGCTGTCACTTTATTATGATAAAATTAACTGGCTCTATATGCTTATATATTTCGGATCGGTTTCTTTAAAGATTGATTTTGTAGCCTACTGCTATCAATAATTTCTAAGCCACACCCCGTTACTGTAGTAATGAAGGGTTACCACTTCCAAACTTGATCACACATGATCCAACGGAATTGCAATCAATGTCATTGTTGGGAAAAGGCAGTTTTGTAGATATTACAAGCCCATCTTAAGGATTCTTGTCTATTGTCGATGCTTTCATTCTTTCAAGGTCTTTTACTTATTTCACTGATGTCGTACATTTTATGTATTACTTGTAACCTGATGTTTACGGTAAAGTCGTGAAATGGTCCTGCGGGAAACTCCAAATGACCTCGAGGATGCTAACTAGCCATATCCCTTGTACCGATCCCGTTCAAAATCCCTTCACTCTTAATCAACTGTCATCGTAACACCGGACGCTACAGCCGTATGACGCTTATTTTGGTTGTCCTCAACAAGCACTTCACAGTACAAAAGATGGAACTAGGAATAATTTTAGACCGTTTCGAAATGATCTTGTGAAGAACTCTTTGAAACCTGCAAAACTACTGTTGGGGGCTGACATAACTGTAGAAATTCTAGTCATCATAAATTTGCAGGATAATTTAGTCCAACTAGCATTAGTAATGTTATATTTTTGATTTTTGGATTATCTCTCTTTTGATTCTTATTTTATTCCAATTTAATTAATATCTCAGATATTGTATTTCAACTACAAAACATGACATAGAAGTAAGTTTTCCCTCATCTGTTACAATTTATACATTATTTGAAAACAGACTTAGAATGTTGTTGACTTTGCAAATGAGTGCTAAAATGTCTGGAAAACACTAAGATAATAATGTTAATAAATTACAAAAATGACGGCATGTTAAATCTTTAGAGTTTCCATAGAGTAACCGTCTTCTTTTTTGTTGTTCACTATTCGCTAATTTCCTTAGATAATTTCCATAACTTCTTTTGACTATTTATATCTTTTGGAAAGTAGTAATTTTTCATTTGTGTCAAGTCTGTTTGCCGGACAATCATTCTAAACCTTTCAGTTAGAGTGTCGGGCGTAGTGCCAAAATTATCCAAGTCGTTTTTCCTTATTACCGTCCATTTCTTGAAGCAATTAAGTAACCTCTCATTCAAATTTCTTATTTGAACAATGCTATTGATATCGAAATGAGTATGTGTATTACGTTTTTATTTCCATCACTTTTATCTCGTGTGTAGTAGGTCCGTCTATAATTTCTGCATTATTACATCAACTCGATTTTTACAAACATATTTTGATACATTTTTCCAAATCCTACTTTTTCTTTTTCATTATTCTGTAGTTAATCTAATATTTTCTCTATCTCTTCTAACCTTTTTTTTTTTTTTAAAAAACATCAATAGAAATTAATTTTAAAACAATAATTTTTTATTAAAAATGACTTTATCAAGAAATATTAACTGTCATAATTATTTTAAAACCAATTATATGTATTAGCAAACTATTTTTCAAGAATAAAAAAATCACCAACTGAAAAATTTTAAGCAGAATGAAATTCAACTAAATTAGAAAATGATGAAATAATACATTTTTAAATTTCAAAGTAATTAGCTCGTGCCCAAAGCTTGCAGCATGCAGTACCCTCAATCGTTAGCACCACATCTGCGTGGGATTGAATATATTTTGAGTAAGTGCCCCACACATATTTACACCTACAGCTGATCATAGGCCTAATATTTCTAGAAATCAAAAGAGAAGTACAATTCGTATTATGTTTTACATTATGATAAGCGCATGCTAATTCACTCTCTCTTTTCGCATCGATAAGGTCAAGCTTTAATATTTTTAAGACAAAAAAATTTCACACTCAAAGCAAAATAACTGGTTAAGGAAAATTCCCTTTCTTACATAGAAACTCCTACACACTCACAGCTCTTACTTACTCATACATTCTTCATAGAAACCTCTTACATATTCCCTTTTCAGAAAACTGAATTTTAACAACTTTTGTTTTAGTCTGAATTACTAGTATTTACTCTGTGCGTGTGGAAATATAATGCCTGTATAAATGTTAAGTAATTGTTGTTATGGATTACCTAGCACATTGTACTTTTCTCTTGGGAAGCAGTTACATTCTCGTATTGCTTATATATATATATATATATATATATATATATATATATATATATATATATATATATATATATATATATATAACGTATTCACTCGAATCTAAGACACCATCTATTCTAAAACGCAGCCCAAATTTTCAAAATGTTTTCATGAAAAATGTTGCCTCCTCCCATCCCTCGAATTCCGTACACGTTTTTGAGAAAAAAAATTTTAAAAAAATGTGTGAAAGGCTCATCGATATCCAACACTTAAGAAATAAAAACTATTTTTAATGATGTTTTTGATGTTGTGTCTTTGTTATGCAGCAATTTTTTAAAGAATGCATCATAAAAGAATGTAAAAGAAATCATTAAGACTGTTGAACATCTACAAGGAAAAGTAATATCATTTTGTTTACACCATCGACGTATATTTGTTTCACCCGTGTCAAATTTTTAGTGGCTACTGCTCTGTTTCTGTTTTTTTCTGCATATAAAACTGCCTCCCTTTCCAGACAAGTGTGATAGTGAACTCGTCTTGATACTTTTACCGATATCTTGGCAGTTTAGGTGATTAAAAGAAAACAGTTCCTGAATACGAGCAGACAACGCTGTTTAGTATAAACAGAAGATAATGAAGTAAATCAACGATGCAAGTGGCGAGAATGGACCCTAACATTTTTCCTTTTGAAAAGGAAGGAAACTCAGTTTCCCCCTTCTAACAAATGTTTTGCCTTCGATACTAAGCCACATCCAGTTTTCAGTATATTAACACTGAAAAATAGTGCGACTTAGATTCGAGTAAATACCTTATCTATATATATAAAGGAGAAAAGCGACTCACTGACTGACTGACTCACTGACTAATCAAGATATCTCCGGAACTATATTAAGGGGTCACATACCTTTTAAAAAGTTGAAAATGGTTAAAAATAGTGAGCTCTTTTAAAGCTCTATAATTTTTTTTGTTATTGTTTCCTGGAATGTAAATTTTGAAGGAGTAAACAAATAGATATTACTTTACTCAAAACATAACCAACAAACACTTTGCTAATTAGGATAAATTTTTAATTAGATAATTACAAAAAGAAATTTTTGTTTTCTTTTCGCAAGTGATATGCATTACGCGCAGTTTTATAAAAAAAGTTACCAATATTTTTTGATGAAAATTTTGCTCAGTGTTGAAAATTGTGTTATCTTTAAAATGACGAAGCATGAAACACTGATTTAAAATTTTTAGTAAACTATAACAATTTAAAATTTAACTATAAAATTTTAAAAAAAATTTCGCTATTTTATATTTGTAATTTTAAATTTTTCATTAAAAATTCAAACTGGTTCGTTATTTTAAGTACAGATATGATCAGAATCTACAGTAAAAATTTTATCATTTTCCATGGCACGGTTTTGAAAATATCATGCGCGTAATGAGTAAAAATGACGTTCTGAGAAAATTGATATCAAACGTAAAATTTACCACAGTTTTATATATATATTATTCAGGTTACTCAAACAACAACTAAATTTAAATTAAAACTAATGTGAAGTTTTTTTAGTCAATAAACTTCAATTTATTAAAATTATTATAACTAAAAACATATATTATACCAATGCAGTACAAGCATCGAAACGATATCAAAAGCTACAAAATAATCAAAATGCAACAAAGTGATTCATTTCTCCAAAATAAAGTTAAAAATTTATAAATATTACTTAAAAACAATCAATACCTTAATTAACAACTACTTATTATAAATATTAAACAATTTGTGATATGAATGCAGTGTATTACTATGATTCTAAAATGCTAAAATTCGCCACATGCATATGATGTTCCCTCTTTTTCAGTTATTTCTTACAAGTAGTTTTAAATTGCATTCTTTTAGCCTGTCGTACTTCTTTTGTGAGGAGATTAAAATGTACTTCTGCAGTCTGAATTCTTTTTATATCTACAAGTGTAACAAATTTATGTGCAAATTGACCAACAGTCAGACCAAGCGATTGCATAATTTTTAGTCTGCCTTGATTGCCATCATTAAAAATGACAATTGCCTCATTTGTAGATAGATCAACAATCTTTCTACCACAACCTAAAGTTTTTTGGGCATAATTTCCATATTAATGAGTTAATGGATTCATTATTATTTTGGGTTTTACCCCCTAGACATTTTGTAGAAGTTTAGGTTGTGATAGATCATTAAACACAGGTTTTATGGCATCCATTACTGCCACTGGCTTTTTGTTACTGTGTCTAAAAGTTTCCACACTGTCCTCTACTACTTGATTTTGATATTTACACCAAGAATTAGGACCTACGGGACAAAAACTGTGCAATGGTTCTTCGTCGTTTGAACGTATTTGGAAATATACAGCCCAAACAGCTTTTCGCATATCTGACAGGCATGTTTTATGTTGTCGGATTGCATTTCCATAGTACGTTGTAATTAAGTCGATCATTCTGTCGGTCAACCTTCCCTTTCCCCCAATCGACTTCCCATCACTGAGTTTGGAGCTCATTTGTTTTAATTTTCGTAAACGAGTTCCCATTCTTTTTTGAACATGTCCAAAACATTCAATATTTGAAACTGTGATATCTTCTCCATACGGATTGGATGCAGTAATAGATGAGAATGTTTTGGAATCGCCATCCCCGATGTAATATGTATATCTCACAGAACGATGACTTAATGAACGCTGAAATATACGAAGCATTCCCACAGTCTCCATCATGCCAGCTGAACCATTGTGGTTCTTCAAACATTCTTTAACGTGAAGAATTTTCCACTTTTTGTAAGCAGGTGACCCCTTTCTTCGTTTCCAAAAATCACATCCTTTACAGAAAGAAGACATCACTTCCGCATCAATACACTTTCCTGTTTTGTCTCCTATAACAGCACACACCAACACGAGAAGAATAGCCACGGGTTTTCCATGTTCCATCTCCACTAATTATTATATCGGAAGAATTTGTCAAAGTTACCTCTTCCAAATCTGCCCTTTGCATTGAAGCTTCTGCGACTTCTTTACTACACAATTGTAGTTTGTTTATTATGTTATTATAGGATTTTTCAGCAACTGGAGGAGGAAAGTCCATGACACCACAGAAAGTTGTCATTGCTGCATGACCCTGTCCAATTGTCCTCATTGCGTATACAAAACGTCTGTTTATTTCTGGAATATTTTTTCTTTTACCCAGCATTTTTGAATTTCTAAACGAACACAAGTCTTTACAGTTCTTTCATTTAATCGAAAAAACACTAGACAAACCTCTAACACATTTTTCTGATATTTTAATATCACGACCACATTTTTTGCAAGAAGCAAAGTTTTGAATGTTTGTAAACATGATAGTTTTATCAAACACTCTATAGCCATCAAAACAGTCATCATGTTCAATAAAAGATGAATCAACATCTTGCAGCCGAATCTTTTTTTTCAGATGCACTGTTGTTTAGTGATTCATCCACATTGTGTACAGCTTTGCATCTCGTATGCATATTACCAGTAAACTTCCTTTTCTTAGGACGTTTACCAGATGGTCTTTTAGCAGATTCAGTCGAATTCATCCTTCAAAAGTTTATAAAAAAAATAATACTTTTCCTAAATTTTATCTTAGAATAAGATATGGTATGAAAATCAAAAACGAGCGAGTATAAATTCAAGATTCACTTTATCAAAACAAAGTAGAAGTAGAAGTTTATAAAGTTAGTAGAAGTTGTAGTTGATATTCAGAACAACAATAATAATATTTGAGGCTTAGATTCAAGCATTTGATAATAATTAGAATGAAAATATTAGAAACAGAGAAACGCAGCTGTCACCAGCGACATGACAGCTTTCACCCTGGAGCCAAAATGTAAACAATATGTAAATCGCCTTTTCTACTCTTTTTATTTTCTTAATAACGTCCGTTCTATTGGGAATATCTGCATGCGGTTTCTTTTAGAACACTCTCAGAAAAGTTTTTACTCTATAAAATAAAATAATAATAAAAAAATCGATTTTCAGGAAATTTTAAAAGGTATATGACCCCTTAAACCTACAGACATGAAATTTGGTATAGGTAGGTTTCCTTCATGGAGTAGACGTCAGCTAAGAACGGATCTTGCAAAGTTCGAAGTCCAAGGGGCGTTACGGGGGTTTAAGGGGCGTTATAGATAATTATTTCCATTACTAAACTGTTAGATGTACAGTCGTGAAACTTGGTACACAGATTTCTTTCATGAAGTAGAGATTCCCTACATAATGATTTTTACGAAAATTGACCTCCAAGGGGCGTTGAGGGCGTTTAAGGGGCGTTATACATAATTATTTCCGTTTTTATCCTATTAGACGTACAGTCTTGGAAATTTGGTAAGTGGATTCCTTTCATAGAATACAGATCCCCTACAGAATGGGTTTTGTGAAAATCGACCCCAAGTGGCGTTGTGGAGAATTAAGGGGCGTTATAGGCAATTAATTCCTTTTTTAAACTATTAGACGTAAAATCTCGGAATTGAGTAAGCCGATTCCATTCACTGAGTAGAGATATGCCGTAAGATCGGTTTTGGGAATATCGTTTCCTAAGTGGCGTTGCGGGGGCTTAAGAGGCGTTATAGATAATTATTTTCATTTTTAAACTATTAGACGTATAGTCTTAAAATTTGGTAAGCGAATTCCTTTTATGGTGTAGAGATCCGCTACAAAATAGTTTTGGGGAAAATTGATCCCCAAGGGTCACTGAGGAGGATTAAGGGGCTTAATAGATAAATATTTTCGCTTTTCAACTAATAGAAACACCTGCTTGAAAATTAGAAGGTATGTTCCGTTCATGGAATAAAGTTCCTTTTACAAAGATTTTTGCGAAAACGGACCCCCAATGTAGTGGGGTTGCGAGGGATTAAGGCGTGTTATAGAAAAATTCCAATTTTTGAACTTAACTCATTTACTTGAAATTTGTTGAGCACTTTTCTTTAGTTGAATAGAGTTCCACTATGAATGGATTTTACGGAAATCAACTCCAGGGGGAAGCGGGGAGAGTTATTGGGCGTATTGATAGACAAAATTCCCGTTTTCGAACTGCTAAGACTACAATAATAAAATTTGGTTTGCATACTTCTTTTGTTGAATTAGAATCCGCTAAGAGTGGTCTCAACGAGGTATTGATGATAAAAATTCCGTTTTTATTCTGTTAGATTTAGACTTGAAATTTAGCACGCATGTTTATTTTATGGAGTAGAGATCCACTGAAAGTTGCTTTGGTGGAAATCCACTTGATTATTAGGTTAAGTGAGCGAAAAAAATCTTTCTCCTTCTTTTTTAGATATAAATAGAAATTAGATATTATAATTTATGTTCTTTTTATATCAAGGGGCGAGAGTGTAACTGCTATAAATATATTTTTCAATACAATTGAATTCTTAATGCTAGATATCAATAATTAATATATATGTAAACAATGTACATATATACAACATCGTGAAATACCCAGTGAAGCGGGTGGGTAACGGCTAGTACACATATGTATGCGTGCGCGTGTAATATTTCACTTTAACTTAATCTTAAGAAACTTTTTTAATTTGGAATGATCCTGACTCTTCAGGACTCTCGCGTAAATAATTCACTGTAATTGGCGAACCTAACGGAATATAATTGTAACTTTATCCCTTAAAAATTAAAACCTCAGTGTATTTAGTAAAGTAATGTTGCACTTCAGAAGTCCATAGAAGTCATGTGAATTTTGAAACTTACGGTTACTGCTTGATATAAAAACTAGTGCTCTCATCGGAGATTAGCCCACCGTTGTTTGCTTTGTATTGCGCTGCGCTAAATGCTTTATATGTGTGTGTGATAAATGTTTGATGCAAAGAAGATGTTTCCTTATACCAGTGATTCGCAAACTTTCAATATTTGCGACCCAATTTTCAATTATAATTTTCATCGTGACTCCCCTCCTATACACTAATAATGTATTGAATGCAATAAAAATGGATTTCAACGCTAAAGCTCAATACGACTTTAATTATAAAACATACAAATTATTATGATAAGTATTAAATTTTATAGAAAACAAGCCCATGGGAGACACTAGTAATTACTAATTTTTTTAAAAAAATTAGTACTGATAAATTAATTTTCAAAAGCATTGCATAGTATTGATACATTTATAAGTATATAATATCACAGTAAATCTATATTTCATTTTTATTATGTCAGAATGTATATTGTATTTCTTCCTTCCAGTAAATTAATACTTATCTTAAATCTTTTATTTTTAAATTTTAATAGTCTCGTGCCCCACACATCACGCACCCTAGATGGCACCCCACAGTTTGAGAAAATTGCCTTATACTAAACGATTCTTCATCACTACAACACAACTCTTACAACCACACACACACACACACACACACACACACACATATATATATATATATATATATATATATATATATATATATATATATATATATATATATATATTACCAACACAAAAATGAAGTTTTGTCCGGTTTTTTAAGGTATTAAGTTTAAACAGAAATACATTTTCCCATCCTTTGAGCTTTACGAAAATTAAAAACAGAATTTCACAAACTTCTGTAATATTTAACTATAGATTGCAAATTTTTTCAATTAAATGCACCCATTTTGAAAGAGGTTTCTCAAAGGTTTCTCCTTACCTTTAAGTTAAAATATGTGACTAATTATATCTAAACGATAAACTTTTGCAATATTCCGCGGAGACTCTGCGAAGATAATACGGCTCCCCAGTATGCCACAGAGCCCAATTTCGGAACTCTTGAGACAGTTAATAACAATAGGTTATTAAAATACTTTAAGTACAAAAATATTACACTCATTAAAAATTGTTATAATGTTCAAAAAAGTTTGTAATTTATAAATTTTAGTGAATAGTAAGTAATAAATACCAGATATTAAATGAAATTGTGAATTTCAATGCAAGCCTTTTTTTGCAATGGATTAAAACTAATTGACTGATTGTCTGTTAACCTCGTACTACGAAGTTGCACAAGGGTTAATGCAATTGACCTCTCAATTTTGAGCCATGGTCAAGTGACGAGGACAACACCTGAGCCGGTTCCCCACTTTCCAAACCTTCACACAATGCCAATATAGATTTATCAGCCCTTTATGCGGTTACTCAATAGACTCATGATCACTCAACTACTTGATTCAAATGAAATCTCTACGTTATGTTCAAAGAGATTGTTCCCAATTACATTCGACGTAGAATTCCTTTCAAAAGAATTTTAGTTTATTTAAATTTGGAAGATACTATAGTAAAATCCAAATGGAATGAATTTTGAATCATACTAACGCAAATATGTTTAATTTCATTGCATGTATAGTGAAAATCTTAATTTTAACTTTAATTATTTCAGTCAATTTTAGTAAAGGTTGAAACTTTTGAAATTCTTTGATTTCAGATAGACCATTCCTATTTATGCACAACAGAAACTATTTGCTCTTGTATCAAATTATGAATTTATTTTTTAACAAAACATTAAAATTTTCAGCTAAAAAAGTTTTAATAAACATGAAAATTATTTTTCACATATTCTCAGTTCAATCCACTTGGGAAGAAATATTTCAAACTGAATTCAATTACTTATGTCACCTAGATGTGGAATTTAAAAGAATATCTTGTCTTTATATTTTTAAACATTCCCTAGAGCATTTAAAAAGTTTCTTTTCTCTTTCATCCACGAAATTTTTTGGGCCGATCTTAAAAATTTGGTGGTAGTAAAATTCTAGTTTTTTTCAAAAATAAATGAGACGTGAAACTCCTTGTAACTAAGAAAAAGTTAAAATTTGTTTCTATTTTTGCATAATTTCTAGAAAGTAGATTATGAGATAAATCCTTATTGCGTTCCTATCCTGCAAATAATAAATTATAAGGGTATTGAGATTTGTTACAAATTGCATAAAAGTTTCTGTTTTTTGATAACTAAATATATTTAATAATTCATATTTTCTTATAACAAATTAATCTTATGATTATTTAAGATTTCATTCAATTTCAAATTCATATTCTGGCTAATAAGCTCAAATCAAAAAGTGACAAATTATTTTATTTATTTTTTCCCAGAATAGTTTCTTTCCTTGTAGAAAATATTAGTGCAGTTATCAAAACAAAGAAAAGAAACAGTATAATTTAATGCCATGGGAAAAATTCAATTAGAAATGTATTTACTTTAACCCCCCTCCTCCTCCAAAAAAGTAAATTTATAAAAATGGGATAAAATTACAATATTTAAAAATGATTTTGATAAAATTAAGTTTAGAATAGTAAAACAATAATTCTTGAGTTTAAACTCAGTTTTATTTGCAAGAAAGTAATGGGATGTTGAAGTTCCTAATGTATTAAATATTTACACTTAATTCAATATTTAAAAAATATCAAAAGGACATTCTATTTTCCTCTGCTTAGCGTGAAAATAGGTGGAAAAGCAATGATCAATTGGCATGAACCCATCATTCTCTGATACATTGCATTTTGAGAAACTTCGCTCTGTATTCTAAATATATTTCTACTATACCTTTTATATAAAAGTTTTTTCTTTTTAGCTCAGAGTATCTACTAATGAAGTATTTAAATTGGAACACTTATGAAAAGTTAAGTTATTGTAAGGAAACTTTTTTAGTTATAAATTTACAAACCATTGACTTTTTGGGTAATCTTTTTCAAGACTATTTTCAATTATTTATCCATAACGTTTACAAAATCATCCTTTTTAGATGATCATTATGCAAGACAATATTGTTTCAAATATATTATTGCATATTGCTTGACTTTACTTTTATTTTACTTGATCAATAGAATTATTTTACAGAGATCAAAGACTTTTTATGTTTAGTTTGTGAATTACTACATCCAACACAAAATAAATATTTACCTTCATTTTTTAAGATATTACAAGATAAATATTTATTCACAGCCAATTTCATTTTCCCACATCAATTTCTATGCATCAGCCATTCAATAAAAAGAAAAGTTTTGATATACACTGAAGTGTGTCATTGAATTAGGGATAGCAAGGGCTATGCAAATTGTGGCTAGAACTGCGCATCATTTATACTCAAGTGAGGGCGCTGTGGTAACTGCATTTGCAGCGCGTACTGTGGCTGTTCTGAAATAGTTGTTGGAATTGCCAGCATGCGTAAACTGCCTGATTTAGACGTCTTCGATCGCGGACAAATCGTAGGTGAGCGACGCAAAGGTCATTCAATTTCCGAAATCCTCAGACAGCTAGGAATTTCAAGGTCTCCAGTGTCAAGAGTATACCAAGAATACATGGATGGTGGACAAAAATCTAGCGATCGGGCCAACTGCAAAGGACAATTACCCTTGACAGTGTGTAGTGAGAGACGTCTCAGGCGTATTGTACGTGGCCAGCAAAGTCAAACATTAGCTCCAATTACCAGCCAGCGTACAGTCAGTAAACGAACTGTGCAAGTTCGCTTCACCGTACGAGTTTCGGGACCAACGAGAGTACCATTGCTCAATGCTCGCCATCAGGCTGCACGTCTTGCCTGGACAAGAGTGTGGAGTGGACAGAACTGAAAACGAGTAACACGGAGTGATGTGCCAGGCTCATGAAGCCATGGATCCAGCATGCCAGGTTGGAACCCTACAATGATATGGTGACTCAACCATATTCTGGAGTGTTTTTTCGTGGCACTATGTTTGGGATCTTTGGTGCGTGTACCAACCTCCATCAATGCAATTAGGTATATAGAGCTGCTGGGTGATCACCTCCATCCGTTTACGCTGTCCTGATATACGCACGGTTATGGAGTTTTCCAGCAAAACAACTGCACCTCTCATAAGCTCCGGTTGGCTATTGGTCGGTTGGATGATCATTCCTCTGACTTTTCTGTCATAAATTGGCCACTTAGAAGCCAGACTTATACCCCATTGAGAGTGAGTGAATGGCCATTACGCAGCACCAACAAACCTTTCTGAATTCTGGATTACTTTAGCCACTATTTGACAAGTCATTCCCGTAGTAAGTTTCCAGAAACTACTCTCTCTCTCTCTCTCTCTCTCTCTCTCTCTCTCTCTCTCTCTCTCTCTCTCTCTCTAACTCTCTCTCTCTCTCTCTCTCTAACTCTCTCTCTCTCTCTCTTATTGAATCTATGCCTCTTCGTGTGGCAGCCATTATCAAGGCCAGAGGAAGCCCAACTCGTTACTACTCGTTACTTATCCCTAATTCAGTGGCACTTCAGTGTATAAGAAAAATAATTGCTACTTAAGGAACCAAAAATCAATGTATATTATATAATTTGAAAAATTAGTTATAAACTATCGTGAAAGATGTTGTCGGTCAAAGATTTTTAAAGTAATAATGAAATAAAATAATGTGAATTCTTTTTGAAAGCATAATTTTTCGAGTGACATATTTAGTAGTTTTTTTTCTTATTACTGAACCGAAAACCTGCAATGATGAAATAGAAGGGAAGTAATAAAAATACTGTTAAATATGTTATTCATTAAGAAACATTTTTCAGAAAATAATTAATGATAAGACAGTTTTTTAAGAAAAAACTCTCCTATGGCGCTATAGTTATAGGTTGTGAAGCGCATTTTTCTTAACTACCCTCTGGGGCTGTTCTCTACGATCTTATTAAAGAAATGTGCATGTGAATAAGCGTAACTATTTCAGCAGAAGTGTAGTGAATAAAAAAGAGGAGGGAGTTTCGTGGAAGAAGCACTGCTGAGGTCAGAGAAAATTTACAAGATTGTTATAGGTCTACTGATAAGAAATCACCAGATATGTTAAAATTATTATATTCTTTATTAATTACAGTCGTGTTAAGCTAAGGCACTGCACGTTTTGAACTGATAAATTATCCCCAAACTAAATATTCTTGTTAAGAGAATTGAATTGGACTTTTATTGAGCCCTTCTATGCTAACGCATTCTTAACTACATTCCGTAGGAAACAAGTGATCACTAAAGGCTCATGAAAAAAGGATACTTACAGACATAAAAACTCGAACTCTCATCTCTTTTAGGATCATCTGGTTTCCTGCCTTTTTGTTTTCGGAGGGCCGAATTCATAGGAGCAAACAAAGTGACACCACGTCGGTCCAGTAAAATCTGCAAAACTTCTTCTCGATTCACCATATTATAAAACTGTAAAAAAAAATAATTGATAATTTTAAACATTTTTCATTGTACATTGTAGTATAGTACAATTTAGAATTGAAAGGAAAAATATGAACGAATTAAGAATCTCTTCTAGATATCTGTTTCAGTAAAAAGAAAAAAAAATTACGAATGTAAACATTTTAAAATTAATATTTGAAACTTCTTAAAAATGTAACAATATATGTAATGTGCCAATGGAAGATATTGAAATCAAATCAATTGTTTTATACACCAACAATAAGTGTGTATAATATTTTCTCTAAACTAATAAATTTTTTCTTCGATATTTTGTTTTATTTTTAGTTTAATTTTACAATCCTAATGTTATTTTAATAACTTTAAATTTAGCTTCGTTATGCATAAAAATATTTTATATTTATATGCTTGCTATACATACAAGAAACATTCCCTTTATAATGCAAACAACAAATAATTGTTTAGTTAAATTGTAGAAAAAATTTTTAAATCTCGTTTCTTAGAATTTTCTTGTAAATAGCTAGAATGAAGTTAAAGACAGCATGATATATTTGTGCCAAAAAAACCAAGAATTATTTCATAAGTATCCATACAATATAGTAACTATTTTAATAAATTTATTAAATTAATGAGAAAGTGACCAATACTTTTTTCATAAAGCATCCTCCATTTTTCTTTTATGCATTAAATGTTACACATTTCAAAAGTTTCAAGTAATTTGAAAGACTTTTATATAAAATAACAAGGAATCTAAGAATTTGGTTAAAGCGCAGCCACTTGACTTCAATTCAAAACTGCAGATGAATAATAGAGTTGTTTAGATGCATGAAATAATAAATATGGCCTTAAAATATGTCTTTGAAGTAGCTGCCAGAAATTTGAAAAAAATATGAGTAATAATTATAAACTTTATGAGAGAGAATATTTAAACCAATTAAAATTGTAAGAGCATTTTAATTTACACTCACAGAGATAATACGTAAGCTCAGAAACGAAAATAGGTATAATATAAAAAATACAATGATGATAAAAAATATACTGGAAATAGAAAAAAAACTACAGAGATTTAAAAACAAATATGTAACTCATTTAAGGCTAGATCGAATTCTGGCTCTTCAGAGTGAAAGTCATTTGTAAATCGACTATTAAGTATAATGAAAAATGCTATACACTAACGACCATTAAAACTGCTACACCAGGAAGAAATGATAACAAAATGATATTTTTGGGACAAATATATTATGATGAAAATGACAACTAAGTAATTTTTCAAGAAATGTGTGTATCCTGAGAAATCAGTACCCAGAACAACCACATCTAGCTGTAATGAAAACCCTCATACGCATAGGCATTGAGTTAAACAGAGAGTGGGTGGCATTCACGGGTGCAAATGCTCTTGCAGCTTCAAAACGATGCCCCATTTCATCAAATATAGTGACTGGTGTTGGTGACGAGCCAACCATGGACCAGTCGTTTCCTATTGGCTAGAAATCTGGTGAAGGAGCAGGCTAAGGCAACAGCCGAACATTTTGCGCATCAAGGAAGGTCCTCACAACACCGGCAACACGCAGTTATCCTGCTGAAACGTACGGTTTCGCAGGGCTCCAATAAAGGGTAGAGCCACGGGTCGTAACACACCAGAAACGTATCGCGCACTGTTCAAAGTACCGTCAATGCAAACAAGTTATGACTGAGACGTGTATCCAATGGACCCCATACCATCACGCCAGGTGATGGGCTAGTATGTCGATGACGAATGCACGCTGCCAATGTGCGTTCACCATGATGCGGCTATCATCTTGAAGCTGTAAACAGAATCTGGATTCATATGGAAAAAAAGACGTCTCACCTTTCTTGGGCTCAGGTTCGTCGTTGAATCACACCATTGAAGATGCTTCTCACTACTGTCATGCAGCGTCAAACGTAGCCGCAGCCATGGTCTCTGAGCTGAAAGTCCATGCTGCTGCAAACTTCATCGAACTGTTCGTGTAGACACTTGTCTTGTCAACGACCCCAATTCTTGACACAGGACTCGTGACGTGGCTGCATGATACACTAAGTCCATGAGGGCTACATGCTTCTCTTCTCGGCTGCTAGTGATAGGGATTCAGCACGTATTCTGTATTACCAATCTCAACTCATCTGTTCCATATTCTGCTAAACACTCATTGGATCTCGATCGTCGCAAACTTTAATACTGCGATACGATAAACTGCAATCCCGGTACGCTACAAATTGAACTTTGTCAAAGTCTGATAATTTGTAGGTGATATATTGTAGGTATTGCTACTCATGCCTGCTTTGTCTGAATGCGCTGAAAAGCTAATCATTTGCATATCACAGCACCTTCTTCCTGCTGTTTAAATCTCACGTCTGTAGCATGTTGACTTCTTGGTGTAGCAATTTTAATGCCCAGTGGTGTACATAATGAATGGCAACTAGTAAGAAGTGTTAATTGATGGAACATACTTTAAAAGGAGCTTTCACTTTGGTTTGAAACTGAATGCAGTCGTATATTTTTTGCATAATTTGAGGCTCCAGATGCAATTGACCAGGAAATATTGAAACAGAAAAGTCACATTTTATTATGTGTGAAATGATTGAAAGTTTTGTCTTGTATTTTAAAGGGTTTTCTATAGAATTAATAAATAAGTTCATATATTATTGACATAGAGCTCTCCTTCAACTCTAGTGCTCGTAAAACCCTTTTTTCCCTGTATGATATTGTTCTATAGAGAATATTAAGCTGTCCCAAAAGTTCATCTCCTTTTATAGGGAAGTAATAGACGCGAATAACATATTGTGTATTGTATAATTTTATTAAATTATATATGTGTGTGACCCATTTCGTTCCAATATCTTTCTCCGTCTTTCTGGAAGCCATCTGTTTCGAATTTTTTAAGTTTTCTCGAAAAATGTCGTTCATTTATGTTACTTAATTTTTTACAGAATTTTTCAATGCACGGTATCAGAAGTAATCAAAAGGGGCATTCAATACCAGGAGCTTAAGGAGGATGAAATAGAACATCATACTCAAGCAATAACAATTTTTATTGACACATGGGGCTTGGTGTCGTCATGTTGGAAAACGACACTTTGTCTGTTATGCAATTCTGGCCATTTGAGGGGGGAGATTCTTTCCTTAAGTTTGACAAGTTGTGAACTATATTTCACTAAATTGATTGTTGCAAGGGGATAGTTCATAATAAATGATACCTTTTTACAAAACCGAAATCCAAAGTTTTCTTCGAGTGACTTTTCTACCTCTTAAGGCTTCTTATACCTTGATCAAAAGATCATTTACATGTCTTTCCATTAATTTACCAATCTCTTCAAAAATGGATCTTTCTCACTTTTGCTTCACACTTTGAAATACGTTTAAAGAGACTGATTGCTCTCTATCAACTGATGGGGAATTCATTTTCCCCAACCATCAACGTAAACGATTTGTGTAAGTTTGTCGCTTTTGTGTTCGTGGAATGTTTTTTACATCAAGCAGTTAGGTTTCTTGCTTGTTCAAATTGCAACATCGAGGAGCCGAGTGCATAGACAGAAAAACTCTTTGGGGGTGATATAATAAATTCCTAGTTGATTTCATTTCAAAACTAACGCTTCGAAATATATAGAAATATCTAATGAGCACTCTTCGAAATTACTGTAGGACAGTACATCTCAAACGATCAATTTTTGTTACCCAATTTTCAAGTATAATTTTCATCGCCCCCTACATACAATAAAAATGTATTGTATTCAATAATAATGTATTTTGACGCTAAAGCTGCAATACTACTTTAATTATTAACCACACAAATTATCAAGATAATTTGACAAGACCATGGGGTCACATATATGACCATATATATGACAAAACATTGGAGTCATTAAACTTGTTCTTAATTTAGTATTGTTAAAAAGATTATAAAATACATTGTGAAGGCTGATACATTTATAAGTGTATTACAGTAGTGTGAATGTGTATTTTATCTTTTAATATGACAGAAAGTATTTTGTTTTGCTTCCTTTCAGTAAATTAATCGTATTTTTTTTATTTTCGAAATACTCTTCCATGTAGGGTTATTACGCCCGCTAAAAGGCGCAGTTTGAAAAACGCAGCTGTAGGGTTTCAATTGCGTCCATAAACTTGAAGGAACAAACACTTCTTTAGTTATCATTTCATTAGAACATTGCAAAATTTCTACGGTACTTGTGTATAAGATTTCTAAAATATTAATGCCAGTATTTAGATGGATTATTTGAAAATATGCCTTTTTGGAATTCTAGGAAACAACAAAAGTATGTTTTGTTACTTGTTACTTTAAAAAGATACTTGCTAAATATTTTTTAAAGAAATTCAATACAACTAAATGAAAACTAGACTTCAACAGTTATATAAGGAGCATTTTGAAAAATAGCATACCAAATATATGCTCCCTTAACAGCTTGTATAAAGAACGATTAAACTTGTCCTAATATACAGAAAAACAAGAGTAGTTGCCAGTATTATTGTACAAATGTATTTTCCCGAACGAAGCGAAAAGTTTTATTTTCCTATTCTTTTGATATTCTCATCTATAATTCTTTAGAAGTAGTTTACTTCATAATGGGGAAAGAAAATGAAGAAATATCATTTACTTGTGAAACACAGTTCCTATATAGATGCATGGTATCCTGATTACATTGACAGAAAATGAGAAGTTGGAATTGTGTAGCAACTAGATTCATACATAGCTCCAAGAGGATAGTTTCAAGCTTTAGATCACGCGTATGAACTGACTGTACAACATGGCATATGAGAAAACAACAGATTTAAATTAATTGAGCTACTGTAGCAGTTGGATTTTTACAGGTGAAATATTTCAAAGATGGGTGTGTACTTTTAAGATAATGCCTTTATTTTATTGACCAAGTTTTCTTGTATCATGAAAACAATAAATATTCACATTATATATGAACCACCAAGATAACTTTTTTGTAACTAAACTAAGCGTAATGTAGATTAAAAATAAAGACTAAAATAATTTTGAAGTATATTTAAAAATGAACTTAACTGGATAGTTGTAATACAGGCAATATCAACACAAGTTTTTTATAATTATACTGTTTTAATTCATTGTCAGAAACTAATTCATTATTTCTTTATACAAAATTTGGAATAATATTTCCAAAAACAGATGTGTGTAGGTTTCTACACCAGAATAACATTTTTATAATGTTAAATTCAAAATAGTCTCTTTTATCAAAAGTATTACTTATTAGCAAATTATTCTCGATGTTCAGTTGAAGGTCCAAAAAGTTTGCTGATTCGTTACTGTCATTGATATTTAATAATTTCAATTGATTGCTAAAAATAATTAAGTTATCTATGTATCTAAATAAGTAACAAGAGTCGTAATATATATATGTAGTATAAAACAAATTCGAGATAAAAAAAATTCTATGACTTACAATGACCAATTTTTTAAAAAGGCATTGTTTATTTTTTTGGCGTACTATAAAATAAATTTGTATGGGTAAGGCACTGATAAAAAAAATGTTACTACTTGTATTAAAACAATTTTAGGTTAAATTAGTTTATGCATGAATTTGAGAAATATCAATCATCCACACAGTAGTCACTATGATATTTCTTACAATTACGAGAGAAAGTCACAGCAGCTCATTATGTAGATAGAACAGCGCAAATTGATCCCAAGCATCTTAGCTTCAAATTATGTGTAACATGTATCTTAAATTTAATCTAAAATTTCAACCCTATTTAAATGAGGCTGTTTCTCCTAATTCATAAGAATAAGAAAACGATTAGTTTTTTCTTAACTGTGACTAAATAACGAATGGAACGTCTATGCTTTTTTTTAAAAAAAATATACGCTTTGAATAATTTTGTAGAAGATGAAATTCTGTAGGTAACAACATTTAACATAAAGTATAAACAAGAATGTGGCAATGACAGTTGACCTGACTGGAAGAATTAAGAATTTCAATAAAATACATCAATGGGCCATAATAAAGCTACCAAAAATACTTACTCCGCAACACTTCGTAACGATTTGAAGCAAGATATGCTCTTTACAACTATTAATATTTCATCGAAAAATGTCAGCATGAAAAAGATTAATTATTAAAACAAACAAGTAGGATTTAGGATGCACACAGTCTATAAGAATCTTCATTCCAATAACTTTCTGCAAAAGACTTGCAATGGACTTAGCAGAAGCCGAGATTCAAAAGATTCCTTTACCTAATGCCCCAGAAACACGGAAAGAATGCATTGACTTCAGTTGTGCATAGATCCATCCATTTTTTTTCATTCCTTTGTTTTTCCACTACTCTGTTTCTTTTCATCAAAATTTATCTTGAAATTAATGCGAGAGAATAAAAAGAGGGGCATAGTTTATCTTTTCAAATAGTTGAAATTTATTTTTAGGGAGAAAAAAATCTCATCTTTTGTAGAAATAAAATTTCAGGTTATGAAAACCTTTATCTATATTTCAAATTTGTTTGTGGATATTGATTTTAAGGTGAAATTTAGTGATAAAAAAATGACATTTTGAAGAAAAAACTCTTAGCTCAAAACTCTTTCAAACAAACAAAAATTGAGATTTAAAATTTTTTTCTTTGTATGCATATCCTTTAAGCCTCTTAGAAATCCCTTTAGAGAAAGGATATTTGTCCTGATGCTACAGAATTCATCTTGAAGACAGTATCAGATCGAGCGTAGAAGACGTATTGCTTTATTAAAAGAATAATTTCTTTTTGAAATCCGGTATGAACATATAAAACGTCAAATAAATAACAAAAGACTAAAATATTTTTCCGAACGAAAAGAATATGATTATAGATTAAATAAACGGGAGTCAATTAGTTACTTATTTCATTTCTGAGACAATAAAATCCCT
Source organism: Trichonephila clavipes (assembly GCA_019973935.1). Lineage (NCBI taxonomy): Eukaryota > Metazoa > Arthropoda > Arachnida > Araneae > Nephilidae > Trichonephila > Trichonephila clavipes. The sequence continues at coordinate 166,760 of BMAU01021342.1, read as the reverse complement.
TAAAATTGCTAACATTTTTCTCGCCTCTACCTTTACTTTTGGTTTATTACGTACAATCTCTAGCCTTTCATTTAAATGAATAAAAAACACTCCGGGAGAAAAAGAGAAAAATGTTTCCGGAAATCTTGAATTTGACTGGAGACACTGAGTAGAAAGAAATTCAAGACAAATTTTCCTCATTTTAGTCAGTTGAATTGAAAGGTTTGTGAATAGAGTAAAATACATCTCTCTCACATATATGTAACCAAATAATGTTTTCAATTTAAATGATGTTTCGGTAGCCGTGATTGTTTTTATAAGTACACTTCCATTACTTATTGATAAAACAAATTTAAGGTACAATTTCTTTTAAATTTAAACAATAAATGCTACTTAAACGGAATTATTTCAAAGTGATCCAAAGTATGAGATTAGCCTTTAAAAATTTTCCTGTCAAATGGAAAAAACATTATATTAGCTTTAAGTCTATTTATATTATTGCAAGTTAATTTCCCCTTGCATTTACGAATAACATAACATTAAAACAAATGAAGTTTAGAAGAAACAAAATTTTCAAATTATCTCGTTATTAACGTCTAAAATAGAGATTTATATTTTTATTAGAAAAGAAAGGATTGTGAGAGATTAGTTTTAATAAAACTTAAGAATAGGCAGTAATACACAATTTACAGTTCTATAGAAGATTAGAATAATTTATTGTTATACGAATCCCACACTATATATATCAACTATTGTACGAAGAAACCTAAAATTAATTCTGATATGTAACATGTAATCTAATCCATCTATAAGCATTCAATTGAATTTCACTTTGTGACCAATATGATCTCACAGTATCAAAATTATCCTTCATAATTCCTCTAGAATCCAACTTGAATACAATATCTGAATTATATTAATTATTCTTTCTTTCATACACAAATCTTCATTTGTAATTGAATGAGGCTGAGAATCTTAATTTACATCTCCTCCACAAATAGTTGAGGACTACACAATCATTTTCTGCTCTTGAGGAAAATGTATTTTGTTTTTAGTTTCGAATAACTTCAGAGTTATTCTCTCTATTTCTGCATATTTTTCGAATTAGCTTTAAAAATAAAAATATTTGAAAGGCTCAGCAAATTTTGAATTATCCTCACCAACAGATAATACTGTTAACTAATTTGACCTATATTAGAACAAGTAAATGAATGTTATGTGAATGGTTGCTAACTGGAATTTCAAGTACAGCACATTCTCTGAGTAAAATTAAATCTCGTTTTTCTAACTTCCCCTCTTTAATTCATAAAGTTATTTTTTCTTAAAACTAATGGCATTTGTGAAGGAAATATAAAAAAAAGCTTAAAAACAACTTGACGAGATATGAAAAATATTTTATGAATTGAAATTTAAGATAATCTAAATTAACGTTTACGTAATAACATTAAATTATGTATCGTATTAATAAGAGAGACATCTTGCTTCCACATATTTAGTTTGTGTGTTAATGAGAGGTTTTTAATAAGAGAGAGATAATCTGCAAAAAATTGCATTGTAATATTAATTATCCATGCAATAATTTCTGCACACATCGCTACAACAAATTCCATGTAAGATGTAATAGAAATCGGTATAATATTAGTATTTCATTTTATAAATCTAAAAAAAATCAGATAAAATTAAATGTTATTCAGTTACTTTACACAATTATATTTCTTTTCATAAAATTAAGGATTTTCTTAAAAAAAATTATATGTGATACCTAAAGATTAAAATTTATGAATAGATATATTGAGCAATAAAAAGATATCAAAGTTTTTCCTAGTCTACTCATGTTCTTTTATTTTCCGTATGGAAGGATACTCGCAATATGGAAAGTATATTCGAAAGATTCAAGTGATCGAATACATAATTATTTATTTTTTGGAAATTAATTTAGATGCCAGAAGAATCGGAACTCAGTATAAGACATCCTATAAGAAAATACAATGTGTACTTTCTTTTCGTTGACAAACTTATATGTCTCTCTCTCTCTCTCGTCAATTATATATACATTTAAGAACCCACAATACACTAAAAATGACAAAAAATATCGATTTTGTTTCGTTCTCTCCTGTGAGCCGTATAATTGAAAAGCATGTCTTTAAATTTAGGATCTGATAACCAATTAGTTTTTAAGATATTTGAAATTTTCTGAGTTTATATGTTAGTTTGGGTTTCAAAAAAAAATTTAAAGCATTTTCTATTTTTAACTATAATTGATTAAAAATATTTTTAAATAAAAACACTTCCTTCAGTGTGAAATGGTTACAAACTTAAATATTCATTACTAACATAGTTTACTTCTGTTTATGTTTTGAGTTATTTTTTCTTTTTTTTTTTGAATTCTCATAGTTACTTAACTCAGATTGATTTTAAGACCAATACTTGTTTTACAAATAGTTTATACAACTTAGAAGCTTTTTACTTTGTACAAATATTTGGAAGAGCTGAAATACTACTGAAAATAATAAACCAAAGAAATAAGCCTGCGTCTGATATTACATTGAGAGCAGATTAAAAGTGTTTTGATTACAAGTACAACAGACACAGCTGAATATTTTCATGATATACGAAGCTACATTATAGTAAGCATTTTAGTACTACAGTATAGTATACTGAAGCCCAGTGGCTGAGTGGTTAGTGCATCCCGCTTCCACTCCACAGGTCCGAGGTTCAAACCCCGGGCTGACCAAGGTTGACACCCTTTCAGCCCTTCAGTGGGTCGAGGTTTTTGGAAGTCCTTTTAGAAGATTTTCGGTTTTTGCCTGAACCTTTTCGACCAATGTAAAATGGGTTCTTTTTTTACCGCGATTTAACTGTAGGAAATTGGAAAAAAAGTCAGGTGAAACAGAAGTCTTGGCCATCCATTACTCCCCAATTCTGGCCTTTATTTGTTAATTTTTTCTATAATTAGTAGTTCAATGGAGTAGAATTGATTAAGAGTCCAACTACTGACGTGAGTGCTAACCCACTCATATCACGAATTTTAGATATGTTTTGGACTGTAATCGCTGACATTGGGCGCCCAGCAAGTTCATCGTATTCCACACTGACCTTTCCACCTGAAAACCTCTTATACCATTCAAACACATGCGCACTAGACAACGTTTCTTCTCGGTTAATGTTTTAAATGTCTTCGTCGTTAATTTCTTAAGTTTCACAAGAAACTTGATGTTGATTCGACATTTTTTGGAAGAATGCTGTTGCACGTGTTCACTCAATGACGCAGTACTCCCAATTGGCGAGATCGATTAAGGCGAAACTGGTTACATGGATAGAGGAGTTGTGTGGGATGACGTCACCAAAACAGTTGATTCCAACTCCATTATTTTTCAAGCTACACACTTAATCGCGCTTTTCTTGCGTCACACCTTGTATTTTGTAGTTTTATAGAGTGATTTTTTTTGTGTCTAAACTTTTTTTGTTAAAAAGAGATAGAAAATTCATAGCTCATTTTTTCGTAAAAATAATTAAATGATGAATGTTTCTAGGATTTTTTAAAATCTTAATTTTTTTTTTGAAAGTTCACATAAAGTATATGGTTTTATTGCTATGGAAGAAACTTTTGCAATAGTTATTTAATTAAAGATATACGTTAATATTTTATGAAGGTAAAAAAAATGTCTTGAAATGCATGGAGGTATGAAATCAAACAAAAGATAGATTAATTTTTAAAAAAAATGCTCTAAACAGTATCATAATTTCAATAAGATCTTTACGTACCTACAAAACCTCCTTTCTTACCGTACTTACAAAATGTAAAACATATATACGCGATTAGTAAAATTTCCATAAATATCAATAATATTTATTATTGGAAGAATACAGTTCTAACAATTGGTACAAAAATTAGCAGTTATTATTTTGTATCCTGTAAATTGCAATGAGATATATAATTATGGATATGCTTAAAAATAACGGTAATGTAATCTCTAAAATCAATTTTCAGAACTATTAGATTTTATATTTATAATATTTACTGTTGTAGCAAAAATATCTTGCATTTTATAAATGAAAAGTTATTTGGAGTAAAAAAAGGGAAACTCTAATTTAAATCTAAATCTAATGAAAGTACAATGAATTCTAAAAATAAAAAGAAAAGAAGAGGCATTTGTTCATAAAATATTCTCAGGGTTTTATGATTAAATACAAAAAATAAGCCATTAAAATCGTACTAATAAAATTAACTATAAATGAAATAATATTTACACATATCTGAAAAACTAAAATAACTATATCCGTTATATGTGTCTATCGATAATCGCATAAAAATTTCAAGATTACACTGTTTTAAAATGTATTAATACCTGTAAATTGTTTGAATTTTAAAGATTTCTATGTAGGCCCCAATGACAGCTGGGATTCACATTAAAAAGAGATCGTTTGGGCATATATATATATATATATATATATATATATATATATGTGTGTGTGTGTGTATGTGTGTGTATGTGTGTGTGCGGGCGTGATTGTTGTACTTCCCATCTTTTTTCACTATTGTCAGAAATAAAGTGGAGTGTATGAATAAAATCCAGGCTTCTACCTCTAGGACGCAGCTGTAACAACACTCTGAAAATAAATCGATTTTAAAAAAAAATTCGTGGAGAAATATTTCTTTTTGTTTTCTCTTGTTCTCAATGGACATGGAATTCAAAATTTTTTCTAGGTAATGTAAAAATTTTCAAAATTACATTTCGCATAGAATCACTTTCCTTTCTGCTACAATAAAATTCACTTTTTCTATTGAAAACGGAACATTTTTTTTTCTTTTCCATCTCTGTTAACTGGATTATCTTCTGAAGTATCGAGACATGTTGAAATCTGAATTTTGTTATTTAAAAATCCATTTTTTTAAAAAAATATATAACTTATAAGAAAACTCCACACAAGTGGATGTTTTTCTCTGAAAAAAGAGCTTCTATATAGTTCTTTCAAATTGAAAAAAGAATAAACAGCAAAAAATATACACATATAAAAAAATTTGTGCTAAAATATATGTCAATTCAAAAGTTAAGGGTAGATATTTTTTTTTTAAATCAGGGCAAATATTTTATCATTTACATAAGAATTTATCTCAAACATTCGATCAAATCTTCTCATTATTGTATCTATTATGATTTAATTGTTTTTGAGATCAAAGAGCGTAGAATGCGTTTTGAAAATCAGATAAAACTTTATTTCTTTTTACGTAATATTCTCCATTTTTCTTTCCTTAGAAATTTTTTTAAAACTTATGTGATGACAGTAAATACTTTTAAATTTATTCAGCGAAATTAAAAATTTAATTTTTAAATGAATACAAAATAATTATAATTTCCATCCAGTTGAATTAGAAAATCATTTCTTCTTCTCAAAGAAGAAATAAAAGAAATGTCATGAACTCCATAAGGGATGTGAAACCCCTTCACCTGACACAAAGTCTTCAATTTTCTTCTTAAGCCGTTCATTGGAATTTTGTCTTTAATATCCATTTTCTTCTACATTCTACATTGGATGAAGAGAAAGAAGTACTTCTCTTTGTTTGTATTTAAACATAATCTTGTATTTTAATTCATTATTACCTTGAGATAACACTTTTTTTTAGCTTTTGATTAATGGAATTTATATATCCTTTTTACAGTTTCGCTTCGTCTCTATTTTATCATGTTTTGAAGCCAAACGTTTCTCGTTAAATCATGATTTGAAGTAAGACTTGAACTTAACCGCAGATGGGAAAAGAATCATTTATGACATTATCTCTTTAGTTTTTTTTTCGATGCATACAATTCTGCAAACATAAAATTGTTAAGTATCACTACATACATGCTACTTTTGAACAGATAAGTGATTAAATCCCAAAAATACATTTTAAAAACGGATGGTTTCTACATTTAAAAATTAATATTTCATTTAGAACCATTTTAACCCTTGAGCGGGCTAATACGTCTAGCCACATATTAAAAAGTGTTTCTCCGAGCGGGATATTTAGTCCAGTTCATTGCAGCTAAACGCTTGAAAATCAATACAGATGGCAGGCCAAAACATTTTTTTGTATTTCATGTCCTCGGATGGAAAATAGTGTTTCTCGGGAGAAATCTACAAATTGTATTTTGATTACAAAAAAATAAAATTGCTGATTTTTGAAAAAAAATTTCGACATATCTTAAGTATATTTTTCGTTCATCTGAATGAATTAAGCAAATTTGCAATTAAAAAAAGATTTTATTTAGGTTTTTGGAAATATTTTATTTGTGGCTAGAGGCTCTATCCACTGCCCACATAGAACAGAAAATGACCTAGAAATTTTCGCTTTTCTCCACACTTCGAATCATGTGAGAATGTTGGGGGTCGCAAATACGACTCGTATAAACAAACTTTGTTTACAATATGTGGTACACGATTCTCGGGTTCGAAAATCTTTCATTACAGCTTTCTGCTCAGAAAAAACGTCTGCATAGTATAAAGTTCCACAGTAAATAGTTTATCAAATTTGTGAAATAACTAATTTATATTTTCAAAAATATTACTTTATTCTAACCATTTATACTAAAATTAAATAAAATATAAAATGTGGATATATACCAATTTCAATGTGTTCTAAGTATTCTATATATATTCTTAGTAAGTATATTCCATGTTGTACAATTATTCTATTATTATTTAATTACACTTATACTTTGTATTTAATTGTTATTGAAATAGTTATTACATAAATGTCAATTTTTCATAAAAAGTTTATTGTTATATGATTAATTATTTCTGTCCTGAAAAGTAAGTTAAATGTCCTAGTTGCGCTCAGGCTAGAACGTCTAGCCAGGAAAAAAACCCTCGATCGGATCTTTTTTTGTGACTAAATAATGTTCAGAGAACATTACATTTATCAAGTACTTTATCACAGAAAAGTGTATTTTAGCTTTCTGCCCGTTAAAATAGCATAGCAGGAATGGTTCTCATTACAGATAAGATGTATTAAATGCGGTCTTCAGTTTTGGGGAATATATCTCCAAAGAAAAATAACAACATTGAATACTAATTCATGAAACTATAAAAATGAATACATTACATTTATGTTTAATTTTCAAGAATTAAATTATGAGAATATTTTAGCTAATAAATGCTCAACGTTAAAATATATTTAAATTAAAACTTAAGGACTATATTAAAAAGAAGTGCAACTCAAGAAAAAGATGCCCTCATAATTCATTACAGTACAGCACAATTCTAATTCTCTGTTAACAGAAAACTACAGTAATATCTTCATCACTTTCGGCTTTAAAGTCCTCATCAGTTATAATATTTTCAATTATTCAATGGGGGGGGGATTAATTTCTTTAAGGTTTTCGACTACGTTTGGAACCGTGATTTTCAAAAGTGCATAAATAGATAATTTTCATGATATTTAGTGTCACTCAGATTAAAATATGCATAAAAATTTTTAAGGACATTTTGACAAAAAAAATTTATTTAAATACAATATTTTGGCAAAAAATTAACTTAGAATAATCTTTTTTCCAAATGTTCTCATTTTGTGAAAAATGCTCCTATTAGAATAATATTTTGCCTGTATATAGCTCTGACCTCTGCTCAGAGGCTCAACTGGAATTTTTGAAATATATAACTTAAAAGGTTTTATTCATGTTTTACGACAACAGAGGGGAGCCATTTTAAGAAAAAACCGCGAATAATTATTTTAATTGGTGGTAACTCTGAAAATAATGTGAATTTTTCAAACATTCTAGTTGAGCCTCTGTAGAGAGGTCTGAGCTACATACAGGCAAAATATTATTATTATAGAACCATTTTTCACAAGGGGAGAACATTTGGAAAAAAATATTATTCTAAGTTAATTTTTTGCCAAAATATTACATTTAAATAAATTTTTTTGTCAAAATGTCCTTAAAAATTTTTATGCATGTATTCTAATCTAAGTGACACTAATTATCATGAACAGTATCCATCTATGCGCTTTTTTAAAATCACGGTTCCGAACGTAGTCGGAACCGTGATAACAAATAAACCGTGATAAAGTATAAACAAATTTGCTTTCAAGAGAAACTTAATGGCATATTATTGAATGGTGACATATCTTGATTTTTAAAAGCAGTTGAGACTAATTTGGGCAGTGGATTGATGAAGATAATTGCCGTTACTTTTAAAGATGCTTATAATGTTTTTTTTTTACTTTTGGGCTTAAAAAAAGCTCTAACATTTCCTTAATAATTATGTAATTTTACCTCTTTCTCTGATACAATATTACATTTTACTAAAAGAAACAAATTTTCTTCACAGTCCAACATTCCAAACAGAACAGGTCGTCAAAATATAATGAAATCTGGAGTAAATGAAATAAATAAAATATAAAATCGCTAACTTTTTATAAATTTGAAGCAGATTAACAATTTTGAATTAATATTACGTATAAAACCCCTGTTTCTTTTAAAATGCATGAAAAATGTAAAATAATAGCAAAAATTTCAAATAATTTCTCTTGCAGAAGAACTCGATTTGATGCAAAAATTCAAATCCGTACCTCTGATGCAGTACATTTGGAGTAAAATGAAGTATGTAGAATAGAAATGTAAAAAAGTTCTTTTACAATTCTTTAGAATCAATATATTTAGTTATTAATGTTTTCCTTCAATTTATTAGACATAGGAATTCCATTATTTTTAAATTTTTTTAATAAATATAAGTACCTTTATTAATTAACTAATTAATTAGTTTGACTCGCTAAAAGTCCAACTCGAAAAGTATTTTTTATACCTCATTTAGTGATAAACTCTTTGAATTTTTTAAGTAGTTCTTTTCAAAAATAATTAAAGACTGTTTTCATGTAGTTATTGAAAGTTACTGTTTTCCTACTAAAAATCCTATTATAGCAACTCCGAAGCTCAAGACGTTCTGTAATAAAAAATAAAAACAAATCAAAGCAAAAGATTCAACTCCATATGAAATGTCATTTTAGAAACTGGGAGTTTACTGACTATTTAATTTCAGAGAGAGAGAGAGAGCAATAGCTGCAATTAGAGAATTCTTTTTCTCTATTTTTAGACTTTTTTTTCATAATTCTCGAAAGAAAAATGAAAAAAAAAAATTTCGTGTGGACTACTCAAAATCATGCAAAAATTACTTAACTAAAATAGCTAGTTATAAAAATTATATTCCGAAATGACTGTAGAGATCCTTTCTCTTTATTAAACCGAGTGCCGTCGCGCGGGACACTGAGTCACCCCCGGTTCATGAAATCGTTAATTCTGGGAAAACTGTTTATTTGTTAGCAATACACTTCACAGTCTCTTCTTATATGACAGTCTTAGTGGGAACTAAAATGTATTTGTCACATATCTCCCTCTTTTCTGGGAGTGACAAACGTTTCTTTACAATATTAGGTACTTGTTTTGACCGAGTTCTCGGCGTGACCACTTTTGTTCAAAAATATTTTCTATGAACATGCTACATTTCCCCCTATGAAAACTTAGTGGTTTGGATTGCTATGTTGTAAGACTAATAATAGTTTATAAATATAAATCCTATTTAGATGCAGAGAAATGAGCAGCATGTAAAAAAAAGAAATTGCCATCTGCGATCTCTATTGAAGAAAGTTGAAACTGATCAAACAAGGTAAGTACCTCGTAAAATAATGTATATTAATCATGATAGCGAAAGTAAATTTGAGAAAAGTGATCAACACATAAAACGGAAGGAAAATTTTCAAATGCTACATAAAGAATTCCATCAAGAAAAATATAAACCCATGAGTGTACCACAAGACACATTTTGCCTTGTCAAAAAGACACAAGCAAGACAAAGTTCAACACGTTATTTGTCGATGATCAAAACACAATAAAACTACAATAATTTAAACGAAATATGACAGTTTTGCCTGCAAATAACATTCCTGTAATGTTAGCGTAAAGTGACTGTGAGTTTTGTCTTTTATTGAAGACACGCACATTTGAAACTTCTTGGTTCAGTTTGATTGATATTTTTTCTTAAATTATCAAAGAAAAATGGAAGAGTCCTTAAAAGTAGGTTAGTATACTTTCTCTTTATTAAATTATTCACTGGAATTATGATTTTTTCGTGTATAATAAAAATAATTATAAAAAAGGATTGGAGCGACTCAGTCACTCCACGAGACCATTAACGTTAGAATCGAATGCTCCCGGGTTAATATCTACTATTATATTTGACCTTTAGTTTCTGGAACGGAGCCAATTCCGAAAATAGATTCAGTATTTTCAAATGAGTGTCTTGAAAGTTTTTCTAAGTAGAATTGAAAAAATAAAAATAAAATTTTATGAATCTTTGCAGAATCCGCTCTTTATACAATATAGCCACTGTAAATATGTTTTAATTCCTTAAATCTTTAATGCAATTCATAAAAAATATATTCAAAAATAAAACTTCACTAAATAAAATTGTTTTAAATAAGAAACAAAAAGAATTTGTTTCTACAAGAAATAAGAAATGTAAATTTTAAATTATAATCATTTTCATTTAATTAAATTATTTTCCAGAATTTTAAAAAAAATGTAATTAAGTACTAGTTATTATTTGTTCACTATTTAATGGTTAAACAGTAAAAATAACACTGGATAAAAAAAAAACTTTAAATTCTGCCTAGCGAAATAAGAGTGTAATCTTTTGACTAAGAAAAGCAAAAAAGGATATTGTTTATGCGAACAAAAAAAAAAAAAAAAAAAAAAAAAAGGAAAAGTGCATTTTGAAAATTTTTAAAGCTTTTCAAAAGCAAAATTTCTCGTACGTCCTTTAATTTTAAAGATGGATGTTCTTTTGGAAGAAAGGAAGACCTTTCAGGAGATTCCTCTGTTGTTAGCAAGGAAGGACTTCAAACGATTCGAGGTTTAGGAAGGGATAGAGTTTTATCCCTTTTAAGATAAAATTATATAAAAATTTCACTAATAATTTTACAATGTACCGAAAAGCAGGTGTTTTTCAATAAATGTGCTTTGAATAATTGGTGTCACCGAAGTACATGTTTTTAAGGACAGAAAAGACAACTTTCTACATTGTGTTGAAGAGGCCTAAAGTAGAAATAAATATTAAATAGAAATTTCTTTCAATTCTCTACATTTAATAGAAAAATTGAAAACTAGGAAACAGAGGTAGAAAATCAAAAAATTAACTCAATTTTAAACTTTTCTTCGAAATATTTTAAAATTCTTATGAAAAGCTATAGATCTGAAAACTAAACGTAGGCTGATGATAATTATACATTAATTTATCAACAAAAAATATTAGTCAGTCGCGTGTTCCGAAGATTAAACGTTATCGACAACTACATAAAAATAATGTTAACATAATAATGAGTTATTTCACAAATACATTTTAAATTAAGATACCATAAAACATATTTTTTTAGATAATACTTTTAGATGGTAATTTTTAACACAAAAAATTGTTAATAACTTATCTTGGATGAATAAACTGTAGTTAGTGATAAATTAAATTGTATTTCCCGATTAGTATATATCTATATATTTATATAAATCCCACTTTTAGAATTTCCAGACAAAAAGTTTCGAATTGAATCTGGTAATTTTACAAAGAAATTAGTTTTTATCATTCTAAATTGGAATGAAAATAATTTTAGCATTATTATATATATATATATATATATATATATATATATATATATATATATATATATATATACATATATAAATATACATATATATATATATATATATATATACATATATAAATATACATATATATATATATATATATACATATATATATATACATATATATATACATATATATATATATACACATATATATATACATATATATATATACATATATATATACATATATATATATATATACATATATATATATATATATATATATATATATATATATATACATGAAATAAAAAATAAATGCATACATAACAAAAATTATTCAATCTTTTATTCAATAAAGTGAAAGGAAAAAAACCCATCTTTACTGAAGAGCAAAATTAACAAAAAGAATGGCAAAATAATGAAAGATATCGACTCACCCAAATCAATTATTTGTAAATTTCATTAGAAAGAGGGGAGGGGGCGATGTTCGATACTAACGCATCCCCTTCGGATGTTAATCTGGAAAGATTCTTTAGAACCTCATTTTCTTTCCACACACACAGTGACCTTTTCTTCCCTTTTAAAGTTAATTACTGGAAAGAAATTGCAACAAAAATGGAGTTTTCGTTAATGGGTAGGTTTCCTTTCGGAACATTAAGGCCTCGCAAGAAATTCAAAATTGAAAAAAAAAAAAGCGATTTGTTATTGCAGTAAACTTCCTTCAGAAAAACTGAATACCATTTAGCGCATCAAAACATAAGAGTACCCGATAGGGGGCGTGGTTTTTGAATCAGAGAGAATCAATGTTTCTTCAAAATTAAGCTTTATTACAAAATTATTGAACCCCAGTCGAAATACTTCATTCTGAATAATTTCGACTGAAGTAAGGTAGGTATTTTTTCCTGGTTGAAACAAGAAGTAAAAGTAATTTTGTTATAAGCTTCAAAACAATGGGATGTTTCATCATCAATTAGAAGGAACTGATTCTTTGCTTCCGCAATTTTTAACAGAACTTGCTCATTTTTATTCTGCAGTTTTTTGTATTTATATCGTTTCACCCTTGTTCATAATACACTAAAAAAACAATTTCGGTCAAAATTTTAAAATACAGAAATAAGTAAGTTGTTTTTATCATTCTTCAGTGATTCGAGTAGCATTTTATTTTATTTTTAAATAAGGATATAAAGGCAAAACCAACTGTGTTTTCATTTAAATAACAAAATTTCTACTTTTAAATTCATATAACCGAATAGTCTAATGCTCTGAAAAATGCTTAAATGTTAAAATGTTCTCTAGCTGTCAATACAAATTAAAATTGTAAATAGTTTTTGAATACAGATAAGCTATCTTTACCATCAAATGGGTCCAATAAAGTCGAATTATGAAACTTAGAACTTACGAATTTTTTATCTTACTACACTTGTACATAAATACATTAAATTGCAGATTTTTTGGGTGATATGTTTATTTTAAAAACTTTGTTTATATATATATATATATATATATAAAATAATTCACTAATAAAAAAGTCGTCCATTCGATTGTTTAGTTTTACAGCTCTTAAAATGTTTACACGGATAATAGACAGAAAGATTTTTTTAAAAAAAATATCTACAAATTAAATTTATATCTTTGTTCTAAACTAATTGATTATGTTCCAACAAAAATTAACTTTGTCTGAACTATGGTATTTTTCTAATAAAAATTGTAGAATATAAGTGCAAAATGTGAGCGTTAAAGCACAGAAAATGGAAAACAGTATATAAATTAAAATATTTACTTTTTGAATGAATTTCTACGATGCTTCATGCGTTTGTAACAAATTCTTGTTTATCTTATTACTCCTTTTTGTTTCGAATTCTTGAAACTGCTTTAAGGTAAATGAAAAGAGATTACACACTAAACAAAACTTTAAATCTTTTCATTTCAATTTTTCTGGGGAATATATTTATAATTAACTATTATTTAAGAAATTACTCTCGTGATTATCTTTTAATTTCACAAAAATAAAACACTCACAGAAAAAGAAAACAATTTTTCAGGGACCTTTCTCCCGTATACAATCATTCTAAAGGTTAATGAATCCCTCATTAAACTAATTAATGACAGTTTAAAATTGATATTCAACGTTTTTTTAAAAACAATCAAGATAAATGCTCGAAATAAAGAACTTAATTGCTTAAAATAAAGAGCTTCAGAATTTTAGATATACAATAACACAAAAACAATAATTTATAGAACAATTCGTTAATTTTTCTTAACATTATGTTTAACTTTTATATTTTTATCCCACGATATAATTTTTGATTCCCTCTGAAAATGTCGAGAAATGGGACTAATAGAAAAAAATACTTTTAAAAAATAATACACAGATTTTTGTTCGGGAAATTTCAAAAGCTCCTATTTCTCATGAAGCCATTTTTTTTAATATTTAAATCCTCCAATTTGTCAAGAGACACGCAATGATGTCTTATCACCTTTCGAGACCTTTGATGGTGCGATGATCCCACCATCCTTTAAAGTAAACAGTATATATCACATGTGTGTGTGTGTGTCACAAATACTCGCACAAATGGTAACAAATAAGTGTTCCAAGTCCTACAAACATAGACATAAGCCAACAGCAACTTTTCGATTAAATGAGTAATGCAGTGGTAGGTCTTGGTCTAGACACAGACATAACGTAATAATGTTGGCTTACCACAGTTGGCATAGAGTTCGAAATTCTCTATAGATCTGGGAATAACACTTGACGTTTAAATTTATTCAGATAATTGGTCCATGCCATAAAATGTCCCTGCAGAAACGATATTATCTAAGTAAATAATAAGAATTCCAATTCAAGATTAAAAAAGATTATGTTTTCTACAGTCATATCACAAAAAAGTCAGTCTGTGAGTTGTGGAAGAACATATTTTCTAACGATGATGTTTTGAATTCAAAGCTTTTATCCTGAATGTAGTTCTTCCACGAAGATTAAAAGAGCATTTTAATATTCTTTCTCGAACGAGACAGTTAAATTACATAATTTTGTCATTGTGATAATAATATTTACATTCGTTTATTATTTTTTATGCTTATGTATGCAGGGAGTCGACTAAATTGCCAATGCATTCGGCCGAAATCATTTTCAATTGTAAAATAATTTAATTGTAGCTCAAATGATTTACTGGAAATAAGGTTAATCCACATTTCCTTATGCATGCTCATGATTCGCTGATAAGAAACATATTTAATTGTATCGATTGCATTTACCCCACGTTCGCAGCTGCCAAAATTTCATCAATTTTACGCATCGTTCGTGTTAGAATTATTATGTATAGCAATAATGCAAATAAATAATGACGAATGTTAACGCAAACAATGGAATGAAATATTTATAGAAAATTAGTACTTTATTGCTTAAAAAAAGGCCATTATCAAGATCTGACCTTTTTTTATAATTTGCATCGCATTAGAGTAAAATAAGAGACTGCTAATAGACAAAATTTCAAATCACTATCAAATGTTGTCACTTTTTGTGTGAACATCTCTCTCCCAGACTTCCACTCTATTCTTCTGACGAAAAACAGATGCATTCTAAAGAAATTCAACTATAGCTCTTTCGATTTTGTAGTATTTTAAAATAAAAATACAAAGAGGAAAAGAAACAATTTCAAATTTAAGTATGCATTTTGAAAAAAAATAACGGAACGATATTTAAAATTTTTTTGACAAAGGCGTAATTGAATTTTACAACTTATACATTGCAATGTTAAACTCTATTTTCTAACTTCGAACGAATATTTAAAAATAAATGTGTATGTATATGTAAACCTATGTCTTACAATTTTAAATGGAAATAATATTTTCCGTTTCATGTTAATTTAGAATTTTTTTTACCACAATGGAAGTTATAATTTCTATGTACGTCGTAAGCTTTTGATGCTAATTAATATTTGAAACAGACACACACACAATGCATTCCAAATCAAATTCGTGTAATGACTTGTTTATTATATTAGGTTGTCAAGTATGAAATGGAGCAAAAAATGCACATAATTGAATTCAATTTTTTTCCAATAAAAACTAAGATTTTAAGAGGATCTGTGAATATTTTTTCAAACTGAAATATACGTTAAAAAGAGGAACAGATGTACCTTTTACACGAAAAACAAATTATGCCAAAATACGGCGTCTAAATGAGGTTAGGTGCAATTGAAATAAATAACATGAACTTTGCTCCATTTCATACTTGACAGCCTAATATATTGTGGACATCGTCAAGAAATTACGAAATGAAAAAAACGTAGAACTTTTTGATTTTTTAAAATAAATAAAAATTAAAATTGTGACAAAGTAAGAAATTTCACCTTTAAACGACGTAAAAAAATATTTCTTCAAACATTACTTCTTGAACAAGATGAAACTAAAAATTAATTTTGTTAAAATATTCCACATTTTATTAGCATCTTTAATTTCTCTTCCAGGTTATTTTCTTAATTTTGAAAGAAAAATTATGCATGTGTAATAAATAAGGGAATCATATTTTTAAGTCAAGAATTAGAAAAATCATGACTTGGACGAATCTAATACTTGCATTACTGAAAAGCAATTTACTTTTTTTTTTTTAGTTTTAACACTTCCCACAAGTTTCTTAATTGAGATATTTCTTAGCTTTCACTCTTCTTAATTGCAATGTCTCTTAACAAATGCAAGTATATATATTCAGAAAACAGGAAAACTCTCTAAAATATATCCAGAATATTTGGAAACAATCTCTTTAGTTTTCTTAAGTTGTGAGGAAAATGTTAAGTATACAAAATCACATATCATTAGCATTTCTTTCCAGAAAGAAAATTTTATGTGCTATGAATACATAACTAGAAATAATCAATTTCTCTGGTTTTACTTGATGGAAGACTACAAAAGGAAGAGATATGAAAAATAAAATTCATTGAAGAAAAGTATTTCTTCACGAGCAAGCTTTTACAACGCGTTCAGTCAAATGTGATAAGAAAAGAAATATATTTATTTTCAAATGCTTTCCTTGCTTTCAAAAAATATATCAAAAAATGTGTCTTGAAGGAATTTTTACCAAGCGTATGTATTTGGACTAGAATACAATTATGTGCATGAGTATTCTTGCATAAACAAAGAAATAATTAATATATGCAGGATATAATTAAATACTATTTGCTATAATTAAATATTAAATAAATATTAATAAATTACAAGAACATATGCGTAAAAAAAAACCGAGTGATTTTCATTTCATAAGTGGGACCTATTCGATCTCTTGCGCACATTTTCGGGTCAACACAGTCAAATGTTAGAAAGATGGACTTCTGAAATATTTTATTGAGTTCAGGAGTAACAACATGTTCTTTGAACATGTATAGCTACTGCAGCTTCTTCTAAGAATTGTTTCATAATTAGTGTTTGTAAAATAACATTGAGCATCAGTTTGATGAGGTAATTTGTCCCACTGAATTTCTCTGTACTTAATTTAACTTAGTCTGTGCCGTTGATATCACTACCTATATTAACTTGAACGCTTTCTCAACAAAGAACAGCTTTATTTTGTAGCTACTCTCACAACTCATACAACCTCATCAATTTTCTCTCATTCTCTCAGTCCGTGGCTGAAATAGTGTCATCTATTTCCTATACAGTCCATAAAATTTTATACAGAATGTTAATAAATTACCCATGTATTATTTATTTCTAAAAATTATCCATTGCATCTAGCAAAAATACATTAAATGTCTTGTACACGTTTTGCAGATATCTGGATATGTACGGATAACAGGAAAAAAAATATACGAACAATTTACAGGATTCCTGTACATTGTTAGTTAAAGGGTTGTTACCTCAGAAGTTTCATATCAAGTAAAATTTTAGATCAAACACCAAATACATACCCAAATACAAACAGTTGCTTGAAAAAAAATCTGACATCATAGAAAGGAAATTTAAATTTGTCGAAAAATGTTCGGACTTTTTTCCTAATACTATTTTTTTTTATTCTTTCAAAAACAGAGTTTTTAAAATATACATGCCGAAAACAAATTATGTGCATTTCAAATAATGAAAATTAAATCACTCAGTTTGCGGCTTAACCTTTATTGACCGACGGTACTTATAAGTACCACTCACTTTAAAATTACATAAAATAGCCATTTTTACGAATATTCTGACGATACTTAGCAGGAATATTTTTTTAAAATCCACTCTTCCAAGTTATATGGCAGCACAGGTTCTATGATGAGTATTTTAATTGGGAAGGCGAATAGTTTCATAGCAATAATTGCGTTTTCATCTGACGGCGTTTTCAGTGGATTGCGAAGATTATCATTTTTGTCCCGGAAAAGTAGTTAATGGCAAAGTTTAAGTGTCTTATTTTTTTTTGTTAATGAAGACCTTATAAAACGATTCGACTATTTTAAGTGAAAAGTATATATAATTAATTTGACAGTTGAATATGTTTAATTAATTAATTAGCTCTAACGGATTACATTTCCCAAAGTTGATTATTTTGTTTACGTATGTCCTTTAATTTTCAATGGAGTTATCCAAAAAAAATATTGCATGAAAAAAACTGCAGTAAAAAATAATGCGGTTTATAAAGGGTTAAGCATTGAATTCTCTTGAACTTGAGTTTAAATTTTAAACCTTATGCCATTTTTACTTCTCTGCTTTTTATGCATTATGGTCTCAAACTGTGTAAATGTAGAAATAATAAGGTGTTTCAGTATATTTTCATAATTTTGTTTTTTGGTTTTAAAAGAAGAGAAGGACCAAATTTACTTTACATATGTACTTTTTGAAAATTTTCTGAAAACATTTTCAATTCGTCAATGAAATAACCGTTGATATATTTATAGCAAAACTTTATTTATTTCCCGCAAAAACACTACAAAAAAAATTCAGTAGTTTTTGACGAAGTTTCTCCATTCTGTAGCGGAAAGTAAAATAAAGGGGGGACGATTAATAATAAATAAAACGCAACATAATTTTTAAAATAATTTATTCTGCTCAAATATTCTAGGTATTCTTTTTTTGAAACATGTAGAAACAAAAAAAATGTATGCAAATATAAATTATTTTGCAAATATTATGTATTATAACTGAAATGTACATCATTGTTACGGAGACAAATTCATACTAGAGCAGATGCTGGCAAGTCCATTTGGCGCCAGATAACGATGTTTTCATCGACCTTATAAAGTAATCTGGATCATTACTTGTGGCGGCCTGAGGAAACATTGAGGGTTGCTGCAGTGTACAAATTACCGAATTTAATTACTCATGAATCATTCTAATTTTACTCACAGGATACATTTGCTAGATAACAAAATTCATACTCCTTTTTTCAAGTGGGAAAGCGTTGTAGAAAGAGGTTATGTAAAATGTTTAAAATAACTCGAACTGCATTAAAATTTTAATTCTAAGTATCTATAATATAAAATAATGTAATATATACAATAATGTACTAAGGAAAGTAATGTTTAAGTTAATTATAGCGAAACTGACACATTGTAACGCATTATAGTTATGCATTTTATTTGAAATCACATGGGTACTTTACTTCAAACGTTACACTACTTATTATTTCAACTATTAAATCATAACAAAACAAAAATGACTTTTAAAACGGTGAATTGAAATGGCACCGCAAGATATTTCTTTTCCTTAGAGGATTCACTTATTTCAATAATATCAGTAGAGGGATAAGGAATTATTGAGTGAATGAAAAATTAAGCAAAAATCTCTTAAATAAAACTGTCAAAGAATATTTTCCAATGTTATATTTAGTTGCACCTTTTGTGGTAATCCCAAGATTTATGAATTCTAAAATCAATAAGCTGGTTTATAAATTAAATCAATGTGTTGGAATATGATACATATAGCGTCTTCCTTTAACGTAAAATTTTAAGAAACATTACTTATTTTTTCCAATTTAGTATGTTTGATAGACATAACATTATTTTTATTCACAATACTGAAAGACTAATAACTGAATTTTTCTCAGTATAAAATGACCCTTTAAAACAAAGTGTTTTTAAAACAACAATTGTCTAAAAATTTAAAAAAGTAATTATTTAATACAATCAAACCATTCTTGACTCAACTACAAGAGAGAGAGAGAAGGAATAATATATATATATATATATATATATATATATATATATATATATATTGCAATAGTATTTAGTCTGAAATATTAGGAGATAGTTGATACACTAAAAATGGAATTGTATAATACTTTTTTTTTCAATTCAATAAATTGTTGTATTACATTCCAACTCTATCAAGATGACAACTTAACAATTATTTGCTGTTGTATTGTTATTTAGCATATAATAATTTCCAGAAAAACATTGAATGAGTAACTAGTATTTTTCATGCCTGCAATTTGGGCATACTTTTGTATAACTTTGAAGTTCTTCCTATGGAAAAAAAGTATTTTAAAATCCTAAAATTTTGTACATAGACACTGCATTAAAAAAGTATCAGACAAATTTATACCACGACTGAATTTATGTATAAGTGTCCTTTATACCCCAATCACATATTAATGCAATTTAATCACATGTTTGTATCGATATATAGCTCATACTCCAATATTTACATAAATACAAAAAGGCTTTTTGAAATATACCAATATGACTTGATTTAAAAAAATTAACTAATTTATATAAAACAATGTAACCGATGTAGCTATTATACCAATTTATAGAAACTTCTTAAATCTCTCAGAATTCAAAGTATTTCGATTTAGAAAATCCCAACAATATTATCTTATCTTTCAACTAACTATGTTTCTTAATTCCTTTAGCATGCAGTATCCTTCCGTTTGCTTAGAATTTTTGTAGTTGAAATTTGTTTTCCAGTGGGTTCCCTGTCAATGGATAAAATACTTTTAAGAAAGACTCTTCATTTCCTACTGCTTAGGACACAATTTTGTAATAAAAGAATAAGAACTTTTTCAGACAGGTTTACTTTCCCAATTTCAATTTTTGAAAATTGTACTCATTCAATAATCCAGTTGTGTGTGAAATGGACATAGGTATATTGTAATTTGTTGACAAACTAAGAAATATGAAAGTAACTGAAATTAGAAATAAATAGTTTGAAATATATGAAAAGTGTAGAATGTTATTGCTAGATAATAGGCATCAACAATCACAAAAAATGAAAACGCTAGAATTAAAACATATTTTTTATTCAATAGAAAATAATCAATTTTAAACACTTGGATCATTTACTCTGAAAACTAAACGATCAAATATTTACATAACTCCATCATCTGTATTCATATAGTCAAAATCATTCACAAGTCAAAAGCTTAGATCATATTTCTTCTACAAAAAGGGTCAATGTGTTTGTTGTTGATTGTATTTTCTGAAGAAATGCTTAATTAAAGAAATTTCCATTCATAAGAAAGTACATTGTTACGCGTTTGTTTCAATGGGAAATTTCTGAATCTCATTTCATTTCCACATTCTCTGGTTTCTTCACAGCACTTGCTCAAAAGAGTCACGCAATCACTCCAAGCTTGATGAGCCGAAAGAGAAATTTAAAGGTCTTAGATTTGAAAAAGACAATACCTTACAACAAAATCCCATGACCTTTGGACATTTTAAGCATCACCAACATCTAACGTGAGATAAAAGTGCTTCCATAAAGATTCCAAAAAAATTAGGCTTGTATGTTATACATGCATACTTACCTTACACAGTCCACAAACACAACGTGTGATATAAATTTTCACACATTAATAGATATAAAAATATACTTAATATGGAGGCAAAGCTGATTTAGCTTAGTAAACAATGCAATACACAGATGACATTTATAACGATATGAATTCCCTTTCAATTGCTTAGATTCTTTAATTACAGCTTAAGCAATACTGCACTTTTATTTTGTACTACGAACAATAATACTTGACAGGTACAATACAGGTCACTATTAATACAAACGAGACAAAAATTGGATTTGAAACATTATTGAAATATCGTTTTCAAAAACATAAAAATCATCTTAATTTCAATTTTTACGCATAATTTCAGTGCAACTAAAAGGAGAAAAGAATAAAAAATTGTATAATAGCAGTTTAAATAGAATTAACGCAATTCTTAATGTTAAATATGTATTCAAAAAGATTCTGAGAATTCGCACCATACTTAGACTAGAAAAGTTATGTAGAATTTTTAAGGCCGAGAAATCAGAAAAATAGCCTTAGCAGAACCTAAAGAATAAGTTAAATTAAAACGAAACATATATTACACCGATCTTATTATTTTTAAGCGTAAAAGCAGCTTTTTCTAAACTCAAACAAAAACATTTAATATTGTTCGAAAGCTCAAAATTAATTTCCCTTTACTTTCACTGTTTTGATATAAGTTGAGTTGTAATTACGCAATGCAGAAACTGCTTAGAAATACAAATACTTTAGATTTAGAGTTTTCGTATTGTTTTCTAATATATAATTTATACTTCGCATACTTTTTATATGCTGCATTTATTATTATATTTCTGAGGTACATTCTTTATTATTTTTTGTTGTATCTCTGTGTCAATTAATAATGAATATAACTAATTAAGAAGGGGTTTTTAAATAATATTTTAAGTAAATGCTACAACTAAACAATAACTTAAACTTTAACAGCTATTTACTAAGTGTTAAGTACATATTATTACGTACAAATCGTTATTATTTAGGCTAAAATATATTTAGAACGAGTTTTAGGTCTTTTACAGATAGAAAATTTTTAGCCACTTTAAAATAAATCCTTAACAGTTTAAATCATATAGTTAAGTAAGCATAGCATATTATGATAAATTTTAATAAAAACTTGATACGTACTTTTTATTATAATAAACTTCATATGATATTTTATTATTTAAAAATGCCTAATTTTATTGCTACGCAAGTATTATTTTAATTCTGTTAAGAAACTTTCACTAGTAAAATGACATCACATCATTTGAGCATTATTATATTTGTATTTGATGTGTAGCAGAATGTAATAAAACGCAGACCTGAATGAAAAAAACCCTCATTTCTGATCATAAATAAATACTAAAGCATTTCAAGTGAAGTGTTTAATAAGTGTTATTTTGTTTATTTGTTTGTTACGAAAGG
Source organism: Trichonephila clavipes (assembly GCA_019973935.1). Classification (NCBI taxonomy): domain Eukaryota; kingdom Metazoa; phylum Arthropoda; class Arachnida; order Araneae; family Nephilidae; genus Trichonephila; species Trichonephila clavipes. Next base: position 144,029 of record BMAU01021342.1, on the reverse strand, counting down.
AACAATTTATTACATTAAATGTACAGCTAATTTAAATGATACTAATGTAGGTAAATGGCGTATAAAATTTTTGAAGCTAAAAATTTAGATTTCGATTTCATTTCGATTTTAGTTCGAGAAAATATAACTATATATGTCTTCTTTTTACATTCATAATCTGCAATATCAAAATTAAGACTTGTACTAAATTATTTTGGTAAAGGAAACTTACTTTAGTCCTATGGAAAACGACACATTATTTACTTAAAATTTTGAATTATAGCATATATGTTTATGGTAGAACACGGAATAGAATCCCGTTTAAATGTTGAATACATATCAAGTCATATTAGGATATCTCTTAAGTTTCCAACTTATTAATTTGAAATAAGTGGGCTTCCAATGTGTATAGAATTACGAAGAAGTTCTAGTAAAGGCCATAAAATTGAATAATTTTTATTGGAAAATTAGTATTTGTTACAGAATGCTTTGAGAATTCCTACAGTTATGATTAGCATTACAATACAAGTATCGGCTTATTTTTTAAGCCTTGTTCAATTTTTTTGACATACTTGGGCAGGATTACTTACCTTTTCTGAACTCTAAAAGCCATTATCTTATAAAAAAACATAACTTATTACCAAACGAAACATCATTGGATCCACGGAATCAAATTTCAGCCATGTTCTAAAAGGATAAAACGATTGCTTCGAAACAATAATATATATATATATATATATATATATATATATATATATATATATATATATATATATATCTCATTTGATTCATTTATCCGAATGCGTAATTTTTAACTACTCTTGTTTTGAAATGAAATGACTTACTTTATGAAAAATAACGGCCAAGGCAATCCTTCAAGTAAGAGATTAGTTTCCTTGGTTATTTATTATTTATATATATATATATATATATATATATTGTGCTTCTTATATTTCATAATATAAGTTGAAATAAGTCATCAGTGCTTAGAAAGGCTTCAATTATGTAACTCAACAGCTTGAGTGCCAATAAAACTTTTGATAATAAACTGTTTATTGTTTTTCAAAAGCAAATTGATTTTTCTTTCCATTCTTAGAATAGTTTTCCCATGAAATTCATTTGGATGAGGATTTTAAAGTGCTTAATTTGTAATAGATTCAGAAGCAGGGTTTAGATAATAAAGTGACATATAATTTGAAACTATAGGATCATTTAGCTTGTTAGTTAAAAAAATGCTGTTAAAATGAATTTCAAAAGTATGAAATTCTATTGTTTTAAATGAAGTTACGTTAATAAAAAAACGAAATTTTCCAACTCATTACCTCGTAGTAATTAATAAGAAAATAGCTAATTATAAAAAAATATCGGTTTAAAATGTTTTACCTGATGGGGAGAGCTAACATTTTCAATAATAAGTACATTTGCAGTTTAAATATTTTGTTTGATTACTGATACAGGAACATTTTTGTCATTTTATTTTGCACATGCAGTTCATTTCTGGGAAGAAATTGGGGACACTTTCATTGGAAATGCAGGAAGATAAGATGAATTCGTTGCTTTTCCTATTGTTCTATAGAAGTAAATAAAATATGTAAACATCCATTGTATTATAAATGAAACCTACCGTTCTTTGTCCATTACTGCTATCAAAATTGTTTCAGAAAAGCAAATGAACATTTTTGATCATTCGAACTGATTTAAGTTTAAACCGATAAACATATTTTTTATTGCTTTATTACGCGTATTATTGTAATCCAAATTGCAATTTGCTTCCGACATTTGGATATTTATACGAAGTATAAAGTAAGTTGACTCACCCACTCTAATAATAGGATTGAAATCTTAAATATGAAATTATTGTATCCATACAAACGTACCTTTTAAGCAGTGCACGATGTCAAACAAGGAGCCATACATAATTTTTCAAGATTTGTATCTTCTTTTCCAGAAATAGTTAATCAGATGGTAGAAGTATTTGATGTCAAAAGTAACTTCTTTTTAATGAAAAATTGGCATTTTTAGGATTGGAGAAGCCATAAAGGCAAAAGTGGCGTGAAACAAAGAAAACATGCCAAATTTTGGCTTCTATAGGTTTCCAATATTATAAATAGGTGGATCTTTTTTTGAAATATCATCAATCTGCTGAGGAGGTTAATTTTAATTTAGTTGGGTCCCTTTCTTTCTGCATCCAGAAAATACCCCAAATTCTGGCTTCTATAGATTGCTAGTATCATAAATAGGAAAGGTGATTAAATCACTTTATAATTTAACATTTTTATTTCTGTGATTGAAGTGAGTTCATTAATATACGTGTTGGCGGCAACTCGGAAGAGCAATCGCTACCTCCAAAAATCGTTTCTATTTCTCTTAAATGTGGATTTCTGAATAGAATCACATTCAATAGGAAAACTAAATTTCTTAATCCCATCTTTTTGCGAATCCAGAATAATTCAAAATTTATTTGTTAAACTTCCAAATGGATGTAACCAAAATACAGATTGTATCTCAGATTAATTCAACTTAAAAAGCTCTACACCATGGGATAATGAGAAGTCAGGTCTATTCCAGAAAAAAAAAGTTCAACTGAAATACAAAACAAACTTGTCCGCAATACCTTCTACGATTACAAAAAGGTATGGAATGCATGATAAAAAAAGTGAAATTGAACTAATAATGCTTAAGAAAATTATTGTCTTTACAAAAATTGATCAGTTTTCAGACTTTTTAAACCAAAAGCGTATAAAAAGTGCAAGTTTCTGTTTTAAAATACGACCATAAGAGACGACGATCCTTACAAAAAGGACGATTTTTAGAAACCACTCACTTTTGCATCAAAGGAGATGAAAAAGGTTTTATATAAAAATTCCTCCTTTTTGTAAAATCTTTTGTTTTCCATATTAAAGTATTACGATACATCTATTAATATTTCATCCCAAGAAATTCAACATTTTTCATAAATATTGTAGTCTAATTTTAACTCTAAGAGATTTACAGAAATAAAAACAAACGTATGATTGTATCAGTGTGTTGTTTTTCCTTAATAATAAAAGTGTACCTTTTTTTCTAGAATTAAATGAATCTTAATTCTGAGTGAGAAAATTAAGAGGTTTATTTTTCTAGACGGGTGAAGTATTTCAGTTCTCACAAAAATAAAATAGTCTCTGATGTGTTATCGGATTCAAAAACTGTATTCCATGAATAAAAATAATTGCTGCCATGCATTGATCGGAAATTCGTGTAATCTAGACCTGTATATGTGAATAGAAGGTCATCTTTAAACCACAAAATTAGAAATAAAGCAAAAAAAAATACTAAAAAGAGTGGGATTGGTTTTTTTTCAATGACGAAATATTTGTAATGTGGTAACCCAAAATAACGTTCAATACATCTTGAAATTGATCTGTACACAAAAATTGATCCCTCATGGTTCCTTTTTTCAATAAATACTGCAGAAAGCTTTAGAAAGGAAAGATTCTATTAGTTTTTATGTTATTTGATCCCTTGCAAAGCATTTTTTCAAAAACAGCGCTTCAAGTTGTAAATTTCTATTTCTAATCAATTGTTAGCTACCGGGACATAATCGAAACTTTTAAATTTAATATCATATATAAGTACATAATAATCATATATAAGTACAAGTTAGATATTACTACCGAACATTAGATACACTAACGAATGTTCGTCATTCAATTATCTGGAGCAATCAGAAGAGATATTCTTGGAGGTTTTCGCTTGAAGTTTCGAATAATACTCTGAAAAATTCCCGCCGTGCCTTATATTTATCACAATGTCACTTTTTATACCTGCTGTTACTTACATGTGCTATGCATGTATGTGTCGTCCAGATTTTTTATTTGTGGTTGTGTGAGCTTTTTTCGATACATAAAATAAAACGAGATTTCATTGTATCCAACCTCATCAATTGTGCGAAATCGACTACCACAAAATTATCATTATCTTAATTAAAATGGGAACCCACTCGGCAGTATATATATATATATATATATATATATATATATATATATATATATATATATATATATATATATATATATATATATTGTTCATTTTGGTGCATAACCCTTCAGGACATAACAAGATACTTGATTCTTTTTAATTACCCATTAATGGGAATTACAATTAAAATTGCAACTTTAGTTCTTAAAAAAGAGCCAGGTCGTCAAATTTTTAATGAAAACTGACACGATATTGCATTAACTACTGTATCAGACCAATTAGAGGGCAAAGATAAAAAAAAATCAAATGTTTAAAAATTATTTTCCAAACTTCTTTGACAAAAAAACATAAGCAAGGATCTTCATCAGTTTCTTTCTTCTTTTTTGAACACACGCGAAAGAGGTTGCGGGGTCAGTCGCACCCAAAAGTCCAAGAGAAATGACCTCTTAAAGACGGAGTCTGCGGGATAGCCGTTCAAGTGATTGAGCGGCTGTGATACCCACGAAAGGGGCGCGAGGACACTGGAGACGTTCAGCTGAAAGTTCACGAACATTAAACCAGATTTGAATTTTTCTCCAGCGAAAGGCTGTGAAGAGTAAAATTTAAAAATGCATCGAATATTTTTTAATTAATAGGAAATAAAATGCCTTTCGACCGAAGTAATTTTGAGGGAAAATAACACAAATAATGCCACGAGTTTCTCTCGTCTGTTTCCGTGTTGTCACATTTATGTATAGCGAATGTCCTCTTACGTAATGCAACGTCTCAAGAGAATCATAGTTAATAAATAAGTAACTGTGCTTGATATGCCTTTCTTAATTCTTCCGTTCAAAATCTCAGAAGAATCCAGAGTCTTTTGGTTTTTCTGACATTAAAATATATGTGTGTGTGTGTATGTTCATTGTAATGTTGAAATTATTTTTAATTGTTAAAATGTTTTTAGTTCATTAGCATTTACGTTACGAGTTTTGTAATTATTTTTTTTTAAATATGTGTGATGACTTTTTCTATGTTTTATTCAGTGATTAGTAGTCAGTTTTTAAGTCTTTGAATTTGCCTTTGTTATCATCGCTCATATAAATGAATATTAAAAATGACAGGCTTTTTATATAAAACAACCTTATGGAATAAGCATTTGTGGAAATATGTGAGTAGACGTTGATAATATTTACTTTTCATCAATCTTACAAATGAAAAATAGGAGGAAAATGGTTTTAAAATAAGAATTCTACTCAACAGAGATCAATAAGTTCAGATTCCAACACCAAAATAACAATTGAAAGTGGGATAGTTTCAAATGCAAAGACTAGATCCTCATCATACTAAAACACTTTTAATATCGTAATAGTATTCTCATTTTGTTGTCTTTATTATCGGCGCAAAAAGCACACAACCATCTATTATTTTAAATTCAACACACTTTCAAGTAGTACTATAATTGGAAGTTAAATTTTGATATTAATTTGAAACTGTTGAGTAATTTTTATTTTGTGGTCGGTAACATCGAAATCTAGATATGCACACGAGTATTTTTTACATTGAAATAGCCTACGCAAAAGCAAAAGTCTTGCATGTAAATAAAAGATTAAAACTTGTAAGAGATGCCATAGAAAGTTACTTGTACAAATAATTGATGATTAAATAAAAAAAAAAACTGCTCAACAGAGAAAATAGTGATTTCTAAAAGAAGGCAACGCAAAAATAAAGACATAAAAACTTCAGGGGGATTCTTAAAGCCATTATAACAAATGAAAAAGGTATAGAACTCTTTCGAACAAAAGAAGGAATTGAAAATAAATAAAATGATCGTGGTAAAAAAGATTTCTTTTTTTTCGTAAAGGGAAAGTCAAACAAAAAATATATCTGTTGATGGGATCAAATACTTTAGCAAATGGGTAAAAGAGATAAAAGACATAATTTAGACCAATGATAGTGGAACGTTATAGAACATAAGTGTACACAGAAGAGCACCCAACTTCAATGATAAAATATATAGGTAAACTTTTTCGGAAGAAATTGGGGGGGAGAAGAAAATGAATTTCTTCAAAAACAATTGTTTGAAAGAATCAGAATCATTCTTTCAAATATGTTTACATTCTTTGTAAGTACATTTTTTAGTTGGATCTATTTACAGAATTGGTGGTTTTCCGTCGCTAACCCAATGTTTCTCAAACTGTGGGGCGCAATAAAACTACAAGGGGGGGGCGAGCATATCGAAAATAAGAGATTACAAAAAATTTATTTACTGGAATGAAGTAAAACAAAATACTTTCTGACATAATAAAAAATACACACTTACACTGATATGATTTATATATATCATCTGTGACATTACGTCATCAAAAATAAAAGCTTCTACTTCCAAACCTCATTAGCTATCTTTGATATTATAACCAAATAAAAAACCTTTTATTAGATTTGCTGTAATCCCATGATGAGACATTTTTTATTACGTTTTCTTTTCAAACATAAAATACTACTCTTTCAGAAAAAATAAAACCCAGACGCATAATCAAAAGAATTTTAGGGAGATAAAAAATTCATCACTGTTATGTTATTGAAATATTGTACATTAGCTGTGGACAGCAGAATGTATTTGCTGCGGTTTGACCTTCGAATTTACTTGTATGGTTAGTTACGTCCCTGCTCTTATGTGTTTGTTTTTTTCATATAGGGAAGTTGTAAATAAACCATTTCTGCTGCACTTTTTTCCTTGTAAAATATTTTTATGATTTTTAGCAAAGCACAGAGAGGACTTTGAAGGACTACTTGGCCAAGATTTATTTTTATGAGTATTCCCAAACATATAAAGCATAATGAAAAACATTTTACATAATTTTTAGAACATCCATATTGTAATAAATACACTTTTAATCCGGGAGCGGTCACGCCGAGCACAGAGTGCACGAAATCGGTAATTCTGGCAAAACTGTTTAATTGTTACCAATAGCTCTGACACTATCCTCCTGTTTGACAGTCTTAGCGTGAACTAAAATATATTTGTCACATATCTCCCTCTTTTTTGGGAGTGAAAATCGCTTTTTACAATCTTAAAGTTCTTGTTATGACTGAGTTAACTTTTTAACTGAGTGATAACTTTTTTTCTGAAATATTTTCTGTGTCCTTGAGAGTAGGTGAGTATATTTTCTCTTAGTTAAATTATTCACTGGAATTACGATTTTTATTGTGTACTATAAAAATAATTATAAAAAGGGATTGTGGTGATTCAATAACCCCGCTTGACCATTAGTATCGAATGCGTGCCTGCTCCAGGGTTAAAATATGTTGAAGTCTTTTCGCTTTAAATATTAAAAATAATAGAATTATTTTTCATCGGAATTTTATATTATTGTTTATTATTCAACATCAATTATAAATGCAAATTCTATGAGGCTTAAAATTACAGTTCACTTAAAACTAATTATAATTTGAGCTATGATTTTTAAAGAAAAAACATTTTACATTTTTGTATATATTGTCGCGCACTTGGCTTTACTCTTTTTACAATTCAGCGTTTATATCAATATTGTTTTATTTTCTTATAGATGAACTCGTGCAAAGAGCGGGTACTTCAGCCGGTATACTTTTAATGAATCAGTGCTGCACAGAGTATTTTATAACTAATTAATTAATACCAAATTAAGAACAAGTTCAATAAGTATTAGCGACTTCCATGGGCTTGTCTTACAGAGCAAAGTTTTTCAAAGGAATGCTTAAGATTAGAAATTGACCCTCTGAGTTCTTTTTCTGTATTTATCTGATATCAATATTTTGTCTTCTAAGCAGCCACCGTATTTTGCAATATGTTCCAATTTAAAAATTAGGGAAAGGAAAAATACAATAATAATTATCCTATTACTTAATTTTTTTGCTTAAAAGTAACATATACAAAATGTAATAGTTACGTTATTAATTTGTTCGGTTTATAATAAAGATTGTAGCTTTAGGGTCAAATTGCATTATTATTGCATTCAGTACATTATTAATGTATAAGGGGGCGTGATAAAAATTGTGATTGATAAGGGGGCGCCAGTATTGAAAGTTTGAGAAGCACTGCGCTAACAAATTAAGTTAGCCTTCTTCTTTGTCGCGCTTATTTTTCTGTCACCGTAAATTTGTCATAATTTAAGTTACTAACGAAATTTTCGGCATTTTATTTAGATTTTTCCTAATAGCTCTTAAAATTTTAAGAAAAAAATGGATTAGTATAACTGTTGCTAAAGAGAAACTAGATCTTGATTGTGTTTTTAACTTCCAACAAATATAAATGAAACTTTCATAATCTGAAATAAATCATATTCAGCGAAAGTGGAGGTGAACGGAATGGAAAATAACCAATATTTGCCCAAGTTTCGAAACATTAGAAATAACAATATTTGGTACTATCATCCCAATTAGCTGTAAGTTTTAAGGATATAATTGAAATATACTGAAATAATTGAAAACATGGAAAATAAGGTCGTAACATCTGTTGCACATATTTTAACTCTTATTTTGGAAATGCTTAGTTTAAAAAAATCACAGAACTTATAAAATATTGAGCATAATATTTTATTGAAAAAAAATTTATAAATTCTTGTAACAGATTTCAAATACCTATTTTTTGAATTCCCTGTCTATTGGTCTATTTGCTAACAGACAGGGGCAGTCAGTTAGTTAAGTCTTAAGTAAGAAGCTTAACCACTTCCCTGATTTGCTCGAGCGGTGATCGGGCAACAATTTTTTCTACTCTAATCTTCTGATTGGCCCATATTTTTGCCTCGTTGAGTGTGTAATGTTTCTAACAGAGGTCTCTAATGGTCGAGTAAAGTTAGGATTACAAAAAAAATGTCTAAACCGGTTTCAAGGTTAGGTTTTACTGTATTATTTTTGTCTAAATAAGACGGAAATTTTCTTTTTACTAAATCGGTACACTGTAAACTACGAATACTATTTCATTTAAACTTGGAGTTAAAAATAGAAAAATGGGTGGTTAAGAGAGGTTCATAGCAGAACAAAAATTCTGTTGTTGACTCAGATAGTGAGCCTGAAGTTTCTGTAAAGGATTCTGGAAGTAACGAAAGTTTGCTATCGGATTTCTCTTGTGGTATTGA